>OX387333.1:1530764-2158264 GCA_947562085.1 Eudonia lacustrata | reverse complement strand
CCTAGGCTATTTACTGTTCATAATTATTTAAAAAATGTGGTTATTGAATAGGACGCTTAATATTATAACAGAAGACGTTTTATTTATTAACAACGCTATTTATTTCTATTGTTTTAATTATAATAATTGGCATAGGAGGCCAATAACTATAAATTATTCAAATAACTGTAGCAGCTACGGCCACTACAACATTTTGAGGTTATGAAGAAAATAAGTTGTTTTACACCCTAAAAATGTTTATAACACATAACAAGACATTATTTTGTAGAATTTCAATAACGCCACTAGTAGCAGTCTTAACATTTTTTTAATAAACTTACTTACGTTTGTACCGCCGGTAAAATATAACACAACGAAAAAGAAACAATTCACCTAGCGGAATTTTATTGAACCTATTTGACAGTGGATGAAAGTGTTGCCATTAATGAAGTTTTAAATCTTCTATTTTAGTAGGTGTTTGCTAGTTTTTGGACGTCAAAGTTGAAATGTTCAATAACTGTATAGGGGCCAATAACTATAGCGTTTCCCCTATATGGGTACTTAGCGTCTGTAAGCATGAACACCTTGATGCCAAATTTTGCTGGCTTATTAGGTAAATAAATAATGAAGCTACACCGGCCTCGAAAAGCTACCAGTTGCTCATCCAACGTCAAATTTTCACTTGGTGTGTAATATTCGAGACAGTGGCGAGTGGTTATTTTAACAATGTCTCTTACAGCTGCCAGTTTATCGATTTGTTGACGTTGCTGGCGGTTTCGAACATCATCAAAACGAATTGATCGCAGTAGACACTTGAATCGATTTATGGACATTGTAGTGTATACCAATTCAATTCCAGTTCCGTACAAATTGTCCCAAAAGTCTTAAAAATTTTGACGTCCAGACCTATTAACTCCGATAACTGTAAGCAAACCAACAAATGCACGCATCTCAATCAAATTTGTCGGTTTTGCATCTCTCTCTCTTTGATATTTAGTTTTGACTTGATCAATAAAAATATTAGTACAGTTCACAAGTATTTCTAAAAATTGTAAGTCAAAATATAATTAAAAACATTTCAGAGCACTAGTCGCTTCCTTAGCTGCTCCCTTTGGATCTGCAAGTTGAGTGATAATATTGTGAGCACGACTTAGTGTAGACGGAGAAGAGTTTCTTTTGCAAACTGTGCCATTTCGAATTTTATATTCTTGTAAAAGTGCCAGTAGCACATTTTCGTTACTATCACTCTCTTCAGCATTAGTACCCTCTTCTTGACGGGGTTCATACTCACCAATATCATCTTGATCAGTGTCTGAGTCATGCGGGGAATAAGTGATCTGCTCTTCTTCCGAAATATGGTCATCCGCTTCGCTATCAGTGATATCATCGTTAGCCATTACTTCATTGAGCCATGATTCCACAATTTTGTCGGCGCGTAGCTCCATGTTTACTGCCTAACAATAAAAAAAAAAATTGTGGTTATATTAACAAAATAAACACAAAAACATAACTTAGGAAATGAATACTCACCCCAGAAAATGTTTGTAATATCCACAAAAAAGCTTCCACGATCGCACGTGTTAGGTTTGTAGCAAATTTAGACTTGTGGCTGATGGAGGGAAGTGGCTTTTATATGTAAAAAAAAAAAAATATACAGTTCAATAATAATGTACCTACAGAAGTTTAAAAATAAGTTATAAGTTAACAATGATTTTCTTAAATACGTAAATTAACATAAATAATATTTCGGAAATAATGTTTGTGTATTGACAACTACGGTAGTCAGAAGTGGGGCGCTAGTGAACCGACCGCCATTTTTGTTCTTCCACGGGCAGTGCAGCGCGGGAAGGCTTCATTTTGTATCGGTGGCAATCGAAGCGATCGGTTACTATTTTCGCCTTCTGTCAGTGTGTCTGGCTCTGAGTACCAACCATTGCTATTTTCAGATAAGTATTTGTGTTTATTATTTAAAGCTAATTGTTAAGCTACAGCAAATAATACTATGAAGTGAATAAATGTTTTGTGAATATGATTATTGTTGTTTTACAAAATAAATAGTTTATACCTCCGTTACTACAGTTTATTAGCTATCTCCATCCTGTTTTTGCCCTAAAGAGACAAAATATTAAGCTTTATGATAAACTTAAATTGTTAGACAATGGCAAAATAGAGTATTATCTATCTATACCCTTTTTTAAAAGCTAATTGACGTTTTAAAGTTACAATACATATAAAATGATAAAAAATTTGTGTTTATGGCTTAATATTTAATTTTTTTTTAAATAAGAAATTTTTATGTGTTTCTAACACACGCGTGGGATCATGTGTACCCCAAGCGACTTTAAATACTCGCAGAGCAACCGACAGTGCCGTGCAAGTGCCGGCAGACTACTAAACACACACGTTGGTTAATGAGTGAAGCTTAGCTAGACGCTCAAGGTCAAACAAATGCAATTCGTCAAGTTATTCGACAAAATCAAACAATGGGGTACGTATGACCCCACGCGTGCGCTCTAGTGTTAATGGTAGGTCCATTCAGCCAGTGTTTCCAACTCATAAGAGTGATAACGACTTTCTATATATGTGGTACGCATGCTAAAATACTCTATGACCTTTATTTGACTATCATGTTTTTAAAAAAGGATGCCTCTGAACTGGCATCTGTGTGAAGCTCTACAGGTTTTGTAGGATCGAATAAAGTTAAAACGGGTTCAGAAGCAAGGCAATCATGAATTTTATTCCTAACAGCCTCAGGCTCAGGTGTCCAGTTCCATTTAACATTATTACGGATTATACAACGGAATCATGGTAAGAGGGAAGTTAGGTATAAATTTTCGAAAGTAGTTTGCTAGTCCACAAAACTGTCGGACATGCTTGACTGTCGTTGGAACGGGAGCATACAAAAGAGCTTGAACTTTACCCGGACTTGGCTTTACTTGACCGTTCGAGACAACTCTTCCCAAATATTCGATTTCTGTTTTCAGAAATTTACATTTCTTCACGTTTAGAGAGAACCGTGTTTTCTGTAGGGCATCAAGAACTAGCTTTAAACGCTCAATGCTTTGATCAGCCGTTTCCGAGAAAATTACAAAATCATCAATGTAAATTAGAACAAAATCATCTATGAACTCTTTTAGTGCTGTGTTAATGGCCCGCTGAAATACAGAAGGTGCTATTGTTTTCTAAAGTTTACGCAAACACTACACATTGAAAAATTAAAATTAAAATTAAATAAGTAATGTGTAAAATAAACGCGAGTAGATCCGTAAAAGTTGTTTCATTTCAATACAGAAGGTGCGTTACAAAGGCCAAATGGCATACGAAAGAATTCTAATTGCCCGTCGCACATAGGAGTATTTGACTAATAAGACCGGTCAAAAATATCTGATGCGTTTTTTTTTTATGAATTAGATTTAAACATTTTTTTTTCTACAAATAAGTGTGCATTAACAATAAATCTGATTTAAACTCTTCATTTTCAACTTCTTCATCTTAATTTTCTTCGTATTCATCATTTTTGTGTTCATCTTCTTCATCGTCTATATTTTCACCGCAATCTTCTTCACGAGGTACAGGCGGAGTGCTTGCAATCATCAGACTGACTGCCTCTTGCGAAAATGGCTGAGTTTTTTTGTGTTGCTTGGGTCGATTACTACTCAGATATGGGTCGGAGCTTAGTAACAGTCTATGTAATATGTTGCTATTACAATCCACCCGTGAAAATTTTCGTGCAAAATTCAATCTGTATTGACGGAAGTGCTTGTTGCGCGCCTCAGCTGCCTCCTCTGATAACTGGCCAATAGGAAGGATTGCATGAGATATGACTTCAGCTCCATGCATCAACACTATGTGAATTGATGGTGACATCTGGCTGCTTTGGACTCGATTGAAAAACGAGCTAAGAGACTCATTGGTGACCCTGCCCTGATAGACGCCAAGCTGCAAAATCTTGAACATCGGCGTAGGGTGGCTCGTTTGTCGGTCTTCTACAGGATTCATTTCGGGGAGTGCGCGAAGGAGTTGTACGACCTAATCCCACCATCCACTTTCCGCTATCGGAGCGCGAGGCGCGAGTTCCATCCCTATGTTGCAGATATGCCACCTTGTCACACTAGCCGATTCGGTTCAACTTTCTTAGTGCGTACAGCTAGGAAATGGAACGCGCTGCCTGCGAATGTGTTTCCTGAAATGTATAATCTAGACCTCTTCAAGGCCAGAGTGAATAGGCTATTTCAGGCATGTTCCATCCTCGACCGCTCACCGTCACTTAACATCAGGTGGGGTGTAGTCAAATGCCTACCTATAACCAATAAAAAAATAAAAATAGGGTGCCAACCATTCAGATTTGTGTACATAGACTTCAAATTTATTAACATCAACACTGTTGCCACTTGAAATCACTTCAAAGATGACTTTAAATCTTTTTTATTAAATGTACAAATTAAAATTCAAATTAAAAAAATATTTGCTATTCTTGGTGTAGGTACAATAGATCTTAAAGCTAAACATCAGTTCACACAAGAACCCTGCAAGGGCACTGCAAATATTAAATGCTTAATATTAGAATGAATACATAACTAAATTAAATTCACATTTTACATTTTAATTAAAAAATAATAATATATAATAGATAAAAGTTTATTCACAAGTATATACATTAATAACTTTATTATTCAGTCAGTCATGTATCCTTATCAGCATAAAACTCCTGCAGCGAATAATAACATTTAAATAATAGGTACTTATTGAGTATATTTTTGAAAATTGAAATTTTTTGTAAATTGCTGATTGATTCCGGAATTTGATTAAAAATTTTGATTGACATTGAAAACGGACCTGAATTAACCATTTGTAACTTAGATGAGGTATTTGCAAGCCTTTTCTTAGGGCGTAAGTTTTCAGGACAAGAATATTGTGGAAACCAGTGGATATTATTTTTAACTAAAGAACATATTTCAGATATACAGGGTGTTTGGTAGAGGGTTGGACATACGTAAATGTCGGATAGAAGGGGTATTCTGCTACCCAACCAGCCCCAGTAACATCGCATTGGCCTCACAGTTCTAGAGGCTATTTATTTTTTTAATTTTGGTAAAAAATATCTAAATTAATTACCTAAACTCGTGTAAATGTACTAAAAATGGCTAAAATTGCTAGTTTTTTTTTGTATTTTATCTGTTAGTGTTCACATATTCTTTTAATAATGACATTTAGCACAAAAAATTACAAAAGAAAAAAATATGGGCCTTCAGAGTTACTAGGTGAGGTAAAAAAAATCTTAAAGTGTAACTTTCCGTTGATTAAAAAAAAAAGTAATGGTAATTGAATGATTACAATTTCACTAAAACATCTCTGCTTTATACCCTTTCCACCGGTACCTCAAGTGTGTTGCTATTGTCTTTAGAACCGAAGTTATTGTAAGTAAACTGTTTTATGAAAATTAATCGAAAGAGAGAATAAAAATAATTTTTTGTTTGAAAATATGTAATTACATTAAAAATTACAAAAGTTGCTCAAACTGATGCCCCTCGGTTTGCAAACATGCACGGCATATTTTTCTTATTTCGACTGTCACCGTGCGAAGCAGCATTTCTTCCTTCATTGTTCTGAATGCGTCGATAATTCTTTGACTTAGAACGTCTCTGTTGTTCACCTCTACGGCGTAAACCAACTCCTTGGCCCTACCCCAGACGTAAAAATCAAGCGGGGTAAGGTCTGGTGATCTCGGGGGCCAAGGAATTGGACCACCTCGGCCAATCCACGAATTAGGGAAAGAGTTATCTAATAATTCTCTTACAGACAAACTCCAGTGAGCCGGACATCCATCATGCTGGAAAATTATTGGCCTATCTTCATCAAACGCCTCAAATAACAAATCGGGCAAGTCGTTTTGTAAAAAAGTTAGATAAGTTTCGCCGTTGATATTATCGGGCAAGAAATGCGGCCCGATCAATTTATTTCCAATGACGCCTGCCCAAACATTCACCGAAAATCTACTTTGAAAGCCCCTATGTCTTTTGACGCGCGGATTTTCATCTGATGGTGCCCAGTGGTGAAGATTATGGTAATTAACCACTCTTTCTCTATCAAATTTTGATTCATCGGTCCACAGTACGCTTTTTAAAAAATTGTTATCCTCGATATCGGTATGTAACAAATGCCGGCAGAGCCATAATCAGTGTCTTCTAAACATAAAACAAAAAAGAAAAGGCTTTTAACAAACGGTTACACAGGAGTGATTTTATTATAACATTTCATTTACCTATTTATTAAGCAACACAACAGAATGTTAACAATATCATAATCTTAATATTTGCCGAGATGCAAATACTTTGACACATACATAGGAACAAACATAGGCTGATAAACATATTAGCCTCCTTTGCGTCGCACAGTCGGATAAACATGGCGTTAAGACACCAAACCAGACGCACTCAAACAAAATAAATTACGTTGTCTGTACACAATAAAATTTAGAAAGAAAGAAAGAAAATACATTGATTCTAATTACCTTGTACCGGTGTATAGTGAAAAGGGTGTCTTCCATCAGCACGGAGAACCGACCACAATTGCCAAATACTTAAACCGAGCATTGCAGCTATGGCTCTTACGCTATTGGTGGGGTCATCATCAAACTCTTGCAATATTTGTTCATCAACATTAACGTCGGGACGCCATCTGTTCTGTCGTGGTTCACGAAAATGTAAATTACCAGTTTCTCGTAAGCGCCGATAAGTATTTCCAAACGTCTGGCGATTCGGTACTCTTCTACCAGGATAACGGTTTCGATAAATCCTTTGTGCTTCGCGTCCATTAAAGTTAGCACTTCCATATGCCAACAACATGTCGGCATATTCTTCACTGGTAAATTCAGCCATTGCGCTGTTACCAAACGTAACAATAACAAAAAACAAACAAACAGAAAAAAATATAAGAAAACTAAATTAAAAATAATTCATACTTTGCACTCACTAACTTTGAAGTAATAGAAAACTAAATAGCGGATGTGGGCGAATGATTTAACTGTGGTGTACATTTGCAAAAAAAACCGGTTATTATGCTCATGTATGAATTACAGCACGACAAGACAAGACACATAAACAAAAACACTGTTGTCTTATTAATTTAAGTAAAAAAAATGCATAAATTATGCCTGTTATCATATCGTTTTTAAAAATACAATTTAAAACAAACAAACATTACAAACATTTTAAAACACAGTACATACCTTCATCTGCCATAATCAAAAGTTGTTTTTGTTTAACTATACCACACGAAAACACAACAACAAAACAAAGTTACGAGAGCGCCGAGAACAAAGATATGCGATTCTGCGAACGACTGAGTTCCGACTGACCTGTCTAAACAGGTTTGAAGCGCAGAGGGATTCAATAGCTGCCAATAGATGAAGCGTTCGTCAGGCTATATGAATAATAGTTGCAATAAGAGTTTTAACTATTTTGCTGATCCATACTTTTGACCGGTTTTATTAGTCAAATACTCCTATGTGCGTCGGGAGTAAAAAACGCAGTTTTCTCAATTGAGTTAGTGGCTAAAGGGATTTGGTGGAAACCTGCCGCCACATCTAGTATAGTAAAATATTTAGCCCCAGATAATTTACAAATGTGATCGTCGATAATTGGGAGTGGAAAGTGATTGCGGACAGTGTTGCTATTCAATTCTCTGTAGTCAACGCACATTCGGTTGCTGCCATCCTTTCTTAAACGTACGTTAAGTTCGCCAGTATAATAGTATATAGTTACATGCGAAACTGCGTTGCCAGTCGTGAACATATCAGAACAAGATTCTAACAAATTACGTAAGTTGAGCTTGTGTTCCAGTTTTAACTCAGGATTTACATCGATTGCATCAAAGTCAATCTCTTTTCGGAGGCAGTTAACATTACAAAAATTTGGAGACACTTTAATAAAATCTTTAGAAAAAATAACCTGACCTCCAGGTATATCAAAAGGATTTTGCCCAAGTAACAAACACATCATACTGTATGTATCTGTCGAAGACGAGAATGAACTCTAATTCGATATTAAGACCATCAACGCATACTACACGCAGCTTTTTACGTAACGAGCAAAAAATCAAACGACATATGTGATTTTACCTTTGATAGAATATATTATAATATATAATAAATAATAGAATAAATAATAGAATATACTATCGCGCATAAGAGAGCACTCTGCACCACTGTCTACCAGGCAAGAGTAATCACGGTTTTCAATTTGAACATTATGCAATTTATTGTTACTTAAAGCTAGGCTATTTACACGAGAAGATTTTTCGTCCTTAGTTTTTTTATTTATTCGTTGAAAACAGTTTTCAAAGGTATGCCCTTTTTTATAACAAAAAGTACAAGTAATTGGCTTAGTAAGCCTTGAATCAGGTTTTGTACTATCAGAGGTAGAGGTGGAATCCTTTTGAGGTCCGCGATTAGTCGTGCCTGAATGACAGTTCTTTTGTATATGACCTAATTTGTGACATTTCTGACATCGTTTAGTTAAAGTATCCAGAGGAGCAGAAGACATATTTTTGTAACGTTTAGATGAAATATTGTGATCAGATTCCTTACCAGGTCTTTTACGCTTATAAGATTTAAGGCTTTGAATTAACTGTGACAAATTTTTTGGTGTAAGCCGTAGCAAATCAGAGCGAATACGAAAGTCAGACATACCCGAAATAACTGTTTCGACAAGGCGCTGTTCAGTCATTCCCACACCAATTACCTTCTTTGCCAGTTCCCATTTTTGAGTTGCAAACTCTGCGAGGCTACCGGCTTGCTCACTGGTATACTCCATAAATTGCGTTTAGTCGTCGTAGTAACGTGCTTCGTCTGCAAATGTTTCAATAAGACTTGTCTTGAGCTCCAACCAACTAGTAATAATTGAGTAATTGCGGCGTGCCCATTCTGCGGGTCGCCCACGTAAGTTTTTACGAGTTAGGTTGAGAATTTCTCGATCAGAAAGTACGTATTCAGTCTAAATTCTTCAATATTTTGACACCAAACCTGTAGTATCGGTCCGGTCATCAAGATCAAACGCAGCCACATAAATGTGTTCAAGATTTCGATTGCGTGGCGTAGGGCGAGTATTTGGTAGGTTGAATGCTTGTTCAGTTGTATGGATTAGCTGTGTCATCATTTCTTGCATCACGTGTCATGTTCCGCAAAGTAACATAATAGATTTTATTTGAGAAATATTAAATATAAGGACATTACCTTTATATAAAGTTTCGGGCGCCAGACAGAGGATAAGCTCCATCATATTAAATAAAAAAACTAAATTTGTGCACACGGAATGTCAGCGGAGAGGCCAGACCTTTAATCTGCAGGGGGGTGGCGAGAAATAAAGCACTTGACTACTAAACAAATGTTTTATTTAAATCCCTGGACTGCATAAGAGTTTATCTAACAAAAATACCTATATTGTGAATATAGCACCGTTACATCTACATAATTTAGATAATAACTACTGACCTTTTATTTTAAGTTAAATTTTAACGCCTCATGGTGGGAGTTAATTAATAATACTTAGTTACTTTTACTGCCAGGTGGGAATCCCTGGATAATGCTTGTGTCATTGCGAGATACTTAGAAGATTATTAAATGTGGAAGATTTGGAAAACCTGGAAGACCCATGGAGAATCGGAGACTCCTGGAAAATCTGGAGACTCATGGAAATTTTGGAAGATTTGGAAGACCCGGAAGACGCTGCCAAGAGCGTCTTCCATAAAAAATACGGCGAAAGGGTGCCATTATAAATCCCTTTTACAAGGTTAAATAAAATCCAGCCTATGGATCATTATGGCTTTTATAAGCCCTTTACATGATTTCAAACCATTATTTTAAGAGATTTAGGCGGATCAAAAAACTAGCCACTTCGGCTTTCCAGAAAAAACAAGAAGTGCTCCTGTCACCGGATGTCAAAACATCGCCACCGAAAGCAAAGAGAATAAATATTCCTTTCTTTTTTTAAACAAAGCAAGGCAAATGAAATCGGTCATGAAATCGGCCACGTAACCGGTGCTAATAAAAACATGAGTATGTAATGGCGAATTTAATACGACATTACACACGTTTGCATAAAATTGATAGGTACAAACTCTACTGTCCTTGCATCGTCCTTGTCCCTATCTACTGACCCTGATAGGTTAGAAATAACGCCATGTCAATTCCGTTGTTTGCGACGTTGTTAACAGGATACGTATGGAATACTGTTTCGCCCTCAACCTTTCCAACATTTGCAACGATATTGTATAAAGAGATTGGTACTTGGGTAACTGTTTGAAGTACTTGCCGAACCTCTTCGTTCATAACGAAGCGTGTTTGCACTGGAAACGATTCCTGCTCATTCTGTGCGTATCGAGAGTAGAAAAGCTTGAAATAAATAATAAAAAGACTTACTCTGTAGTACGCCCAAATGGAACATAAATCAGATACCACTTGCTGGTTCCAAGCTGACGTTAATCGGCTGTATTCTGCAGCAGTGCAGAATCCTGCGCCGCGTGTAGACACAGTCAGCGGGATTGCGCGCGGTTGCCGTGTAATACTTAGCTGTTCGATGGATTTCTGGAGTGCGGCTGAGTCTTGGTCGAATACACCTAGACGTTTCATCACCTCTTCTCTCTTCGCATCTTGTTGTAGTTTGTTTGTTCTACGCGTGAACTTTTCAGTACTACGTGCTTTGGCGCCTTTACCTCGTGGTTTCTTTGTTACTTGTGCTGTTGGGGGTTGCGTGAGCGTAGGCTCAGATACATTTGGTTTCTCCATTGCTGGTGAAAAAGTACGTACTATCTAGGTCCGTAAATTGTATCCCTATCTACTGACCCTGATAGGTAGGGTATGGCAGCTGGAACTACGGGTCCGGCTGTCTTTTCAAGGGTACCACGGGAGTTCCGGATCCTAGGCCCCCTGCCGGTTATGCCTTCGCGGGCGTCTCCGGCAGGCCCCGGACATGGGTTGGACTCGTGGTGGCATGTGGTTAGCTATAGAAGTGGGAATGTTCGTCTGCCTGGTTGGTCTGGCCAGGCTTCCATTTCGTGCATAGCGAGCGGGTCTTAGTAGCGGTCCGGTGGGGGCCTGAAGCGAAAAGATCTGCGGGGTACGTGAGTTACCCTTAGTTGGTGTGGTGCTCGGTGGTTTTCACTGAGTAGTTACTCCAACATCTCCGGTACTAGTCTGGAGAACTAGTAGAGGTGCCCGCTAGATGCAAAGGCCTCCGGTTTAATCAGCCGCGTAGGAATTTGGAATTGATCAGGTGCCTGGATGGGTACCGAGAAGTGAGTGTGCTTACAACTCCGCCACCAAAGAGGACATTTGGTAGTCGGCTTTAGAGCTGACGGCCCAAGCAGTGGTACACTGCGAGTTGTGCTCTTAGTGCAACGAGAAGTGAGCGAGCTTACAGCTCCGGTGACCTATCTGGATATTAGGTAGTGGACTATACGTGTCCACGGGGCGACTAGCTTGAGACACTAGTCTTAAAAGTACTGGATGAAGGATGCGTACCGGCGTGTTCTGATCTGGCGTTATGACCTGACGTAGATGGTCCCTTGTGCTTGCGCAAGGTTATTCTGACACCTACTTTGTAACCGGAAGGTTGGTAGGGGGTGTCAGTATAAACTTTAAAGTAGTGTATAGCGGGTTGACCCTGATAGGTAGGGTATGGCAGCTGGAACTACGGGTCCGGCTGTCTTTTCAAGGGTACCACGGGAGTTCCGGATTCTAGGCCCCCTGCCGGTTATGCCTTCGCGGGCGTCTCCGGCAGGCCCCGGACATGGGTTGGACTCGTGGTGGCATGTGGTTAGCTATAGAAGTGGGAATGTTCGTCTGGCTGGTTGGTCTGGCCAGACTTCCATTTCGTGCATAGCGAGCGGGTCTTAGTAGCGGTCCGGTGGGGGCCTGAAGTGAAAAGATCTGCGGGGTACGTGAGTTACCCTTAGTTGGTGTGGTGCTCGGTGGTTTTCACTGAGTAGTACTCCAACATCTCCGGTAGTAGTCTGGAGAACTAGTAGAGGTGCCCACTAGATGCAAAGGCCTCCGGTTTAATCAGCCGCGTAGGAATTTGGAATTGATCAGGTGCCTGGATGGGTACCGAGAAGTGAGTGTGCTTACAACTCCGCCACCAAAGAGGACATTTGGTAGTCGGCTTTAGAGTTGACGGCCCAAGCAGTGGTACACTGCGAGTTGTGCTCTTAGTGCAACGAGAAGTGAGCGAGCTTACAGCTCCGGTGACCTATCTGGATATTAGGTAGTGGACTATAGTGTCCACGGGGCGACTAGCTTAAGACACTAGTCTTAAAAGTATGCTGGATGAAGGATGCGTACCGGCGTGTTCTGATCTGGCGTTATGACCTGACGTAGATGGTCCCTTGCGCTTGCGTAAGGTTATTCTGACACCTACTTTGTAACCGATAGGTTGGTAGGGGGTGTCAGTTTAAACTTTAAAGTAGTGTATAGCGGGTTGTGTCCTTGCATCGCTGCAGCTTGTTGAACCTCCAGGAACCGCTTCGCCGTTAACGTGAGACGCAGTTCGGCTGTGTTGTTATATCGCACAAATACCAGGATTACGTCGCGTATTTTGTGGCAGGATGGGTGATAGAGGCTTAGTAGCTGACCCTGACGTAAAACCTGAACCATGCTCTGGTTGCTCAGCCTCGGGCGCAGCGGACTCTTTATCCATCTTGAAACACCTGAAAAATATTTGTAGGCGTAGTTTTTGTTATTTCCTGTTTTTGTTTGTTGGTTTTAATACTCATGCTTATTCATCTATAACCAACAAGCTGCCACATTGTCCAACCACTACAAGGGAGTGGCCCTAGCCAAGCATTTAGACAAACATGGATACCACCAAAAGACAGTAATACGGGGTGTACCCTGATCAATTACTATCAATTGATTTGCAAAGCTAAGAAGGTCCTGTTTCCCGCAAGGTTATTCCGAATGTTACCAGGATGTGCCCTGGCCAAGCTTTCAGCACATAACACAGTCTATTCCCTACGAAAAAAACAATACGGGGGGTACCCCGATCAATTGCCTTCAATCGGTGCATAATGGCTGACTCCCCCTGACAAAAGGACAATCCCTTCACTATTTTAGTAATAGATGAACAAGACAGGGTAGGCGAAAATCATTCCTTTATAAATAGAATAGAAGACTATAGAAAACGACGCAGAATATACAAGAAAAAAAAGTATAAAACAAACATCATTTACACTTTTATGTATGTGAGCGAATTTATCCCACTTCTGATGTGGGAGGTGAAATAAAAGGAAAGCAATAAATATCAATATAACCATATAATTGACCATAATAATAACAAAGATTCACAAATAATCAAAATAACTAAACAGTTATTTAAACATAACGGTAATACACATTTATTGTGGGATAATTATTATAATCAATTTACATAATACTATTTATCAATATAGCGAATAACCAGTACCTGACCCCCGATCCGATCCGAACCCTTCGGAGAATCTAGTAGGGCATGGGGACGCGCATTTTTAAGAGTGCGATGCCGTTCACTCTAGAAAACCTCGGAAGGTGATTCGTTTTAACACGGCTTGAGGTGCCCTTTACGTACCTCACCACCAAAAAGTCCGGTGACGCTGAAAATGCCGTAAAAAGTACCTGACGTTGAGGCAGTTCAGAGCACACAACGTGCCGTGTCCGAAGTCGAACAACTTCTGAGCCGCCGGAAGAGGACTACCCCATTTTATAGCGGTGCACAAACAACTGACGCATAGCAGAGTGGGGGACGGCGCGACAGGCCTGCCGGTGGCGTGATCGTTATGCCGCATAATATTTTAACATTTTGCTTGTTTGTAACATAAACCGTATTTACTTATAAATATATCAATGTATTTATTTATAATCCACTCTCCTACAAATATATCCATCTGTACATACTAACATAAAAGGTTGAATAAGGTTTGTTATAAATCAAACGCGCGCGAGCGCGGGAGGGGAGTCCGCCTTGAGATATCGGCGCGATCGGTCGATGACAATGCGTGTTTGTGCTCCATTTTTATTACGTGGTCTTCAAATCACGAGAAGGAGTTTTGCTAGCCTAAATAGGGCCCCCTGCATACAGTGTAGTGATAGGTGAAGTTGACGGCGAGTGTTCCCAAAATTAACAGGCCCAAAGCTGACCCTTCTCCGGCGTGTTCGTTATAGGGGAGCGCTCCCTTCGCCGCCGCGGTCCAGAAGCCGAAGACAGGACATTCTCTGTAAGTGATTTTATCGTTTTTTTTTTGGAGGTACAGGCAAAGTGCCTTCAGTGTCGCGAAACGCGAACTTAAATACGCCCCGTCCTGGTGATCAGGTTAGAACGAAGGATTTTACCGTTCTACGCCAAGCCGGCTGCGTATTATACAAGGTTCCTGTGTTTATGTAAACTGTATGTACTTTTCTGATATAAATAGTTAGAGCTTTTTTCAACATAGCATTATGTACCATCAAATATTATAATAGGTCTATTTTCACCTTCAAAATTACCAAATAATGAATTGGGTATACTCAAATTCCTAGCTACTATTTGCTGTCTGTTTATATGGTTTAAACCTAGGCACAAAATACTCTGTAAACATTTCTCTAATTTGGTGCAACCACCGCTCTAAAGTGCGTCTGGATACCTTAAACAATGTTGCAAACCTCGCATCAGAGTCTCCAGTTCTTAATTTAATTAAATAGGCTACTAAGGCTAGAGACCCATTCTGTATTTCTAAAATCTGAGGAATTTCTTCTTATATTTGATGGTATTGTGTTTTATTGAAATCAATCCATTTATACAAAATATGGTCCTCCATTTCATCAATAAAGTCAAAACAAATCACCGAAGAATCTGTAAGGCTTCGTTCACACGGCATTGTCCTGCACGTTTTTTTCGTATTCGTTTTTTTAATGTACAATCACCCGGGTCTTCACACGGTAAATTTTCATTCGTGTAAAAGACGAATAGCCGCAGTCTTCACACAGTTGTCACAGTGAGTAGACGTCACTGATGGATCCACGCGTGGTTGTACTTTTATATTGGTATCGAAGGTGCCAACGGTCTCGCCGCCGACATAACAGAAGGTTTTGGGTACATCCTATTAATCAAGAATCTGTGCGAACGATCACATTTGAAAAATTATTCGAAAATCTTAGAAACGATGAAAAAAAGTTTTTTAATTACTTTCGAATGTCTGTTGAAAGTTTTGAAAAGTTATTAACTCGACTGGAAAATTCAAGCCTACCAAAATCAAATACGAATATGCGGAAATGCATTAGTACTAAAATGAAATTAGCCATCTGTTTAAGGTAAGTACACAAATAAAAATACACAGGTTGTGATTATTTAAGTTTTATTAATGTTAATTATTATAATTAAAAAAATATTAAAATTTGACCAATTTTACTATAGTATATTCGTGTTTCGTATTAAAAGACATTGTAATCAATATCCGTGTAGTTAGAATAGCAGGATTCGACAGAAGACGGACTTTGAAGAGAAGCTGCTGTAGTTAATTCTACAGAGGCTGGACTTTGAAGAGAAGTCGTTGTAGTCATGTTTGTACTGATAGAATTTGTAGCTTCTTGTATATTACTATTTTGGTATTGTTGTGTAAAATATCCTCTGTGAACTGATGAGAGATTGAAAGACGACGATTCACGAATTTGGCGACTGTTTTTAATTTTTTTCATTAATTTTAACACACCCATTTGGAATTCGAGGACTTCATCATCGTCATACTTATCTAATGATGGTAATATCCCATTAAAAAATGAAAGATGCCTATTCATTGTTTTAGGTTCGTTATTCGAATAAGAATCCATAAATTTCATCATCTTTGCATCTACAGGACTAATCATATTCTTTAGAGATGTTTTAGGTGCACGATTAGGTATTGGGCTCTTTGCCGCCATTGTGTCATGTGTCTATAGAGTTTGTTTCCAATGTTTCATTTCCACCCTCAGAATTTTTTTTCTGGTTTTCGGATTCCGTGTTATTATTGGATTCTATTGGATTTACTGTCTCTTTAGGTTGTATTACTTTCTGCAGAAAAGATAACTGTTTACTATATACATAAGGCTTTGCTGTTTTGGCGCCACTTCCTGAGCTTTTCTGACCTTTTATCTTTTTATACGATCGATTATAATTATCTCTTATATGAGTCCACCGTTGAATAATCATTTTAGCTGTAAAAGACAAACAAAATAAGTAATACGGTACAGACAACAGCACGTCCCTCTTTACACATCCATTATAAACTGATCTTGTCAAACCAGTTTGTGTAATGATGCCGCGTGTCAGTTTATATTGGAACTGTATATCGGGACGTGCTGTTGACTGTACATATACATTTTTTTTTTCAGGTATTTAGCATCGGGGTGTTCCATGAAAGATTTGCACTATTCATACAAAGTTGGAGTATCGACTATAAGTGGTATCATCTGGGATGTTTGCTGGACTCTATGGCATGTCTTTCAGGGAGAATATCTTCAAACGCCTTCTACAGAAAGTGAATGGATGAAAATAGTGGAAGGTTTTGAAAGAAAGACTAATTTCCCTCATTGTTTAGGTGCAATTAACGGGAAACACATAAAAATCTTAAAGCCTCCTCATAGTGGTTCCATGTACTTCAATTATAAAGATTATTTTTCAATTGTGCTACTTGCGGTTGTTGATTCGGAATACAGATTTGTATATGTAGACATAGGATCATACGGAAAAGATTGTGACTCATCCATTTTGAAAAATTCCGTCTTATGGAAAAAAGTTAATGATGGTTCGTTGAATATACCCAAACCAATGCCATTATTAGAAGGTGGAGAAAGTACACCTTACGTATTTATTGGTGATGAGGGATTTGCTCTACATAATAATTTATTACGCCCTTTTGGAGGAACACATTTAGATTTACGTAAAAAAATCTTTAATTACCGCCTGAGCAGAGCAAGGAGGTACGTGGAGTGTGCTTTTGGTATCTTAGCGGGAAAATGGAGAATTCTACATAAGGCTATTGATGTTTCACCAAGTTTATTGACAGAAATCATAAAAGCATGCATTGTATTACACAATTACGTTCGTGAAAATGATGGACACAATTTTGAAGATGTGGCAAATCCTTCATTATTTGAAAATATTCAAAGTACGGCAGTTCGAAACGTTCAAGCAAACAGCGTAAGGTCCATTTTTAGTCACTATTTTTTATCAAACGAAGGATCAGTCCCATGGCAAAACGAATACATTTAGAACTAAGCAGAGTAAGTTAAAATATGTTGTAACGCAATTTTTATTATTAATAATAAAATATACATACCTAAGGCTTGTCTTGTTTTTTCTTCCTTTGTCTCAAAATTAGGATCAATTATTACCATGATTCCCTTCCAAGCCGCTTGAGTTGCGACGCGATTTTTATAAAGCTCTAAAGTTTTATCCCATAAAACGGGATTTTGTTCCACTAAAGAAATTAATAGTTCGTTGTCTATAGAAGATTCCTCAACCATTTTGAATATCAAACCAAATCAAACATAAAATACGTGCCACCCGTCCAAAAGACGCTCAGGTACTAAACGCTTCTTCGGTTGCTATTCGATAAAAAACGTATGACGTCGTGCCGTGTGAAGGAGACAAACCTTTACCATGTGCCACTGCGAACCGAATACGTCAAAGTTCATTCGATTTGCTTGACAAGTCCGTTGAGTATACGTTTAAACGTATAAGCGGTACACGTTTTTTTGCAGTACAATCGACGTGTGAATGGATCTATGTACGTTGTATGGTCACTATTTATACGTTAAGACGTATACTGCAAAAAAACGTGCAGGACAATGCCGTGTGAACGAAGCCTTACATCTTTTAACGACAACATGTCTTTTATATGTTTAGCAGTAAACACTTGTACAGTCGGCGGCAGATCAACCTACCCAAATCTGTCAAATTTCTCCAATGAATATTAATCCTTATATCCAAACAATAAAGTTCAAAATTGATTGTAGAAATTTGACAGTTTTGGGTAGGTTGATCTGCCGCCGTGTGTACATAATTATTTCTTAAACTGTCAAGAAAATCCCAAGCTTCAAAAACTAAATGTTGGTTACAAACTCTATTTTTATCTGGCACATAATAATTATGCTGAATAACTAACATCTTCCTTGTAGATAGTGGAATTCTGTATCTTTCAGTTCTCCGACATCCTTCAATGAAACATCTACTTTCAGTTTCTATTGCAGTTCTCATGTAGTCAGGCAAAAAAATAGTAGCTTGGCGCTGGTTACTCGAGGCTGGTTAGTCATGTTGTTCAGCTTGAACAGTTGGAATAACTGGTGCCTCAGTCTGTATTTCTATAGGGGTTTGGTTGGTAGATGGCCTTGAGGTCATGTGGATGCTCTGTCTGCAGATATTCAACAAGCATGACATATGCGAGTTGTTGCTTCTACCTGCAACAAATATAAACACAATATGATATACTTACTTATTCACTTTGCTGGCTCAGTGAGTGACCCAAAGTAAATCTTGGCATAAAATGTATGAAAAATTTAAATTAAGTTTTAAAAAATGAGAATACCTACACTTTTTAGCAATCACTTATAGCAATCCTTATGGTAGGTTGAATATATAATTAAACTTTACACACTGTTTACATGATTGTTTTGATTGTTATGTTAATAAGGAAGGCAATTAAGGGACGATCCACTAACACAAATTTGGCCATATTCACAAATTATGTGCTAAACAGAATGGATGGCGGGTCGCAAGTGGATGTGATCTACACGGATTTCGAAAAAGCCTTCGACCGTGTGGATCACACCATACTTTTACGGAAATTATGTGAGCTTGGGGTCTGTGGGGATCTTTTGAGATGGGTGGACTCATACCTTAGAAATCGCTGCCAGGCTGTAGTCGTAGGTGGACATCGGTCCGACTTTGTGGAGATACCCTCCGGTGTCCCACAGGGTTCTGTGCTGTCGCCTCTGCTTTACGCGGCCTACTTATACGACGTGGGAGAGTGCTTTCACTCTGCTGACTATCTCATGTACGCAGACGACACAAAAATCTATCTTTCTGTTAAAGACGTGAGTGACTGTCATGATCTCCAACAAGACTTAGACCGTCTAAACAGATATTATGCAGACAACAAAATAACAATTAATACAAACAAGTGTGTGTACATGACCTTTACTAGGAAGAGGAAACCCATTATCTTTGACTACCAAATAGACCATATTTCTATAAAGAAAGCACAGTTGGTCAAAGATCTTGGTATCACCCTCGATCATAAGCTCTCTTTTAATGAGCACATCTCTGAAATAGTCGGCAGAGCATATAAGAACTTAGGATTTATCCTACGCGTGAGTAGGCCATTCGCCGATACCAACTGCTTGAAAGTAATATATTTTGCATATGTCAGGAGTATTCTTGAATACTGTAGCAATATCTGGAGCCCACAATATGTTATGTACAAGCAGGATATCGAAAAGATACAAACAAAATTTGTAAAACACCTGAATTACCGGTCGAGGTTCAAATGCTCGGGTGAGTATAGGGAGCTGTGTTCTTCTCATAAGCTTTTAACATTGGAAGACAGAAGAAAAGTGCTGGACATGCTCTTTCTGCATAATGTCTGCCATAGTGCTATCGATAGCACCGAGCTCACGGAACTGTTCTTAAGGCTGCAAACTCCTAGAGTCCGTACTAGGCATGCTTCTTTGTTTCACGTACCGCTTGCACATACAAATTATTATCAAAACTCTGTCGTCTGTCGAACGCAAAATTTTTATAATAAACACTTTTGCTCAGTGGACCTATTCCATAACAATAAAGGTAAATTTAAAAAAAAAATTGTTGATATACTTAATAACAAGTGAAAAGGTAGTAGTAGTATAAAGTATAATATAGGGTATAATTGAATATTCAGACTCACACACACACACACACACACTCGCACACACACACACACACACACACACACACACACACACACACACACACACACACACACACACACACACACACACACACACACACACACACACACACACACACACACACACACACACACTCACACCAAGCACACGGATATAAACTGCTCTCAATTAATTTATACAAAGTAAAACTGTAATTGGCTGTATTATTTAGAATTAAGTTTATCTATGTTATAAAAGAGCTGTGGTTTTTGTTAAATAAATAAAATAAAATAAAATAAAATAAAAAATTAATTACACTTAGTTTGTGTAGGATGTTCTATAAGTTCAATTGATTAATTACCTATAGTAAAATAGTAAATAAACTGAATTAGGGATTCAACTTACAGTTTGAGGTATAATTCACTCTCAAATAACATAATAAATCCTGGCTACACGAGGAGACTCAGTTTTCAGTTGGTGGACAACTCGCTGAGTAGACAGAGAACGTAAACAACGAACACAAACACTGTGGTGGCTTAGTCTTGGTTGATCAATAGGTAGTCTTCCTGAAACCACTTCTTGGGCTTTATTCCAGCAGGCCTGGCAAACAGCAGTGACCACACTGCCGTGTATCTGAAATATAGGAAACATTTGAATGCTTGACAAAACAAACACCAACCTTTTATAATGGTAACTATAACTGAAGTTTTATTAAGAAATAAAAGCTCTAGGTTGATAGGTACATACAAGTACATACAACATTGCAAAACTCGTCTGCCTAACGTGTTACAGCGGTTTATCGCTATATTACAATTTACACAGGGATTCATGATGAATCAATATCCAATCGATAGGCCGCGGCCGGCGTGAAGTCCAAGATATCAAGTCCAATTCAATCGTGTAAGCTGGTTTCGGTCTCCGGTAGGAAAGCAAGGGTCGTACTAGTTAGGCAAGCAAGATCATTGTGTCCAATAAGAAAACCGAGGTTATTGTGAAACACACAGAGGGTCGTAAAAGCATGTGTTTATAGCTTTATAAGCAACTGATTAATAATTAATCTTTTGTGACGCTTATTATACATATCAAAAGAGGTTGCATTTGAACAAGTTACAGCTTAAAAAAAAGAAATTCAGATTTTTGAAAATTATCAAAATTAAAATTTTTGGAATAGAAAATTTTCTCGCTTTTGTTTCAAACCGAGCTGTCATCATAAACAGTTTTTTGGCTGGTCACAGTATATTGTGCATCAACCATGCACCAACATGTCGTTATCTACTGAAGAATGTACACGAATTATCACCATGGTACAAGAAGGAAGGAGTCAGCGGAGTACTGCTAGAACAGTAGGTGTATCTTTATCCACAGTCCAAAGAGTACTCCAGCGATTTCTAGAGACCGGCATGAACATCAGGAGACCAGGGAATGGCAGGCCAAGGTGTACAAATACACGAGAAGACCGATTCATCGTGAGCACTATGTTAAGAAATCGACATCTCACGGCTGTTCAGGTCCGAAATAGCCTTCATGAAATTCACCACAACAATGTAAGCTCTGACACGATCCGGCGGCGACTTCGGGAAGCTGATATAAAGGCTTATAGGCCAGCAAATGGCCCTAAATTGCTCAGAGAACATCGAGTTGCCAGGTTGCGGTCTGCTCGAGAACACGTCCGATGGACACACACATTCTTCTCCACAGCTAAAAAATAGACGTCCTGAATGGGTAGTAGGTAAAAAAATTATGGACATGGAAAGAATTATGGATTTATTTGAATAAAGAATATTTGACTTTGACTTTGACTTTGACAGATGAAGATTGGTCCAGGGTTATGTTTTCCGATGAGTCAAGATTTTGTTTATTCGCACACGATGGGAGACGAAGAGTATATAGGCGACCAAATAGCGTGTTTTGAGGAAGAGGTGGAGGATCAATAAGACCACATACAGCACATTTGGTCAACGCGTATATTCAAGACGTCGGTATCACCTGCATGGAGTGGCCAGCTCGTAGCCCAGACTTAAATCCCATAGAGCATTTATGGTACGAGCTCGGGAGATGCGTTAAACAACGCTCTCCAGCTGCAGCTAACTTACGTGAGTTAAGAAGTGCGCTAGTAGAAGAATAGTCAAACATAGACCAAAACCGTATTAGAAATTTGATTTACAGCATGCCACATCGTCTTAATGAAGCGATACGGGCTCGTGGAGGAAATACAAGATATTAAAGGACAAACCCGGTTTTCATACAAACTGGGGCCTGCATGTTATGGGCTAGAAATTTGTCACAAAATAGAACATATGAAATGGTTACATTTGCCCAATTTCCACATCAGTCGGCTTTGGCCAAATATCTCAAAATTGTGTATGAATATATTGGAGGTTGCTATAATTACACGAAAAATGGTATTTCTATATTATTTATTGACTTCATGCATTTATAGTAGGTACGTGTGATGTTATCGAACTTGGCAGCTGCAGTGGTAGGTATGTACGTACTTGGCAGTATGAGCAATGCGCAAACTGGGTGCATAACTGCGCAGCGGTTTTATGCTCGCTAAGCAGCAGCATCGCAGCAGAGCAGGTTGCACTGCTGCTTATATTATGAGCGCGTGCGCTTGACAAGAATACGAGCATTGTTTTAAAAAGATAAGTAGCGATAAAACTCATCGATGTGAATGTGTCGAAAGTGCATTTACAGGAAATGAAGAAGCACCGGATATAAAAGGGCCTGATTGAATATGGCGAGATGCCCTATTTGCTCTCATCCAGTAGGCTTCACGCATGACGCTGGTAGCGCCCACCTAAAAAAATATATACTTAAGTCAATTTTTTCTATTAATCGATCTTCAATACAATTACAATGTGGAATAAATAAAAGAAACTTAACTAAAACTATTACTAAACTAAACAGCATGCCACATCGTCTTAATGAAGCGATACGGGCTCGTGGAGGAAATACAAGATATTAAAGGACAAACCCGGTTTTCATACAAACTGGGGCCTGCATGTTATGGGCTAGAAATTTGTCACAAAATAGAACATATGAAATGGTTACATTTGCCCAATTTCCACATCAGTCGGCTTTGGCCAAATATCTCAAAATCGTGTATGAATATATTGGAGGTTATGTTTTAATTGTTGCTATAATTACACGAAAAATGGTATTTCTATATTATTTATTGACTTCATGCATTTATAGTAGGTACGTGTGATGTTATCGAACTTGGCAGCTGCAGTGGTAGGTATGTACGTACTTGGCAGAATGAGCAATGCGCAAACTGGGTGCATAACTGCGCAGCGGTTTTATGCTCGCTAAGCAGCAGCATCGCAGCAGAGCAGGTTGCACTGCTGCTTATATTATGAGCGCGTGCGCTTGACACGAATACGAGCATTGTTTTAAAAAGATAAGTAGCGATAAAACTCATCGATGTGAATGTGTCGAAAGTGCATTTACAGGAAATGAAGAAGCACCGGATATAAAAGGGCCTGATTGAATATGGCGAGATGCCCTATTTGCTCTCATCCAGTAGGCTTCACGCATGACGCTGGTAGCGCCCACCTAAAAAAATATATACTTAAGTCAATTTTTTCTATTAATCGATCTTCAATACAATTACAATGTGGAATAAATAAAAGAAACTTAACTAAAACTATTACTAAACTAAAATATGGCGTCAAAAAATTCCTCCGCGTCGCTGTCGACTGGTAATGTACCCAAGAGACTGGCGGCATTGCCTCGTTGTATGGCAATGCTTAGCTTCTTGCCAAGGTAAAAGCCAGCCTTTGGGTCATCGGAAGAGTCAACCAGCCGTTTGGAGATGTCATTATACAAAGCATGAGCACTCGGACCCCACGGCCCGAGGGTTTCAACCCCAAACGGCTCGAAAATATAATTGCCGATAAGGTTATGTGATGTGATGTGTGAAGTCGGGAGACGAAATGATACGACGGATGTTGGTTCTTAACTGTAACTGTCTTTATTTATGAAAAACATTGCTTTTATACTGTTTCTAAACAAAGGAAAATATTAAAGTAATTAATAGTACAAAATGGACTTTGTTCAATCATATGATGGAATATTAGGAATACGTGCTATTTCAAGGTAACATGATTTGTGTAATTAATTTATATGGAACATAATATTAAGTTACAATCTTAAGTGTGAGTCATTTCCATATGATGTTAAGTGGCGCACTCCACTACACCCCCCCCTTTTTTTTTTGAAAAAAAAACAAAACTTCTTGAACCCTTAAATCTATGCTTAATCTTATTTACTAAAACTACACAATACTGTGTTACAAAACTTACTAACTTACTATTGTATTAAGTATTACAAACTTAAATTAACAGACAATGTTTGTTTACATACTAAAAATACACTGTTACTTGAACCAAATTTTTACAAAATCTGTTATTAATGTTAAAAAAATCAAACCATAACCAAACCAATTTATTATCTTTACCTTTAGATAATTTAGATATTACTTTTAACAATTTTATTTAAAATTACTCTAGTTAACAATAACTAAAAATTTAAGAATATAAAATAAACATTTTCACTATAATAATATAAACCGAATTCTAATGTTTTTATCTTAATTTTAAAACACACATTTGACAACATAACTTTTGCTATAATAAATTGTGTTTTGTTAAATACGATTTCTGAAATTAACTGTTACAAGTCAAACTATCTAACTTTATTATTTATTCTAACACAGAAATTTCAAAAGAAAAAATAAATTTATGCAAATACATAGCATTCTATTTAGAAACCAATAATTTCAGTAATTAAACACTTCAAAAAAAATCAAAGAACATCCTCTTTTTTTTTTTATACATATACTTACATTTTATCAATAATGTTATTCTATTCTACTAATATAAAATATACTCTTCTTATAACTATTAGTATTTAACCGTAAATTACAGTTTCTTTAATCTAAACAACGCAGTTGTTGACGAACAATGTTAATTATACTATAATTTTATAGAATTGTCTCAAAGCTTAAAGCTTTTGTTTTAATATTACTTTTATCTAGTTAAGTTTTCGTATATCTTTATTGGATTTCATTATCTACTTATTTGTCGTAATGTCATAATTTTGTTTTTCTTTGAACTAATTCATATGACAGTTCTTGTATTAGTTTTTTTATTTACTTTCGATAATTTAAGTTATTACTAAGGTATCTTACATCGTTTTACTACTTCGACTTTTTCATTTTATATTATCGTGTCGATATATCATATCATTATATTACTATATTACCGTGTGTGGTGCACATGTATTTATTTATTTCACTTTCTCATAATTATTTTATATAGGTACTTAGACATTTTAGTCCTCACATTACGTATCGGTAAGTCCTTTCATTACGTATCGGTACACTTTTTCATAATGTAACACATTTATAGGTACTTTTATTAATTGGGCCGGCCGGTCCCTTTATTTTATTGGTACATAAAGTCGACTTTAATATTTTTTTTTTTTTATAATAACAGTGCATTTTAGTGCCTGTTTGGGTTGTACGTACAACATTATTTACGGGGGTCATCGTTTAAGCCTCTTTTGGACTCCAACTTATCTCACAGAGAAAACTCGTTTTACACCATGATCGAACGGAAGGATCCGACCCTCCATGTACCATTTTAATAGGGTTATGAAATAAGACATATTTGGTCTCCAACAGCTGTTTTCTAAGAGGAATCTTGTTCACATCTAGAAAAACCTGAAGGACCTTTTCCCTATGTACCTTTTTAAACGTGTACCGAATACCTTACCTCTTACTTAATTATTTATATTTCTTTCATAAAACATTCAAACAAAAATAAAAAAAATTAGGTTGATGCGATTTTTCATTGCTCTTGGGTGATCAGTGCAATTGCATGTCATGCTCAAGAACCTAATTGTTCTGAAACTTCTAATATTCATCTTGCATTCACTCATAAATCAATTGACCATTTTTAGTCTTAAAAGCTTTCATATTCATACATAATTGTCAACATATTGTAACAAAAGATTTTTAATACAGATTGGCTATAACAATATAATCTTTCAAAAAAATGTAATTTAAATAATAATGTAGTGTTAATTCCGCTAACTCACTCGTTTATACAGCTTGGATGCAGTACGCATGCACCGCCCTCCCGCCCGCAAAAAGTATGCACATGCAGGAGAAACAATGCGTGCAAGCGAAAATGCACACCAACACCGATACCCGACACGTGTTTCGCCCCTCCACGGGGCATCCTCAGGAGCTGTTGACTGGTCGAGAGCTGCGCACCGACTGTTACGGCTACGCAGCTCCCGGCCGCTTTTATAAAGCGCCATCGTTTGACATTTGTGACGTACTACCCGCGACAATACGTAATAATGGGGATGGAACTAAATTTGTTTGGTCATTCAACAGCGCATGACTGTCATTATTATGTTTCATTATTTCTAATTGCTCCAACACACACAACCGAAAACTTTTATTACAAACATGCAAAATATTATAGCTGTTATTGTCGCACAAAGAATGGCCGGTATCAATTAGATGTTTTGCGAAATGTGATTTATCTGGATGGCCATTCCTATACGCGGCAATATGTTCCTTATATCTAATGTCAAAATTTCGGCCTGTCTGACCTACATAGACCCCATCACAGTCGTTACAAATTAATTTATAAACACCGGATTTTTTTGAGTTTTCTAAACGATCTTTACCGTTACAAAGGTGACGTACATTTTGGTCTGTTCTAAAAGTAACGTAGATCTTGTTTTTCCTAAGGATATTAGCGATTTTATCTGAAATAGGGCCTACATAAGTCAGACTACCTACATATTTGTGGATGTGTTCTGGGGGACATGCATAAAGTAGTGAACGAACCCTTTTATTCTGCTTATTTTTAATTAAACTGTCAATAATTTGTTTTGAATAACCGTTAGAAATCGCGATTTGATAGATAATATTAAGTTCTTTGACGTAATTATCTGCGGACAGAGGTACCGACATTAATCTATGGACATAGCTGCGGAAGGCAGCTAGTTTCTGTTGTAATGGGTGACAAGAAGTAACGGGGATAGTTGTATCGGTATGTGTGGGTTTGCGATAGATTTGAAAATCTAGTTTATTATTAACTCTGGTAATGGTTAAATCTAAAAAGTTAAGTGATTTGTTGGACTCTAGTTCTAATTTAAATTTAATTTTTGGGTGGATCGTATTAACTTTTTTGACAAAGGTATCAATTTGACGTCTAGTACCGGTCCAGCAAATAATTACGTCATCGACATAACGATAATAGAACTGAATATTGGGTTCGTTCACTATATGTTTACGTTCAAAATAATCCATAAAAATATCCGCCATTAGTGGACTTAAAGGTGAACCCATTGCCAGACCTACCTTTTGACGATAGTACTGGTTATTAAACCTAAAATAATTTTGTTCCATGCATATTCTAGTAAGGTTAAGTAAATCATATACTTCTCCAGGATGTAACCTTTGTCTCTCAAAATGGATACCCAACATACTTAAACACTCTTCATAGGGAACGTTGGTAAATAAACTATCAACATCCAGAGAAAATAATTTGGAATAAGGGGAGATGTTGATGTCTTTAACTTTCTCAATTAAATCTAAACTATTTTTTAAACTATACTGAGGTTTAAAAGAGGACTTTGTTCGTAAAAGGTTGTTAAGGTATTTAGCTAATTCGTATGTTGGGGCACCAATATAAGAGACAACAGGGCGTATAGGAATGTTGTCTTTATGAGTTTTAGGTAAACCGTATAAAAAAGGTGAACGTGGATTCATAGGGATCTTGTACTTTAATTGTTCTGGAGAAATATATGTTGTATTTTTAATCGCGTCCTTCACCCGTAATGTATAATTTTTTGTTGGGTCAGAGTTAAGGCATTCAAAATCTTCCCCCTGGATGACGTCGTTAACCTTCTGTCTGTCTGGGACTTAGGTGCCACAGACGGAAGTTATGAAATTAAGACAGTGTATGAAAAAAAAATGTAAAAATTTTGCGAATCCTTTTTGTTTGTGATTAATGTGATTGTCACTGAAATTATTCAGAAAATGTTTGGCATAAACCATGTGGATAATCATCATAAATATATACTAAATTTATAGCTTCTTTATGAATGATTGATAGATTGAAAAACTACCTATGTTTTCTCGGACCACTACCACTCCGACAGAAAAGTTATGTACCTATAAGAGAAAAAGCTAGTTTATGGAATAAAACAAAACAATATTATTTATATCAGTACACTTTATTAAAACATAGTTAGCAAGAAGGTAAAAAGTTCTTATTTGTATCGGTGCACTCTATTGAAACATGGCAAGCAGTAATAGTCAAAGCACTGCACACAGTAAGTGGACACTTTTTTTGTTTTATTTTTGGCCTCCTTTCTAGGCATGATCTTTACATTGTCTTTATAACACTGCGAGCAAAACCTCCTTGTATTCTTCACTGGTCCGGGCTTTTTCTTGAGTTCATGTTTCAGTCTCTTTGGTCTTTGATTTTCTTTTGCTTCAGTCTCTGTGTCGCCTGAACGAGTAAGGTACTCCACGAGTTTTTGTCTATAATCTACCATCGATATGTTTTGTCCTGTAGTTTCTGTGTACATTATCATGGCGTTGACCACAGCGGTGTTCAAAATGAGCTCTATGGCCAGCTTCTTGTACCACTTGACAGTTTTGCGCAGAGGAGACGAATACGCAGTCATTTGATCGCTCATGTCAACAGAGGCTTTAGCTTTGTTGTAAGCGAAAACCATTTTAGGTTTTTGAACCGTTTTATTTTTCACGCTAATTCTATCGATTTTATCGCCGTGCTTAGTTGAAAGCATTAGAACGTCCCTTTTGTCTTTCCATTTTAAAACTGTTATACCGTCTTCGTTCTCTTGAGCTACGACTTCTCCACGCTGCAATTTTTTTTCTGTTACGTTTTTTGGCAACCCTCGTCTGTTCTTTCTTACTGTGCCTAAGAAATGAGTCTCTTTTTTCAATAATGCCTTTGCCAGTTCCAAACTGGTATACCAGTTGTCTGTAGCGATCGTATGGCCTTTATTTAAGTATGCCTCGCATAGTGACAAAACCACTTTTGCTGCCGTATTGTTCTCTGTATCGAAGTTTTTGCCGCTGTACAGTTGTAATCTGAGAGTGTAGCCAGGATTCGTGCAGGCTTTAAAAAGCTTCATGCCATATTTATGAGCCTTTGCCTTATTATACTGGCGAAAAATAATGCGCCCTCTAAACGGGACCATGGTTTCGTCCACACATATCTCTTCCTTGGGTGAATAATACTCTGCAAAGTTTTTATTCAACATGTTGATGAGGTATCTTATTTTACCAATTCGGTCATTTGGATTTATGTTGTCATTATCGGCGAAATGAAGATATTGCAAAAGCAACTCAAATCTGTTTCTATTCATGATAGTTCGTGGAAATGGTTGGCTCATAATGCCAGTTGTGATCCAGTAGTGACTGAGTTTAGGGAGTTTTACCAACCCCATAAACAAGATCAGACCGAAAAACCGTTTCATCTCATCTTTATCAGTAGGTTGCCATTTGTGTGAACGTGAAGATGGCTTGAAATCAAGTTCTGTCAAACTTTGTGTCGCAAATAAATTTGTTTCCTCAGCTATTATTTCGAACATCTCATCGGGGATTAACAAAGAGTAAAAATCCTCTGGACCACATTTTCTCATAGCGTCAGCGTATGGAAATTTCATACCTGTTGGCTCTGTAAATGGTATGACGCGAGCTGTTCGTCCAGTTGAATCAGTCCACTTCTTTGCATAAGTATTAGTTGACCCGCCAGGTAGATTGTTTAGAACGAAATTGTCCACTGAGTCAGTTTCTGAATCTGAATTAATAATTAATCGCTTCCGTTTACTTGGGATTTGCATTTTTTCATATTCACCGTCGCTTTCGAATGGTTCGGGAATTGGGTTGGATTCCAGGAGAGAAATTTGTTGCAAGTCTTCTTGAGTCAGCTCTAAATCACCGAAACTCACTTCAAACTCCATACAATCCATGTCAGGTTCACTTTCTAAACACTGTTTATGATTTACCTTCATATTTAATAAATAAAATATCACAATACAACAATATTTAACGCAGCCGAAACAAAACACAGCGCTCTGATTGACTGCCGCTGACAGACTGAGGCGCGGGGGTGACCGGCATAGTGGGCGACGCGGCGCTGCCGTAACGGTTTTTTAATTTTCCGTCACAGGGCGCCATGGGGGTCATGGGTGACCTCAGTCAGTTTTTTTAAAATAACTCAAAAACTACATTTCAGATATTAAAATAAAATTATTTGTACACGTATCCGGTTATAAGAAACAAATTTACAGCAAAAAGTTTTTTTACAAAAATCACCAATTCCACCTTGGCGTTTAACGTGTTAAAAACTTGCGGCGTGGCTGGGCTTGCGGATGCGAAGCGTGGACTTGCGGATGCGAAGCGTGGACTCCATGGGTGTGGTCGTGACTGGTCTTCTTTTGACTTGGTTCCCAAACGACGGATCAGCTTTCGATGTGACGTGTGCTCGGTGAAATCGGTGTGACGCGATGCGTAGCGGCAACTTTTATAAACGCGCAGCGTGACTGGACTTGCGGACGTGATGTGTGGACCATGGGGTCCCTGGGGACCCCATGGTCCCAAACGAACCAGCACTGCCTAGAAGCAGTGGACTGGCAGGGTCGCCATGTGATGTGATGTGTGAAGTCGGGAGACGAAATGATACGACGGATGTTGGTTCTTAACTGTAACTGTCTTTATTTATGAAAAACATTGCTTTTATACTGTTTCTAAACAAAGGAAAATATTAAAGTAATTAATAGTACAAAATGGACTTTGTTCAATCATATGATGGAATATTACATATTAATATTACATTACAAATTTAACCAAATATTACATATTAATATTACATTACAAATTTAACCTGGGAACAAAATAAGCGCATTTATGACTTAAATTTATTACTTTTTAATTTAATTTGTCGTCATAGTGACACTATTTTATATTTCGATATAAATAAATTTATTAAAAACTTTAGTTTGACGTCAGATACTATGTATCTTTCTAAGAAATGTAGGACTCAGATAGCTAATTTGTTAGCTTTTAATATACATGATACAGTTATAGGTGGTATAACTAAGTCTTTTCATGATAATAACTTAATCATTAGTAGTTCTACTAATGCAACTTTTACATCTAGTAATAAGGTTACAACCTCAGGTTTAAACTGAGGTCTAAGACAAAAGCCAAGCCCACATCCATTACTATTATACATCAAAATATTCAGGGTTTGGCTGGCAAGGACTTAGAATTAGAATTATTAGCAAAAAGTCAGGTAATTCATGTATTTTGTATAACTGAGCATTGGCTAAAAAGTCATGACACATCGTTCCATGTAAATAACTTCCAACTAGCAAGCGCGTACGTGCGAAGCTCAGCTATTCACGGCGGTTCTCTAATATTAGTAAGAAGCAATATTAAATACAAAAATCGCAACGATATTGTAGACCTATCAGTGGAGCGTAACATTGAACTATCGTGTGTGGAGTTCAATAGTTTTGTAATAGTGTGTGTATACCGACCCCCCTCGGGCAATTTCAATATTTTTGAAACAGTAATGGAAGACGTACTTAGAAAATTAAAACTAAAAAAGAAATTTGTTTTAGTATGTGGAGATTTTAATATAAATATTTTAGAAAACACTCCAACGAGTGTTCGTCTTCTTGCCTTATTTAAATGTTTTAATCTTTTGAATCTATTTCTCGAACCCACTAGAACAGGGATGCACAGACTACGGCCCGCGGGCCGCATGCGGCCCGCCGGTCGAATACTGGTGGCCCGCCGACAGCAAAAATAATACTCTCGTACATTCGAAAATATTGAGTTCTATTCCAGAATAAAACCAATAACAAATGTTCGAAAAGTAATTTGAATCTCGCGCGCGCGCTCTATCAATCTTATCGGTGCGCCGTGCATGCGTCGGTAACAGCGGTCGGTAATGTTCGTGCTGATCTCGGTTAAATTCGTTTTCTTGAGGAAGCGCGCCGCGTTATTATTATACTGTTCGAGCGAGCGAGATAGCAATAGTCCTAAATTCCCGATAGCTCGCGTAGGTAGATACACGAAGCTTCCAGAGTCGGTTTCGAGATTTCTCCAGACAGTTTTCGACTCTATGCGCGTGGTATAAAAGCCACGCTAACCGCAGCGACCGACAGTTCGGTTTTAATTTGAGTAAAGTGTCGTTAGTTCTAGTGTAGATTTTAACTCGACTAGCCGGTGTCATAATTATAATATATTTTGATCCACATTCAACGTAGATTTCCCGTCAAGTGCCGTGTATAATTGTGTTGTGAAATCGTAAGTAAAACTGTTATTAATTTTATCTACATATTTTATCAATTATTTTTGGTAATTAATTAGGAACTGTAATTGGTTTTAGGTGCTGTGGTAATCCTAGTCAGGATTAAAACGCAACATGGACATGCCAGGAACTAGTAAAAAACGTAAGGTTAAAGATGAAAATCGGCAGTTTCAAGAAATTTGGACTGAGAAATACTTTTTTGTATGGTCGCATAACAAAGTCGTTTGTTTAATTTGCAAGAATTCTGTTGCGATTGCAAAGGAATATAATGTAAAAAGGCACTATGAAACGCAGCATCCTACTTTTACGAAGTTTACAGGCGAATTAAGAAAGCAAAAAGTTTTGTCTTTAAAACGGGAGCTTATTGGTCAACAAGCTATGTTTACAAAACCCATTCAAGATACAGAAACAGCTACAGAAGTTAGTTATGAAATTTCTCGAATGATAGCAAAGCGGAGTCGCCCCTTCAATGATGGGGATTTTGTAAAAGAATGCATAGAAATTGCCGCTAAGAAAATGTGTCCAGAAGCAGCAAAAAAGTTTGAGAAAATTCAACTGAATCGTATGACCATCCAAAGACGAATTATGTCTTTGTCAGATAATATTGCGGAACAATTAAATGAAAAAACTAAGATAATTGATTTTTTTTCATTAGCACTCGACGAATCCACTGATATTAGTTCCACAGCTCAACTTCTTATATTCATACGAGGTGTTACTCAAGATTTTGAAGTCTTCGAAGAGTTATTAGGAATGTGTTCATTGAAAGGTCAAACCAGAGGAGTTGATATACTCAATGTACTTTTGGACGAGTGTTCAAAAACTGATTTGGACTTATCGAAATTATCGGGAGTTTCGACTGACGGTGCTCCTTCGATGATTGGTGTCAATTCTGGGCTAGTTACTTTGTTGAAAAAGCATTTGCAAGAAAAAAACTTAAACACTGAAGATCTCATGCAGTTTCACTGCATTATACACCAAGAAGCCCTCTGTTCTAAAAAAATTGAATTTGAAAATGTCATGAAAGTGGTAGTTTCGACTGTGAATTTCATAAAATCACGAGGACTCAATCACAGGCAATTCAAACAATTCCTTGATGACATTGAATGCGAACATGGAGATTTACTGTATTATACAGAAGTAAGGTGGCTAAGTCGTGGATTGACACTGGAACGATTTTTAAATTTAATAGAAGAAATTGATATTTTTCTGGCGGAAAAGCAAAGGGACGTCCCGGAACTTAAAAGTCCTGATTGGTTGTGTGATTTGGCTTTTTTAGTTGACATTACAAATCATTTGAATGTCTTGAACACACGGCTTCAAGGCAAAAATCAACTGATATCCCAGCTCTACGCACATGTATCATCCTTTCAATGCAAGCTGACACTTTTCAGATCGCAATTGAATTCTGGAAATTACAATCATTTTCCGAATTATAAGAAAATGGCTGAAAAATTCAAAAAAACTGCTATTAATTTCAGTTATGTAAAAAAGCTAGATATTTTGATTCAATCTTTTCAAGACAGATTTTCGGAGTTTAAAACAGTGAAACCTCTGTTGGACATATTTAGCAATCCTTTCACGATTTCAGTTGAAAATGCGCCAGAGTTAATGCAGTTAGAAATTATCGACATTCAGAACGACCAAGATTTACGCAACAAATTCAACGAAGGAGACTTGCTGAACTTTTACCGCTGCATTGATAAAAATACGTACAAAGAGTTGCGCATAAACGCTCTGAAATGTGCAAGCTTATTTGGTTCTACCTATATATGTGAACAAACCTTTTCAATCCTAAATAATAATAAAACAAAAAATCGAAACCGCCTTGCAAATGAAAGTTTGGAAGCAGTTTTACGTGTTGCTACAAGTAAATTTGAGCCAAATATAAAAAAGATTGTAAGCACTATGCAGTGCCACGCTTCAAATTAATAAATTCTTTTTCAATTTGAATACATTATTATCAATTTTTCATTGTCTTTAATTACCTATACTTCTGGTGGCCCACCATCAGTTCATAATTTGCCCGAGTGGCCTTTAGTCTTAATAAGTCTGTGCATCCATGCACTAGAATAACTTCACATTCGGCCACTTGTCTCGATAATATTTTTACAGACTATGACCCTGTTTCTAAGTCACTCATTAATAATCTTACGTCTGACCATTGCGGTTTGAAGGTGACCTATGATTTTGATATTAGGGATGAACCAATAATAGTGAACTGTAAACCAGTTACAAAAGAGCGAGTGGAGTGTTTCAAAAATAGTATAGCTTGTAAAATAGATGCATTGCCTTTTGTACAAGATGATCCAGATGTGCTTTATAGTAATCTTTTTAACTTAATCAAGACCGAATACAACCAGGTGTTTACACCAAAAACAATAAAAATTACTCATAAACTTAAGTTCTGTGACTGGGCCACGACTGGTATATATAAAAGTAGAAATAAATTGTATGATTTATATAGTTTAAAACAATATAATCAAAATGTTAATTTTACGGAATATGTAAAGAATTATTCGAAAATGTTTAAGAAAGTGTGCATAGTAGCAAAATCTAATTACATTAAAGAAAAAATTAAAAAGTCTAACAATAAAATCAAAGCCACTTGGGACATCATAAACCGTGAAACAGGTAAATTTAAACCACGGGATAATACTTTCACTTTAAAAGTAAACGACAACTTGGTCAATTCAGATTCACAAATTGCTAATATTTTTGATGATTTTTTTGTAAATATACCTGTAATAACAACATCAAATTTAGATTCATCACCGGAAGCTGCACAAACTTTACTCCAAAAATATGTACCAAAATGTAATCTTTCCTTTCATTTTAAATACATTGATTCAATGAATATTATTAAAACATTCAAATCACTTAAAATGAAAAACACGAGTGATTTGTGGGGTATATCTATTAAAGTAATTAAGAATATTATTTATTCTATTGCACCGTATCTTGCTGAAATTTTTAATAACTGTGTCGATAAGGGAATCTTTCCTGATCTTATGAAGTTTAGTAAAGTTATACCTTTATTCAAATCAGGAAACAAAGAAGACCCCAGTAACTATCGGCCCATTTCAATATTACCAGCGCTAAGTAAAATTTATGAAAAAATTATACTCGAACAGTTGATGTCATATTTTAACACAAACAACCTTTTACATAGTAAGCAATATGGTTTTACTAAGGGTCGTTCTACTACTGATGCAGGCGTTGCTCTAATAAAACATATATTTGATGCCTGGGAGAAGTCTCAAAATGCTCTTGGAGTTTTTTGCGACTTGTCCAAGGCTTTTGATTGCGTTGAGCACCGGACTCTGGTGTTGAAGCTACATTATTACGGTCTCGAAGATTTTGCACTAAATTTAATACAGTCATATCTCAGCTCTAGAACTCAAACTGTCGATATAAATGGTACTAAATCATCTGGTTCTCATGTAAAAATGGGAGTTCCACAAGGGTCGATTCTTGGTCCTTTTCTGTTCTTGATTTATATTAATGACTTACCATTCTTTGTAGAGAATTTCTGTGAAATTGTATTATTTGCAGATGATACTTCACTCATTTTTAATGTGACTAGGTGTAGGACTAATTATGAAAATGTAAATAAAGCTCTTTCAGAGGTACTCCATTGGTTTACTATTAATAATTTACAGCTTAACGCTAAGAAAACAAAATGTATTAAATTTATATTACCAAATGTCAGAAATGAACCAACCAATATTAGAATAAACGGTGATCAATTAGATTTGGTAGATTCTACAGTCTTTTTAGGCATTACCCTTGACTCAAAACTTCAATGGAATCCTCATATATCGAAATTGGCCGGTAAACTCAGTTCTGCTGTTTATGCCATTAGAAAAATTAGGCAGTTAACAGACGTTGAAACTGCTAGAACAGTTTATTTTAGTTATTTTCATAGTGTCATGTCGTATGGCGTCCTACTGTGGGGAACAGCGGCTGATATTGAAACTATATTCATTTTACAGAAACGAGCAATAAGAGCAATCTATAAACTAGGATCACGAACTTCCCTAAGAAATCTTTTTAAGGAGATTGATGTCCTGACAGTTGCATCTCAATATATTTATAATTGTATAGTTTTTGTACGTTGCAACATCAACTCCTTTACTAAACACGGTGACGTACACAATTTCAATACTAGAAATAAGACAAAACTTGTAATGCCACTGTTCAGGTTACAGAAGGTACTTGGTTCTTTCTTGGGGCAAGGTATACACTATTACAATAAAATACCAAATTCTGTACTAGATTTACCTTTAGATAAGTTTAAAAAACATGTGAAGTCTTTATTACTTATAAAAGGTTATTATACAGTCAAAGAATATTTAGATGATAAAACAGCCTGGTTATAATAAAAATCACATATTATATTTGAATCAATTTATTAAAATTATTTTTTATACTTTTTATACTGATATGACAGCCTTTATCAGCATTGTCCTACAGATAACAAACAGCGTTGCGTTAAATAGATCATTAAGTTTTTATTTAGAGTATCTTGAGTGTGTCATGCTCTCTTTACTGTCTCTGCGGTGGTGGCGTGTGCGTCGGGTCGTTACGTTCCCTAAAATATGGTTGAGCGAAGCGATGGCTGATTCATACGTCATGCTCGTGAACGGGTGCCGCCTGTGGAGGCTGGTCTGCTCTTGCATACTTATCTTATTTTTAGTATTATTAATTATAGTTTGACTTTGTGTTACCTAAACAATTTTTGACTTTTACTAGAGTACTGTAGTGGTGCTGTATGACATTGTGGAAATTGAAACTTTTACATAATTATCTGATGTGAATTTGTTAACTTACATTTTTTATTTTAACAGCATTGTCCTACAGATAACAAACAGCGTTGCGTTAAATACATCATTAAGTTTTTATTTAGAGTATCTTGAGTGTGTCATGCTCTCTTTACTGTCTCTGCGGTGGTGGCATGTGCGTCGGGTCGTTACGTTCCCTAAAATATGGTTGAGCGAAGCGATGGCTGATTCATATGTCATGCTCGTGAACGGGTGCCGCCTGTGGAGGCTGGTCTGCTCTTGCATACTTATCTTATTTTTAGTATTATTAATTATAGTTTGACTTTGTTTTACCTAAACAATTTTTGACTTTTACTAGAGTACTGTAGTGGTGCTGTATGACATTGTGGAAATTGAAACCTTTACATAATTATCTGATGTAAATTTGTTAACTTACATTTTTTATTTTGTTTTTTTACATGTTGTAATTGTCTTATATATATTTTTTGTGTTTATTTGTAATGGAAAGTGTTCTGCTATGATAGGGCATTTTCCAATATTTTTGACGCTGTAAGGGAGAAAAGAGCTGGACACTTGCTGAGTTTCTTGCCGGTTCTTCTCAGTACAAGATCTCCCGCCCTGAGTAGATTTACGAACCGATGGCATAATGACATTCACAAGAGCTACTTGTAGCCTAAACTGAATAAATGATTTTGAATTTTGAATTTTGAATTAGGAATACGTGCTATTTCAAGGTAACATGATTTGTGTAATTAATTTATATGGAACATAATATTGAGTTACAATCTTAAGTGTGAGTCATTTCCATATGATGTTAAGTGGCGCACTCCACTACAGTTATTATACTTTCGCCGCTTGAGGTTTTCTGCAGCCGCAGCAGCAGCACCAGCACAGCACGCTGTGCTAGGAAGATGGGATGGCGCAAGAGTATCGACACAAGTTGCATCCATTACTAAAGGCCTACCCACCTTCCATGGAAATAAAGACATGCCGTCCGGTCTCTTGCCATCGTCACGTTCTAAGCCATTGGGTTCTAATACAGCTGGAACGCCGACGGTGACAAGAGCACGTCGGATGATGTCATGTAAATTCCTATTTGCATCTTGTCTACCCTTGGCTTACTAGACCATGTACGTGTACACACACCCATATCTAACTGTGTATGTTGACATGACCGCTGCAAATAATAATCAACTCTTAGAGGCAATATAATATACTACTTTAGGAATTACACCTATATCTAAATGGTTATAATATTAAAAGGGTTGTACTTACAGTACCTATGTGGTAAGATCCATTATCTGACAACATTGTATATTCTACGCTCTTGCTGTGATCCGTCAGTTCAGTTCATCAGTTCTTAAAACATGGGGAACAAAGACTTCGCAAAGCGAACGTCCGCATAGAATGCATACGTAACGGTGTCCCACAGGAGGAACGTCTGGTCTGTTTTCAGGAAGGGCTGCACTGGCCCGATTCCAGCAAGCTTGGCAAACAGAATTATTTTCATTTACCTGCAAGTTAGAAATAATTTTTAGAATTAAATTCAACTGCAATGCATAGAGAAATATTTAACTGTATTAACAGTTCATTACAGTAAATAGTATTGATTATGAATGTTTAGTGTATTTCTTAGGGTCATTTTAAAATTGTCCATCAGTTTAATGAGTTTAGTATAAGTATGCAATATGCACTCTAGTTAACAAAATGCTGTACACACATTTCAAATGAAAATAGTAATAGTACGAGTACCTAATGAAGACTGCATACCTACTCTAGGTATAATTAAATTAAAACAATGGGAAATAAGAAATACATTGATAAAAATGACAACCAAGCAGGTACTTACTGCGCGCAAAGGTCAATATGAGTAGTAGCAGAGTACAGTAGGGATGTCCACTTAGAAAATACATCGATGTTTTTTTTCGATGCAATACATCGAGGCTATGCATCGATATTTTCCGATGCATCGGTTAGAAACATCGATATTTTCTCAAAATCGAGTACTTTTTCTAACATTGCATCACAAAGCTGTAGTCAGCAATGTTCTAGGAATCTACGTAACTAAGAGATAAAAAACGCTGATTCGCGTGGTATTTATTAAAAAAATAAAGACACTGTGACAATTTTCTTTGTTATAATTACAAAAAGTACAAAAAATAATAAAGCAGAACTCAAGATTTTCGCAAAAATCATCCGCAAGTATAGAAATTCCGGTATTAAAGTCCTATATCCAGTGTTCTTTTGGAAGACTTTGCAAAAACAAAAGCTTATTTAAACGTTTTCCTTTCAGTCTATTTCGTTGCTGATTGACGATTTGTGCTGCCTTAGAAAATAAACGTTCAGATGGTACTGAAGTTCCCACTATGGTCAAATATTTGTAGGCAATTGTATGAAGCTTCGGAAGCTGAATTTTTAGATCATTCCAAATATCCAATGGGTTCTCATTGAGTCGTCCTACTGGACTTCGCAAGTATATGGACAGCTCGTCAGAAATAGCATCGTCAGACTTCGCCGTTTTCCAGCTCTTGTGGACTAATTTTTGGTGATCATCCCACAAAGAATACAGCACTGGATACTGTACCCGGTACAGTATCCAGTGCAGTGTTCGTTCAAGCAAACCGTCAGCTAGGAAGCAATCAAAGTCGGAGTCAGGCATTCGAGCACAATAATTGTTACTATTTTTAGTCCAGGAGAAAACAAAAAAGAACACTAGGAAATACGAAAAGAGAATGACATGACAACAACACAACATCACAAAAGACATAGACTAGACAAACAAATAGAAATAGACAATATCAATATGGCTGCTTCCCATAATCGATATTGATTGAACAATCGATTAATTGATCGATCTTATTAGGATCTTTCTAACTGATGATGAAGTAAGATAAAGTGGATAATTATTAAAATATTTATTTCGTATCATAAATGTTTTTAGTTTTTTAAAGGATAGTTAAAAGATACTGATATAATGTTGCATTTCGTTTAATCTCTTCGTATCGATTTTTGCTAATCGATAAACTAAATACATAATTACGAAAATAACATCTGTTGGCCATTGCCAACGTTGCTGTTATTTACAGAGGTTAATCAGGTAAAATTTACGATTTTTTTGGTATATGATTTATTCATTAACATTCAGGCCCAAAACCGGACTTCTCCTTTGCAGAAAAGCTTTCATTTTGCAGATTAACTGTGTTGTATATTTTTGTTGTCAAAAGTTAGAAGTGTTTTTTTTTTGTATTTTTTAGTACTTAAATAAAATTATACAGTTTACAAACGTGTTCTTCTCCACAGCTAAAAAATAGACGTCCTGAATAGGTAGTAGGTAAAAAATTATGGACGATTCAAAAGCACTTTTCTAAAGTTTATTTGAATAAAGAATATTTGACTTTGACTTTGTTATGTATTTTCTTTTATGTATAAGTCAGTCATCTATAACATACTACAGTTTCACTAGTTTGTGTTGTGTAGTTAAGAAACTATCACACATTTTATAAGCGACCCGGATTTTTTGCGGCCCAGTGTATTTAAGTAAGAAAATGACTCAATTTATTCATCTTGATTATTTACAATCACTTATTTTATCTTGTATTTTTAATAATATGTATATTGATTCACCAATTGTAATACTTTCGACACAATGAACATTGTTAAGAAATAAATGAACTTGAACTTGAACTTGAACCAGCTCATCCCTTCGGCGCACGTCGAATTCCAGACGCCTGGAGTCACGATCCGGTTCCGATTTTTATCAAGATTTTTTAAAATTACTAATTTCCAATTTTAAAGCTTTAACCCCTCGCGCGATAAGGCACCGCGGTGGTGCCTAACTTTTTTACACCGGACGCGATTAAGCACCACCGTGGTGCCTAACGGCATTTGTTTATTTATGGCGTGTTGTGAATTTATTTTGTATCTGTATCCGGTCATGAGTATTGTAAAAGTTATCCTCTGTCGAATAGTATAATAATCATAATGCTTTGCCAAATAAAATTACCGGAAGAAAATAAAACAAAAATTTGCTGTGAAGGCCTACGCGCCATTACTAATTTCGCTGCTTGACGTGTTGTGTTTTGGTGTAAATTATGAGTTCCCTTCGTAAACGGTAAGTGAATTGTATATCAATCTATTGGAAATTTAACGTAGAATGTGTTTTAGTTATTAGTTTGAGTCGTTTCTAGATTTTAGTCCAGTAAAAATGTCTGCAACTTTTTGGTTGCGGTTTTGCAATGTCGTTAGGAATTGCGTCATGTCTTTGAAAAAAATATTTATTTTACACATTGTGTGTTCAGATATAGATAAGTTTGTTGTAAATTTATCCAGGAATCAGAAAGTAGAATCAGTTTTGTGATATATAATATGAATGTAACACAATTGTGTTTTCAATTCAACACGGTCCCAAAATTCATTACAATACGGTACTATTGGACGAAAAAGTGTTACTAAAGTGTTATGATAAAAATTTATTTGATAGTTATTTGGTATAAAATAAAGTCAGTTTGTGTTTGTAAAAAGTAAAAAACAATTTGTGCACAATGTTTTTTTTCTATTTACATAATTCTTTTTATAATTAATTAATAATTAAAATTATTAATTTTTTATTATGTATTTTTTAGATCACGGTCGAGGTCAGTTACCCCGGGAGCCATTGAGGCTCCCCGGCCGATCCTGGCAGCTCGGCGGCAGCTAATTTTAAAGTTCTAGTTATAAAGTTTGTCTGTACATATGAAGCTGTATATTAGATTGTTTCTTATTTTTCATACCATTGTTTGCCGTATTGCAGTATGTACAAAACTGCAGGATAATAATGTCATAAAGTACCTACTTGAAAACATGTATTATGTTATGATCACCTCTAGTTATAAAGTTTGTCTGTACATATGAAGCTGTATATTAGATTGTTTCTTATTTTTCATACCATTGTTTGCCGTATTGCAGTATGTACAAAACTGCAGGATAATAATGTCATAAAGTACCTACTTGAAAACATGTATTATGTTATGATCACCTCTAGTTATAAAGTTTGTCTGTACGTATGAAGCTGTATATCAGATTGTTTGTGTTGTTTGTTTTTTTTATTATATTAATATTTTACCCTTTTTTTGTCGTTTTTCTTACACGAGTACCTTTTCTTTCTTTATAATATGTAGCAGACAGCGGCAGAAATATGTTCTAATGCTTCTACTGACTGTTTCGTAAGTATCTCGTAAGTATTTATCTTTTAATCTTGAAAACGTTATGTGGATTCGAATCCCGCTACTAAGCACGTACCAATCTTAGACACGTACTGGGCGTTCGACCCCCCCGTAAGTACATTGTGTAAACTTTTGCTATGAAAATTTATTACTACTAGGTATAACCAAATTTGTTTCGTAAAAATCTACTAATCTTGACGTAGTGTGGGTTCGAATATCGCTACTAAGCACGTACTAGGCGTTCGCCCCCTGTAAGTACATTGTGTAATCTTATGCTAAAAACAAAAAATATAAAACCAAAGTTTCATAAGAATCACTAGTATGGAAAACGTAGTGTGACCCCACATGTAAGTACATTATTTTATAAAAACTTGTGTACTACATTGAATGCCAATAGCGTATTGCCAATACTCTTTCATCTGTCCCTTCATAACAGAATATCAAATATCCATACGTTCAAATTAGTAAGTAATTTATCGACCGTTATCCATTTTATAAAAAAAATCTATGAAATCGAATATTACTACATTGCTTGTAATAATTTGTTTTTGCAACTACAATCGTAAAATAATGAAAACAATATAAAAAGTTAACTAAAAAAAACACATTGATATTTACTACCAAATTTGAACAGAACGTGTGAATGACTTTTGCAGTGAACAGTACTCTGAACTCCGGCTATGAAGTTCGCGCGCAAGCGGGCTCGAGAAATGGCGGTCTGCATTTGTTTCGCAGTAAAATTGTGATTGTGAAGTAATTAGAGTGTTTTGTGATGATGTGAGTTATGTAAATGAAAGATGAAGTGACAATAGTGATTTTTAGTGATAGTGGCGATGTGAAATGTGCGTAGTTTCTTCTCTTCGAACCTTGGGTGAGTGTAGGCATAAAAAAAAATAACAACATTAAAACTTTGTAAATTATTGTAATATTTTATATAAATAATTATGTATAAATGATGTTTTTGTCGCAAAGCTTATTCTTTTGCCAATCTAACGATATATGACACTGTCTCTTTTTATTTACGGAATTGGACAAATTTCGACAATTTCCTAGTGAAGGCGTAAAATATTTTTAAATTGAATAAAACTATATCGTGCTATGACTATTAGTACTGGGGGTTTTGTCGTTCGAAGGGTTAACCTTTTAATCCTTTTTTTTGTGTTTTTCGTAGTTCATTGTGTGTTGTATTTTCGTTGACTGTAATTTTTAATACTTTTATTTTTATTACCTCCTAAATTCTAAAAACTCTTTTGTCGGGCCTTTGCGAAGTTTTGTACATCAATTAACCCGGCTCAATCACCAATTCATTACATTTCATCCTCACCTTTTTTAAACATCTGTGCCGTGGTTAAATTTTTGTTTCAATTCTAGCTAAATCGGTATTTAATTTGCATAAAAACCATTTTTTTAATAAATCTAAATTTTCAACGTGTAAAAGTGGAATCTGTGTTTTATTTTTAGTTTCACTACAATTGACTAAAGTAATAATAACTTTAATTTTTGTAGGAATATGAATCTTATAAAATAATACAATTTTTGAATTATATTAGAAATGTATGACATTGTAAAAATTGAAATTGGTAGGTACCTGATGAAATTTTGCAAACTTAGATATTATTTTATTTTATTGTTTTTTTTGTGTGCTTTATGATTGTCCTTTATTGTTATTTTTTGTGTATTTATTTGTGATTGAAAATGTTCTTTTATGATAGGGCATTTTTCAATATTTTTGACGCTGTAAGGGAGAAAAGAGCTGGACACTTGCTGAGTTTCTTGCCGGTTCTTCTCAGTGCAAGATATCCCTCCCGCCCAGAGTAGACTTACGAACCGATGGCATAGTGACATTCACAAGAGCTACTTGTAGCCTAAACTGAATGAATGATTTTGTATTTTGTTTATTTTTTAAATTAAATAATTACAAGTAATAGAATATTTGTTATTTATTATGTAAGAAAGTTAAATTAAAAGTAAAATAAGAAAAATAAACATTTATTGACCTGCACAAAAACAAATACAAACAGATGAGAAAAAATAAAAATAAAATAAAAAAGAAGAACATCTTAAAACAATTAACACAATCACAAAAAATAGAAATAAAAATAAAAGAGAAAAAACACTATAAATAACTACGATATGTGCAAGGCCAACGGGTAGCTGTCTCAGCAATGCTTTTGTGGCAATACACATAGTGCCACAGAAGCGCTGGTTTTCAGACAGCTCCCTGAAAGTGAAGTGGCGACGACGTGTGGTGTGACAAAAATAATATACTACATAAATACTAATAGGAAAATTATATACTTAAAAACTTACACATACATTAAGAAAATATATATATATATATATATATATATATATATATATATATATATATCGCTCACCTAGCAATATATTGGCACATTTACATTTTTAGTACTTTACAGAATCAAGCATTAAATGTTTAAATTTATGTTATGGATTCGTTGTAACTTTTATTATAGATTTTGTGGCTTATGCGGCTTATATGGATCCTAACAAATACTTAGAAACTAATTTCAACTATTTATGTCATCTCTTAATATATATTTTTTCGTCTTAAAAGAGGAGAGTCATGCATTTCTGCCATTGTTACTTTGTAATTTCTCAATAATAGTCATATATGGCACTTGGGAACTCGTTGTACACTGTATAATAACCATGAAATAAAAGAAAATTATGAAATATAAACGTATTTATTTAAAATAGTTATAAACAAAAACTTTTTACTTAACTAAGTAATCTTGATTGAATTATTTGACATCAATGAATTGTTAGCAGCTCAATTAAATCAAATCAGTCTTAAAATTCTCATTAATGACTTAACCTTTTTTTATTAAAATCAGCTTAAAGATTATGTAAAAGCCTTCATAAAAGGTTTATGCTTTCAAGGAATGCACTGTAATATATAGTGTAGAATCAGAAATCACAAGTCGCTGGGATATTTATTGCCCTCCACCTCCAGTTAACTTAATATCAGCCTTGATTTATTACTTAAATAAACCATTATTAATAATCATTGTTAAGTACTAAATCAAATAGGTTAGGTTAATAAAATCAGTCTTAAAAATTATCTTAATGAAAGAATAAACCATATTCTTATTTTATCAAAATCAGATTAGAGATTATTGTAAAAGCCTTCATAAAAGCCCGGTATAAGGTTTGAACGAATTAACTGTAAAATGTCGTTTTTCTTTGCATCAGAAATTTTCATTTTCGAATCATATGCTGGCCTTAAGCGTATATTGTCAACAAGCTGCTGGGTTCTTTTCCGCCCTCGAGATAACTTAATTTCAACATTAATCCATTCTCCCTTATATGACATTTTGTATTCATAAGTTTCGCTATTTTTAAAAAATTTTATCATTGTGATCTCAGTAATTTTAATCAAATGGCCATTGATGTCTTTATGAAAATTTATTCCTTGCTGGTCAGCCAGTGTCTTCAGGTCATAAAAGTTAATATAGTTCATTTCCTGGACTTTAAAGGGATTACCTCTTTTTTTTGCATCTCTAATCAAGCTTACGTATTGATCTGGAACATAGATAGGTCCAGATTTTTTTGCTCTTTTTATTGATCTTTCTATCAGAGAATGAGCATTGTCACCTTCATTTTGACTATGGCCGCTGATTAAGAATTTATGGCACACTGAATTAATGCGCAAGTTTTTGACCGCATAACAATACATGCTGAACACATACCTAAAAATAAGAAATTGTATTGTTTACACTTGTACAAATTAATCGTAATAATAAGTAATAAAAAAGAATTTAAAGTTATTAATAGTTTTAAAAAGTAAATAGTAGTTAATAACGTAATTTGTAAACAATTAATTGATTGATTGGCACTATAAGATAAACATTCAATCTACCTATTTTTTTGCTGGCCACAGCAATTGTCACTGTAAAAAATGATATCTGAATCTGGATACTCTTCAGCAACTTGTTCTAAAAATTTGAACACACAAGTTCCTATTTCTGTAGAACCTTTAGAGCCCAAGCCCTCATGCCAGAAAAAACAAGTTGTACAATCTTTCTTTATATTAGTAACCTATCATCATACCTATAACCATCTATGAATTCGCGACTAGTATTAGCACGTAAATAATGGCTTTCAACTCTAGGAACCATATTAATATGCTGACGAACCGATTCAAGAACTTCTGGATCCGATTTCGGTTGTTTCCCGTGTTTACCCCTCTGATCGGCCGGTGCGATTCCGGTATCATGAAATTTTGCTTCGATCACTGTACGCCAGGGATGCACAGACTACGGCCCGCGGGCCGCATGCGGCCCGCCGGTCGAATACTGGTGGCCCGCCGACAGCAAAAATAATACTCTCGTACATTCGAAAATATTGAGTTCTATTCCAGAATAAAACCAATAACAAATGTTCGAAAAGTAATTTGAATCTCGCGCGCGCGCTCTATCAATCTTATCGGTGCGCCGTGCATGCGTCGGTAACAGCGGTCGGTAATGTTCGTGCTGATCTCAGTTAAATTCGTTTTCTTGAGGAAGCGCGCCGCGTTATACTGTTCGAGCGAGCGAGATAGCAATAGTCCCAAATTCCCGATAGCTCGCGTAGGTAGATACACGAAGCTTCCAGAGTCGGTTTCGAGATTTCTCCAGACAGTTTTCGACTCTATGCGCGTGGTATAAAAGCCACGCTAACCGCAGCGACCGACAGTTCGGTTTTAATTTGAGTAAAGTGTCGTTAGTTCTAGTGTAGATTTTAACTCGACTAGCCGGTGTCATAATTATAATATATTTTGATCCACATTCAACGTAGATTTCCCGTCAAGTGCCGTGTATAATTGTGTTGTGAAATCGTAAGTAAAACTGTTATTAATTTTATCTACATATTTTATCAATTATTTTTGGTAATTAATTAGGAACTGTAATTGGTTTTAGGTGCTGTGGTAATCCTAGTCAGGATTAAAACGCAACATGGACATGCCAGGAACTAGTAAAAAACGTAAGGTTAAAGATGAAAATCGGCAGTTTCAAGAAATTTGGACTGAGAAATACTTTTTTGTATGGTCGCATAACAAAGTCGTTTGTTTAATTTGCAAGAATTCTGTTGCGATTGCAAAGGAATATAATGTAAAAAGGCACTATGAAACGCAGCATCCTACTTTTACGAAGTTTACAGGCGAATTAAGAAAGCAAAAAGTTTTGTCTTTAAAACGGGAGCTTATTGGTCAACAAGCTATGTTTACAAAACCCATTCAAGATACAGAAACAGCTACAGAAGTTAGTTATGAAATTTCTCGAATGATAGCAAAGCGGAGTCGCCCCTTCAATGATGGGGATTTTGTAAAAGAATGCATAGAAATTGCCGCTAAGAAAATGTGTCCAGAAGCAGCAAAAAAGTTTGAGAAAATTCAACTGAATCGTATGACCATCCAAAGACGAATTATGTCTTTGTCAGATAATATTGCGGAACAATTAAATGAAAAAACTAAGATAATTGATTTTTTTTCATTAGCACTCGACGAATCCACTGATATTAGTTCCACAGCTCAACTTCTTATATTCATACGAGGTGTTACTCAAGATTTTGAAGTCTTCGAAGAGTTATTAGGAATGTGTTCATTGAAAGGTCAAACCAGAGGAGTTGATATACTCAATGTACTTTTGGACGAGTGTTCAAAAACTGATTTGGACTTATCGAAATTATCGGGAGTTTCGACTGACGGTGCTCCTTCGATGATTGGTGTCAATTCTGGGCTAGTTACTTTGTTGAAAAAGCATTTGCAAGAAAAAAACTTAAACGCTGAAGATCTCATGCAGTTTCACTGCATTATACACCAAGAAGCCCTCTGTTCTAAAAAAATTGAATTTGAAAATGTCATGAAAGTGGTAGTTTCGACTGTGAATTTCATAAAATCACGAGGACTCAATCACAGGCAATTCAAACAATTCCTTGATGACATTGAATGCGAACATGGAGATTTACTGTATTATACAGAAGTAAGGTGGCTAAGTCGTGGATTGACACTGGAACGATTTTTAAATTTAATAGAAGAAATTGATATTTTTCTGGCGGAAAAGCAAAGGGACGTCCCGCCACGCTTCAAATTAATAAATTCTTTTTCAATTTGAATACATTATTATCAATTTTTCATTGTCTTTAATTACCTATACTTCTGGTGGCCCACCATCAGTTCATAATTTGCCCGAGTGGCCCCTAGTCTTAATAAGTCTGTGCATCCATGCTGTACGCAATGTCCGCTGTGATATTCCAAGGGTATTTAATAAAAAAATCTTACATATTCTTCGTGCCTGGCCATTTTTTACAAAAGAAAACCAACTATTAGGGGTTCTTGCTTGAGCAGGATTTTTTAAACGACAACACATTATTTCTTGAACACTTGTGCAACTATTTAAAAAGTCCCTTTGACGTTGCAGAGATCCTAAATTCCAATAGGTATCAAATATTTGCTGTCGTTCATCGTCTGTAAATTTAATACTGCAGGTGAACTTACAAGTACGGCACGGTGGTTTCATTTTCCTAGCTTCTACTTTGTTACCTCTTTTAGATACATACTCTTTTCCTAAGTTTTTCATAGTTTTTCTTACGTTTTGCTTCCAGATCTTTTCGTTTCTAGTTCTCTTTTTACCTCTTTTTGTCTGAGTAGTTACTTCGATTACAGACACTATGGATGAACTCGTAGATGATGACCTGTTATGCCTTGAATGTGTTGGCTGATGGTATTCGTCACCACTAACTGCTGAAAAGTCTAAAGTGTCATCCGAGTCAACAGCTTGATTTTCCTTATCTAGAAAGACGTTTGATTATTGATTTAAGTTATTTATTGTTTTAAGATAACTAGTTAATTAAATTAAATAATCTTACCGATTTCAGCAAAAGTATTTTGTGCAGGATAAAGTTTATTTACCGCATCACAATGTAATGTATTTTGTATATCCAGCATATTAACATTTTCTTTGTTGAGAACGTTTTCAGTGAGTATCGAAGGAGATGATAATGTATCTCTAGCAATACCTGTTTAACAGAAATGGACGAAAGGAATTAGTTACTCATTTATGAAGCAGTTACTAGAAATAAATTTAAAAAAATACTTACCATTATCAATTAGTTCACCAAAATGAATTATACTTTCATTGGCAACTGGTGTGTTATTGATATGATTATCATTAGGCGCTCTGAGGTTTCCAGGTGCAGGCATATCAAGTGCTTCATAATCAAATTGACTTGGATTTCTCAATTGATCTACATGGATTCCATCAGACAACGAATCTAAAAGTACACTACATCATTATCACATACTAGAAGTAATTAAATAAATAATTTCATCATCATCATCATCATCAGCCTACACACGTCATAAATAATTTATTTATTTAAAAATATATATTGTGAAAAGTGTAAGTTATTTACCTTCTTTCTGTTTTTTTTGTGCAGTAGAATTGTTAGACATGAGGGGTCTAAATGCATATCCGCCACTGTCCACCTTTTGACTTTTTAGGATAGAGAAAAAAAACCTGCCTATTGTCATCCAATGTCATTCAGTAACATAATTTTCTTTGATTTTGTAAACAGTGTATCATTTTTTAACTCATTTTTAAAACGGTATTATAATAGAAGCCAGAAAAACAAGAAATAATTAATAAAAAATGGATAGAGGCTGTTATGCATTTCACTCATGGACAGAGGCGGTTTTGAATTTTATACGTGTGGACAGAGGCGGATTTGCGCGATACTATCCATAGGTTCTGTTATGCTAGACTGCACCAAGAACATAAAATCCTAGGTAGGTATCTCTGAGGGGTTACGCGATATTAAAAATAAAACAAAATTTAAATCGGTAGAGTTTCTTTATTAATCAGACAAAATAATTGAAAACAAAATTAAAGGGATATCCCTACTTCTTCTAGATATTCGCATGGTTCATTTTCCGGTTCTCTACCCCCTTCATAATTATTCTCTAAAACATTTTTATAGTAAGACAGTAAGTCATCGCCGTGTTCTTCACACCAATCTTGTCCAAAGTGCTTGTTCAGTAATACATTGACGTCGTCGAGTTTGGGCTTGCCAATTTTAACAGTATTTGGCTCAATGTCTCCAACACCAAAATCGTTCATTGACTTGACACGCGGTTTCATAATACTTTTCGACACGCCCGTGTCAACTTTGTAATTGACTTCACCTCGAATCACAAAGCGTTCAGAACTATTCTTGACTCTTTTGAGATAATATCTTTTGCAATCGAAAAATTTAAAATGATATTGTCCTGGGAGCTTCGTTGTATTTTTGGCATAAGATTTCCAGTCTTTGACGGGACAATCATATCCAAGTTTGATGACCTTTCCATGTTCTTTGTAAATATCTAAATATTCCGATGGTTGCACCATCACCTCTTTCTTTTTTATTACTTTTTCGATATGCCCAAAAACCCTATCAGCGGGCATGAAAGAATGGCCGGGAACTGGGAAAATTAATTCAATTGTTTTCACTGATTGAGGGGCACACATCGTTAACCAATAGGCACACATTGAAATTAGAATTGAATTTTTATTTTGGGAGCCGCAACCATCAGCCATTAATCTAACATTCTTTATGTTTGTCAAATCTACTTGAGTTGTGAGCTGATGGAATACCGCCGAAGCTATCTCATTTGCGGATTTGGCATGAGTGTTCTCTATCCATGCGTAACAAAATACATTCTCCTTAGAAATTTGGTTGGTGCTTGAACCAACGACTATGGTAAAATTATACATATATAATTGTCTGCTGTAGTAAGCTATCTGATCTGGGACTTTAGGGAGTACTTGATTCTTCTGGCAATCGAATGACAGTGTCAGCATAAATTCCTTTTGCTCTCGTAAATAATCATAAAAACATTTTGATTTTAATTTGTGGATTCGAAGTTCAGTCATAAGGGTGATTGTTGCTGTCTGGTTATTTTGTTTTTTTGCCCTCTTTATTTTCTCTGATATTTCAGTACATTTACTGCACACGTCAACACGCGGAGTATTAAAACCAATGTTATAATTTCTGTTAAAAATGTTCCGGAAAAAGCATTCCTTAACTTTCAGAGACGTATCATTTTGTTGTTCTTGGTACATTCTCCACATTTTTTTAATATTTAGGTCAGATGATACATATTTTCTCTCAGCTGTGGCGGAGCGGCAATAGTGTGACTCGATGCATTTGAACGTTTCTATGAACTGCATAACACTCCGCTTCTTGGCCAAATTTTTCATCGACGCTCTATCGCCGCCACGTCGATCTTCTGCTAGAAGTCCAGTAGTCAAAAAAGTTTTTGAAATCCTTCTAAGTCTATGTACGCCTATATTAAGAATCATCAAAAATATAGCTTGACACACCCGCAATAATTTGTAAGGCTTGGTAAATGTTTTGACGTACATTGCAGTAAATGTTTGGGATTCATTTCGCTGTCGAACCTTACGTCTGCGGCGAGCTGGAACTTTTGTTTTCAAATATTTTAAAATGAAATTGTCTTGATGCTTTTTTTCTTTCTTTGCGTAAAAAGCAGAATGAAACTTTCTAACATCTTGCGGGGTTAGATCATTGCATTTTAGATTTTTCTTTTTATGATTACATTTTTCCAATTTGCTCAGATTGGGTAATTTTTTCGGCGCATACCTTAAACAATTCAAAATGTTATGAAATAAAATCACAAAGATATTAATAAACAATATAAAAGATAATAAACTCAAACAGATAGGTAGGTTATTATAATAATAGAATAAAATAAATTGTACGTGGGAATGTTTTTACATCACGTCACACTACTTTGAATCTACACTGATACACTGATGATTCTTGTTGCATGAAACCATCCTTTTTAAATCGAAACAATCATGGTCCTAAAAGACTTACCGATTCTCCTTCTGCTTGTTACGTTTCCACTGATCCTCTTTGCGGGATCTCTTCCTTGCTTTATTCCCAACGACTGGAGCAACATTTGTTTCCATTTTAATTAGAAAAACACCACTAATTTAATTAAAATAGCACACGACTCACGCATCAAAACACAAGCGGCGGCCATATTGACCTCTGTACTGTGATTGGTTGAAATGTAACAATGGCGGTTCTGCACTTCAAGGTATGGATAGTGTAGCTTTTGCACCTCACTAATGACTAATGGCCGTGATTTTGAAGGATATAAGCGGTTTTGTCACTAAATAATTATACAGAAATACAGAGAACGAAAACAAGTATTACCAGACTAAAAAATATAAAAAAATATTTTTATGGACAGTGGCGGATATGCATTTAGACCCCTCACATTGAAGAACTACTAGACGATTCACTAGACGATGAGGTATTAGAACAGCTGCTTGACGATGAGTCACTACTAGATGAGGATATAGAGCGTTTACGCTTTTGAGTATTTGAATTATCTTTTTGAGCAATATCTAAAATATATTTAAATAGCGTCAATAACTTACATTTTATACGTTTTTAGTTTAAGTAATTATGTATTTTCTTCTAAAGCATCCAGTACTCTCTCGTCAAGTTACTCTCGAGTATGGTCAACTTCGGGCAAGTTCCATGAGAGTGTACTGGATGCTTAAAATTATAGTATTATCATTATGTTTGACTATATTTTTCATCAAAATGTATGAAAATAAATACATACCAGGTGTTGTATTTAAATCTTCAGTTGTCTTGGCAAAGGGAGGAGGAACTGAGCCTTCTTTACCCAATTGTACTAATCGGTGCAAACGGTTACTCATGGTTCAACTTCAATCTTTTTCTTAAATATTTACTGAAATTTTAAATGTTGGTAAAAGAAAGAAATATAACTTACACTTTTGGCATAAATACCAACTACCTTCACTAAAAGCAATTAAAATAGCATATCTGTCAAATTAAACGTTGTTCTACTGTGTTTATTAGGTTAATAAAAGCAACAGTGGCACATTTGACAAATATGCCGTTGTTCTGCTAAGTTAGTAAATAAATAAAAAGGCACAAGTGACACTTACGACAACGCAGTTCTTGAAGCGGGTGCCCCTTGCGGATGATCGCGCACAACTGGCTAAAGAGTCGTTGTTTTGCGCGGAAGTGGAGGCAAATATTCTAAATATTAGAATGACACTAACGCCATCTTGTGATTAATAGGTAAACTATCGTTATGCCGTTTTACCACTTGTTTAACTAAACGTTTTCAAACACTTTGACCATTTAAAGTAAATTTCTGTATTTATGAAGATGTGACGATATATTGCTATGTGAGCGATATATATATATATATATATATATATATATATATATATATATATATATATATATATATTTCCACTGTTGAAGCCCTGAGAATCATCAACCTGCAGTATTTCCTGAATTTTTTTATAATATTCCAAAGTAGGCAAATTCCTCTATTCTGTCCCGAAATGCTTTTCAAGAAGTTTAGTCACGTCGTCTACCTTGGCTTTTTTCGGTAAAATTGTGTTTTCTGATATTATTTCGGGACAGATCATGGTAATTTTTTTTTGTGATAATTTTTTTATCATTTAGTTCACTTTTATAATTGATCTCTTTTTGAACCAACACATTGTCAGTTTTCGACCTGTCCCCCGACCGCCTAACCGATCGCTTTGACTACGCGTACAGTTTATGACGTCATCTTGCCACCTCGCACCGCCTATGAAAGCAATATCAAAAGTTAATGGCTATAGCTTTCGATATTGCTTTCATAGGCGGTACGAAACGACAAGATGACGTCATAAACCACGCATGAAGTCAAAGCGATTGGTTAGGCGGTCGGGCCCCTGCAGGGGCCCGACCGCCTAACCAATCAACCAGGGCCCTGGTCAAGAAAAAGCGTTTGGACTTCATAAATGGAAAATGCCACGATGTAGTAGGCTTGATGATAGGTTCATAACTTTTCTTCCAATTGTAAACTGGTATTGTTGAAAGGGCTGTGACAGTTCCATTATTTTCAAGCACAGAGATATATTCTGCTGGAGTAGTTCTCATAGTCCGGGTGTTGTGTGAGAACAAGTCTGTTTACGTATAGCTCCCAGTAATAAATTTGTCTAAGTGTAGTAAAACAGTGTTATTCGTTATTAAAATATTATGTTAAAAAGTTGAACTAGTGTAATTCGCAAAAATTAAACTAAAAAGTTTCGTCAAATAGGAGTGAATAACATAGTTTTGCGATCGCGCTGATTCATTCTCCGTGTAGCAGCTGGCGCACCGCCATTACGACCGGCGCGAGAAGCACCGCACGTCCGCAAGCGACTCTCACGGTTAAGCGCAGCGCGTAAGCTCTAAACCTGCGCGCGCCTGCCGACTGTGTTATGACTGCAGCACTGCGCATGCGCGCAATATTCGCCAAAGATTAAGCAGCGCAGACACGCAACTCTTTGATGACTCCGATCAACTTTTGGGTCAGCGGAGGGTGGTAGATTGTTGTTTTTTTTTATCATGGCTGATAATAACCAATACGATAACGTCACTTTGAGGCAAAGACAGCGCACTCCGTTGCGTCATCATAATTCCTTAGAGGATAATATTATGGACCATGATGGTTGTTCACTCGATTCCTCAACACGAAGTTTACCAACTATAACGCACATTAACCAAGAACTTATTGAAGAATATCAAAATGAGATATCCACTCTTAAGATAAAACTCAGCTCAGCAGACGAACAAATAGATGCTCTCCTATCAGAAAATTCTAAACTTTCTCAAGGAATTGAAAAATTATCGAGAGTTGTTACACTTTATAAGAAGATTGGTATCACTGAAAACTCTATTAGCTCAATTAATTCTCCGATTGTCCGCAGAGTTAAGAGAGTGTTGTCTGCTCCCGTAACTTCACCAATAAAAACCACCGAGGTGACCATAGACCAGTCTACTCAAACTATCGAGAATTCTCCTAATATAACCCAATCAACTAGTAAAACTAACTTTTCTTCAAAATACAGACAGAGACTGAAGAAGCAACGAAAGAAAATAAATAATCTTGTAAAACGCATCACCAAGTTAAAGATACAAAATCAAAGGACCATAGAAGAAATGGAACATTTTCAAAAAATTAATATTGAACAGTATGAGCAGTTGGTTGATAGTGATAATAGCGAACACTCGTTGACTTTCACAATAGAGAAAACATTCACAGACGACACAGTACGTCATGATCACACTGTCTCGACATTCCAAATTAAAGAACAAAAACGCACAAATGAAATTATATCAAACCCTAATCAATACACAAAGACCACAGTCAATGGAAGGAGTAAAGTTTTGCTTTTGGCAGATCAACAAGGAAAAGGAATCCAGAAAATCCTGCAACGTCTACTTGGAGATAAATATGATGTCTTCTGTATTTGGAAATCTGGGGGACGACTTCACGATCTACTGAACTCCTGTGTCTCTGAAATACCTACTCTTACAAAGAACGATTATGTAGTTTTGTTTGGATTCATAAATGATGACAGTTTATCTAGCATACGAAAGCAACTTCTAACCTGGTTTGAGCGCACTGTAAATACTAATATAATGATATGTGAGAATTTGGCAAACAGATACCTTAAAGAAGGTCATCTTAATAACATATTACGTAAAATAACAGATCAGTTTACACATACTACATTTATTGATATGGAATTTTCTAAATATAAGCCCAAATTAAGCAACTTTCCTTTGTTTGCATGCCGCTTTATATTGAGGGAAGTGTTGCGTTTACATTATAAGACGCAATATAAAATATCTAACTCAGGTAATAAATGCAATTGCTTGACGGCTCCACGTGATATGAATGGTGCCTGCGCTGAGGAGACTTACAATAAAGAATTATGTGATACCTTTATCGACAAGGGCACTCAAACTGATCTCGCCGCCGCATCTGACATGAGGGGTTCCGTTAATAATGACTATGGTGAGTTTTTTCGTGTTTAAACATCTCAACATATTACACCAAAATGTGTCCGGATTAATTACTAAATCGGATCTAATAACGATATGTCTAAATGATCTAGCGGAAATAGGGAATAAAATTGATGTAATGTGTTTAACTGAGCACAACATGACTAATGAGGACGTTGAACTACTTCATATTCCTAATTTTACCTTAGCTTCTTACTTCTCCCGAAACAAACGTAGAGGCGGTGCATGTATCTTGGTAAATAGAAAATTCAAGTTCAGTGTCCTGAAAAATGTGCAAAAATATAGTATCCCCAATATTTTAGAGTGCTGTGCTATAGAACTGGTAGACCATAACTTAATTATAATGTGTATACAACATGTCCCAAAATTCAAGGATAAGCTGGTACCAGAGGATGAACCTTTTCTTGACTATTAAAGAAAATTAAAAAGAAAAAAATAAATCTCAACATTCTATGAAAATACAAAAAAAAATTGAAATCCTTAGAAAATTTACACCCCTTAACATATTTTTAACTACCATAACCACAACTTTTCTAAAATTTCAGTTTTTTTTTTTTGTATCGGCAACTTACATAGCACTGCTATACACCACAATCCTTAAAAATCCTAAAACTACAGTAATTTTTATTCAAAAATCAATCATAATATTTTATTTCCCTAAAAATTTGAAAGTTTTATACTTTCAGTCTACTTTCACTCCTCGTAGCGTAAAAAAAACGTATGGTAACTACTATGGCAAGTTTTTTTAAAAATTAACGCAACTAACTATGATTCTAAAATGGTATAACCACTCAGTTGCTCGCACCCAGCGGGCCCCATACCCTCACGTGCTTGAGTGGCGCCAAATTTTTGAAGCGGGCCGGCGCCTTCTGACTATTGTTACAAAAACATCGACTGTGAGCTACTGGAGCCAATCTAAGCCAAACCAATTACTGTTTTGAATAGTTAGATGAATAGAGCATCTGTTTTTATAGAATGCGTGGTAACAAAGTGTTGTTTTAATTTAAAAAACATGGTTTATACTTTAATGACGAAAAAATTCACGGATTACTTCCTATTTTATTTTATATTTTAAAATCAAATGGCCTATGATGTCTTTTTTATATTTTACACGTATACTACATTAAGTTATCTTTCTATTAAAAATAAAGTACATGTATGTTTAATCTGAAAAAATATTCAGAAAAAAATCGAGAAAATCGCGCAAAATTTCTCGTGCAGCGTAATCTGCTTGTTAATCTGGTTGGATGTTATAACCTATTTTACTTCAAATCTAGAAGGCCTAGAACAAAAATATGGCCAGTTTTAGAAAGATACAGCATTTGGCCATTATAATTCGTAAAAATCACTTTAACTTTCCAGTAAACTGTAGTCATACAAGTTAACAACATTTTCGAAATGTTCGATTAGAAAAATCGAACGTTTTTGGTTGTCATATTGCCGAAACCAACACGGTGCTATTAAAATATAACTTAAATATACCAAAAGAACAAAGCCTGTAGTTTACAACCGTATACAACACGTTTCAAGAATACTCATAGTTTGTATGCAATAAAGTCATCAAAATGCGCTCGCCGTGCTGCAAGAGCGCACGGACGACCGCGTTATCGACAATATGGCGTCGAAATAAGGTTCGGGGCACACAAATTTGTGAATTGTGAAATTTGTGAATAAATGAATTGATTTGCGAACAAAGATTGTTTTTGGTATAGTTATTATTTATGCTAATTCATTAAATGAATGAAATAAAAAATTATTCATCGTAATATGTTTTTTTAATTACAAATTATTTCAGTTCACAGTATATTAAAATCAACATATTAAATTCTAAAATGTATTAGGACTTTGATTGAAATAAAAAATAATGTGATGTAATAAAACATATAATGTTATATACGATGTTTAGATTACTTTATTTACAATCACTGTAATAAAAGAAAATAATTAAAACAAATGAATAAAAATGAACATTTTTAATTATTTTAAAACGTGTAACAGTTTATTGTACACACAGAATACTCATGTTTAAAAGAAAATATACAAAGGTTTCGGTTTATTCTAAACGCAACTTATTTACATAACTACACAAGGTAATTTTTGTGTAAGTGCACGCACAATTTTAAGAACCACACTTCTCAAACCAACCTACCCACCTTGTTTGTCTATGTGTCCGGTAATAATAAGTCAAAATAAAAAAAGTCAAAATCACTTCATTGTGTGGTACTCCTCGAAACATATCTGTAAACAGAGCGTGAGATTGCACTGCTTACAGATATATCTTGAGCGGCTTTTACGGCACCAAATGCATAGCGCATGCTTGAATTTTCCCATGCCGACGAAATGGTTTCCAGACAGAATAGGTCGCTGAGTAGGCCCGTGTGAAACAGAAGTGACTTGTATCGGGTATTCCATTTCGCTCGATCTAAACGTCTGGACCAATTCGTCGGCAAGGAGCTTCCTGAATAAGCGATGCGATATGCTACCGTTTCCCGAGCTCGTTTTAAATATGATGTACGAGTTTAGTACAGTCACATTTAAAAGTCGACGGAACACCTTCTTGTACCACACTTTATTTCGAGTCCTTTCCATGGGATGCGAGGCCAAAATCTGATCTTTTTTGTCCACGCCTCCCATGGAAAGGTTATAATCTAATACAGCTTGAGGTTTATATTTGTAGCGACCATACTTCTCCTTTCCCCCAACTTGGCCTTTGTGGAAAGTAGAAATCAACGATACCACATTGGCATCACGCCACACCATGACTGATAAGTCTTGGCAATAGCTCTGCATGATCTCACCAGGCCGCACATCGATTTTGGACAAACTTTTCATTGCCTCGGGAACAAACTCCCTATTCAGGCGAAGGGTCCCGAAGCAATCGGTACCATGGGCTTTTAAATATCTCGCCAATAGTGGCGAGTTGTAAAAATTGTCCATGACGATCGTATGTCCCTTACCAAGTAACGGCTTGGCAAGATCATACACAATGCGTGCAGTAACATTGGTGGGCGGTGGTGGCTGGAAAGAAGAAGGCTGGTCACTGGTCTCTGTCAGGTCGATCGTCTGGTCACCTGACTCAGTCAGGTCAACTGTCTCAGTCAGGTCAACTGTCTCAGTCAGGTCACCTGTCTCAGTTAAGTCACCTGTCTCAGTCAAGTCACCTGTCTCAGTCAAGTCACCTGTCTCAATCCGGTCGTGTTGCTGCTTCCCGGTGTAGACAAAGAAGTTCCACAAGTAACCGGTTGAGGATTCACAAAGCTCGTACGTTTTTACCCCGACCTTGGCAGCCTTGGTGGAAATCTTCTGAGCAAAGTTCAACCGTCCGTGCCACTTGAGGAGTGACTCGTCTACCGCGACGTCACGTGACGGAAGATACAGCGTGCTAAACTTCTTTTGCAAGTGGTTTAGCACAGGCTGTATCTTCCGTAACTTCGTCTCGTCTTCATTTAAGTCAGCTGTACCTCTATGGTATGTCATGTGCAGCAGTCGTTTCAGAAGTACAAACCTATTGTATGACATCAACTTCTTGAAGTACTTTAAGGTGAGATAACCATTTTCTCTCCAATAATCTTTTTCCTCAGCTAGCGGGGCCAGACCTTGGAAAATGATAATTGCAAGGAAAATTGCCATCTCATCCCGATCAGTGTTCTTCCAGTAGTTGAGTCTGGAATGTTCGGTCAAGTTTCGGTCGATAATGTACGTCGAGTACTTATTCGTTTCATAGACCAGTAAATTAAGAAGTTCATCATCAAAAAATTTTAAAAAAACATCCAAGGGCCTTACATTTTCGTCCATCGAAAATGTAGGACCCGATTTGCCGGTGAACTTCTCTCGTTGTCCACAAAACGAATTGGGATCCTTAGTCCAATTAAAAGATAAACTGTCGGCTGGCAATAACTCCCGCAGAGTATTGTCGGACTGGTAGTCTTCGGCAGTTATCCAGTCAATTTCAGTTTGGTTCAAGTCAGGTAAGTGGGCAGGCGCAAATTGCGTGAAATCAATCGCTTCATGGTCAGCAGCCACCACCAGGTCCTCCTGTACATTCTCATCGCTGTTCTCATCCAGTTCGTGGTACATTTGGGCAAATAGTGCAGCTGCCTTATCCGTGTGCAAATCTGAATCAAAGAAAAAATATATTGTTTTATTTTATAAAAATGTCGTTATTATTCCATTTAAATATTTATAGTATACTCGTACCTTTGCCATAAATTACTTGTTGCGTCTTGCTGACCGAGAACTTGGTTGTAGAGTTGTCCGTGGTGCAGCTGCTGGTATTGCTAGTAGATGGTTGAGGGGCTAAAACCAAAATATGACATTGTATAATTTGGACGACAATTCAAGATATTGATTGAATAATATTCCTGATTTCTTACATCGTGCGCGCTCCGCCTCATGTGTGGATTTATCGGTGGCGGCGATGGAGCCCATCCCGCTGCTTGTGTATGGTTGAGGTGCTAAAACAAAAATATGACATTGTATAATTTGGACGACAATTCAAGATATTGATTGAATAATATTCCTGATTTCTTACATCGTGCGCGCTCCGCCTCATGTGTGGATTTATCGGTGGCGGCGATGGAGCCCATCCCGCTGCTTGTGTATGGTTGAGGTGCTAAAACAAAAATATGACATTGTATAATTTGGACGACAATTCAAGATATTGATTGAATAATATTCCTGATTTCTTACATCGTGCGCGCTCCGCCTCATGTGTGGATTTATCGGTGGCGGCGATGGAGCCCATCCCGCTGCTTGTGTATGGTTGAGGTGCTAAAACAAAAATATGACATTGTAAAATTTGGACGACAATTCAAGATATTGACTAAATAATATTTCTGATTTCTTACATCGTTCCCGCTCTCGTTTGCGCTCCACCTCCCACGGCTGTAGTTTTGGAGGTGGAGGCGTAGCGGGTGTTCCCTCCACCAGCCGACAATCCACACGCTCTGGAGACTGCTTTCTGTAACATAAGTTTAATTAAAGTAATTCGTTCTAAATAAAATAATTGCTATGAATATATAAAAAACAGATATGAATGCTACTTACCGAGACCGCTTTCGTGGTGGCGCATCAGGAAGGAGTACCCGCTCTAGCTGTTTCATTCTTTTACGGTCCATGTACTCCTTCTTCACCGACGGCGCCAGTTTGGCCAGGGCGATTTTAGTATCGGCTGCAGCTTTTTTAGCCCAGGCCAATTCTATATTGTAATTATCACTATAACAAATAATTTATATATTTAAAATATCACACACTATTAAGACAAATAAACGTTTACGATACACAAGAAGATAGGCACCTTGCATTGCTGCCACTGTTTGGAGCCGCTAGCGCTTTGCCGCGCCCGCGCCCCCTTCCGCGCCCTCTTCCGCATCCTCTTTCGCTTTTGCTTTTTACATACAAAACATTGTTATAAATAAATAGCACAAACGGTTAATTTAAAATATCACACACCATTAAAACAAATAAACGTTTAAGATACACAAGAAGATAGGCACCTTGCATTGCTGCCACTGTTTGGAGCCGCTAGCGCTTTGCCGCGCCCGCGCCCCCTTCCCCGCCCTCTTCCGCATCCTCTTTCGCTTTTGCTTTTTACATACAAACATTGTTATAAATATAAAGCACAAACGGTTAATAGCGTACATTTTCATACAAAGCATTGTTGTAAATAAATAGCACAAACGGTTAATAGCGTACAATGATCACAAAACCATATTAAGTTATGCATTAGTCAAAAAATAAAAGAAACACCACCTATCCAGAACATTGATAGTATTGTCAAAATAGATTTTTGTCTTATATAAAACCCTAAACTTCTGTACGAAACCCAATGAAGAATTACTATTATTTATTTATACACATACCTATAAAAATTATATGTATAATTTAATGTTTAAATACTTTATTTAAATAAACTTAAAATATTTAAAATAAAATCATTTTTATATTGTATATGCATTTAATGTAAATATCTCGATAATACGTTAATGTTATGAACAAAATATATGTACCTATTTAATTTTTTTTCATGAGTTACTTATGTTTTTTATCATTATTGTTTTTTTTTTCTTATTTTTCATTTTGTTACTATTGTTGTTAATCAAATTTTATTTTTATATTTTTTATACAATTCTTTTAAAATATTACTATTTTTATAATTTAAATGTACTAATATAAATATCAAACCCAAAAGACACCACAACAAAGCTAACTGCCACAAAAAAAGCAACAGCGCAAAAACAAATATGTGCCACCAACCTAATCCAAAAAAAGTTCTATTGCTTCCTGTAATTAAAGGAACATGCCATAAGTTAGACTTACGTTGCGCCTTTGGAGAGTCAATCTGCATGTACACAACAACAATACAGTGATATTAATAATTTAAATCACTACTTAGTAATTATTCTCCATAAATACATACAATTCACGAAGTAAACAATAATAATCACAAAAGGAAATCACTAGAAAACCGCCGCTACTGCAATAATTTACATTAAGACCTAATTTCGTCAGGTTTTAACAGAATTATCATCCAGTTTAAAAACAAATAAGTAGATAATCACTTAGAACCTGAAATTACGCGTATTTTGGTATATAACACATCTAGAAAGAAACAATAACTAAATAAATTACGGCGTTTTAAAAAATACTTACGGGGCCATGATGAGCACGTGAACACAACCTAAACACGTCCACTTTAAAATAGTCACATTGACTTTATTTGTTTTTATTTTTGACAGATCAGCTCCTATTGCTGATGCTTCGTTCATGTTCGTTCATGTTCGTTCAGTAAGGCACCCATACACGTCCCGCAACACACGGATTAGCGATTTTTCGAGCGTCTTGCTTTACTTTTGTATTATGTAACAATTGTCACAGGAAGCACGTCGAGGCATTTTTAACATGTAAAGATTATTACATGAAGCGACGGAGTGGTTAAGACTCTACGAAAACTAGCCACGAAAGAAAGTGCGTTCTATTTCTAAAGAAGAACCAAATTTAATGATTTTTTGCTGTTGATAGTAATCATTTTTAGTTAGGCCCAAAATAGGTTTCTAGTTGTTCAAAAATGTTGAATGAATTAAAACAAATAGTAGAAACATTTTTACAATTATTTTATTAATTTATTGTTAACATCAGAGTACATGTTCAAATTGTTTGCCACCGGCATTAATACAGGCACGACATCGCCTTAAAAAGGATCGTTTTATTCGTCGTGCATATCTTCTACCGTTGATATGATCCACAGCCTCAGCGATTTTTTGGCGAAGCTCGTCCAATGTTGCAATGGGTTTTGCGTAGACCCTGTCTTTGAGACAACCCCAATAAAAGAAATCTAGGGGATTTAGATCGGGTGAACGTGGTGGCCATAAGATAGGACCAAGTCGCCCGATCCAACGTCCTGGATACTCTTGGTTTAAGTATTCTCGCACTGAATGAGCGTAGTGAGCTGGGCAACCATCATTTTGAAACCACATGTTTTGTAAATCATTTATGGGCACATCTTCTAATAAATCTGGCAAGTCATTTTGTAAAAAGTTTAAATAACTATTGCCATTTAAGTTTCCTTGTAACTCAAAGGGCCCAATCACTTTTCCATTTAATATGCCCGACCATAGGTTAACTTTAAATTGATATTGGGATTTGTCTTGTCTCATCAGGTGTGGATTCTCATTGCTCCAGCTATGTAAGTTGTGAAGATTTAAATAACCATCTTTCTTGCAGGTTGTTTCATCCGACCATAGAATTTTATCTAAAAATTGGGGATCTTCTCTGTGCTTTTGCAGCATCACACGGCAAAATGCAACACGTAGCGGATAGTCCCGCGGTAATAATGTCTGCACACGCCTGTAGTGATATGGGTGAAGCCTGTGACGTTTTAGAATTCGATGTGCAGAACTTTTGGGAATACCAGTTACCGCTTCTATGGCACGTACCGAGGTAGTTGAATCATCTTCTATTTCATTGAGAACTTCTTCATCGCGTTCCATTCTAGGTCTTCCAGCGTTTCTCCTGTCAGAAGGTAAACGACCCTCCGAAAACGCTTGATGCACATTAGTAAATACTCGGTAACCCGGGTATCTTTGAGCATTCGGGTACCTTTCTCGATACAATCTGCTAGCAGCGCTAGCATTGCATCGGCATTCTCCATAGATGAGGTGCATATTAGCGTATTCCAGCGGTGTGTATGGTAGCGGCATTATAAACACTAAATAGTCCACAATACGCCAAAAGTCCAATTCACAAAAGACACAATCACAGTCCAAAATAATGCCAGGTCAGTTTAATTAGTGGGTCACTTAATCGGGTCCAAAAAGCCAAGCCAAAAGTCGTAAGTACGAGAGCCACGTCAATTGAATACAGAATGGTGCACAGTAAACAAAGGAGTAAAGCGTACTGACTTGCTCTTGTTATTTAATAAGGAACATACCATCTAACTCTCTCTAACGCATAATCTCTCTCTATCTATCTCTCTCTGACGTCTAAATTTTATTGACACGCACGCGTCATATTCAAATTCCAAGAATCAGGCCAAGGCCCCCACTAAAAATGATTACTAGCAACAACAACAATTTATTAAATTTGGTTATTCTTTAGAAATAGAACGCACTTTCTTTCGTGGCTAGTTTTCGTAGAGTCTTATACCATTTTAGAATCATAGTTAGTTGCGTTAATTTTTAAAAAAACTTGCCATAGTAGTTACCATACGTTTTTTTTACGCTACGAGGAGTGAAAGTAGACTGAAAGTATAAAACTTTCAAATTTTTAGGGAAATAAAATATTATGATTGATTTTTGAATAAAAATTAGTGTAGTTTTAGGATTTTTAAGGATTGTGGTGTATAGCAGTGCTATGTAAGTTGCCGATACAAAAAAAAAACTGAAATTTTAGAAAAGTTGTGGTTATGGTAGTTAAAAATATGTTAAGGGGTGTAAATTTTCTAAGGATTTCAATTTTTTTTTTGTATTTTCATAGAATGTTGAGATTTATTTTTTTCTTTTTTTTTTCTTTAATAGTCAAGAAAAGGTTCATCCTCTGGTACCAGCTTATCCTTGAATTTTGGGACAGGTACCAAAGAACAAAGACATAAACCATTTCTTTAACATTTTTTTAAATAATTTCGATGACATCTTGAGCATTCTTACTTTTAACGGTAACAAAAAAATCGCAGTTTGTGGTGACTTTAACATAGATTTGCTAAAAAAGACAAGGTATTCCTCTGAATTCGAACAGCTTGCTATGAGTTTTAATTTGAAGCCTTCCGTGAAGGAACCTACGAGGCCACGTAGTGGAACTTGCATAGATAACATTTTGCACAACATACGAGGTGCTAAATGTGAGCTTGTAGAACTTTGCTTATCTGACCATAAGGCTCAAGTCTTAAACTGCCCCGTGAAGAAGACTTGCCTATTTGATCATTGGTTTACGTTCAGACGGGACTACTCGGAGGAAAATCTGAGTAAGTTTAAATACTGCATCAGCGCGCTTGCTTTTGGCGAAGTGTTTCAGGCTGATAGTGCAGATAATGCATTTGTCGAGTTTTATAGTCTCTTTAAACTATTTTATGACTTATGTTTCCCTGTCATAAAAATCAAAAATAAAATCAAAAATAAGCCCAAATGGCTCTCTTCGGGGATTAAGCAATGTAGCAAAAGAAAACGTCTTCTTCTCTGGAAGTACAGAATTACAAAAAACCAAAATGACAAACAAATATTTAAAGCATACTCTAACAGATTTAGTAAAATAATCATGTTGACTCAGAAGGCACAAAATAATTATTACATTCTAAAATCAAAAAATAAAAGTAAAGCTACTTGGAACATCATTAATAATAATAAACAAAAATTTCCAACAGAAAATATTTCTAAATTATTTGTTAACAACAACATAATCACGGATCCTCAACAAATAGCAGAATCCTTTAATAATTATTATGTAGATCATGATAGACCTGAAAACTCTAAAACTAGTTTACTAACACACACATGTACACATAACTTTCCAAGATCCTTTTTCATGAGCCCAACTGACCCTTTTGAAATATGTACTATTATTAAAAACCTAAAAAACACTAAAAGCACCGGTTACGATGATATTTGTGTAACGGTATTGAAATACGTTTGTAACATAATTGCTCCTGTTCTCTCCTACATCATTAACCTGTGTTTTGACCAGGGTGTCTTTCCGTCCACACTTAAAACAACGATCATCAAACCACTTTATAAAAAAGACAATAAACTTAATATGAAAAACTACAGACCTATAGCTTTAATACCAATTTTCTCGAAAATATTTGAAAAGGCTATCTACAATAATTTATATAACTATTTTGAAAATAAAAATATATTCACAAATGAACAGAAAGGATTCCGGAAAAATATGTCAATTAACCTAGCAATTTACGAATTCCTTAACTTAATTTATCCCAGAGTAGACTCAAGGAGCCCTGTATTTGCACTATATATGGACATGTCAAAGGCATTTGACTTAGTGGATCACAAGTTGCTACTTAAAAAGCTTGAAGTATATGGGATAATAGGCAATTCTTTAGATCTACTGCAATCTTATCTAAGTCATAGAACCTGTACGAGTTAAGTACATTGACCGCGCCGCGGGCATTTAGCGCCGTAAGCATTTTAATGCACTGCGCGGCGATTTACTTATTTATAGTTTTTTCACTTTTTCAGTAGAGCATCGACTATCATACCAATCGCGTGCATACTCTGTATCGTTACCACTCGCGTGTGTGTACACCACACCATACCATTTCACCATACCATTAGACCTTACTTACCTACTTATAAACTATACCGTTGTTATTAATATTAGTTCGTGTCCGTGTCTATAATAAACTTTAGTGTTTTACCATAACCAGTGACTTTGCATTTACCATCTCCTTTATATACTTAGGTGTAGAACCATACATCTAATTGATCCTTCGATTCGTAGAAGGAACCTATCGCGAGTTATAACAGTGACTTTTCGCGTAAACTAAAGTGAGTAGTAAACTTTGTGAACGCGGACTAAAGCTGTGACTTGAAGAACGGTTCCTAAACTGTACCAGTGCAGTGGGCGATACCAGTCCGTTGCGTCACCAGGCTGTAACCAGAGCTAGGGGATACCACTACCAAAGTTGAGCTAAACCATAGGCTCAATCGGCAGCACAACATACACAATCAAGTAAGATCTTTCCTTTTTTAACCACTTCGTACATTTTTTCTTCACCATGGAAGCCTTGTTAGAGACACAAAACCAGCTCATGCAGGGCATGGATCAACTTCTTAGAAACTTTAAGAAGGACAGCCAGGAAAGAAAAACACCAGACTATGTCAGGAGGAAGCTTGAGACCCTAGAGTCGTACTGGCAGGAGTTTCACAATAACCATTTACAATTGTGTAACTATGACGAAAAAGATAACGCTTATTTTGCAGGTAACGAATATGAGCGTACAGGTACATTTTATAACCAGGCTAGGCAGTTGATGCAAAGTTATAAACACGAAACCAGTAGACCAACCACACCACTTTTGAAACCACCAACGCCGTTACAGTTACCATCGAACCCAGTTTACTCGCCTATGGCTCCTCTGAGAAAGTCCGAGGGAACCAACAGCAAGTTAGATGAGATGCTGCGTAAACAAGTCAGCAACTTCAAGGCCTTTGATCAAACTGCTGCTAATCTTGATATTGATAAGCTGTCCGAAAAATGGGAGTTCGAAGACGCTCTCATGCTATTGAAGTCCAGATGGGCGGTGATAGATTCTTTACATTGGGATATCGACAGCGAAACCAATACTGACCATCCCAAGTATGAAGAACAGTTCGCAACATATGAGAAACTTTTTCTCAATCTTAAGAAAACCATTAACACCAAGATGTGGTCGGTGTTTCATCGGGATAAATCGACTCCACAGATGGAAATACCAACTTTTACGGGAAATTACCAGCAATGGACTTCGTTCAAAGACCTGTTTCACGAAGCCATTCACAATAACCCATCCTTGTCCAGAGCTCAAAAGCTTCAATTTCTTAAAAGTAAACTACGAGGTGAAGCAGAAAAGCTGATCCAACACTTATGCATTAGCTCAGAAAATTACCAAGTATCGTGGGATATCCTTAATCATCGCTACAATAATAAAAAACTAATTTTTTCATCCCACATTAATACTCTTTTAAGCACGCCGATAATGCAAACCCAAAGCGCCGCTTTGATTAAGAGGCTGCACGACACGACCAACGAATGTCTGCACGCTGTACAAAAGTTAGGGATTGACACATCCACGTGGGATCCACTAATCGTACACCTATTGTCCCAAAAACTAGACGTAGATTCTCACAATGAATATATACAGTCGGTGCAGAATCCTAGAGAAGTACCAACGCTTAAAGAATTTTTAAACTTTTTAGAAACGAAGTTTACGTCACTTGAGTCATTTCGACACAAGCAAGACTCTACTAAACTACCACGTCAGGACGATACTCGTTTCAAAAAACCATATAGCCAACATCAAACCAATAACCAATTCAATAAATATAGCAGCAAACCACCATCATTTAAGACATTGCACGTGGAAGCTTCGAAATGTCCTCATTGTAAGAAAAACCACGCGATTTACTTCTGTAAATTATTCCGTGAATCGAGGTCAGAAGTAAAACGTAAAACAATTGCGACAAATAACCTCTGCAAAAATTGTCTAGTAAACCATAATGGCAAAGAATGCGTATCGCTCAAAACTTGTCGCTTTTGCAATGCTAACCATAATTCGCTTATTCATGACATGTTTGCGGACAAGACAGATATTGCGACACCAACCAACTCGACTGCAGTGAATGACCGAAAAATATGCCATGTCTCACAGGATTTTTTTTTCAGAAATTCTATTAGCAACTGCAATAGTCTATGTTAAGGCTGCTGACGGGACTTATCACACCATGCGTGCACTCATCGACCAGGGCTCTCAAACATCTTTGATAAGCGAGAACGCCGCACAAAAATTAGGGTTACCACGCCAACATTGTAAAGGAGTTGTATTTGGTGTCGGCGCTAAAGAAAACAATTGTAAGGGCGTAATAAAAATTGAGATACAGTCGCTTCATAATGATTTTTCTATCAATACAGACGCGATCATTATGAATAGCCTCGTCAATAAATTACCAAACCAGACTTTAGAAAGACCAAGATGGAAATATTTAGATACCATTAACTTAGCGGATCCGGAATTCTATCTTGGCCGCCAAGTGGATCTGTTATTAGGGGCCGATATTTATTCATCCATAATATTGAGCGGAATCATCAAAATAAGCCCATCTATTCCAGTAGCGCAGGAAACTCAATTCGGATGGATATTGTGTGGGAATGTGCAATCATTTCACTGTAATGTCGTCATTAACCAAACAGACGAACTAAAAAAGTTTTGGGAAATTGAGGACATATCTCAACAAAGTTCATTATCTGAAGCCGACGATTACTGCATTAAATTTTACCAATCAACCACTATGAGAGACGAGGAAGGCAGATACCATGTGAGACTGCCCCTAAAACCAGATTTTAAAGATAAATTAGGAACATCTAAACCAATGGCTATTGCTCAGTTTCGTCAATTAGAAAAAAGGTTTTCTAAAAATAGATTAATTGCGCAAGACTATAAATCGTTTATGGATGAATATCGCGCACTCGGTCATATGATACCAGTAGCTCGCGCCGGCACCGAAGTCAGTAATACGAAACTCGACTGTTATCTGCCGCACCACGGTGTATTGCGTTCTGAGTCTACTACCACTGCACTTAGAGTTGTTTTTAACGCATCAGCCAATACATCTACGGGCTTTAGCCTAAATGACTTAATGGAAGTTGGGCCAAATTTACAACAGGATTTACAAACTTTAATCCTTAAATGGCGGCAATATAAATACGCTTTTACAGCAGATATAGAAAAGATGTTCCGTCAAATAAGAGTAATAGAAAGTGACCAAAAATACCAAAAAATAATTTGGCGTGACGCTCCCGAAGATCAGTTACAGGGCTACCAACTTACCACGGTTACGTATGGCACCAAAGCAGCCCCCTTTTTAGCGATGATGACGTTGAAACAACTCGCTAGAGATGAGAAACCCAATTACCAAAACTCATCGGCTCCCAAGGTCATAGAGGAGTCATTTTACATGGACGATTTGCTTCAAGGCTCTCATACTGTACCTGCAGGGGTCGAGTTACAATCTGATCTCATGAAACTGCTTAAATCAGGTGGATTCAATCTGCGAAAGTGGAAGTCAAATGTAAAAGAATTAATACCAGATCAAATGTCAAACAAGGAACATTTCGATTTCAAAAACGCCGAATCAACCAAAACTCTAGGACTTCGTTGGAATCCAAATAAGGACTCATTCACATTTGACTCTAAAATAGACTCTCAGAACAATCATCCCACAAAAAGAACACTATTGTCGGATATTTCTAAAATATTCGACCCTTTGGGGTGGCTTTCACCACTTACTACCAAATTAAAAATATTATTCCAAGCAGTGTGGCAATTACAAATTGAATGGGATGACCAGTTACCAGAACATATCTGTACGGAATGGACGAAGATTAGAGCGAATATACATCAGATAAACCAGTTACAATTACCAAGGTGGCTGGGAACGAAACGACAAGACTCAATCGAATTTCACGGATTCTGTGACGCATCTACCAAGGCGTACGCAGCCGTGATCTACTGCAAGATAAACAGGGTCGACACAGCATCCGTCGTGCTAGTAGTTGGAAAGGCAAGACTAGTACCAGCGAGTAAATCCATTAGTCTACCAAAATTAGAACTTTGTGGCGCTGTCTTATTGTCAAATATGATGCGAAAAGTCAAAGACAGCTTACCAGACTACGACATAAAGATTTATGGCTGGTCCGACTCAATGGTCGTCCTTGGCTGGCTACAGGGTGAGATAAGCCGTTGGAAGCAATTCGTCGCAAATAGAGTTCGCCAAACAACGGAAGTGATGCCTTCCAGCTGCTGGAAATACGTAAAGTCGGAAGAAAACCCGGCGGATTGTGCTAGTCGAGGCTTGAGTACATCTCAATTACACCAGTATCCCTTGTGGTGGCAGGGACCACCGTGGTTATCATACTACCATATTGACCACAACCAAGAATCGAACCCATTATACACCACTGTCGAAGAAATCCGTACATGCATTAAAAACAATAAAAGTAATGCTATAATAAAATCGCCCGCCGACAATATTGTACAGTATCTAATTACAAAACAAAGTTCATTCACCACAGCCGTTCGCGTATTAGCTTGGATAATACGATCGCGTATACCTACTAAATTACCATATCTAACAACAAATGAATTGAATTATGCTAAACTTCTTATTATAAAAGATGTACAGATGCGAGACTTTACCAACGAAATTGTAAAATTAAAAAATAAAAATCAACTAGATAAAAAGAGTATAATTTGCAACTTAAATCCGTTCCTAGACCAAAATGGGTTATTAAGAGTTGGCGGAAGGCTCGAAAATGCGTTCATTGACGAAGATATGAAACACCCATTTATAATACCACATAAGCATAGATTAACAGAGTTATTAATTGACCATGCCCATAATCAAACCCTCCACGGCGGAGTGAGGTTAACACTCGCTTATCTCAGAAAAACCTATTGGATTGTTGGGGGAAACCGGGCAACTAAAAAACAACTCCGTCTTTGCGTTAAATGTAAAAGGAACGATCCTATCAAAAACCAACAATTAATGGGAGATTTACCAGAAGCGCGAATCAACCCGTCAAGACCATTTGAACATACGGGCGTTGATTTCACTGGCAGTATCCTGATAAAAGCGAATAAAGGCCGCGGAGTCAAAACCACGAAGGGGTACGTAGCGGTGTTTATATGCATGACAACCAAAGCAGTGCACTTAGAGCTCGTATCCGACCTTGGTACGTCATCATTCCTCGCTGCTTTAAGGAGAATGGCGGCTAGACGGGGGACCCCACGGCATATCTATTCTGACAATGGAACCAACTTCCTTGGTGCCAGCAGAGTCCTAAAGCGAGAGTTGGAGGAGCTCAAGGACGTTTTCAACACCGAGTTCTTGTCAGAGGTTGCAGAGATGGGTATCAGCTGGCATTTCAACGCGCCGTCGTGGCCCACCGCCGGAGGTTTGTGGGAAGCGGCGGTAAAAAGTCTTAAATACCATTTGAAGCGAGTTATAGGAGAACAAAAAACTCACTTATGAGGAATTTACCACCATATTAACACAGATAGAAGGTTGTCTCAACTCACGGCCTCTCTGTCCACTGACTGAGGATCCTGATGACTTAAATTATCTAACTCCATCACATTTTCTATCTAGCGGACCCACTCTTACCATATTTGAGACTGAAAGAGATGAAAGGACCAGATGGCAGCTGACCCAGAAAATTTTCCAGGATATTTGGAAGCGTTGGCAAGCAGAATACCTGACGCAGTTAACCGCAAGAAGTAAATGGAATAAACGACATGAAAATTTGCGAGTCGATGATGTGGTTATCATCCACGACAGTAATCTACCAGCTGGAAAGTGGGCTTTGGGAAGAGTAATCGAGCTTCACCCGGGCAAAGATGGCTACGTTCGAGTTGTCACCATAAAAACCAAAAATGGCACCATGAAGCGCCCTATCACAAAACTTTCTATTCTACCAGTAACTAATTACCAAAATGAGACCAAACCAGAAAAACCAATCCCAGATGAGACACCAAACGAACAAAAAATTACTAAACCAAAAAAGTCACTGAGCTGCTACCTAACCACTATTCTTATGTTATTTCTACTTTTGTTTACACCAGCACAAAGTACCTACCATCTGTCACCATTGAAAAATAACAACAGTATGTATTATTTCGATAAAACATCCTAAATGTCCCTAATACGAGATGAATGGAAACTCGTTGTTTATTTAGACCTGAGTACTTATTGGCAACGCGCTGATTTAGTCGAAAAATACATATCACACCTAACTGATATATGCTCCAATAACAAAATAAAAGCGCAGTGTGACGTTGTCTTGTTACAACTAAGTCAACGTTACGATGAATACAACCACTACAATCAAATGTTACTCGGTCAGCAGTTCCCAACGCACGAACGATAATCGCAATCGAAATCCTCCTCCTCAACATCAGTCGAATTATCGACCATCATCCAATCATCAATGGCGCGAAGTAGAAGATCAAGGGCCTTCCCAGCAGCCCCCATCCCAGCGTCGTTCACGTCCACCAAGTCAAAGAAAACGTGATACTGCTCGGCAGGATAAATTTCGAGAAAATAACCCGAAGACCCATCAAGCTTTAAAAGATATTGAAGATAAGATAAACAAGGCTTTGTATTTTGGGTTCGGAGATTCACTAGCTGCTGAAAAGCAAGTAGACTTCTCGATTCAGAAGACCGCCGCAGTTGTCCCCGTGACCACCCGTGCTGTGGGGATGTATACCCAGTGGATGTTTAAAAAGGTTTACGAACTGTATGGCCGAAGACCTGACCGCATACCGGAATGTTCACCGTATGCCTTTTATCGTGTGTCACTGGCTCAGTTTGAGTACCGTCTGTTGTGCGGAAAATCCGCTCAGATTAACACGCTTGGCATTGATGCTGGCTTGTTTAACCGCCCACGATTGGATATCGAACATCGTGACGTTGTCAAAGCAATGGCAGTCACATTTTCACCGCTAGCTAATTTGCTAGCTGGAGTAGGAAACTTTGAGTACGAAGGTGAAGCGTACTACGTTAAATGTCCAAATGATGCAATCCTTGGCATTTTATTCTCGAACCTGGCGAATGTGGTTGCGACTGTTTCTAATCCCGCAACACCACAGGCTACGCGGCAGGAATTTTACAACCTTAATCCGCTTCCATTTGCTAGCTGGAATCAACCAGCACGTATAGGAGTGCGACGCCGCCCAGATGGCCAAGTACCACTTGATCCAGGTTTTCCATTACTCTTGAATCCCGCTGAGTTCTGGCCTGCAGGATACGATAATGATGCTTTTTTGATAATGTTACTCGGTCAGCAGTTCCCAACGCACGAGACTCGTCGTCGCCGCCGAGGGCTTATCAATGGAGTAGGTAGCGTTGCCCATAGTTTGTTTGGAATTTTAGATGAAAGTTTCGCTGAGCAATACTCCAAAGATATTGATTTAATACGTGCTAACGAGAAACATCTGGAAAGTCTATGGAGAAACCAAACTTCAGTTGTAGAAGCAGAGTACCATTTGCTAAAAACCGAAAAAATAACTATAGACAAACAATATAAAGCTTTTAATCAACATCTCAACTTCATCGAGAAAACAGCCAACCAATTAAAGGCAGAATGCACCTTTGCCGTCACCAACAATGAATTTACATTGTCAGCGATAATTGCAAATAACATCTTGTCTGACTTACGAAAAATTCAAGAAACTCTATTAGATGCCATTACCAATATATATTACGGCAATTTTAATGTTCACTTACTTAAGCCCGAACAATTATTGCACGAATTGCATTTAATTGCCGGCCGCATACCTAAAGATTTGTCTTTACCAATAGACAACATATATCACCAGTTACCAAAACTCTACCATCTATTAAAAGTCAAAGCAAGAGTAACTAAAGACTATTCATTATTCGAAATTAAAATTCCATTAGTCAGCAGAGATCTATTCGATATTTATAAGATCATACCAATTCCCAGAGAAACAAACAATTATATGGTTACCCTAGTCCCGATCGCCGGACATGTAGCGATCAACTTACAAAAGGACTTATACTTACCTATAAGTGATAATACACTACAAGCGTGTTTATCATTTGATGTTGATGTTTATTTGTGTCCGTTAAAATCACCATTATACCAATTTAAATCTGATCAAAGCCTGTGTATCAAAGATTTGAGTACGCAAACCTGTAAAACTAAAGCTATCCCATGTGAACACTCCTGGTCTCAGCTTCATAAGATAAACTCATATTTATATGTCTGTTGTGGCGAATGTAAGGTGAGAATCATATGTGAACAGCTGATCGCCGCAGAGCGGCTAACCAAGGCTGGTGTCATTACACTAGGGAATGGCTGTGTCATCAAAGGCGACTCCATTACAATAACGTCGCATAGGCAATACTCCAATAACATAACCGTACAGCTGAACCTTGTTACACCAGACATTTCGCCTATTAATAATATTATAAATATAACTATACCTAATTCGACCATAGAAATTGAATCGAAGGTTTTAGAAAAGGACTTGAAGGTCCTCGGAGATCAAATCAAGGATTTGAAAGCCCAAGATGGGGTAGCAGATGTCATCACATACCATGACGTCCACCACTACGTCGCCATCTACGTGATGATGGGCGCAGCAGTCGTCGCTGGGCTCGCTTGGGCGGGCCGCCGGGTGCGCGCGCGCCGCCAGGCACGCCGCGCCTCCTCCCGCAACGAGCTCGACGCTACGTATAGTGCTAGTGTACAGTGCGTGAGTGTCAGAGAAAGTGTTTCGAGTGATGATAATGATAAGTGTAGAGTCAGTGGTAATAAAAAGGCAGGAAGGCCTAGTGGGTCCAATGTGCGAGATACCAGTGCGCGTGTGGATAAGGCAACGATGCCAAACTTTAGTAAACATTTTAGGTCATCTCACTAACATAGTAATTTAAGAACCTATTGTTAAATCATCTTGTAATTTCATCAAATATCATTACCATCTCTCACCATACTTACCAAACCATCTTTAGTTTTGTTTACTTTTCTCGCCCGGGAGCATGTACGAGTTAAGTACATTGACCGCGCCGCGGGCATTTAGCGCCGTAAGCATTTTAATGCACTGCGCGGCGATTTACTTATTTATAGTTTTTTCACTTTTTCAGTAGAGCATCGACTATCATACCAATCGCGTGCATACTCTGTATCGTTACCACTCGCGTGTGTGTACACCACACCATACCATTTCACCATACCATTAGACCTTACTTACCTACTTATAAACTATACCGTTGTTATTAATATTAGTTCCGTGTCTATAATAAACTTTAGTGTTTTACCATAACCAGTGACTTTGCATTTACCATCTCCTTTATATACTTAGGTGTAGAACCATACAGAACCCAGATTACAAAAATATCTAGAATTTGTTCCAAAGCGAAAGAGGAAACTAACTATAAATCTAGTCCTAGAATAGTCACCTGTGGAGTGCCTCAAGGAAGCGTTTTAGGTCCACTCCTCTTTCTGATATTCATTAACGATATCCCAAAATCCATTAGTGATCCGATGATATTGTTTGCGGATGACTGTACAGTTGTATTCAACAAAGAAAATGTTATAAACTATAGTCTAAAGTCAATAATTGGGTGGTTGGAAAACAACAATTTAGTAATCAATATGAAAAAAACTAAAATTATGGAATTTAAACAAAGATGTAACACTAAACTTACCTATCAAATAGAATACAATAGCAAAGTTATTGAGCCGACCACAACCACAAAATTCCTTGGCTTGCACATTGATGAAAATTTAAAATGGCAAAATCACATAGACTTTGTTTGTGGACAGCTTTCACAGTCATCGTACAGCCTTTATCTTCTGTCGCGAAAAGTTGGTCTCTCAACTTTACTCGCGTCCTATCATGGCTTTGTGGCTTCTAGGTTACGGTATGCAATTATATTTTGGGGTAATGCAACTAATTGGGACAAAGTTTTTAAATGTCAAAAGAGATGCATTCGTGCTATGTGCAAACTTAGAAAGACTGATTCCTGTAGAACATACTTCAAAACTTTGAATGTATTGACTATGCCTTCCTTGTACATATTGGAATTAGCTCTCTTTATCAGGCAACACTCAAACTTATTTAAAATTGTTCCTAGAAAACGAAATCGTACTTTGTTGTGCTCTGTGAATCACAATCCATATAAAACGACACTGTATGAAAAAAGTGTGTTCGTAATGGCGCCAAAAATATATAATAAAATTCCAATTTTTATTAGAGAATGTGATCATTATGTCACTTTCAAGCAAAAACTTTGTGAATATTTAATTAAAAATGCCTTTTACTCAGTTAATGAGTTCTTAGAATTAAAATAGGTTTTAAGCTCAGCAAAGCTCACCTAATGTCTGCTTGAGTGTCCTAGGTTACGCGTAAATGGATTTAAGTGTCAAAAAAAAAAAAAAAAAAAAGAAGTACGTCCGCGTATTAAAAATGCCTTTTACTCAGTTAATGAGTTCTTAGAATTAAAATAGGTTTTAAGCTCAGCAAAGCTCACCTAATGTCTGCTTGAGTGTCCTAGGTTACGCGTAAATGGATTTAAGTGTCAAAAAAAAAAAAAAAAAAAAAAAAAGTACGTCCGCGTATTAATGCATTCAGCCGTCTCTGTACCAGTTAGATGTTGCTATAAATGACATGTAGGTATTAATTTAATTTCGTAATATCTACTTTTTATGATTTTAATTTGAATGTTTTTTTTCTATCAAATGTACCATGACCTAATGAATTATTGTAATTATATTTATTATTATTTTATTTACCTTTTTAATGTATAATGATTTCTATTGTTCTTATAATTATTTTATATTTTTCGTATGTCGATAAGATTAGTAATGTATAATGATTTATAATGCTCTTATAATTATTTTATATTTTTCGTATGCCGATAAGGCAGATCGCAGTGAAACCTTTTAATCAATACAATGAGACCTTATGACTTACCTGTGAATCACGAATAAATAATTTGAATTTGAATTTGAATTTGAATTTGAATTTGAGATGTTACAACCTCTTTAGTCCTTATTACTCTCTCGATTTTAGCAAATACACGGTCCGGCGGAATAAATGAATGCCCCATTATGGGATATATTATTTCAATTTTTTTGATGTCTTAACATAACAACCATACCAGTGTTATTATTTTGACCGGAACAGCCATCGCAGACTACACGCAGAATCTACATTTGCTTGTTGAATGTCGCTTGTTGTAGGTAATGATATATACTGCGCTAATTATTTCATTGCCTCCCTTGTTGTGGACGACTTCACTCTAATAGTACGAATAAACATTCTCCTTGCTCAATTTAGCCTTAGAATTTCCTTCCACTATTGCAAAATGATAGAAGTTAAACTGCCTACTAAAATACTTACTTAAAAAAAAGGTGAGGATGAGGTGCGATGATTATTGGTGATTGAGCCGAGTTAACTTTGGTTCATAAACTAGGCAATTGGCCCGACAAAGGGGTTTTAGAATTTAGGGAATGTTTTCATTGATGATAAAATTTATCACCAGTGAAACCAAAAATAGAATAAAGCGTAAACTAAAAAAATTATAAATTAAATTATAAGATTTAATACTATCACGCAACAGGTGAGTTTGTTCAATCATTGAATTGAACTTTTCAATATTTAACCCTGTCCAATATAGACATGATTCATCTGACATATTATGCTCAATATTTTCAAAATCTGATAATGTTTCTTCTTTTTCAAGGAGAGCCCGGCGCGGCGTCCACGATAGGAGTCATCAAATATTTTCGTAATGGATACCCGGAGTCACCTGAAATATTTGAAATTGTTAATACACAAATAACTTTTTTATTTTTTTATCGTTATACAAATATCTATGTAATTATCATCGCCCAGCATTTATTGTATGTGTAGTCTTGCCTTCTTAAGTAGGAAAGGAACCTAAAACCTATATCTAGTTAATTATTTTTATCTATTGTTTCATAATAGATAAAAATAATTCTATCTAACTCGATATAGGTGTTAGGTTGATTTGGCTTACCAAGCAACCATGTAGATTCATTAAGATTTTCTAAATGCGACATCAATGGATGCACATTCCATATGAAAGAATCGTGTGTTGCTCAAAATTCATTGACTTTAAAAAAATATTAAAATGAAATATTAAGATATAACTATCGTACTAGTTGCACATTGAGGGAATGGTACACTGAGAAAAAAAACAACCAGATTTCAGGTTGTTTCAACAAGTTTTCGGGTTAAAATAGCGCCTACGTGCTCTTTGGTTGAAACAACAAGTTAGATCTTGTTAAATGTAACTTATTGATTCTACAAGCTACTTTATCATGTTATTTCTACGTTACGTCAGGTTGAAGTTTTCCAATTGTGTTTACAAGTTTAGCATGTAGTTTTAACATGCTTGACACGTTGTTGTAACATGACAGCTTGTTGAATCTACCTAGTCGTGCCATAAATTCTGTCCCTCATATAAACATGTCCAGTGTAGAGAAAAAAAATTAGAGAAATTTTAAAAGCATGTATTTTAAACGTTTGATTATATAGATTATTATAAATGTTAAAACTATTCAAAATGACCACCTTTGGCTTTTACACATTTCTCCAAACGTCCTGGCCATTCATCTATGGCCGCACGTACCACATATAACGGTATCGAGGCAGCCGCCTTCACTAAATCTGCCTTTAGCGACTCGATATTTGGATGGGGTTTTGAGCAGGCCTTCTCCTCTAAAATATTCCATAAGCAATAATCCAAAGGATAAAGATCAGGACTTGCAGGGGGCCAATCTTCAAAGGCGATGAAATCCGTTAAATTCAGGTCTAACCAGCGCTGGGTTGATTCCCTTTGTGCGCTGGTGCTGAGTCTTGTTGAAATACCCATTGTTTACCAGCAAATACAGTGTTACTTAGTGGCTTAACTACCTTCTCTAAAACATCGCTTTGGTAGTTAATTGCTCGTGTCTTCACCCCTTGTTCACAAAAATGGAGCTTTGTCACCCCTTCGTATGACACGCCCCACCAAACCATCACAGATGCTGGATGGTGGCCTCTTTCGACCTTCGGAATTATCTCGTTAGCTTCTTGGGAGCTGTGAGCATAGACCCTGTTGTTATGACGATTAAATTTCTCTTCAACCGTGAAAATTTTCTCATCAGTAAAAAGAATTTTCCGATGGCCACCATCTGCGTGTCTTTGCAACAACTTCTTCGCTTTCGTAGTTCGTTTGAAACGAAGGGCTGCAGTCAACAGCTGACCTGTCCTCCTTCGATAAGCCCTAAGCTTATCGTCTTCTTTTAAGATACGAGACATAGACCTAGGGGAATTTTCATTTCCCTAGCCATGATTTTCTGCTTACGGGTCGGGTTTCTTCGGATTCTGTCTCTGACGGCTTTGATAGCTGCTGATTTCCTTGTTGTTCGAGGTCGACCGGCCCTTGGCCTATCATTGACAGAAGAAAACTCATTGTAACGCTTGATGGTCCGGTAAACAAATTTCTGCGTTATTTTCAATGGTTTTCACAAGTTGAAAATCTTGACTGATGTTTTGTTACATTTGTGTAAGGCAATCACTGCGATTCGATTCTCTGTGATACTCCACTCCATGTTTACACAGCTATGTGTTATATTGAAATGAATAGTATAAAACTTACTTATTATAATGACATCAAAAAATAGTAATAAATTCATATTACTTTTTTTTAAATACCCTCGTCTAAGTTGGGACAGAACTTATGGCAAGACTATGTACAATAAGCTTGTTAGATTATCTTGTTACTTTAACGTGTTGAGCATATAGTTTTAACATGCTCGACATGTTGTTGTGACATGATTTGCTTGTTGAATCTACAATCAGCTTGTTAGTTTATCTTGTTACTCTTACGTGTTGAGCATGTAGTTTTAACATGTTTGACATGTTGTTGTGACATGACTAGCTTGTTGAATCTACAATCAGCTTGTTAGTTTATCTTGTTACTCTTACGTGTTGAGCATGTAGTTTTAACATGTTTGACATGTTGTTGTGACATGACTAGCTTGTTGAATCTACAATTAGCTTGTTAGTTTATCTTGTTACTCTTACGTGTTGAGCATGTAGTTTCAACATGCTCGCCTTGTTCTTATAGCATTATCGACATGTTGTTGTGACATGACTAGCTTGTTGAATTTACAATCAGCTTGTTAGTTTATCTTGTTACTCTTACGTGTTGAGCATGTAGTTTCAACATGCTCGCCTTGTTCTTATAGCATTATCGACATGTTGTTGTGACATGACTAGCTTGTTGAATCTACAATCAGCTTGTTAGTTTATCTTGTTACTCTTACGTGTTGAGCATGTAGTTTTAACATGTTTGACATGTTGTTGTGACATGACTAGCTTGTTGAATCTACAATCAGCTTGTTCGTTTATCTTGTTACTCTTACGTGTTGAGCATGTAGTTTCAACATGCTCGCCTTGTTCTTATAGCATTATCGACATGTTGTTGTGACATGACTAGCTTGTTGAATTTACAATCAGCTTGTTAGTTTATCTTGTTACTCTTACGTGTTGAGCATGTAGTTTCAACATGCTCGCCTTGTTCTTATAGCATTATCGACATGTTGTTGTGACATGACTAGCTTGTTGAATCTACAATCAGCTTGTTAGTTTATCTTGTTACTCTTACGTGTTGAGCATGTAGTTTCAACATGCTCGCTTTGTTCTTATAGCATTATCGACATGTTGTTGTGACATGACTAGCTTGTTGAATCTACAATCAGCTTGTTAGTTTATCTTGTTACTCTTACGTGTTGAGCATGTAGTTTTAACATGTTTGACATGTTGTTGTGACATGACTAGCTTGTTGAATCTACAATCAGCTTGTTAGTTTATCTTGTTACTCTTACGTGTTGAGCATGTAGTTTTAACATGTTTGACATGTTGTTGTGACATGACTAGCTTGTTGAATCTACAATCAGCTTGTTCGTTTATCTTGTTAATCTTACGTGTTGAGCATGTAGTTTCAACATGCTCGCCTTGTTCTTATAGCATTATCGACATGTTGTTGTGACATGACTAGCTTGTTGAATTTACAATCAGCTTGTTAGTTTATCTTGTTACTCTTACGTGTTGAGCATGTAGTTTCAACATGCTCGCCTTGTTCTTATAGCATTATCGACATGTTGTTGTGACATGACTAGCTTGTTGAATCTACAATCAGCTTGTTAGTTTATCTTGTTACTCTTACGTGTTGAGCATGTAGTTTTAACATGCTTGACATGTTGTTGTGACATGACTAGCTTGTTGAATCTACAATCAGCTTGTCAGTTTATCTTGTTGTAGTTACAGTAGGTGCTTGTTCTATCAACATGTTGATTGTTATGTTACCTTGTTGAATCTGCATTATTGGCTAGTTCTATTTACAGTTAACTTGTTGCTTTATCTTGCTATTGTTACATTATATTACTTGTTTCATTAATATTTTGATTGTTACGAGATATTGTTGAATTTGCTATGTACAAAAGTATACTTTTGTACGTTTTTTCATGCTTCGTTCAACTTTCAGATGGAAACTTTAACAACAATACATAAATAACTTACAGGTAATACCAAAAATACAATATGCAAATTAAATGAAATTTCACAACAAGAAAACTATTAATGACATGTGAAACATCAGCAAGACTGGCATGTTTTGAAAAAACGTACAAAAGTATAACAGCAAATCCAACAAGATCTCACAAAAATCAAAATATTAATGAAACAAGCATGTAAAGAAACAGTAGCAAGATGAAGCAACAAGTTAATTTAAAATAGTACAAAACATAACAAATCAATACATCATATTATTTTCCCTATACAACTAGCATATACGTCCATTTAAATTCATCAATAACAAACAAAAAAGATAGAACAAATACGAAACTTAAACCGCATAATATGCGGTTTAAGTTTTATTATTATTTTAAGTTAGGTACGTCGTTGGTGTCGCAAGTGAGTAATCGTGTAATAGATTTGTAAAGAAACAACAAGTATTTTTAGGTATTACTTATTTATTAAAAATAATTTTCACAAATCAATTTAACATTCAGTGCACAAAATTCACAAATTAAAATTATCAAGAAATAGTAAATCTGGTTTGTTTACATCTTTGCCTATTTCTATTGGCTCCGAGTATATAGTACATAGTAAAGAAATTAAAATTATCAAGAAATAACAAATCTGGTTAGTTTACATATTTGCCTATTTCTATTGACTCCGAGTATATGGTACATAATTAAGAAGTTTTTAAGAAAAATATAGTAAGTACCAGTAAGGAAGGTTTGTGCACGTAGGTCACTTTTACAATGTACGGTCTTCAATGGCGTTTATAAGGTTAAAAACAATGCTTACCTGTCCTTTAAAACTAAATACAGTTTTGCAAATGAATAGTGAACCAAGTAAGTGTTCCACTTTGAAGATTATGTTCATACGAGAAAGTGGTACGGCAATTTCTTGGTTGACTATGCCTTTAGGATACATTTTTATACATAATTAAGAAATTAAAATTATCAAGAAATAATATCTGCTTAGTTTACATCTTTGCATATTTTTATAGCTAAAGCTTTACCTAAGGGGCGATGACAACTAACTACAAATAATATTTAGCTTTATTATACTTCGAATGTTTCTTCGATTTTGAAACATCCTCATTTAATTCAGCTTTCCATAGAGCTAAATTACTTTTAAAGCGGGCCCTGTCTCCGGCTAGAGGAATCAATAGGATGATATCTCCTTCATCTAAAATTCGAAGACATCCTGCATCCACTTTTTCATCTGAAATATAAAAACAGACTTATTAAACCAGCAGCCTTATTGTCTAACGCACTTAACATCAAATCATTAATTATTATTTATCAATAAGTATAAGTACGTCTATCCATTGCATAGCACCCACAGTACAAGCCTTTTCTTAGTTTGTTTCTTGTTTTAACTTACTTATAAAAATATCTATGTAGTCCTTCAGACCCCACTGTTTTAGCAAATCAGTCATGTATTCGTACTCGGCAGTGTTACTCATTGTGAAATCTGAAAAGTGCATTACAGGTTAATGCAAGTCTATTTAGTTTCCCATACCAACTCGTAGGTAAACAGCACCGTAAAGGGGATCGGGACTTAAAAAAATCTTGACGAAATTTTGGATGTCCTTCTGCTTACTTTTTATATGCTTAACGTGTCGAAGACATGATTACCAACAACTTTGGCAATATGATGTTTTTCGTACGGCGCATATTTGTCCATAAATTTTAATTACAATAAAAATTAATTAAACTTCAAACTTAGTTTGATCGAAAACTATGCGTCGTACGAAAAACATCATTTTACCAAAGTTGTTAGCAATCATGTTCTTGCCACGATAAGCATATAGAAAGTAAGCTAGAAGGACATCAATAATTTCGTCAGGATTTTCCCGATCCCCTTCTGTAGGTAAAGGGGTACAACACTTATTTTTTTTGAGGATGATATTTTTCGAGGTTTTTGACCTTGAAATTTATTTACATTGTTTTATATAGGTTTCATAGGTATATCTCGAAAACTATGAGTCGGGGGTATGTCATGTATGTGAAATAAATTAATGGCAACGACAACCCCAACACGTTGAATCGAAAAAAGGGCGGGTTAACGAACATCGAAAAAAAACTGTCGAAAATTAAAGTCCAAATAAAAAATGATTCTTAATACCTATCTCGGTAAATATGTATTTTTACAAAAAAGTTTATAGAACATAAATTGTTCTTATTAATGACCTCTATCCATTAAAATTAAAAGGGAGGGGGGGGGTTTATGGGAGATCGATATTTTTGATCAAAATTTTTCAAAGTAAAATATTTTTTGTACATTTTTTGGACCCGTTTTTATCAGAAACATTGATTGCACTCCTTATAGGTACTTATGGCGTCGAGAAAATTTTCGACTATTCGAACGATTCATCTGGGCGACCGGCGTAGGTACTTCGACGTGCACTAAGCGAAATTTTGTCACGCTCGCCGTGTTCGCGGCATCTTGAAACGAAACTCGACAGTACTTACACTGCACGAAACGGAGTTTAGTTAGTAGCACATGCACTGATACACTTGAAAAACGAGTAATTACCCCGAGAAACGACTTTTTTCACTGTTGCTAGGTCGCCACGAAAACCGGTTTTTTCCTGTTTTACCGCGTTGGGCAGCCAGTTTAAGCGGGGGAACGCTCACTATGGGGTTCTAACGAGGAAACGACGATAGCTGGCTAAAAGGTTTGGTCAGAGTATTTGTAACTCTGGTTTACCGTTGAACACAAGTAATTTACAAGTACCTATGAACTGCGCGGGCGCGGGAGCTCGGGATTCACCTGCCTTGTTGTTCGCAGTATTTTAGCGAACTGGCACTGGCGCTTGATGCGCGTACGGTAGGTACGGAAACTTTCAGTTCCGAATCATGACAATAGTGTACGGTGACACGCTATAAGAACTAAAATATGGCATGCTTAGAACTAAAGAGCTTAACTACTTAATACGTTTGGACACCTACTTAAATTTGAGTCACTACCGAGCGTGTCTCAAACGCTCAATACTGAGCCCATCATGTCCGGGAGATTTACCACCGCTCATTTTCCTTATTACAGCTCTTATTTGACTAGCAGTAAAGCAAACAAGGCGCTCACTCTCCTGACATCTGGGGACAGCATCAACAGACTCAGTCGAAGGGCCCAATGGGGAGTGCACTTTAAAGTGTTCCATAAACATATTTGAAATATGCACCGGCTCGCTTTTCCCATCAACGCTCACCGGGCGGCCAGGCTTAACCTCAAGTTCCCTTGTAGACTTCCAAAATTTACAAAAAATTTTCTCCGATCTGTGTTTAGCCAAAATGTTCATTTTAAGTTGAGCCTGATTTTTTTGACACCAATTTAGGCGACTTTTAAAGATTTTACGAGACTCATACATTTGATTATAAACAAAACCAGATGCTGGCCGATTAAATTTTACCCACATTTCGAAATTTCGCCTGGCCACCCGATGGGCATCACGGACGTGCTCATTCCAGCCACATAAGTGCCTATTGTTACTAAGATTCTTACAGCACCGGCCATTAGTCCTCTCAGCCGCGTCACTTAATATATGCACAACGTTTTCGTACAATCTGTTCAAAACAAGTTTATGTTTTCCAAATTGCAAAACCCATGACCGCACTCATAGAAATCAGCGGGAAAATCAATATCACGTAATCTATTATTACATAAATCATGGTACATATGGATTTGAGTAGAATTTCTTTTGCCCCATACTACCGAACTACGGTGCTGATCATTCACAAGTAATTTAGGCCTTACAACGTTTAAATCACATTTAACAATTAAAGGTAGGTGATCCGATATAAAAACATCCTCAATAACACCCACCTCAACAATAGTATGCCAGGCCGACAGTGATACTACACAGTGGTCTAACCGTCGCCTACACCCATGCGCGTCGCTTATAAAGGTGTATGTGTTCGACTGTAAGCCAAGCTTTTCTATATCAGCACACGTCCAAGACTGATCCGAACAAAAGTTTAATAGTTCATTACAAAACAAAGTATGCGGGTGAGCATTGAAATCACCTAAAATGAAAAGACTTTCAACATTACCGCTAGCCTCAATTGCACTTATTTCGCCCAACATCTCAGCAAAGACGGGTAAATTATCAGGCGAGTCAATTGGCATGTACACAGAGAATACAACAATAGAACGCTCACCCATAGTAGCTCTAATAGCAGTCAGACGGGCGCTTCTACAATCCAAGACAGTCACACTATCAAACATTCCTTTCCTCCAGAGAATGGCCACTCCCCCATATGGACGTCCCGTCAACAGACCCGCAGACGTGTCTACAGCTGACTTTCCTGTATATTCAAAATCCTTAGAAGTATACTGGCCTGCAAAAATAAGTACTACACTTTTAATATTTATTTATTTTCTAAACTATAGAAGTTAGAGATTTTTAAATAAAAAACGTTTTGCAGCAATTTTTATCAGCTTTCTTTAAAACTAAAGTAAATTATACATTAGTAACATTTTCCTTTTTGTTTCGAATGTATATCTTGTGTACTTAAAAAGTTATTGCAATTTTAAAAGTGTGATTTTTAATTTTGCAGGCCAGTGTAGTTCCTAATCACGGGACATCATGAGGGAGCAACCAGGTCTCCTGAAGCGCCACCAGACATTTTACAGATATCTCTTATATTGTCTATCGACCGCTTGACCGATTTACAGTTAAAACTAATGAAATTAAAATATTTATTTGAATTCAGATTCATTATGACGACTAGTGTGACTAGATATGACTTACTAGCTTTTACTGAAGTACCAATTAATTATATTTAGTATTAAGTATTTACTTAATAAGTATTTATTAAGTATTTATTTATTTTATTTATTTATTATACATAAAATGCACGAAACGCCTAAAAGTTATTCCATAAGGCCAGAACTGATCATTTAAGAATAAATCCAATTTATACTTAGAGACATACAACTTGTAGGCATTATATTTTTTTGTCTGTCTCATGTTTATCATTTTTAAACATACAATTTCATTAGTTTTATCCCTTACATAATTAATAATATCATCAGCACTTGTTTCTTTACTGACGTTAGAAATTAATAGCGGTACTTTAATATCGGCCGCTTTAAATTTACCATCAAGGGCAGTAGAGGCACAGCCTTTCTGACCAACAAGTTTGTAACGTTTAACTGATTTATTTCTCACAACTTTCCATTCCGAGTTGTGCCGTCAGCACATTATTCATAGCACGTAATGTTCGTGATATTTAATAGAGATAATTAATAACGTGATTTAATATAGAGACATTTTATGTAAATTAAGCAAAACTTATTAGTTCCTGTTTCGTGACTTTCTACAGTCAACTAATCTCCCCCGCCAATTTGTTTATAGATTAATATATATACTTGTATTTTTAGTTATTAAAACTAGTCAGAAATTATACTCCGATACATTAACCAGTTGTGTTATTATTTAACCACGGAGCCCTGCAACAATTGTGGTGACCCCGACAAAAGCCTGGAAGAATCGCCCAACGACAGCCACGCCCGGAAGAATCGCCCGACATAGTCACGCCCGGAAGAAGAACAACTACATCACACTGGTACGAATTAAATAACATTTCTGGCTCATTTTTTACAATGGCTCCCACACTACCAACGGGCATCAGGAGCAGTCTTCTCACAGAGACACCGGAGATAGCAGCAATTTCCATTGGTGACCGCATTCCCGATTTTTGGACAGACTCACCACGGCTATGGTTCACCCAGTTTGAAGCGATCGTCGCACCTCAGAAACAAGGCGACGATTACAAGTACAACTTGGTCATCGCGAAATTGGGGAAAAACGAGATACAGCAAGTTAGCGATTTACTCATTAATCCACCGGCAGAACAAAAGTACGATGGCATTAAACAACGCCTAATAAATTGTTACGAAGAAACAGAGCAGAGGCAATTCCAGAAGCTTCTTGCCGAAATGGATCTCGGCGACCAACGGCCGTCTCAGTTGTTACGCCGAATGAAGCAAATAAGCAGCGGGAAAATGAATGACGACACAATTCGACTGTTTTGGTTACGTCAATTACCTTCGTCAGTAACCACAGTTTTAGCCGTCACAGAGAACCTTACTCTGGATAAGATGAGCGAGATGGCTGACAAAATTCTAGAGAACTCTAGGCTTAACTCAAGTTCAAGGTCGTACTAATCTCCCCCGCCAATTTCTTTGTTTATAGATTAATATATATACTTGTATTTTTAGTTATTAAAACTAGTCAGAAATTATACTCCGATACATTAACCAGTTGTGTTATTATTTAACCACGGAGCCCTGCAACACGAGTCTTGAACCCCTATCACAGGATCACGTTTCTCACTCATAATCGGAGGAATCAGACCACCACCCGCATCAAATTGAGGAACGAAAGAAACAGACCTACATGGTGACACTTTAACAGTAGATGATCGAGTACATTTACCGGGGAGCCCATCTAACACAGTGCATGCGCCTAGTCTTGAGGCATAAATATGCAATTAGGTACGTGGAATAGGTATTTTTCGATACCAGTATGTACCTATTCCACGCCACCGAGGATTAGGTATTTGTATTCCACGATCGTTTTGCATAAAATATTTACTGTTGTAAACAAAACTACACTTTATGTCCAACAAGTAAGTTTCAAATTTATTTGAGAGTCCCCCATACGCCATCTAGGATAGAATATCATAACTAATATAGCATGGAAATAAAGCAAATGTTTATGTGCTTTAGGTCATGCTAAACTTATGGAAGATGTCTTTGTCTAATTTTAGATGGCGTTAAATTCAATTAAAAGTTTAGTTTACATGCATATGTGGTAATTAAATTTATTAATTTAAGTGTTGTTTTTTTAAAAATCTTTGAAAAAGATCAAAAGTAAATCAAAATAATAAATCAACTAAATCCAGTCATATTTTAGGTATGAACTTTGAATAGTTCTTGTTGAGTAGGTAGGTAGGTTGGTACCTACCTCACAATCGCAATAAACACCTTGATTGTATTCCATTTATCTCTATCACAAATAAATAAAAATGTCTTAATAAAATGTAGTTTGATTTTGTTGCCATTGAATGAGACAGAGAAAAATAGGCCTAATATTGATTACATTAGAGTATACTTTTTATGAAGATTTCAATAAACACCTTTTGTATTCTTTTAAAATATTATATGCATCGCAAATGTAAGAATAGAATACATTATTTTGAAGGGTACCTATGATCTAATAAATAAAAATATCTTATTAAAATGTCATTTGATTATTTCTGTTGCCAATGAGTGAGACTCAGAGAAAAATAGGCCTTATTACCATACACCTTTGAGCTTCATTTTGTATGAAGATTGTTTCTAGAGTCATTGAACTTGACTTCTTCGCGCTGCGCTCTGGCACAGTTTTCATTTCAAACATTAGTAATAATTTGCATTGCATCTCGATAGCATTGCATTGAACTATGACCTTCCTTGCCAACTTTTTTTCGTACCTACCTATGTTTTTATTGTGGAACTCTATTTTGTAGTGTAATTTAAAAACTGTAATTAGTCATAACAATATTTAAGTTAAGTTTTAATGTTTAAGTTAAAAGTGTAAATAGTTGCAATATATTTGTAAATTATGGCTCCAAAAGAAAAGTGCAGCTTGGGACCATTTCGTGGATCTTGGTAACAATATGGCACAGTGTAAAATATGCAAAGCAAGCCTGTCATTTAAAAGTACTGTGTCCAATTTAAATAAACATTAAAAAGAATACATCCTTTGGTCATGATATCGGTGGGGCGAGGAGAACAGTCAGAGCAGTCACCATTAAATGAAACTGCGAACGCGACAGTTGCAGTAGTTCCTACTACAACTACAACTACCTACTACCACTGCATCCACTACCACGGCAGCGCGGGCGTCGTCGCGAGAAAGTATCCCGAGAAGTAGCAATACTGGTAGAACCTTCTACCAGTAGTTACAGTAGTAGTAGTAGATTATTATACCTATAATAATCTACTACTACTACTGTAACTACTACTACTAAACTATCTGTTCATGGCTAACGGTCATGTTAACTTGGTGCTATTAAGTAAAAAACGTAACATAAAATTATTAAAACAACATTCATATTAAGAATATCTTACACTTACACGTTTCCTACATAATATCTATTCCTATTATTTATTTATTCAATAACGTTAATCGTAAACATTACCAATTTCGAATATTTATGCAGTACCAGTTACTTACACCAATACAATGCCTATTCTGAATATATATGCAGTACTGAATAAATATTCGAAATAGGTATTTGGATTAGGTATTTTTAAATATTAGGAGCAGGTGGAATAGGTACGGATTTTACCTAATCCAGCCCATGTCTACATGCGCCCACGCCATCGCCTCCGTCGTCGCCGCCACCCTCACTTTGTCTCAATCGCGATGCAAATGAAACAGCTGACGTCGAAACCGCGGTAGCTTCAGTGGCCTCCACGCGCCTCGCTGGAAGGACTGTCTCGCTCTCTCCCGCATTGACACAGGGACTCGCCGCTCGGCCAGTCTTCTCTTTCCCTCCTTCCGAAACCGCAGTAAACTCAGGCGCCTCCGACGTCGTCGCCCTGTTTTGCACGCGTGCGAAGGAGACTCGCTTTCTTTAGGTGACGGTAGTGATGAGTGTCTTATAATTGAAGGCCGTTCGTTGACCTCCACCGCTGGTAGTTGCGGTGATTTAATAGACACGTATTCGGGTACATATTGAAGGCCAATTGGACCACTATCCATTGTAAAACTGTTTTGTAAACAAGCACCTTTTCTTTTGTTCACATTAGACGAGAAATCGTCAATTATAGACGCGTTTTTCATATGCTCAACCTCTTGTTTAAGTAGAAACCGATTCGTCGCCACTTTCATTTCCCTAGTTATTTCGGCCAGGCCCCATACAAAAGTTAATGACGCGCCAGTCGCGTCACCGGCCCTCTTAAATGATGACGCACCTCGCGCGTTGTTGGCTCCTCAATATGTTTTTACACTTTTTTTATGCAGTGTCATGTTAATTTCACAAGCAGAGACCAGTTTAATTAAATATCCGTTGAATTCTAACACAATATGAAGTCTAAAGGTAAGAATTTCATATTTTATTAATATCTGACAGGGATTGTAAACAATTGGATACTTACATAAACAAAAGTTTAATGAGAGAAATAAGTTTTTTGAAAAGCGATCTATTGAACAGCAAAAATATATAAAATAAATATCTATCTATTAGTTTCTTAATTATAATGAACAAGCTTTCACCTGTCTTGAATTTAGTCTCTAAAATTAACCAAAAAGATAAATAATTTTAGAACAGTTTTATCTTAGCTAAGGGGTAAAGTAAAACACTACAAAAATGTCTTAAGAATTATGTTTATTTGCTACATTCATAATCATGGCACATTATGTTTATAATTTCATCATGTACATATCTCAAATTACAGTATGTATTAAACTAATTCTTAGAAGAAATAGTTAAATAAAATAATAAACTTGAAAATAAGTACACATGGCGTCAGATCAACCTACCCAAACCTGTCAAATTTCTCCAGTTAATATTGATCCTTATTACTACTCAACAATAAAGTTCAAAATTGATTGTAGAAATTTGACAGTTTTGGGTAGGTTGATATGCCGCCATGTGTACACACGCCTGCACATTAACCTATCCAAAACTGTAAAACAATAATACAATTCTGATTTTAGGTAAACGGTGCCGATCGCCCAATCTTTTCGATTCTGAAGGTTGGTTAAAAAAACAGAGGGATGCTGCTATGGCCTCGATAGTAAAAAACAACATGGAAAAAAAAAAGGGTAAATAGTGATTGCGACACGCAATGTCAATGGGAGAATTATTGTAAGGAAGAAAACGTCGAGGAAAAGAAAGCCGTTGATAAAACATGTTCAGATTGCGATTCTGTACTGTGCAAATATGATGGCGGACATGACAAAAGGAATGATTTATATGCGCAAGTAATTAATGAAGAATTAAATATTGATTCCACCGTGCACTCGAACACGCGTTTTCATACGTATTATGAATTTTCTGGACACCACAAAAAATATCACAACAGTGAACTAGAATTATCAGAGTCGGAAAAAATAAATTAGTGCGTAGGCCAGTTGATCTTCCATATCCTTAGGATTTTTCTATCTAAAATGACTGATTAATGATTGTACCTGATTATAACAATAAGTGATTAAAATATAATTTTAATAACTGTTTTTCTTCCTGACGGTATAGTAGAGTAGGAGAAAAGAAATTAGTGCGTAGGCCAGTTGATCTTCCATATCCTTAGGATTCTTCTATCTAAAATGACTGATTAATGATTGTACCTGATTATAACAATAAGTGATTAAAATATAATTTGAATAACTGTTTTTTCTTCCTGAGTCCGTGGTATAGTAGCTAGAGCATTCGGTCCTTACACCCCATGGTCGTGGGATCGATCCTTGTAGGGAGCACCACCATTGGAAGAAAAAAGCAAATCAAAGCCATTGTTTTACTCATGATGTATTGTGACTATTTGAAGATCAAACATATGATTTGGATTTTACTGAGTTATGATTTCAATCAGATAAAGGTCAAAAGACAAGACAAGACAAATATTTCTGCATCATCAATAATTGTGATATGTCCTAAAACATTCCAGGCATAGCCCAGGAAAACCTGAACAGTCCGGGCAGCCAAACAAGACTTCTACCCTTTTTTTATTATTATTATAGCAGTGCCTACATCTTTTTCTCATGGTTTTTCCATTTTTTTTTTGGTAAATGTGCAGGTAAATGGATTTTACCTGGAACTGAAGGCCGATTTGTCTCTGTTGACTGTTTAGGTAGCAAATCTTCTATAACTTTCAGCCTAAATTCATACAAACTTGCCTTCTTTTCTTTATTCAAATTAAATAAAAAAAATGCATTCACTAATTGTATTTGCATGATGTGTACAATTACTTTTTTGTACCATCTTAATGTTTTGTGTTCGGCACAATAATAATTTAGCATTTGGTCATGCTTGTCGACTGCTCTCATGTGTTTATTATATTTGACCTGCACTTTCGGTTTTGAAGAAAACCTACCATATTTATTTTTAGTGGTAACATATCCGCTGTCGTGTTCGGAACTAACAAAGCAAATCTCCCTCTTATCTTTCCATTTCGTTACTATAATATTTTGATTATTATGCAAAATACATGCCTCATTTTCCTGTAATTTAGCATTTACTACTGTTTTAGGGTTATCTTTTTTATTCTGTCTTAAAGTGCCGGTCAAATACGTTTTTTTTAGTAATAACTCTTGAGCTATGCCAACGCTTGCGTAATAATTATTTACATAGACAGAATGACCAACATCTAGGTATTTTTCTGTTAGTAAACGTAATACTTTTTTCACATGGTCTCTTCCACCTACTACAGAGTCTTGAGCCCCAGCATATAAGTGTATTTTCATACATATACCATTCGTTTCTGCTAATATATACAACTTAATACCGTACTTATGCACTTTATTTTTGAAATACTGTCTGAACCGTAATCGGCCAGTCCATAATATCAAAGACTCGTCAACTGTCAACTCTCTGCTCGGATAGTAAATGTTTTCCATATTTTTATTAAATAAATCTTTTAACGAGCATACCTTTTTTATGCTTTCGTGACCTGGTATATTTTGTACATTTAGTGCTCTTAAAATCATGAAAAATCTATTTCGTGACATATATTTTTTTAAACTAAAATCAAATTAATAATGTCGTTTCCAATAATCAGTTAACCTATTAAGTTTAATTATACCCATTAGCATAATCACTCCAATGAATATTTTAAATTCTGCTAAAGTGATTGGCTTCCACCTTTTAAATCTTGAATGAGGGCCACTACTATTTCTTTTAATTTTTTCACCATTTGCATTTGTGCAAGATAACAAAAGCTCGTAAAAATCATTATTAAACAATAAATTTAAAAAATCAATTGGCTCGGTTCCTGACATGTTTTCTTTGATACCAGGGTTGCCAGTAAATTGAAAATTGTTCAAAAATTCTGGATTTCCTTGTAACCAATTTTCTTCTTCTCGAGGTGTTTCCACTTCTGGCTGTTGAGGTTCCCGATTTTCGGTAGTAATTACCTCTTCCTCAATTAAATCTATCCAATCGTCTTCCAGAGTATCTCCCGTAAGCATTCCATACAGATCTTGGTCTGTAAATCTAATTTCGTCTGGAAGTAAATCATCTCTTGGAGATTCGAAGGTTTCCAAAATGTCCTCTATTTCAAGCATCGCTTGTTTAGATGTTGACGGTTGATCCATAATACTGAAAAAACAAATGAGAGTTGTAAAAATATACTGAAACTTTACCCAAAAATAATTTAAAATAAGACGTGATGCTCCGTGGCAAAACCACCTTAGCTTTAAGAAATATAAATATTTAGGAAAATATCTATGTAGTCTATAAAAAATTCTAGTACGATAATAAAAAAATCTATATCGCTAGTTTTGTCATAAACTTCAATGCAAAGTGGTTAGATTTTCTTTATAGTAGGTACAACAATTTAATAGACTTTGTATATAAGTGAAATTTAAACACTGAAAAAAGACGACACCTCAAAGTTAACCACTTCGCTACCGAGGCTTGGTTTTAACCGTTGAAATAATGCTTGATGTTTTTTGCAAACATTACTTTATCACATCTTAGAAGTATTGCACCTCTAAAGACCCAAATGAAATATTTTTATAAATATTTTAATCATTCTGTTAGATTGAAAGCTGCTTATAATTTGTTAATTTATGAATAATAAAACCAAGCCTTGGTAGTAAAGTGGTTAATGCGTCCTCCCGGATAGTGGATAGTGCTGGGTTCGATTGCCGCCTGAGGTGTTTAAATTTCACTTAAGTATATTTCAGCATTATAGACCCTAAAATAACAAAAATTTACAGACATTATAAAGATATTTTCCTACATATTTATATTTCTTAAAGCTAAGGTGGTTTTGCCACGGATCATCACTTAAAAAAAGATCATCAAGGTCTGAAACACACTTATGTTTAATTTTATTATTTAAGTAGGAGTATCCAGACACTATATAAACATTAAGTAGATAGGTGATTATCAGTAGCCAGGCCAGGATTGATAAAAATCTTAACTTTAAAAATTCACATCATCAGAATTTAAACCAGACTTATTTTGTTTGCATTATAATATTAACTATAGCATACATACCTACTTTATTTCTAAGAATAATATGGTTGGAGTGTAGCCTTGAGGGCGCTATAGGCGGAAGGACTTAAAAAAAATTGATCAAAACATCGACCTCCTATAACCCCCCCGTTATTAAATTTTAATGGATAGAGGTCATGAATAGGAACAATTTATGACATAAACTTTTTCGTAAAGTGCATATTTAACGAGATAAATGATGCTGTAAAATTATAGGTGGAAGGACTTGGAAAAATTTTGATCAAAAATATCGACCTCCCATAACCTCCCCTTTCTTTGGGTTCTACGTGTTGGTATTATGGTCCCCACCAATTTATTTTATGTACATGATATACCTCCGACGAATAGTTTACGAAATATTTGAAAATTAAAAAAACAAAAATAAACTTTAAGGTCAAAAATCTCGAAAAATATCAACCGCAGAAAAAATTGTTTTCTACAAAACTTGATTGTAATAATTGCCTTAAAAAGATAGGCATGAAAAATGTAGGTGTCATGGGGACACGTAAGTTCACGTAAGTAAGGTTTTTGTTGGCGTTTGTTCGCCTACATTTGCGGCACTAAATTCAACCTTACTTCTAAGTCATACCTACTAATAAAGGTCGTGTCGCGACTGTCTACTGTTGCTGTCTGCACAAGGCAAGACAAGGGTAATAGATGTTTGTTGCTCATTAAAATCTTTAAGTTTAAAAAATAAAATAACCTGGGCCAGACTCCTTTTGAAAAATTAATGGTTTTAATACTTTAAAACACTAATGGCACCCGATCAATCACATCACAATAATATATAAGTACTTAAGTTGTTTACTTACATCAATTTTTTTCTTATTTTTTATTTTTTTAACACAATTCTGCAGTCCGTAGAACGTAGCCAGATCACAATAATAACGATATCAAAGTTTTCAGTCCATAAAACGTAGCCAGAATCCAGATCACAATAAAGATATCAAACAGTTTAGTCCATAAAACGTAGCCAGAATCCAGATCACAATAACGATATCAAACAGTTCAGTCCATAAAACGTAGCCAGAATCCAGATCACAATAATAACGATATCAAAGTTTTCAGTCCATAAAACGTAGCCAGAATCCAGATCACAATAAAGATATCAAACAGTTTAGTCCATAAAACGTAGCCAGAATCCAGATCACAATAACGATATCAAACAGTTCAGTCCATAAAACGTAGCCAGAATCCAGATCACAATAAAGATATCAAACAGTTCAGTCCATAAAACGTAGCCAGAATTCAGATCACTTTAAGAAGACAACACAGTAAGAGCACAGAAACGCGACGCGAGACAGATATTAGTTAGACAGATTAGTTCACGCACGCTACCGCAAAACTCACGCGCATATGGCGCTACTGGTGCACTCAGTGTTGCCAGTTGGCCCAGCTGCCACTGTCTCTCTAACAAATTCCACACACACACGTCTTTTCAATTACACACCATTACACACAAGCTTGTAGCATTGCATTATTTGTAGTTAGCATTGCGTGATTGCATTATTTGTGTTTGACGACTTCTGAAAATTTTACTTTAGAAAAAAATACATCGGCCATACATTTCACTGTCTCTAATGTGTTAATTATAACGCAAAGGAATTCTATTATTTATTTAAACTGTTTAAAAATCGTATTTACTAAATTTTTGTGATGACGCGCCTGTCGCGTCATGATTTTAGGTTGACGACCCCTGAAAATTTTATTTCTTAAAAAAATACAACAGCCATACGTTTCACTGTCTCTAATGTGTTAATTATAACGTTAAAGAATTTAATTATTTATTTAAACTGTTTAAAAATCGTATTTACTACATTTTTGTGATGACGCGCCTGTCGCGTCGTTGGCCTCCTTGAAGGTTTCTTCATGACGCGCCAGGCGCGTCATGAGTGACGAATCGGTTAAATTTCTCTGCTGTTACTATTTTATCTTCCAAAGCACAAAGTTGACTTTTCAGGCAAAGGATATCTTTTAATAGCCGAGTCACATCAACATGGTCAAAAGTGACTGGCGGGAGCTTATGTAGGTCCTTAGCCACAAAGACTGGAAAGATCTCAGGGTCAGCACTTTTCATTAAACTAATAATATCATCAAGGTCTCTTGACATTTTCTTCTTGCCCTGTTTTCGACGCAAGGGCATCTTCTTTGCTTTCGGCATAGAATCAAAGAGCAGAGACTTCGCCGCGATTATTTTATCCTCTGAGAAAGCCGTAGTACACAGCTGGTGTATACTTTCTTCGTCCATGAAATCCATCACATTGCGTAAAAACGCCAGAAGCTCGTTAATAACAACATTACAGTTTACACACTTCACAACATTTGAAGACATTATTCACACGTAGACGAGTCACCGATACCAAATATCGACGCGTCCGCATACCGTAGCGCACGAACGCAGACTGCTTTATGCTTCGGAAGGCACGTTAAGGCGTTGGTCCCGGTTGTTGTCGTAAGATGACAGTCCTTAAAACCCACCAACCCGCATTGGGTCAGCGTGGTGGGTTATGTATGGCCCAATATCCCCACAAATTTTAGTCGTTATGGTCCTGCTGTCTATTGACTCACTAGACCGCGGGACCGAAACGACAAAAATTTTACCTTGTAGGCTTAGATGAATGATTGGTCTCGCTGCGCTCGACCGCAGCGAGACCAATCATTCGTCTAAGCTTGTAGGTATATATATATCCTTTTATTTATTTAGTGCTAATACAATTTAACACGTTCATTACCACTACGATTTTCATAATGTCTTCTCGGATTCTGCCGATCGATCGAATCGACTCGCCACGTGAGTTCTCACTGGCACTACGTAAGGGTAAATTATATGTTTTGTTATTTTTGTGCCCGTCACACTACATAACATGCAATGCAATCAAAAAGTGTTTTACGAGTATTCGGCGTATTTAACTTATAAAAATGGCAAAAAACTCTATGGATACCTACCATAAAAGGTAAGTTTGTTTCGCCGAGCGAATGCCGAGATTGAGGCGCGTAGGTATAGCTCGCGCTTGGTCCGTTTATTTATATGAAGTTACTACAATACTGATAGATAGGTACCTAGTATCCCGCGCCCTCAATAGGATGTTTTTCATGCGATTAACACCATTTTTCTGTGTATATAAAGTCGATTATCGCAGTTTTTTCTGCATATTTAAGTCGCTTTTACAAAAATGCAGCATGCATGCAATGTATATTTAAAACAACACAACTGCCGATGCCGTGCACGTAAGCGTGCGGCGCGCCTCTGAAGTACGAAGATCCGCTTGCCGGTAGGACATTGGGCCATAACTTACCACGCTGACCCAATGCGGGTTGGTGGGTTCTAAGTCAAAATAACGTCATTTTTAATAGGTACCACTTGTGCTTAGTCTTCATCGAATAGGTATGTTGGTAAATGACGACAAAACCATTTAGGTACCTGGAATTATTAACAACTAAACCACAAATTAAAGAAAAACTATGATTAACAAATCTATACTTGAGTGCGGTTCTAGAATAAGTACCTACTTTATAAATCTAATTTTAAACGAGATTCACGTTAAAGCATCGTTTCTACAATACGGGCCTGAATCTCAATTAGGTACCTAGGTACCTATCCTTGGGTCTTTAGTAGTTACAGAGTTGCAGAACAGCTTATCGCTTCAGTCTTAATAAGTTAAAATAAGAAATACAGTTTAGTTAAACTTATGTGAAATAATAGTATAGTAGGTATAGTAGTTCCTAAGAGTACCTAGGTACATGATAATGTCGTTATGCATTAAAAGATAAGTAAGAAAGAAAAGTCTAATATCTTATAGGTAATTTTTTGTTGATAATTTAGTTTAATACGATAATGTTTATTTATGACATTAATCAATAATAATCAAAAGGACCTCGAAATAGGGTGGATGCTCTATAAGTCGGCACTTTAACCCTTAATTTGGCAAGACATACTTTTCTTATTTTTCAAAGGAATTTTGAAATATTCTTATATAGTTATGTACATAGAAGCCAGAAAAAATAAAATAAAAATTATAAATCTTGTAGTTTCCTGAAAATTCTACGTATCCTATTGTTCACACTGCCAAATACGGAGACATTAATGATCAATTGACATTGTATCTTTTCGGACACAATGCCAAATTAGGGCATTAAAAGAAAAAATCAAACAATTAGTTTTATTTTTATTTTTTAATGTGAAATTCGTAAAAACAGTTTCTTGTTTTCGTCAAACATAGACGAGTTTTACATTTAGTGCAGCAAATACTGGTCTGACCAGTCTTACACAAACGGCAACGACCTTTTTCTTTACAAATTGGTAAGTGGTCTGTTCCTTCATACCGTATATCATCAATCGGTCGAGCGACTACTGGTTTTTTTATTTTTTGACTTGAGCCTGGAACGTCATATTGGTCTACTCTAGCTTTAGATGTCAGTGACAAAAAAATTTGGCATCGAAATTCTTTTAGTGCCATTGTTTTTCTCAGTCCTTTCTGTGCGCAATATCTGCGATACATAATCCAGCCATTATTTACGCATATATCTATCATCTGGGCAAAAATTCCCATATACCATCGCCTACTTTTAATTTGGGTCCTGTACAGGGCTATCAACATATCCGCAAGGTCGACACCTCCCATATGTGTGTTGTAATGTTTTACGACTTGCGGACAATTCACATCTGTTCTTGATTTCAGCTCCTTTGAATGTCGGTTTACTTTGATTACTGGATACGCGTCAGCAAATGAACATGCCAAAGTAACTGGCTTATTGTCCAGCCACTTCACGACTGCAACTTTATTGCGATTGCAAACGATCTGCGAAAATGAACCCCGACCTTTTTTTTTTAACGCTTTATCTGTATCCAACTTCTCTTGACAACCTCGCAAGCGGTTAGCCTTTACTGTACCAAGGCTGAATATTCCCAGCTGGTTTCTCAAGTACACAACTAGTTCGAGAGATGTGTAGTAGTTGTCAAAATATACATAACAAGGCCTATTTTGAATCGTTTGACAAAGTGCCACTACAACTTTACCTCCAAACCCCAATGATTCTTCCTTTGAGCTGAAATGTATACCGCGGAAGGTATCCTCACCACCATACAAAATGAAGTCATAAACATAGCCAGAAACTCCAGATCTTACAAAAGCTTTAAAACCCCACTTTTTTGGTTTCTTTGCATTATACTGACGTCTGTTGCCAGCCTTTTTACCTTTATAAGGAAGCGTCATTTCGTCTATGCTAAACTTGTCTTCTTCATCCACTGCACGCAAGCAGTTTTGCCTTACTGTTTCAACTAAAGGCCGAACCTTCTGGTATCTATCCGTACTTGGTTCATTATTATCAGCAAAGTGAATAAATCGCCGAATTAGCTGATATTTCTTCAAGGGCATAATATCCGCAATTGGTGGATACCTCAATCGAGAGCTCCAATAATCCAAATAACACGGCATTCTTACAACCCCCATAATAATATGGATAGCTACAAACTGTTCTATATCTGACGTCGTTATATTGGCGGACCGACCAGTTTTTTCAACAGAATATATGTTGCTTTGGTTTACAATTTCATTTATAATTTCGTCAGAAAAAAACAGGTCGAAGTACCGTCTCGGGGAAAATTCTTCAGGAGGTGGATCTCTAAATAATACTGGTACTATGGAGGCACTGTGTAAAAAGCGTGCTTTTTGCCATTGGAAATTTAATTGTATTCGTTTTGCTCTTTTCACTGGTAAACGGGGTTGTAAGTTGCGTTCGCGCCTCGTAGATCTCGTGCCAATTTGTCGACGGGATGTAGATGGAATTACTGGTGACGGCAACAAAGGAATTGAACTGATAGAAGGGATAGAATTATAATTAGTTTCGTTGATGGACGGAAAAACAGCATTCAATACAGGAGAAAGGGCTACGTCTTGAAGTATGGAAGGTGAAAATGGCATAATATCTTGAATCATAGAAGACGATGCAGCTTGAGTTACAGAAGAGGGATGGTCATCTTGTTCGGAGATATCGCTGTCAAGTATATTCATTCGTTCAAGTGAAGAATCTAGGGTAGGCGCAGAAGAGCTGAGGTACTCGTCATCTGGCGGTCGAAAGAACTTGTAGGTGACCTTCCTACGACCTTTATTACCATGTCACATATACGTACATTATCATATATTTTATATATACCTATATATTACATTAAATATTTACACAAAATTATATTTACAATATTCCACAACATTAATAATAATATTTACAAAACAAGGCACTATAATATCTATTTACATATTAACAATAATTACACTATAATTCTACATTCATATCAGCTTGTCGATGCAATACATTTCGCTTCAATAACGTCGCGCGTCGTGGTGAATTGAGAACGCGCAAATCACCGTGCGCGCACATAACGCTCATCGCCCGCTATGTATTTACTACATAGACGGCCGAGCGTCGCCTGCGCACGTACGCCCGTCAAGAGTTCCAGTCAATGCTGGCTGATGGTACAGCCCGCCCTTCGGAGAGTCCTTGGGCATCTCCATTACACCTCACTCCGAAAAAGGACAATGGCTGGCGTCCTTGTGGCGATTACAGGATGCTCAACGCGCGGACTGTGCCCGACCGGTATCCCATCAGGCACCTTCATGACTTTGCTCATAGCATAGCTGGCTGCAAAGTCTTCAGTACCATTGACCTTGTGAAGGCTTTTAACCAGGTACCAGTCAATCCAGAGGACATACCGAAGACGGCGATCACCACACCCTTTGGAGCATTCGAATTTCCATACATGACCTTTGGTTTAAGGAACGCGGGTCAAACGTTTCAAAGGTTAGTGGATGAAGTGACCCGGGGCCTAGATTTCGTATACTGTTACTTGGACGATTTTCTAGCCTTTTCTAGAACGGAGAGTGAGCACCAGGAGCACCTTCGCATTATTTTTACGCGGCTGAAGGACTATGGCATGCTGGTGAATACGTCTAAGTGCGTTTTCGGGGCCAAAGAGGTAACCTTCTTAGGGTATCATATCTCTGAGCATGGCACCAAACCGCTGGACTCAAAAGTACAGGCCATCAAGCAGTTCCCTCCCCCCACAAATGTTCAGCAACTCAGGCGATTTTTGGGTATGCTCAATTTTTATAGGAGATTTCTTCCTCAAGCAGCTCAAGTGCAAGCTCCGTTGCATGCTTTATTAACAGGGAATGTCAAGGGTAAGCACCCCATCAATTTAGTAGGCAACACCTTAGAGGCTTTCAACGCCTGCAAAGAAAGCCTGGCCAACGCAGCACTCCTAGCTCACCCGGATTGCAGCGCTAAGCTTGCGGTGGTAACCGACGCGTCAGACAAAGCGATCGGGGCTGTATTACAGCAGCTAAAAGATGACGTATGGGAGCCTTTAGCTTTCTTCTCACGCAAGCTTAGCCCTTCGCAGGAGAAATACTCGCCTTACGACCGTGAGTTGTTAGCCATTTATGAGGCTATTAAATACTTCAGGCATATGCTCGAGGCAAGACACTTCATAGTGTACACTGACCATAAGCCTATCAGTTTTGCCTTCCACAAACGGAAGGCCAACTGTTCGCCTAGGCAGTACAGGCATTTAGATTATATAGCCCAGTTCACTACCGATATACGCCATATATCAGGTAAAGATAATGTCGTGGCTGACACTCTGTCGCGCATTGAGGAGTTAAGCATCCCAGTCAGTCTTGAGACATTAGCACAGGGACAAACTTCTGACGGGGGGGAGTGATGTGGCGGCTCCACCTACCGCATACGCCGCACATTATTCGACACGAAACAAACACCTTCTCAACCGTGTCAACAGATGGCGCCACAGACGCAAATCAACGACGTCGCCATACCACGACGTAAAATAGTATGGCAAGCCTGCATCGCGATAGCGAAGTTACACCATCTCCTTCGCTATATATAGCACCTCCATCTAACATCCGTTGGACCTCGGTCCCCGAGCTATACCACCCAGCTCGGAGGAAGATCTTCCCTTTGGCCTTCCTCAGTGTGGCATCCTACCTACCATCGGCTCCCCACAGTGGTGACCCCGACGTGATTACTTACCACTAGCTTCCCACAGTGGTGACCCCTACGGGAGCACAGAAGCACCTTCAGCATCGTCGCAACAGCGCCCATCCATCACTCCACATCCATCATCTACCTTCGCCAGCAGTCACAGCAAGCCAGCAATCAAGCCACAAGGTTCCACCGCAGCATCTTGGACGACGCTTCCTGGACCTCCGGCACACTCGACGGCATCATCCCGACCTGGTCTCCGCAGCCCACGACCGGTGCATCAATGTCGGCCGCATCACTCCGGCGTGGCAGCCCTGCACACCAGCAGCTCGGACCCACCGTCATCATCACCTGTCTCGACTCACCGCAGACAGGAACAGCACACTGCATCACTGGCAACGCGCCTTCACCCCACCCGTCTCGACTCACCGTAGACTGGGGCATCCTGCAGCAGCACTCTCCACTGGCACTTGCAAGCTCTGACGCACTGACTGCTGAGCACACTTACTGACATCGACCTCCGGTCTCGGGGGGGAGTGATGTGGCGGCTCCACCTACCGCATACGCCGCACATTAATCGACACAAAACAAATAACAAGTCAGCGTAATAAGCAGCGAGGGCAAAGCAAGGTCGGTAAGCGAGCAGTAAAGCAGCGTGCGCTCCGCGTCGTGATAGGGTCTCGACTGGCGTACGTGCGCAGGCGACGCTCGGCCGTCTATGTAGTAAATACATAGCGGGCGATGAGCGTTATGTGCGCGCACGGTGATTTGCGCGTTCTCAATTCACCACGACGCGCGACGTTATTGAAGCGAAATGTATTGCATCGACAAGCTGATATGAATGTAGAATTATAGTGTAATTATTGTTAATATGTAAATAGATATTATAGTGCCTTGTTTTGTAAATATTATTATTAATGTTGTGGAATATTGTAAATATAATTTTGTGTAAATATTTAATGTAATATATAGGTATATATAAAATATATGATAATGTACGTATATGTGACATGGTAATAAAGGTCGTAGGAAGGTCACCTACAAACTCTTCTTCAAAGTCTGAAAGCTCACTACCATCTGACTGTGCATTATTTTCAGGTACTAGCGCTAAAATGCGGTTAGACCTAGCCCGTTGAAGCATCTATGAACAATAAAACAAAAAACATATGCAACCAAAACCAAACCCAAACAAAAATTAAACAGAAACACAACAAGACACACCAAATACTATACTTGTGTTAGAGAAAAAATATAGCATAAAAACAGACTGTGCGGGGGTCCGACTCACATTTTAAATAAATAAACACAGGATTCGAACCTGGCACTTTTGGCGCAATATGTAGCGTCACTACCGTTGCACCAAACAACAGTCGTACTTTAGCAAAAAAATGAGTACCTACCGTCAACGTCAAGTCAGCGGATAAACATTGACACACACACAGTTCTTTCTCATACATCATAAGGGCTCCAATTAAACTACAATTATTATTGTTTAATATATATCCAATGACGTGACGTTGACTATTACTGTACTAGTTCAAATATTATTTCAGTGCAACATTTTGCTAAGCTTTTGGCAGTGTGTCCCACTGGATACAACATTTTAATACACTACTTAGCCGGGCTTTTAGCAATGTATCTGTGGGGATACGTTGGGTTAGAAAGCTTGTCAGACCTTAGTAAACTCATACCAGTACATTTTTTTTATCTTTACCGTTAGTTTGTTTCAATATAACCAGGATTTAACTAATAACCAGTCTCAAAAAGCAATAATATACAGATAAAATGAATAAAACTTACAGCTCTGTTGTTTCCGTGGCGTGACATCTTAGCAGAATGACGTAAATAGGGATGGGCATGAGTTAAACATGTAGTCTATAATGTTTTAGTGACGTAACTTAACCTAGCTTTAAAATGGAATCAATCGATTTCAAATAAAATGTTTATTTGATGCTGTAGATTTTTTGGAAAACATAGTATCTTACAGTGCACGCCACCAAATTAAGGGTTAAGGGTTGGGTCACCTTTAAAAATTCGTAGTCGCGTCATATGGAGCAGTTTCAGTACGATAAACAATATTTTAAAAACCTTATGGTTTTCTTTTTTTTAGGTTCATAATTAAAACGTGCTGTTGTATATAGAAGATTTTTTTTTTTAATAATTAAAAAAAAAGTGCCTTTTTTCCTAAGCTCGGCACTTATGTGCCTATCTTCGGTATTTGTGTTCGCAAAGTCGGCCCTACCTTTTTTAAATGTCGCCTCAAGGAAAACATGTATTATGGCCTGACTTTGTCTGCGAATATTATTATTTTATTTAGATATATACTATTTTAGCTAAAGTAAGGATCTTTTGTGGGCATGAAGAACATTCAGATCATTGTTTTATTATTTAATGATTACTATCATCTGTAGTCGTCGTCCATTTAAATTATCACTTAGTATAAAAATAAATACACTTTAAAATCAAACAGTTTTATTTATCAATTATTTGGTTTCAGATTGCACATAATAAGTAATAATAAAGTTATTTTTACTTCACAAAATAACTGTAGGAACATAGATCAAGAAGATACCTTCTCAATAAGCCTAGTAAACTACGCAAGAAACACATTGCCAATTATTGCAGAAATAATATATACTTTTCGTAGACTTACTATCTAATAAATTTTTAAATTACTTATATAAATTTAACAGTCTCATTAAAATGTGTCTATAAGTTTCAGAAACAAGACTCCTTAACAATAGAATATTAAATGCTTATAATTAAATATAAATCAACAAAGGCATAATTATGGCACTGCAAAGGCATTATGTTATCACATTACGAGGTATTACTCGTACAATTGCCTAAATATAACACACATGGCATACAAACTCTTTAGAAGCTACTTCTGCATATGGCCGTCCTCGTAGAACCGTGCACTTCTTGTGAAACCAACGGGGACATTGATCACAGCCAATGTTTTTTAAGTCGTCCTCTTCTACATCACTAATTAAGTCTTCTTCACAACCAACACATTTAATATGTGATATTGTTTCAGTTGGGGACTTGGGGTTTGGGGGAATGATGGTTAATTTTTTAGTTTTTCTGATATTTGTCGTTCTTTTTCTAGCTTCAGCTCTTTTATTTGTTAGTTCTATTTTTTTCTTAGCCTTCGCGTCTTTGTTTTCTTGGATTCGAATTTTTCTTAATTGTTTTTCATTTTCCTTCTCTTCCTTTATCCTGTCTTTTTCTTGCATGTAGTCACGCCAAGCCTTAGAAGAAATAGCAGATGGAATAGTGTCCTTTTTTTTCAGCGCTTTACTAAAATTAAGTGATTTCGGTGAAAACAGATGATTTCTAAAGAAGGGTGATATACGATCTCTGCCAGTAGGTGTATTCGAACCAGATCGAATCGGCGGAGTTTTGGACGATGCTGCTATTTTTCGAACTATGCTCGAATCTGGTGATTCGATTAAATTAACGCTGAAATCGCTACCAACTTCCATAACATTCTCTATCAAGCTGGTTGTGATGATGTCGTTTGTCGTTGATGCTTCGTTAAATCCAAAAGTAGTAGTAGTAATAACAGTATCGTCATACAAACTTACATTATCATTATTACTGTTGTCTAATATAATAGGCATGTTGTCCAAATCGAAAGTCTGTTCATTCTCCGGAGACCTATTTAGGTTAAATTCTCTTAAAATTCTAGATTCATTTTTCATAACATTCTTTTCTGTATGAATTTCAGCTGACGTGATTTCTATGCAGTAAGTTTCTTCTATATCTTCTTGGTTACATGAATTTATCTCATAATTTTTGGCTATTTTTATTGTATCCGACATAATTTTTTTATTTGTTGAATTCATAGCATTGACTTTTTTAATCTCTTTGTCTGATATTTTTTGTATGGTATCATAGAATCCTTCGGTTGATTTCACTCTTTGTGGTGTAATGCACGATATTTCTTGTATTTCGAACGTTTGGTGACTCATTGGCATCTCTTTTGATGATTCTTTTTGCTCCGTTGCTATTAAATTATATTGTCCATTTTTTTGAGAATTCTGAATGAAATTAATTACCAAATCCGTATCAATCCCTATTTCTTTAAGTTTTTCTTCATAATTTTTTATAACTTTTAATGCCGTGTCAATTTCTTCATTAGTCAGGTCGTTATGTTCATGGAAATTTTCTATAGTATTTTTAACACACTTTGTATAATCAACGGAATTGGGGTTAAATGGGTATAATCCGAATTTTCGGAATCCATTTTTTATGGTACTGGTCATGTCTTTTTGTAGAACTTTTTTCAATAATGGACAAAATGTTGTTTTATTTAGGGTTTTACAAATATTTTGCTCTTCATTCTGCCATTGATTCACTGTTTTTCGCCACTCTACTTTAAGAGGTCGAAAAACGCTGACGTCAGCTGGCTGCATCATGTGGTTTGTGTTTGCCGGTAGCGCATACAAAATAATATCGTTTTTGTGACAGAAATCACTCAGCTCTAGCGTCAGATGAGATTTGTGTCCATCGACTAACAGTAATACGGGTTTTTTAATATCATTTTTAATAATCCATGGGTTTACTCCATTGGCAACGTATTCAAAAAAAATCTCGCTGCGCATCCAACCGGTTTCGGAACGACCTAAGAACCAATCTGGATGCATACTGTTAATTACTTCTTTCGGTGGGCGTATGTATGGAAATACTACCTTGGGAACAATCATTCCTCCTGCAGCAGAGAAAACCAGAAGTACGGTGATGGTCTCCTTTTCACTTCCTGGCTTAATTTCGTAAACGTTTTTCCATCCTACCGGGGCTATAACTTTTCCAGACTTAGGACAAATGCTAAAACTTGTCTCATCACCGTTTAATATCCGATTAGGGTCTTCTAGAATATCTAAAGCTTTAATTTCAGTGAGGTAGCATTTTAGTTCTCTGAACCATTTTTGAATGTATTCCTCAGTCACAACAGCCCGTGCTTTGGATATAGCTTCTGGAGCCCGTTCCTTTAGTTCAGGATGGCGTTTAATAAAAAGTTTATACCATTTACGCCCTGGTCTTTGGTTTTTAAACGGGGTAAACCTCTGATCCTCTTTAATGATGGCTTGGACTGCATTTAATAAATCGTCACGTTTTCGAGGGAATCCGCATTTAGCTAATTTAATTAACCAATTAACCAGGACCATTTCTTCATTTAGTGTAAGAATAGTCAATCTTCCCATTTTACTATTTATGGGAACTTTATTATGTACCCTGTCTTGTAGAGTAGAGCGCGGAACGTTGTACATTTTTGCCGCTGTTTTGATTTTGAGACCATTGTCTAATATATCTGTCATAGCAAGTGCTATCTTATTCCTGTCGTAATTCATAAGAGGGCGACGACTCTTCGGTATTGAGCCGGTTATTTTATTTTTTGTTTTGACCATAACGAATATTCTTCGCCTTTTTGAAAATAAACCTTAAACAAAAATAAAATTAATTAAACCTATTACTCAAAATAAACCGATTGTATTTCTCATTTGTTTTCATTTAATTGGTTAACCTAAACATCAGAGTTTTTTTTAATACACAGTACAGTACCCAATAATTACACTGCGTCACAGTACCCAGTAATTACACCTTTCAAAACAAAATATAGCAATGCAAGGTACTGTTACTTGGCGGCAGAAATAGGTGAGTGTGGCTAGTACTACAAACAGTCAGACAGTTTTTTATATAGATAATACCGACTTAGGAATCAATGAATTTCTAAAATCGGCACCCACTGCCGACTTTAAGAATAAATGAATTTCAAAAGTCGGCACCCCCTGCCGACCTCAAGAACTCCATATTAACGATATTCCTTAGTCCGGCACCCCTGTTTTCTTTTAAAATATGCAATTAAATCGTAGTAAATCACTTTAAAATGACGTCAAATATTATGCAGAACCTATTACATTGCAATAACAAGTCCTGAGTACTATGATACTTAAATTATTACTTACCAACTGAGGCTCGGAAATTATCAATTTTGTAGAAAATTTGTCTACGTGCGCACTCGCACTCGTTCAAGTGACAACTGACTACCAGCGGTGTAGTGATGAGCCCCTCACTCGTGAGGTACCTCGTTTGAGTTCCTCGCCGCGACCAAATGAGGGAGTACTCTTATTTTAACTTTGAACCACCTCATTCAGCTCCTCACTTTTTTGAGGCTTCGAGCATGCGAGTACAGATAAGACACGCAACAGAATGAGTGAGTCGAATTAATAGTGAGTGAGTTGCCTAGAATTGAAAGGTTGAGTCGATACCTACTCAATACTTACGATTGAGGGAGCGCGCTCGACAGGTCGGGTTTTTATGAGTTTTATGACTGATGGAACGACTCAATTTTGTTAAGTGTTACCTCACAAGTAGTACCTATTTAATTTTAACAAAGACTAATGATAATAATGGGAAAAAATGAGGCGAAGTGAGTAAAATAATTAATTAACCAGTAGTAAAAAAGGAAACTTTATTTAATAAAAAATGTTTCAAAATTTACATGTTTCCGTGCAAAAATAATATCATGCGTACTTTATTACCATGCAAACGATTGCGTCTGTCTGTTATTACATGCCCTGCTTTCGAAAAAACTCTTTCGGATGGGGTCGAAGTAGCTGGAATACAAAACTGTTTTTTCACTATTTCATACAGTCGCGGATATACATGTTTTTTTGTGTTCCACCATACCAGACAATTATTAGATTTTCTGTGGACAAGAGGTTCATCTAAGTATTTGTCTACTTCTATAATGGCACCTGCAGCTGGATTCTGATTTCTAATGGTATCCATAACTTTGACGTCAAAATCATCCCAAATACTAGGGGTATCAGTCGTATCATTTTGCGTGTTTTCTGTTATTGTATAAGTTTCATTTGTTATTTTAACGGCTCTAGCTAAATTTGTTAAATTTGTTTTTGCTATACCAACGCTACTTTGCTTGTCTTCTGGAAACCCATACTTTTTAAATCGTGGATCTAGGAGAGTACTCACAGCAAATAATTAATGGTCTTCTATATTTCTAAAACGTGTTGTGAGTTCTGTATGAAGCTTAAATGACATGTTGGTAACTATATCAGGAATACCTTCCTTAATCATACATGTTGCACACTTTTCTTTTAACAAATTAGCTAAAATTATTATTTGAGATATTGTGACGTGCTTTTCTGCACTCATAATTTCAGTGACAGATTTAAAATGTTTCTATAAGTCACAAATATTGGACAAAATATCAATATCTCCTGGAGTCAAGTTTGGTGTATTGGGATATTCTGTAGCAATTGTAGTAATCACACTTTTTTTTGTCTCTAGGATCCTTTCAAACATATCATAAGTTGAGTTCCAACGTGTTACGACATCCTGTTTCAATTTTAATTGCTTTTCCCCTAACTGATTTTGCGTGGCTTTGAGGCGCTCACTGGCTAAAACGCTTCTGCGAAATAGCTCAACTATAGATTTCACTTTTGTTTGTATATCTTTTATTTCTGACAAAGCTGCTTGAACTATTAAATTAAGTGTATGCGCGAAACAGGGTATTGATCTCCATCGGAGCAGTGAAATAGCAGCTTGAATATTTGCAGCATTATCTGCTGTAACCGCTACAATTTTGTCTAAAATTTTCCAGTTTTCACATATTTTTTTTAATAAATCCGCCAAATTCTGAGCTGTATATCTTTCCACGTCAGGAATACATTCTAGCATATAAGATTTTATGTTTGTTTCTCTATCGAGAAAATGAGCTGTTACAGCAACATACTGTTCATGAGAAGCCGATGTCCAAGCGTCAGTAGTTAGAGCAATATATTCAGCCTGTTTAAGTTCTTTTTCAATTTCTTCTTTCAAAGAGTTGTAATATTTTTGGAGAAGGCCATTGCTTACAGTTTTTCTCGTTGGCGCCGAATAAGAAGGACACAATTCGTGTATAAAGTCATTAAACGCTTCATTGTCTACAATGGAAAAAGGTAAATAATTTTTTACAATCATGTTAAGTAACAGCTTGTTAATAGTTTCCTGTTTTTTTACAGATACTGGTTTTGGAAAATATGTGCTAATTTGGGTATTTTTTTGTCTTTGAGAAAGATGAGTCGAATGCGGCTGGTTATTATCTTGTACTTGTGTCGATAATGACGATCGATTTTGGCTAGCTGAAGATGTTTGCGGCGTAACTTGAGAGGTAATAGTCACGGCCGTACCATTACCAGTAGGAATCGTAGTAGGCGCAGGAGTATCGTTTTGATTCAAATTATCTTGATTTCCCTGAATACCGGCAAGCACAAGCGGATGGTACGATTTTAAATGTCCAGTTAAATTATAGGGCCCAGCACCCTTATAAGACAAAATTTTCATGCATAATGTGCATTTTGCCTTATTTTGTCCTAAGTCTGCAAAGAACTCCCAGGTTTTGGACCTCTTTACCGTTGGAACCATTCTGTAGTTTATTCATATACCTACGATGATCAGCAACAGCAACCACAGCACCACCGTGCCACCGCCACCACTAAAGTCTTGTTAATGTTAGTAGGTTGCCAAACACCATGCATGCAAAACCACAACAATCAAATTCAATGATTAATTTCTATACCTACTGAAGTCAGTCCGTTAGAAAATAAGAAATATTTCACACAAATTACACTCGCACAAGGACGTTATAATAAGGGCCCCCGCGCACTAGGCAGCCATGGCTGCGCAGCCAGGCTGCGGCAGCCAGAATGTTTGCGTAGCCAGTTATAACAGCCAATCCGACTAGTCTAGATCCTTCCGTCGAGCAATATGGACGTGGAAGAACTTATAATTATTGCTTACCTATCTCGTAAAAAACGCAAAACAAAGAAAAGACACTGGATTCATCCTCTTTTCCTAGAAAGACACTCAAAAGGCTTATTCCAAACCTATTTCAAAGATATTCGCGCATTCCCAGACCGGTTTTTTAACTACACGAGGATGTCAGTGCAATCGTTTGATAACCTTTTGGAAAAAATACGAAATTCAATCAAGGGCATTGATACTCCTATGCGAGCTTGTATAAAACCTGAAGAAAAACTGGTGATAACTTTGAGGTGAGTACGAAAATGAAAGATATTGTTAATTAGTCTTAACATTTATTATTTATTTCTTACATGTATGGTAATGAATTACCTAGTTCAAGTTGTCCTGCGTAGTAAATAATTCTAGTAATTCAGAACCCTGAGACATATCTGTTGCATTTATGTCAGTTGGTGATAACGCATCAGTATAAACAGTATTGTCTTGCCTGTCTGGAACAGCCGTAGAATACTCACGGCGGCCTTCAGTGGTCGAGGCTTCTGGTATATAATTCGAGTGTGTCGAGTATCCATAGCGATACTGCCCACTGCTTGTGGTTTCCGGTCCATATTCAGTCGAGTATCCTTGACCTTGGCGATATTGTCCACTGAACGATGTTTGTGGTCTATATGATCTGGCGGCCGATGTCCCTGGTTCATAATCAACATAACGTTGGCGAAACGGACTAAATTCTGAATCGTGAGTTTCCATTTGAGCTCTTTTTATAACTTCAATTAACTCCATTTTTGTAGAAAGCTTACGATGTCTCGGGATGTTTTTAAAATCATCTAGAAGTGAAAGTACAAACAGTCTATCTGAATCAGACTCTCGCTGTCTTTCACGCTCTTCTCTCATTACAATACTTTCCCTTAATACCTGCACCAAATTATCGTCGTCACTTGTCTTCTTCTTTTTGGAAACAGGTCGTTCACCTTGAGTACTACCGCTGTTAGCGTTGGTTTCGGCAGTGCGTGTTTCAACAATGCTATTTGGAGTTTCATTAATTACCACGGTAGGCCGAAGAAAATGAAGTTGTTCGAAATATACGTATGGACTCTTACGCGAAGCTGCTGATCCACTTTTAATACCAGTTCTGCGTTTTACTTCCCTGCTGTAACTAGTCCTGATGTTCTTCCACTTGCTCTGTAGAGATTTACCTGAAAATTATATTTGTTCTTTGTTACAGATATCTTGCTACAGGATGTTCTTTAATGGAATTGAGTCATAATTATCGGATTGGACATACAACTGTCCGAGATATCATACATGAAGTTTGCATGGCGATTTGGGAGAATATGAGACAGTCATCGTTTCCAGAATTAAATGAAGAGAGGTGGCTTGAAATAGCAAAAGGTTTCAATGAAAATGCAAACTATCCCAATTGCGTTGGTGCCATCGATAGCAAGCATATAAGAGTGATAAAACCCAGCGATTCAGGGTCACTGTACTATAATTATAAAAATTATTTTTCCATCGTTTTACTTGCTGTATGCGATGCAGATTACAAGTTCACATATATAGATGTTGGGGCTTATGGAAAATGTAGTGACTCATCGATATATAAAAATTCCATTTTGTATCAAAAACTTGTCAACAAATATATACAAATTCCGGAGAAGCGCCCCATATCAAATAACGGAGTACCGATGCCATACGTCATAGTGGGGGATGAGGCATTCGGCTTATGTGAAAATTTAATGAGACCTTATGGAGGTAAGAGTTTAACAGCGGAGAAAAGAATCTTCAACTATAGACTGTCTCGGGCAAGGCGGTACATAGAATGCACGTTTGGGATATTAGCCAACAAATGGAGAATTTTTCACCGCCCACTAGATGTCCGACAGGAACTTGCAATAGCCATAGTACAAGCTTGCTGTGTCTTACATAACTACGTACGCGAAAGAGACGGGTATAGGTTTCAAGACACACTGTACGTTCCACCAGAACTGGAAATAACCGGTGGACCCACAAATAGAGGAAGCCGATCATCAGCATCCTATAGGAATTTATTTGCGGATTATTTTATTAATGCAAATCCGTTAGAATGGCAAAACAGATATGCATTAGAATAGTGCCTACGTGCCTACCTATTTATTTAAATAAAACATTGAAGTGAAAACACCTAGTTAGGTACCAAAAAAGAACAATAACGAATACATAGTTATTCTGCGATACTTTACAAAAATATTGATTGGTGTTGCAGAATCACCCTAAATCCAGATAATAAAAATACATGCTTACCAAATTCTTTTTTTTCATATTCTGATAAACTTTCCGAGCACATTTTGTTCGTTATTTCGGGTTTCTGCTGATTCCCCCCGTTGCTGATTCCCCCCGAAATATGTTTAGTTAAAAAAGCGCGTTTTATCACGCGAAATCAAAGTGGTACAGTTAAGAAAAAAAGTACTCAGCTTTTTCTAAAAAGGTTTATTTCAAATCATGTCACAAATAAAATCACAGCTTTCGTCAATTTTTCAATTACTTTGTTACATCTATGTTTTTAATGAGACGCTGAAAAAGTATTTAAGTCAAAATACGTATAATTATTATAGGTAAATCAACAATCAATAGATATAAAATAATAGGCCTACATTATCACAGAAATCAGATTCCTACAATTAAATTTAAATTCTAAGAAGTAACTTTAGTAGAAAATCAAATAAAAAATAGCTTTTCAGTCGTAATTAAATATTATCTACAAAATAGAATAGCTATAAAATATAAAACTTTTAAAAGTACTATAATTATTTATCCGATAATTAAACAATCAACAAGTGTAAACGTGATAATTGCAACGTAATATAAATATAAAAATTAACAAAATGACAAAAAATTACTATAATTATGTAAATCAACAAGAAATGAACCTAAGTCTACATTATTAAGTCTACATTATTAGAAAAATCACAGATTTCTTCTATATAGAAAAATACGCTTAATAGGTACAATAAATACCTGCAAAACGTTTTTACGTTTAAACGCCGGATACCATAAATTAGAGATTTTATAAATCAACAATTAACAAGTTTTGGTTTATATAATGTCACAGTTAAAAATAATATAGATACGTAGTTTTAAAACAAATCAACGAATCATTGAAAATATGAATCAACAAGTCTTAATTAAAAATAATAATTATTTTTTGTGCATAGTAATCATTGAGCTGATTTTTTGCAAGAAGAAATGCACTGAAATTTGTTTCTTTTCATATTGCTCTGTTAATCTGGTAATTAGTGCGTCGTTTAATATACTTCTTTTTTTCCTTTTATGTACAGCTTTTCCTTTAATGTGGAATCTTTCTTGAGCCAAGTCATTGGTTGAAATATCCAGTGCAATCATTTCAAGTAGTTGTATAAAGCTGGGATTCCTGTGTACGAATGCCCGGAGTCGCTCATTCCACGCTTCTACCAAGTTAGTGCTTCGATGGTGTTCTTTGTAACAGCACCATAAAGAAATCATGTCCGAAGACTGAAGCCATTGGTTGACAAAGTAGTCATTGAATTGGATTATTTGTTCTTCCAAGAAACTATTTTCCATGATTGCCAACCACCCATCTTCTATATCTTCTTTTGGAAGAAAAGCCAAGCTTATGCATGACTTTACATGTTGCCTTGACTCTTCATGATCCAGAAGTCCTAGAGATTGTGCTCTTCTTAATATTGATCTTTGAAAATGCACATAGCAGCCGTGGATGACGACATCAGGAAAAACATTTCTTAGTGCATTTATAGCCGACGTTTCAAAATCCACTGTAAATTTCCTAGGATTGAAGCTAGGTTGGTTTTCTTTTATTTTTGTCAACATAGTTTCGTACGTGCAAGCCTCTTTATTAACAAGGAGCACGTAAAATAATGGGACTATATTAGATGCATTTACGTCACTTCCAATATCTCCTTGGATTGAATATATTTGTTTGAACGGCTTAGCACAGCAGTTAAATGTTCCATCGCCGAAGTAATGTTGCACGTGGACTAGATGATTCTTTACTTCTTCTGAGGCAAAGACAATAATTCTATTATCGCCTTCGATGTAATCGATTAATAAAAACGATTGAAACGCCTGTGGAATAACGACTTCTTTTGGTTCATTAAAATGTGTCTTCGGTACATTGAGATGTTTTTTTCTACTTGTGTAAAGTTGAGTAGAAACTGATCGAAAATCAGGAACATCGGCGAATGAACTATTGTGTCCTTTTTTTTTCATCTCACTTTTCATTTTCATTACATTCGTTTCGTAAATTTTCTGTATAGAGTCAAAATTACTGCAAACGTCTTTTTTGGATTTATTTATTAAACTTTTAACCTGGATTTTCAAAAAATTTGGCACACAATCTGAAGAATGTTTGTTTTTAAAATGTACAATATCTGTTTCCTGCAACACTGTGATAGCACCACTGCACTTTGTTTTTCTTATATTAACACACCGGAATGCAAACATTGGTTTAATGAAACCCCCGTTGTTGTCTTACAACTGCCATCGAATACTACTCGAATCTTATCCGAATCCCTCTTGAATATACCGTGATGTGGTATCACATAGTGTTCAGCGTCGAACTGAAAATTTGACAGGGACATATGACCACAGTTCTCATAGTCCTTCATAAACTCTTTATATTTCTTTTCAAACAATGGATGCCTCCCCATTTTTCTTTCAAGAGCATAAAATCTCTGAGTCGCCGTATCAATAGATCTTCCCAGCTCCGGTCTATCTATCATCAAGGGCAGACGTACCACAAATTTTCCATCAGTGAGCCTCACTGTAGTGGTGTCATACAACCTTTCACACTCCTCGTGTCGAGGATCCTTCGGTGTGTCCGTCGGTGGCTCCTCCGACGTCCAGAATCGCTTGACGGCCTCCGTCAGCGTCGTAGTAGACACTGGTCTTGGCACCATAGTCTCGTATCCGTCAACTGGTCCCATTATAGCATGCCCGAAGCACGTTCCGTAGGCCGCTGCGCCATCTGTACCAATGTCAATTTTAGTACCATCTAAGATATAATTTAATACATCAGCTCCGAGTATCAGGTCTACCCCTTGTGGTAGTGTAAAGTACTTGTCTGCAAGTCTCATTGTAGGTGGGGTCTGCTTCAGAATCCCTCTAAGTGGAAGCTTCTCCACTGGCAAATCTGCAGTCAGCTCCTGCATGACTACTGCGGTGGTGCAGATTACCGGTACCTGCCTATCCAAAGGCTTAATAACAATCTTAACCTTGCAAGCGGGTGACTTCACCATGGTGTTTCCTATTCCGACTATTTCCATAGAGCTTTTCTGTCGGTGTAGTTGTAGTCGGTCCACCAAAGCTGCTTTGATGGCAGTCACACTAGCGCCGGTGTCTAATAGGGCACGAGCCTTCTCGTATTTGCCTTTACTATTCCTAACACCTAATGTCACGGTAGGATTTAGGCAGTTTCTAAAACCGCTACCTATCGTGTTATTAACACCGACAGTAGCGACTCCTCAGTAGCTGTCACGTTCCCGCTTCGGAATATAGGATGGTCGACCATACCTCAAGTCCTCATACTGTGACTGGGCTTGCTGGTATCTAGCGCCGACCGGGCGCCGGCCTGGCTCCAGGCAGTACGCTTGCTCCTCCTCCCGCTCCGGGGTGCGTCGCTGCGACGTCGATGGCCGGTCGTGCTTCACTGGGCTGCTGCAGCGTGGAGGCGTCCTCACACGCGGCGGGCTCCTCACCGGCGGTGGTGTCCTCACTTGAGGCGGTGTACATGGGGGTGACCTCACACGTGGCGCTACTCTCGCCGACTGCTGCGTCGTGCGCTTCGGAGCTTCCCCTGCAGTACACAATAGGGTATGGTGATATTTAGAGCCGCATGACCTACATCCGGCATCGTTCCTGCATTCCCGGGCATAATGCTCCCCCAAACACGTGAAACACGCCCTGTGGTTTCGTGCCCATGTCTTACGGGCTGTACGAGCCAGGTTCGTGAACTCGTAGCAGTTCACGAGCTCGTGTCCTGCCTTACCACAATAGGTGCACCTTGGCTCTAGCACCAGAGTGGCTAACTTGCCACGAATCCTGCCCATCGGCGGCGAACCGCATCCGGTCGCATAGGCCTTGCGCTGCGCATTGGGCGATCTTTGTTGCCGCGTCGGTTCGGCCCTTCCCTGCTCCAGGGTTGGTGGGGCGATTAGTTGTCGCCTGCAGACTTTGTCGAGGAACGTCATCAGGGCTGTAAAAGAAGGCAGTTCCCCTGGAGCTGCTCCGCTCCGCTCCTCAAACTGATGTCTCAGTCGGGACGGCAACTTCTGTTCCACGATGAACAGCAATAAATATGACCACTCCGCTACGGGTAGTCCTAACTTCTGAAGAGCCTGCGTCGACTCCAGGAGTGGGTTATAGAAAGCAGTCCTCAATCCATCCAGCGTCGGAGGTATGACGGGCAGTGACACTATCTGCTCCAGGTAAGTGTCTGCCAACAACCTAGTATTTTGGTACCGGTCTCGTAGTAATCCGAGGGCCACCTCGTAGTTGGCAGCGTCAACCGGCAGGTGCTTCACCAGAGTGAGCGGCTCACCCACCAAACAGCTCCTTAGGTAATAATGTTTCTCTGCCTCAGGCAGATTTGGCCGTGAATGAACCAACGATAAATATAGGTCATAGAAACTTACCCAGTCCATTGGGTTACCATCGAACTGCCCCAGTTGGATGAGTGGCAGCTTGACCGCTACGCTGCTCTCCTGCGAGCCACTCGCCGTTGTCATCTGAACTGGTGGTGCAGTTCTGGCACATTCCTCTGCCTTGGTTTCCACTAAAACTAAAATGTTAGTGACCTCGGAGAACATCGGCCCCAGGTCATCCAGGTCGTCGACCTCATTTGCTACGAGCACCTCATAGGCATCTAAAAACTGCTGGTAATATTTATCAAATTGCCGTTTTATTACTCGTACGGCAATCGACGAGTCAGTAGCCTTAATTGAAGCCGAGAAGTCGTTGAGCATCTTAGCCCGTGACATAAAGGTTTGACGCGCCGTCTTAACGTCCATTGTTAATAATAGGTATTGAAACTACTCCACCAATTGGCAAGAAATTAAAACTTAATAGGTTGAGTCAAATATCAAACACTAAGTAAAATTTACCAATTACCGTATTGCTACAATACGAATTAATCGGTCTAAAAACCTACGTAAACTACACTCGGCGTCAAAAAAATCGCACCTTTTAAAAATCATCTTTAAAAATTCTTAAACCTTATGTAGAGGATAGTGTTGGGTATCATTAGAAAGGTAACAAAAAGGAGTATCAAAAAACAATTAAATTTAACTTTCTGTTTAATTATAATTATACAAACAACATTAAAATTAATAAAATAATAAAAATCCTTAATTAAGTCCTAATTAACAACAGATAATTTACAAAGAAAAATGTACAAAAAGTGTCTTAAAATTAACTTAAAATCTAGTGTTACCCCCCCTTGCCCTGATCACGGCTTCCATACGGTCCCTCATGGACCTCACCAACTTCAGGAGCTCTTCTTGAGGGATAAGCCCCCATTCTTCAATCACCGCGTCTTGGAGCTCCTGTAGAGTCGAAGGAGCTGGATCCCGAGATCGAACCTTACGTTTAAGATGGTCCCAGAGGTGCTCTATTGGATTCAGATCCGGACTTCGCGCTGGCCACTGCATCACAGAGATTTGGGACCTCTGCAAGAAGTCGCTCACGATGCCTGCAGTGTGAGCGCGAGCGTTGTCGTGCATTAATGTGAACCCCTCGCCAAAAGATTCGGCAAAGGGGACCACATGCACTTCCAGGACCTCAGTGACATAGCGGCGAGCAGTCAGCGACCCTTGTCCGCGAGCACCTCCAGTCCGGGAGACGCAGACAAGGTCGGTTTTGCCGGCAGCAGACATACCGCCCCAGAACATGCAGGATCCGCCACCATATTCCACCGTCTCCTGGATGCAGGCTTGGGCGAAACGTTCACCCTGCCTCCGGTATACTCTTCTCCGTCGGTCGTTGCAGAAAAGACACACTCGCGTCTCGTCTGAGAAGAGAACAGCTCTCCACTGCTCAAGGGTCCAATCGACGTGGTCACGAGCAAACTGCAAGCGGGCTCGCCGATGCGCTGCAGTCAATTTTGGACCCGTAGCAGCTCTGTGGGCCGCTATCTTCTTCTCCTTCAATCTTCTTCTAACCGTAGATACGCTTACGGTGCGTCTGCGAACTGCCTGGAGCTGCTGTTGCAACTCAACAGCGTTGGAGAAACGATTTCTCAAAGAGTTCGACACAACGAACCGGTCGTCTCTTTCCGAAGTGCAGCGACGTCTACCCGAACCGTGTCTGCGGATATAGCCACCGGTCTCTATGAAGCGCTGGTACACTCTTCGAACGGAATAACGGCTCAGGTTCAGTTGCCGGGCGACATCACACTGCCGCACCCCTGATTGCAGTAGTGCAACCACTTGAGCGGCTTTATCAGCTGTGGTATCCATCAAAATCTGTGCGTGTGTTGTCTTCAACGGTTGAATAGCGAATGACCCACATTGAACCCGTGTTGACCGTTTTATACCCACAAAGGAAGCGCAACTAGCAACTCTCACGGGTAGCAAAATTTGCATCGAATTTTTGTGACACTTTATTTGTTGCATTAGGTTTTATTTGATAATGAAAAGTAATGTTTTTTATTAAGTTAATTAAGTAACCTTGTAAATAAAATCATAATTAATGCGACTGCATGTGCATATCAAGAGTAAATGACATTTGAAAGTGATTTTCTAAGAGGTGCGATTTTTTTGACGCCGAGTGTATAAGGTAAACAACTATGAATATAAACTACAATTATGTAAACAAACAGTCGCGACGACTGACGTATCAAATAACAAACAAATCCTAACAATAAAGTAGTGTCCAAGTCGCTACGGCATAAACAAGGTCAATGTCAATACAATAGCTAGGTACTTAGCCAGTGATATATATCGTACGACGTAATGACATAAATGAATCACTTTAAACAACAACTGTCTTAACCTACTTACGGTTATTACTTAAGGTCCATACTTAGGTCTCCTGGTTTGATAAAACGTTGTCCGTTTGCACCTGAGTGCCGTGAGTGAGTCCGTGACACACGCGAATGCACTATCACTAGAACCTTGTTATTATTGATAAGCCGCACACGCACACACAGCCGCGTATCGCGTCGATCGCCGGCGCCGCTGTGACTCGGTGTAGGTATTCGACGGCCCCGGTCCCGGGCCGCCCAGCTGCTTCGCCGCCTCGATGAAACAGTAGGTACTTATGGTACTATTATAACAGGACGGCCGCCTCGTCGTCCGTAGCTCGCCTCGCGATGTTAACAATCACTGCAGTTCCGCGTTGTTGTGTCGCTTCGACGTAGGTAACAAACACGCCGGTAACTGCCGTGGGTCGCTTCGACGCAATTTAGGTATATTACCTTATGTAATTATTATTATTCGCAGCTTCGCTTAAAATCTTAAAATGACTTGATCGCCTCGATCGTCCCGTGTTGCAGGTTCTATCTCGAATGAGCAACAGTTACAATAATGCCGCTTCGCTTGCAGTGCTGACTCTCGGTCGTATTACTGCGTAATAAGGTTGCCTTTCGCTTGTGCCTATTTGTTCGCACAACTCAGTGACCTTATGGCGTGATCACCGACGCTTCCTATTGGTCGAGCCGTGTCGCCTTACTAGCCGCTTCGCGTAGTAGGTACTCTCGCACGATTCTGACACCAGATAATGGTTTCTGATGATGCCGCTGCTCCGCGGTGGTGATGGAAGCTTCTTCTGTCACCTGGCTCCCGAGTTTCCGCTTTAGGTTCCCCTCATGGGCCACCAAAAATGTTCACACCGTCGCCGGATCCAGGCCGGCTGCCCCTCAACAGCCAGGTGGACGCTGATGGCTGGCGGTGAGAGCCTTGCGGGAGGTGGATACGTTCGGGCGGCGTCAGCAGGCCCGCAACTTCTCCTTGCCGTCCCGCGTGTCGTAGGCCGGTCGCGGGTTCTAATTTCGGGGTTCCTGTGGCGGGGGTAGCCAATAGTGCCGCACTAATGAAACCACGGTTAAAGGTCCAAGTTGTATTTACTCACTGGTCGAATTAGATACAGTGTTCACAATTAACTTTACAATTTATTACTAATAAGATGGCGTCCATGCCATGCGCGCCTCGCGGTTAACAGTGGTGGTCACTTTTACATACGTTTCTGCGACGAAACGAAAGTCCCAGACTTACTAAAAACACACCATCATAGCTACTATGATTTACGCGAAGGTTACACCTTCTAAATTACATTAATACCGGTACGCGTCGCGACGACTCGTATAACCGTGCCGAGCTCGGAATTGCAACAGGATGCGGAAGCGCAACCGCTCCGCCCGTTTGACATTAATAGTGTTGCGTCACACACGCATTCTCACTAGAGATGCGCGATACATCGATTTTGCATGAACACTAAAATTTGTAATAAAAATCAGAAGTATAGGTAGGTACTTAGGATACTTTCGGACATGTTCTATTATTTTTTCATCATCCATTATCGGCAATCGGTGAAACAAATAGAACGTAAACGTGCGTGCTCCCTCACTAAAGCGTGTACCTACCAGACTGTTAGTTTGTATCGCTAAGCGAATGCCGAGATTGAGGCGCGTAGGTATAGCTCGCGCTTGGTCCGTTTAAATAAATGAAGTTACAATACTGATAGGTAGATAGTAGGTATCCCGCGCCCTCAATAGGATGTTTTTCATGCAATTAACACCATTTTTACTGTGTAGGTATAGTAAGTCGATTATCGCGGTTTTTTCTACATATTTAAGTCGATTTTATGAAGAATTGCAGAAAAATGACCCTTTGTTCCATAGGTGCGATATACTTACCTACTCTAACTATATACTATAACGCGGGAACTATGATGTTGCTACGCAACGAAGGCGCATTACCGCGCTCTTAAGCGTGTACCAGACTGTTGTAAACCGAAGTTTTCAACAACGTTTACAACAGTGCGGACAGTTGTTTGCAACGAAATTTCGGTTGACCTTTCCACGACCTTGGTTTACGGGCGCGCGTTGAAAACTTGCTGCAAACCCACCGGCGGTCCGCTATGTGGACGTTTGTTGTAAACCACGCAAGCAGCGTTGGAATATCGAGCCTCAAAAAATAGAAGAATTTGCCTACACGCACCGTCCCGCCCCTTCCCCCGCATCCCGCGCAATAGCGCACGGTCCGCAGGCTAGCAACAGAGAGCCCTCCGGTAGCCGACGGGAAGTACGAGAACGGTCGATATATGCGAATCCTCCGCGACTCTCGTCGCGACGCTATTTCATATTATTTGTGTTTTAAACATTGTTGTGTAAACATTTAGTTAAAAGTTTTCTTTAAAGACATTGGCTTTAAACTGGCGCCCCACGTTGGGCAACCGGAGGGCTCTCTGTTGCTAGCCTGCGGACCGTGCGCTATTGCGCGGGATGCGGGCGGAGGGAAGGGGCGGGACGGTGCGTGTAGGCAAATAGGTAAGAGCGCGGTAATGCGCCTTCGCTGTGTAGCAACAACATAGTTCCCGCGTTATTATAATACTCTATAATTATATCGTACGTAAGTAAGATTGATACTCGTAAGGGTACGGGTACTAAAAGGAAACTATTTTATTTAAAACAACACAACTGCCGTGCACGTAAGCGTGCGGCGCGCCTCTGATCTCATAGGTAGGTATCTAGGTACGAAGATCTGATCCGCTTGCCGGTAGGTGAGGAATTTCAAAAAAATGTGTAGTCTTCGAAAAAAAAAAATTTTTTTTACATTATTCGTTTTTAAATGATATTTTAATTTCATACGTTGCACGGAAATCTCTATATTTAGAAACACCGGTCCGTTTCGTTAAATAAAGTCTATTTAATTAGAAATTCTTGAAAATGTAAGTCAGGGTGATGAATCTTCGTCAACTTTGTTACTGTCTAAGAAAAATAATTAAAAAATATTTAGAGTAGATAATTGAATTTTGTTTGAAATTTCTTAAAGAAAAATAGTTTGCACAACATAATCTGTAATAAATTATGACATCTCAATATATTTTTTTATAGAAAAACTGATTTAAATAACCATTTTGTTACTACTGATGACAAACAATCTATTACCTTAACGTTCCTGCCCTAAATGGAGCACATCTAGTTTGATGCTATTTAATATTGCAATCGTTTGTATTTTCTGTAATATTATTAACAAAATCAACAATTTAAACATGAACACTACAAAAATAAAAAATATTTTTGTCAGATATTTAGAGGGACAGCAACAAAATTGACAGTAACAAAATTGTTAAGGAGTTTTTACATGCGCCTGTTAAATAAAACACACATATAATTTATTTATTTTATTTCGGCCTATTTGCCAAAGTAAAAGTTGTTTAACTGCATGGTCTGAGTCACCTGATACTAAGTATATGTTCACTGACTTTTGATACACGCCGCTGCATAATATTTATTTTAGTATAATAATGGCACTAATCATCACATTGGTTAAGAATTTTAATACTACTAAAGTACAAGAGATGAGCAAAAAACACATTTGAACCTATTAGGTACTAATAGTAAATTAATGCCCGAATACTGCAATACGCTACTCAAATTTGAGGGGTTCTTAATCATCAGCGTCTTTTTCATACCTTTGACATTAAGAGTGACAGGACGATGTTTCAGAGCCCCTCTAATTTGAGTAGCGTTTCAGAAGGTAACTTATAAATCTAAATAATAACATTTGTATTAATGGCACCGTAATCATGTTTTTGGTATTTGAGCATATAGAACTAATAAAAACCACTTCTATTTATTTATTACTTAGAAATATCGTTTAGAACTAAAAAATACTTTATTCTAATAGCACTTTAGTTATCACATTGGCCTTTGAAATTAGAATTAGCAATTATAACATATTTTAACGTATCAATTGGTAGATTTACTACCAAGAACTACTTTTACTTATTTATTATCATTTTAGAACTTACAAATATCTTCTAATCTTTTTCTAATAATTGCAAAATAATCATCACAATGGTTTAGATATTTAAGCATAATAGAACTAAGAAAAAACTTATTTGGGCACAGCAAGTACTTAAAACTAGTTCTACTTATTATTATCAAATCTTTTAATAATGGTATTGCAATCATCAGAATGGCTTAGGTATTTTTGACAAGGAGTATTAAAAAAGTACAACTAGTATCCAAATACAATCAAAAATAGGTATATAACCTTACTAACACATTTTTAACTCACAATCAGATAATTTTATAATTTAATTGTAACATAATATTAACAGTAGTAGGAACCTTGTTCAGAATTCTTTGTTTTCAAATCACGGATTTAAAATCTTACATTGTTCTTTATCCACATGGTAAAAGGTAAAACTAAATAAAATTAAAACAATAGTCACAATCGTCAAGGGGATGGTGGTCATAAACACAAAAGTTACAATAAAAACACCAAAAGTATGGCGTTTTCATTAATGTTTTAATATCGTGTCTAGTCATGGCCAAAACGAAGTGTAACGGTCTTGAAGTAGCACCAATGACTTGATTCCTGCATCCGAAACATACTTTCGATAATATAAAATGTGTCTGTTCCCAAGGCCACTGGAGATTATTATAATAGCATTGTACAAAATCGTCCATAGTTAGGAATTTATCAATATCTATCATTGTAATTACGACCATTATTCAGTCTGAATCTGAACCTGAAAATAAAAAGAAACATTATATGAGAACTTAAGGCTCATTTCATCAGTGATGACCGCAACTCGTCAGAGAACACAACTGTCAGGAGGTAAGTAATGGAACAAGGACTAAATTTAAATAATAAAAATTATAGCACATGTATCTAGGTATCTTTAAAAATAACTTGAACTATTAACTTGAACTAAAATGGAAGTAAGTTTTAATATCATAACAAAAAACCGTACCTTGCAAGCAAGTATTACATATAAAGTCAAAAAATGAATAACCACCGGCACATTCTTCACAAAACATTTTTTTGCAGGCAATGCATTTAATTTTTCGACCTAATATCGATGTGCATTTATGGTGCTTTTCACCTTGAACAGACTCAGGATATACTGGTTTCCCTTTTTTCTTATTAAACACAGGTTTTGGTTTCAAAGGCTTCACGTAAGGGGTGTTCGTAGTGTTAAGGGTTATTTCTTCATCGGTACTCAATATTTTGGAATTAGAGGGAATTGTTCTCTTGTCACTCAAAATTACAAGAGGCATTAAATCAATTTCCATCAAATCGTCATCTATATTTTTGGAACAGTCGCTGACAACATTTCCTATTTCATTCAGGTCTATGGAATCATACGTGTACGATTCTATTCTATGAACAGCTGTTTCTATTGTGAGATCACAATTTGCTGCTAGTGGATCTTTGTTTGTAATATCTAGGCGAGGTGAAATTTCTACTTGCATATTTTCCTTAAACACATTCGTAGAAGTTTTAAGAGGTACTTTTTGATCGATTTTGGGAGTAATATCAACCAAAACACTGTTACTTCTTTTAGAAGTAGATGGAAGCGATACATTTTCTTTATCGTTATCATCGTTAGGTTTTCGTATGCCATGACTTCGAGTGGAAAAACATGCACAATTACCTCGCAGAGGTTCACAAAAACAACTGATGTCTCTGAATTTCAAAATGTTTGGATTATCTGTTGTTATAATTTGGTGTAAACTCATGGTACCCTTTAACGGAATCAAATCTCTTGGAAGTAATTTTGTTATTTCATTAACTTTTTCTTCTTTGATTAGAAATACTTTTACGTTAACTGATTGCTTTAGCACAGTATAGGCATCTTCAGCATTTGTTATATCTATTCCGTAGCATGCTTTTCTGTCCAGCATCCTTTTTACACAGCCCCCTATGCCATCAGCTGCGCTCTTCCCATGGCCACTTTCAAAATATGACCAGGTAGAAAATAGCATATTGTATTTTTTTGTAAAGAGTGAATGTAAGTAAAAATTATTTTTTTGCCTATACTGTGACGATGGGCCGTCAGAAAAAAAATGTAATGTATCAACATCAGGTGTTTTTACTTTTATCAAATCGAGTATTGGGGTTAAATGTGCCCATATGGCTGATGGCTGATGACTGTTATTGTCCGAAATGGAACAAAATGATTGGGCATTATTTTTCCAATAGATCATACCAGTATGAAGGGTGATTTGAGCCTTTGAGGCACCAAAATGCATCGACTGAATTTCTTCTGATAATTTTGTCTCAAAGTTTTCGGAAAAATCACACACTATTAGAGCTTCATTGTCTTTTAATGTTGCAACAGCATTTTGATATTCCTTTATTTGTTTTACCATATTAAAATGATGTTTTTTAAATGATCGTATACAAGTGTTAATTTTTTCAAACAGTTCTTCAATTGTGCCTGTTTTTAACGATTTTACCATTTTTTTAGTCTTCATTAGTTTCTGTTCTGTACCTTCATTTTTCACGTAAGTATGATCTTTTCGCTCCCACTCAAACCAAGTCACTGATTTTTCTTTATCATTTTCATATGAATTTGAAACCTCAACTTGCCGTCCTGCACATTCCATACAGCTGTTGTACATACAGTTGTAATTATCTGGACTACATACCAGCTGTTTTAAAAGTTCATTTATGCTGTGTTTTAATATACTATGTTTTTTTAAAGCAATAAATAGGAAGTTTAAAGTGCTGTGCTTAATGCACATGCAAGTTTCTCTTGAGTTTATGTTTGGTGATAAAATAAAGTAAGGCTTTTGTTTGTAAAATGTGGTAAAACCGTACCGACCACCTTCGCTTTTATACTTTTTATAAAGATTGATCAAACTGTCTAGTAAATATCGAATTTGATGTTTCTCCTTATTTTGTGTTCTTGTCTCTTTTTTGCCCGCAGTGTTTCTACTAATATCGTCTCTCATGTAAAATAATCTAATTTCTTGTATAATGTTAACTCGTTTTGTCGTTCTCTTTCTATCGTTGTATATATTTTTTAATCCAAATAACTTCGCTGTATACGTTTTATCTTTTGAATTTGTAATTAGACATTTTAACACACGTTTATCATGGTGTTTTTTGCAATTCCTGTAAGTTTTTTGTAAAGCGCTCTCCAAAATTTCCTCTCGTGCTTTCATCTTTGTTAAAGATTCTTCCATTTCGAATATCTTTTTATTAGTCTGTGCCTGAATACGTTGATACTTCTTTTTGTAGCAATCTTTTAGTTTTCTATAACTTTCAGTGTAAGTTAAATATCTATTGAATTTGTTCACAAGTAATCTGTATTTAGTTCTCAGTTTTTGAATTTTGTTTTCTTCTTTAGCAGTACTAGTGTGAGTTTCTTCATTTGTCTCTTCTTGCAACCTATCTCTATCTCTTTTACGACTTCTACTTTTGTTTTGGTAAGCTCTCCATTTTTGTCTTTGTAGCTCTTTTTCTTCCATTGACATTTCTGACACCTTTTTCTTTTTTGAGTTTATTCTGTTTAGATTTTTCTTACGTTGGTGTTCATATTTTTCTGGATTTTGATTTTTCATACGCTCCCTATACCTGCGCTGCTTTTCTGCTGCACTTAGTGGCATTTCTACAAACATATATAATAAAAATAGAATGTTCCATAACCATTGGACGTACAGGTGTAATCTATGGGTAACGTTACGGCTTAAATACACATAAATGTACGACGCGACATCGCAACGTGCCACGACGCACGCCGTTATTCAAAATTGAAAGTAATGGCTCCTCCTGCTGCTATTAAGAAGGCGCATTCTCCTTATAAAGATGAAACAGCTACACAGAATACAGGATACATCCATTTCTTTCAATTATGAATAACAGCGTGCGTCGTAGTCCGATGCGACGTCGCATCGTGTTTATGTGTACAAGGTGTTAGATCCTTTATATATGAAAAGCAAAAAGAGAAGTTCTCTGTCGTGCGCGTCGACTACTGTTTCTTATACCTAGCTACTCAAATTAACTTTTATCCTCCGAAGCGGCTACCGGTAGCCGAGAAACATTGATTTTCTATTTGAGTCTGGAATTCCGGGCCCGAATACTGAAATGCAACTCAAATTTGAGGGGCTCTTAAACATCATGGCGTTTTTTATATGTACCTTTGATATTGAGAGAGACAGGACAATGCTTAAGAGCCCCAAATTTGAGTAGCGTTCCAGTATTAGGGCATTAATGAATTAAAGAATGAAGGTTTAAAAACTAAAACCTGACTACCCAAAATGCTGAAAGAAGCCTAATTTGATACGAAAGCGTCGGTACTATCATTAATTTTGTGACGAAAGTCTTGGGATTAAACGTAACTTGTAGTAGGAGGCATGTCTTTAGGTTGCAGTTTAGGTTTCTGGCCTCCGACTACAATTTATGTTTAATCAATCTTCTATTTCCGACAAAAAAGGTAAGGTATAAATGACATTTCACAGTAGATATTATGCGCAATCCAAAATCTTCGGTACGATGTCCCTTACACCCTGTATTTTAAAATGTGCTCATCAAAATCTTTCATTTGATACCAAACACGATATTTATCTTCAAAAAAAAATCCGAGTAAAATCTACCATATTGAATCCCTAGTGACTGACGTCATAGTATACACGCATCATGGATTGAAAAATCGGTCGAGTAGTTTACGAGAACCGAGGGAACATTCAAACAAACATGCATACTTTCACCCATACCTATTTACATACATACATAGACAGTCAATATTCATAAATCCCACAAAAATAAAATCCTAATAATAAATAAAGCGTATATGCTGACAAATAAAAAAACAATTTAAATAATATTGAAAGAACCGGTGTATAGGCTTCTTTACATGTCAGGTTTGTTACTTTCCAAGTCAGCATATAAGTTACTTAACAAAACTGACGTAACGAATTGCTACTTCAATATTCAATAATTAGCATAATTCGTTTGTAAACATAGCTAGGTTACTGAATTTACATTGATTTTATGCTTAAGGAAATAAACTCGTACATATGTTAAGTGAAATGCTCAAACTAAACCGAATATTATTAAAATTATGGTAACTTACCTTGACAAAAATTTTGCACTCAGGCGGCGTGTCAGAACGTTTACTCCTCGCACCACCGGTCGTTTGACACTAGATCGTTCAAAATGGCAGCGTGTGGTAGTAAAAGGTTCAGTGTTGCTAATTTGAGGAAATTTCTACCAAAATATTGGAAAAGTTGATAGGAATCACGGTAACAAAATTGATGTGTCAGGATGCATCAAATTTTGATATTTTACTAATTCTAAAATATTTATTAAAATAATTGATTTAAATTTGTATAATTTAATTATTTTGAAATACTTTTATTTGGCGTAATGATAGTATAAAAATATTTAAGGTGTCCTAGGAAAAAGTATTAAATAATTGATGTTAATTGATACAATACTACCGGGGGACAAGGTAAAATGACGGTATCTCTAATACTTATTTATTTATTTTAAGATTTAAGGTCGCTGCATACGTAACGTGATAAAAACTCGGACAGAACGTGAACGGGACGGGGACGTGACTGCCTCGTTCAAAACGGGAACGTGGTGTAAATGCATACGCACCGTGACAGTGACTCGGATCTAACGTGCTAGTGTTGTGAACAAGGAAAGATGGATTTTTCATTTCAAGAATTGGCTTTAATTGCTATTGCTCTAGATGACGAAGTAGCTACTGCTGTAAACAAGAAAAGGAGATTTTCTGTACATCCTACATGGCAGAAAAGAGAACAAGAAGGAGAATACCACACTCTCTACAAAGAACTTCTGGATGATGAGACTAAATTTTATCAGTATTTTCGTATGCCAAAGGAATGTTTTGCTTTACTGGAAAATAAGCTAAGCCCTCATTTACTTAAGAAAGACACTGTTATGAAAAGAGCTATCACACCTCGCGAACGTTTGGCTGTATGTTTAAGGTAATGAAAGACATTTTTTAATAGTAGTTATTTATTTCAAAATTGTAATAATGTAATATTTATTTTAAATTGCAATCATAGGTAACAATTATGTTATGAAATTATCATTTAACATTTATTTTAAATGACTAATGTCACTATCAGAATCATACTGCGAGAAATAAAGTTGTATTGAATCCGACGCTGGTTGTTCAGAAGTTGGCAAAGGCGATGAAATAACCGGCATTAATGGTGATGAAGACGAAGGAGAAGACAAAATAATAGGCGTAGATTGCGAAGACCTTAGGTTTTCAGTTAACTGCTGAAGCTCTAAATTATGTATTACTTGAAAAATTTGCCCTTTTGCCAAATGTTGCAAATATGGAGAAAATGATTTTAAAGTAGGTGCAAGTCCCTGTAAAAACGCGTCGATAGGATGTTCTTCTTTTTCAGTATTTTCAGTTATTTTGTTTTTATTCATGAGCACATATTTCATTAAAGTAGCTGAAGCGGTTTCAGGAACAGGGGCAGGCCTCTTCTTTTTTTTCAGAAGTGGATTCCTCTGAGGCTCTTGAATTGGAAGGTCGGATGGAGGGTTGGAGGGTCGGTTGGAGGGTCGGTCGGATGGAGGGTTGGAGGGTCGGACGGATGGAGGGGGCAGGTAGGATGGACCTTGCTCATTTGTAGCTGAAGATGCAGTTGGTGATATTGTAAATGACGTAAGAGGTGGACTAGCTACAACATCATTATTGGCCTGCGAATTTGGCTCCTGATTAATGTTGCTCATCGATTGTGTTATGTCAGATAGTGGAGAAGGCATCATTTCGCCGCTGAGTTCTACAAAATTTTCTATTATATCTCTATCTTCGTCAACGGCCTTGAGAAATTGTAGTTGGTCATAAAACTTGTACAATTTTATTTTCTTTGCAGCTTGACCAGTGCTAGTTTTTTGAACTTTTAAACTTTTTTTATACTGGTCTCTTATATTGGTCCATCTTTGTTTGCAGATCACCCAATCTAAAACATAAAATATTTATATTAATTATAGCAAAAAATATATTTGATAAACAAGTGTTGCAATTTTTTTTTCCACGAGCGGGATTCAAACCCGCAGCCCATGCCATGCCGGGTCAGGTGCGCTCGAGTCTTAAATTAAGTTGTTTCCACACTTGTTTTTCAAATAGTAATCTGTTCGAAACAACATTTGCGTAAAATTATATTTATAAAAAATATATTTTTTATTATTATTATTTTTATTATTATTATTTATTATTGAAAATAATTTCAGATATTTGGCCACTGGTGACTCACATATGACAATTTCATTTAGTTACCGTTTAGGTCATACCACAGTTAATAAAATTGTCAAAGAGACATGCAAAGTTATAGTTGACCAATTAATGAGCGAGGTATTACCCGAGATGACTACGGAAATGTGGAAAGCTGTTGCTGAAGATTTCTGGCTACTGTGGAAATTTCCTAATTGCTTAGGAGCACTAGACGGTAAACATGTAGTGATCGAAGCACCACCTAACAGCGGATCTTTATTTTATAACTATAAATCGACATTTTCTATTGTTTTATTGGCCCTAGTAGATGCAAAATGCAATTTTATTTACGTAAATGTTGGAGCTCAGGGAAGAAATCATGATGCTGGAATTTTTACAACTTCTTCACTAGGACGACGTTTAAATAATGGTACTCTAAACATACCCCAAGACAGAACTTTACCCGGTACAAACATTATTGCACCTTTTGTCATCATAGGTGACTCTGCCTTTCCACTAAAAACATATTTATTACGTCCGTATCCATACAACAGTGGAAACCGCGAATATGACGTCTTTAACTATCGGTTGGGTCTTGCTCGTCGCTATGTAGAAAATGCTTTTGGTATTCTTACTCAGAAATTCCGAATATACCAGGGAAGAATAAAAATTAATCCAGATTCGGTTGATAATATAATACTAACGACATGCATATTACACAACTTTATAAGGAAAAATAGTGAAAATGAGATTAATCAAAGTAACATATTAGAGGATTCGTGTCTTAACAATTCAAGTCCTCAAGGCGGTGGTGCTTCTCGTCAAGCATTTGGTGAACGAGAAAAATTCAAAGTATTTTTCAATTCTTCTGTTGGTATTTCTAACACGCATCATGAATAAAATTATTATTAGGACTAGATCAATAATAATGATTAAAAATGGTTAATTTTATTAATTTGATTACTGGTAATAACATTCAGATAATGATTAATAAAGAGTTTGAAGCTTACTATAGAGTTTCATTGCATTTGACAGCTCAATCCCTCAAACCCCAAACTATTTACATCCCTCACAGACTTTATAGGTTAAGAAAGAGATAGCAATACCATAAATTAGAGGATTTATGTGGGAATAAATGTGGCAGAGGAGCTCGATGACGCAGTGGTTAACGCGCCCGGTTTGCGGTTGCTAAGGTTAAGCATCTTTCGCAAAGACCGGTCATCAGATGGGTGACCAAAAATTTATCATTTCGAACTCCTCCGTGCTTCGGAAGGCACGTAAAGCCGTTGGTCCCGGGTGCATTACGTATACGTCAGACGGGCGCTTTTGTGAAAATAAAAAATAAATAAAAGGTAAACAAACATTTCGGCGGCTCATAAAATCACAAATACACAACCAAATCATCAAGTAAAGGTATTATTAGACAGAGTTACTATATTATGCAAATCTAATCCAATCCAACCGCTAAAACACAAGATTTATAGTTATTTCATTGATTTGCTTAGTAGGTAGAACTACGCAGTTGTCAAAATGTATGTAAATATTACCCGGTAAAATTCAGTTTACAAAAACCAAAAACTAAAATACTTCTACGCGAACGATTTCGCTGGTTGATACGTCATTGGAAAGGGAATTTCATAACGCTCAATAGCTCAGAACATCTTAGAGAAATCGAGGCGGCAGTTTCTTTACTTATAAGGCAAAATATCTGCCGAGGCCTATAGGCCTCTCCGGTGCTTGACGGAACGGTTTTTTACTGAGGTTCATAGGCCTAATCATTAAGTAAAGGTATTATTAGACAGAGTAGTTACTATATTATGCAAATCTAATCCAATCCAACCGCTAAAACACAAGATTTATAGTTATTTCATTGATTTGCTTAGTAGGTAGAACTACGCAGTTGTCAAAATGTATGTAAATATTACCCGGTAAAATTCAGTTTACAAAAACCAAAAACTAAAATACTTCTACGCGAACGATTTCGTCGGTTGATACGTCATTGGAAAGGTAATTTCATAACGCTCAATAGCTCAGAACATCTCAGAGCAATCGTTGTGTGTTTGTTGTGCAGTGGCAGTTTCTTTACAATAAGGCAAAATATCGCGTCGTTCCTGCCGAGGCCTATAGGCCTCGCCGGAGCTTGACGGAACGGTTTTTTACTGAGGCTCATAGGCCTCGGCGGAGCCCAGAAGGAAGGAAGAAGCCCTAATAAGTTATTGTAAAGTTATGAATGTAATAAATGAAATAATACCTACTTACCGTTTTCAGTGAGTGATAATTCGACTGCAATTTTACGCCACAGGTAATTCTTGTACTTAGTGTCTAAGTACTTTGAGTTAGTAAAATGATATAATGCTGGGTATGACCGTACACACTCGATTAGTTTTTCATCGTCCATTTTCGACACTTAGTTTTGCACTACTTCTCTCTCCGGAACGAACGGGGCGACTGTGCATACGTAGCGGAAACACGGACGGGACGGGGCACGCGCGGGGCGGGACGTGCTAAACATCGTCAGCGACGATATTTTTCCCGCCCCGTGAGTGCCACGTTCACGTCCCGTACGTGTCTCCGTGACATATGCTCTTTCATATACATTTTGTATGAAACGATTTTTCCAAAACTTCCCGTCCCGTCCCGTCCGTGTAAAAACCCGTCACGTATGCAGCGACCTTTACTATTTATTATATTATTTATGTAATTACGTGAAAATGTAGCCTTATGTCCAATAAATCTTAATAAATTTAATTGTTATTATCAGAGGTAAGCATGTTTACGAAAAAGTATTTTAATTCAGAGGGACAGGCTGAAAAGTGCAACTACACATTTTTGTGAAATTCCTCAGGTAAATATAACGCGAGCTCGAGCGAGGTGACGACACGGTGGCCTGACAATACTATCGTTCTATCATTCATTACCTTTGTTTACGTAGCTTATGTACCTACCAACATTTATTATATTAAATACTCATTAATTATAGTAAAAAGTGTTTTTAATCAAATGCATTACTTACTAAGGTAGGTAGGTATTGCGTAACAGTGTGTCGCCACAATGAAATAGTAATACTGTGGTGTCGCGTAGCGGGGAAAGAATACTAGGTACCACCATAGAATACATAGTACCTAGGTACACTCCCTTTCTTCCCTTGCGTGTCGTAAAAGGCGACTAACGGACTAAAGACTGTACATAGGTAGGTACCTACTTCTAACAGCATGAGCGGTGATGGGCTCACCACCTGTCAAGCTAAGCACATGTGCAGTCGCTTTTTGGTGTAAAGTGGACTATGATAGAGGACTGCTTTTGCTGTCCTTGTTGCCTAGTCCCAACTAACCCTTCCGGGATAATAGTCGTGATTATATGTATATATGTATACATGTAGGTATTGCGTAGGTATGACTAGTCATTGGTTTGTAGGTATGTAGGTATTTACCTATATTCAGTGCGCATTTAGGCCATTAATTTTATCTTGTGATACCTACCTAAATAGTAAAGAAATTTTGGTAGGTACTACCTACACAAAACCACTTTTCGGCGATATTCGCTTGCCTATCTACGCGCACTGGGAACTTCCTCCACTGTATGTTTGTACCTATGTAGGTAGGTATATTCAATTCATATATATAAGTAAGGTCAACCGGGGTAATTGCGTCATATTTCTCGAACACGTCAAGTTATCGCCATATTGTGAGCAAATGTATGGCATTATCCACTTTTTAAAACTCTAGTCCAATATTATGGCTGTTTCTGTACAAAGTTCTAAGAGTGATTTCTTCGCCGGACTATTAAAAAAGTGACAAATTGACTGTTTTTGTTAAATTGGAATTTTAGACGCATTTTCCCCGTTTGAGGCAAATGCGTCTTTCTTGAGCAAATACTTAATTAGCAAGCTTTTCGTGAGAAATAGAAATTAGTTTTTTTTGTATCAAATTTCTGTGCAATAGAATGACAGATAAGCTAGATAAAAAGACCAATTGACGCATTCAGAGACAATTTAGTAAAAATAGGGGAAATGCGCCTATTTTTGATGGACGCATTAGCCCCATTCTAAATGCAGATGTTGTCAACATTTTATTTGGGTAACACGCCTGTGGCGCCACTTTCTATGCCAAAACAATTTTGCTTTATAATTATGGTAACACTTTATATATTTCGTAATGAAGAAATAAGGTATTACGTTATTTGTACTAATAAAAATAAATTTAGTTTACGACTTTTCCCATACTGTAAGTAGATTTTATAGTGTTTTGACAGTTGTAAAAAAAAACTGGTAAACAATAAACATCTTTATTTAAATTAAATGAGGCACTAGTCAGTCAACTACAGTATCAATACAAAAATTACGAGATCAAATTGAATCTAGAAAGACTATCTAAATAAGACAGTCAAATTTTAAGTAAGTTCTTACATAAAAATATGGCACATCCGATAACAAAAATTGTACTTTTCAATGCCATTCTCTATACTTGGTTCGTATTCAAGAACGGATCTTGAGCAGAACTAAAAACTGAGTGATGAATTTTTCAAGGCTATTGGAGGAGGGAATTTCCTGTTTTACGCATATTCAACATTATTACGATATTTTGAGTTCTCTAATAATCGATCGATTTATCAAAATAGTTTAGTATTTCTTGTGCGTAAAGAAAATCATCAGCTGAGTTTTGCTTGACTTCCGTTCTTGAAGGCGGTCCTAAGTATTTTTTAATTATAATAAACAGGAGTAACAAAAAATAGGTATTAACCGACACACAGCTAATGTTGAATAAGACAGTTCTATGATAAAAGTAGTTCTTTCAATATTGGCTATTGGTGTGTTTAAACCATGTCTATATAAACAGAAAAAACATAAAAAATGTGCGTAGCACTAACACTAGGTAAAAAAAAAACGTATAAGAAAGGTATAGGTATAGGTAACGTACTTAGTTATCAAACATAAAATCGTCAAAATTCTTCATTTTATCAAAAGTTGTATCTTACCCAAACTTTAAAACTCTAACTTTAATAAACACAAATCTTTAAACTATTTAAGTATTCAAAACATATTATCAAAAAATAACTTTTAATAAAAAGAAAATCTTCATAATTAAATATTTAGTTTAATCATAAAAAGTAATCGACATCTAGGTCCACATCTGAATATTTTAACTTTCAGTCACAGTTTACTTTTATTAACAACAATTCAGTCTTACAGAATTCTGTTACGAATATAAAGATCAAATCTATAGTATTTGCTAACAAATGTCGTATTTGTACAGGTACACACAGCGGCAGATCAACCTACCCAAATCTGTCAAATTTCTCCAATGAATATTGATCCTTATGACCAAATATTAAAGTTCAAAATTGATTGTAGAAATTTGACAGTTTTGGGTAGGTTGATCTGCCGCCGACGATTTAGCGAGTTTCTTAACAATTCGTACGTATAAATTGTGACTTATAATGAATACAAATCTTCTTGCTTATTATTAATCAACAAAACTTATCAACATACCTATATTATAAAAAAAAATATCCCTTCATAAAAAAATAAATCTTTATACTTAGTATAATCATTATTACTAACTAACAAGTAATTGACATAAAAATGTTGCACCAACTCTACGACTAATAATCTTTCAGGAACAAAAATAATGACATTCATAATTCTAAGAATAACGAGTATTATTGGATATTAAATTCTTGAACATTTTCTTTGAAAACAACGTGTCCTCTTCGGGTTATTAAGGGGTTCTCAAGAAACTTAACGATGTCAGCGTCATGTCTGAGTTCCGCTACGTCGTCAACATCAGGGTAATGAAATGATACCATTTTACTATTCTTAATTTTTCTCAAATACTTAACTTGTGGAATGTCATGATCCAATGAGATTACATTTCCGATAAAGTGTTTCACCGTTGTCTTTGTTGCAAATTTCACAATAATCCAGTCACCAACTTGTGAACGTCTTCTGCTGCAATTAGTTTCGTATTCAGCGTCAATGATGTGGTCCTTCTCAGGCTGTATATAATTAAATTGATCGGGTGCTGTTAGTCCTAGTTCAGAGAATGTATCGTCACTTTTACTGTCCTCTTTTTCAGCCAGCTGGATTATATTCTCACAATATGTATCCCAGTTTTGGCTTGAATCAGAGTCGCTAAGGTTTATATTATCACTTTCACTGGTTTCGTTTGACGAATATTTCTTCTTCAGTGTTTTCTTTTGTTGTTTTTTAGTTTTTGAAGTTAATTTCTGTTTTGGTTTTATTTTTTTCTTTGCTTTTGATATATTTTTCCTTTCTCTTTTTTCTTTTTCTTTTTTTCTTTCTCAATCTCTTTTTGTCTTAATTGATTCAAAAAATCTTCATGTGTAATCACTTCACTTCCTTTAACTACTTTTCTTTTCTTAATTTTATGTGTAGGGTCAGCTTTTTTTATTGTGCTAAGTAACAAATTCTCAAACGACACAAGTTCTTCACTCTCGCTGAGATACCGGTCTTCCACAATCTTAATTTTTGGTGTCCCTCGACTTGTGCCAGGTAAATGGATTTCTCTGGGATGGAAAACTATTCTATTGCATGTTTCCTGTATTGTATGTTCTATTGGTGCTTTTTCCGTGGTCTCCGTTTGGTCTTTCTGGTCACTTTTATTTGTTGAGGTACATTTGTCATTGATTGACTTTATTATTTTTCGAGAACATAAACTCCATAAGGTTGGCACTTGTTTTGTTTTAGCTAAATTAAATCTTTTTACAGCGTGAGCGTCGTATTTTTTAACAGGTATTACGTCTTTATTAAGAGGGAAGATGCCGCCTTTTCGAAATCCGTTTCTTATTATTTTAGGATCTAACTCTTTCCACACCTGTCCGAGAATTTCACTGAAATTATTAATTAATATTATTAAACAAGGTGAGTCTTTACTTACGTGAGGCAAGACGGTCTTCAACATGTATTTCTCAAAGACGTTGGCATCGATCCACCCATTCTTTGTAGCCGCATAGCAGGTACCCTCATAGGCGTTTTGAGACATCCACTGGTCCCATACATTTTCCCCACGATAAATGACTAATGGTGCTAATTTCTCTCCTGCTGCGTTTACGGTAAACAACACAGTAACATTGTCTTTTCCTGCAGAAGCTATTGTTCGAGTACTTGCAAAGCCTTTTGCACCTACAATTTTCGTTTTCTCCGGGTCTTTGCTAAAACACGATTCATCCAGGTTCCAGATTCTGTCTGGACTACATTGTATGTTCAGTTTTTTTAAATATTCTTCAAGCATGTCGAAATATTCTTTTATAATGAAGGGATCACATGCTGCTTTTCTAGACATTTCAACTGCTTGTGGTTTTTTTAGTGATAACTTGTTTCGTTTACGAAAAGCAGCAAACCAGTCGTATCCCGGTCTATCCTCTTTAAAGGGCGTAATTAATTTGTTTTTTTTTACATATTGCGTTGCTAACTTTATAGTCTCTTCAGAGGAAAGACCGAAACCATTTTTTTCCATAATGTGAAGAGTACATGCTATTTTATTTTCATATTTTTCGGGTATCACTGTGGGTCTGCCTTTGTTTTCCTTAACAACCCCTCTTCTAAATTTAACTCGGTCTAATATAGTTGTGCGTGGAATACTATATTTACGTGACGCTTGATAAGAATTTATATCACCATTTCTTACTTCTTCAACAGCTTTCTTTAATGTTTCTAAAATGTAGGTAAATTCGGTTTTTTTTTTTGTAATGACGCACCATTTTGATCAGTCTTACATCTGAAACGAATCAATTAAATTATTTACCTATGTTAATACCAAGTTTTATTTTAAAAAAGTAACTATTTTGCAATAAAAAATATTACATGGCAACACCCGCATTCATCTTCAGGATAGTGATCATAAATAGTGTTAATGGAGCAAAATGGACACCAGAAGAATAAGCTTTCCAACATTACTTGTGCATTCTGTATTATTATTATATTATCCATAATAAAATGATTAGGGATATTGGGTATTATATTTGTGGGCTCTCCGCATCCAAAACACTTAGATGACAAAATGAAATGAGTATTTCGCCATGGCCATACAAGTCTTTGCTGTATAAAGTTTTGAAAATCATATTTAGTTATGTGTTTGTCAATATCCATGTATTTCAATATCATGATTTCAAGTAAGTAGTATAATTATTTATCTGAAATAAAAATATTTTTATAATAAAATGTGCGGGAATAAAAAGGTTGACGATTTCTATTTTGGGGAAAATGCGTCCCACAGTCGCAATTGCCCCGTAACGGCATGACGCATTTACCCCAAGACTTTAATCATAACCCTAAAAATCAAAATATGATTATTTCTTTAAATTAAGCTATTTCACTAAAAATAACTGACTGTGTAAGCAGCCCATTGACCAATCCTTACAATCACTATTGAACAAAATCAGTGAATTAAAGAAAACCTAAGATTAACATGGATTAGGTTACTCACCTCCTGTAATAACACGTTGTCCCGACACGTGCAATTTACAAAATGGCAAAATACTTGCATAACTGAACCTCAACGCCATCTGTACGAATAACATGTCAAGTATTTAGTTCGAGGAAATTTAAACAGAGGGCAGGAGTAAATGTAGATTGGACAGTTTTCGTATCAGTTTAAAAAGACGCATTTGCCCCGTAGACGCAATTAGCCTAGTTGACCTTAGATAAACTTATTTAAGTAGGTAGGTAAGTACTTAGTACTTATATGTATGTGAGTAAGTTTATAAATAAATAAGATTACGTAGGTATATTAGGTAGGTATTCATGTACCTGCTTATGTAGGTATAGGTACACACGCCAACAGGTCAACCTATTGAAAACTGTCAAATTCCTCTAGAATACCTCTCTACCTACCCACCTCTGCCTACGCAAACATAGAAATATGAGTAGGTAAGTACCTAATAATTTGCATTTTGTTTTATACGCAATAAGGTTTATTATTGACCTAAGAAAAATACAACAGTCTCACAATATTACGCTAGATGGCAGGCATGGCAAAAAAAATATTAAGTGACAAATCATTTTACGTTTTGTATTATAAGAGCTAAGGTTTATTGTTGCTTAAAAAGAAAAATAACAGTTAACAACTGGGATCGAGAAAGGTCTAAAGGAAAGGTTAAATCTACAAGTTAATGTTTAATGTTGTTACTTTAACAAGTTATCTATCATGTTGATTTTACAATTAAGGAAATGTTAATTTGAAATGACGCCATGTTACTTCAACCGCCTGTAACGTGGTTTTAACAAGATAGCATTTAACAAAATCACAATGTGCTTTCAATAAGATGGAATATTGAAATAACCAAAACATTCTTGTTAATTCAACGTGACGCTACCTTGTTAAATCTACAAGTTAATGTTTAATGTTGTTACTTTAACAAGTTTTCTATCATGTTGATTTTACAATTAAGGGAATGTTAATGTGAAATGACGCCATGTTATTTCAACCGCCTGTAACGTTGTTTTAACAAGATAGCATTTAACAAAATCACAATGTGCTTTCAATAAGATGGAATGTTGAAATAACCAAAACATTCTTGTTAATTCAACGTGACGCTACCTTGTTAAATCTACAAGTTAATGTTTAATGTTGTTACTTTAACAAGTTTTCTATCATGTTGATTTTACAATTAAGGAAATGTTAATCATGTTATTTCAACCGCCTGTAACGTTGTTTTAACAAAATAGCATTTAACAAGTTACGCAATGTTGTTTCAACAAGATATACTGTTAAAATAATCAAACAGTCTTGTTGGTTTAATATGATACCAACTTGTTAATGCTACAAGTTTATGTTTTGGTTGATTTGACAAGTCGATTTTGTTAAAGCAATATGAAGCATGTTGTTTCAAACAAATGTTTGGTTGTTTCAACTAAATAACTGTTAACAAGTTTGATCTTGTTGTTTCTACAAAATCGACTTGTATTATCAACATTTCGTTTGTTTCCGGTAACCAAAATACGTTTATTTCAAACAGATAACCACTTAACAAGTCGAACTTGTTCAATTCACAAAGCCGATTTCTCTCAGTGTAGTAGTGTATACTTTGCCCCAAGAAAGAGCCAAGAACCTTGTGCAACCTGAACAGTGGCATTACAAGTTTTTTCTTATTTCTAGTATTGAAATTGTCTACATCAACGTGTTTAGTAAATGAGTTGACATTGCAACGCACAAAGACTATGCAACTATAAATAAACTGAGATGCAACTGTAAGAACACCAATTTCTTTTAAAATATTTCTTAGTAGTTCGGGAACCTAGTCTATAAATGGTTCTTATTAAGTAAGTTCTTGGTAAGTGCCTCACCAACTGCAACAAAAAACAATAAGTTTGTAGTTGTTAACGATGTGTATAATTGTTAAAAACCAGTCAATAAGCATTACTTGAATTACCTCAGCGGTGGCTTCTCCAAAGTCTTTGTACAAGTGCCTGACGAGCAGCTCTGCCTTGTTCCAGCTCCATGTCTTGCCGCCGCCTTTGCGTATTTTGCATATTGTGTACTTCACTATATTTCATTACTTTCACTAGTATTTCAGACTCCAATACCCTTAAATTTATTTGTAAATCTCTTTCTTGATGGATTTCTCCTCTCGTCAAGTGGGGTACAGTACCCCAGTTACCAGTGTAATTTACATACCGTACAAGATCGAATCAGAAATATTAAGATCCGCAGGTGAATTTTAATTAACCAATATAGCTCGGAGGATTGCTAAACTTCCTAAATCTAGATTTAAGCACACCTATACACCGTTCTATTGTGTTTCTGGCAGACACTTGCATTTGGTAATAGAGGGCTTCTGGTGTATTCGGTGCTGCATCTATGATTGGTGTCATCATGGTGCGTTGTAGTGGGTAGCCGCTATCGCCTAGAATAAGTATTTATGAAAATAAGAACAAAAGTTTATGACTGTTTGTAGAATTGTTACTGTAAACATTAGATAGAAAATATATTTATGTTAAGTAAATATCTATGTTAGCCCTTCTATTATTAATTACCCTTGTTTCGTGCAAGTTAAGGCAGTTTCGAGATCTACATGTTACCTACATTGTAATGTGCTGTATTGTCTGTTAAGTTATATTACTACTATAATACTGTTGAATGTAAAAAGTGAGCTTGATTTATTTTTAAAAATAATTTAAAGACTGAAAAGACTAATCTATATAAGCAATCAAAAATAAATGATTATGTACGAGCTAGTGCCCGTGCAGTTATGTAAAGTTCATGTTATGTTTATAATGTTAATGTTGTTGTATACGAATGCAGATTAATGTTTGTTAATTGAAGGAACGGAGCAAAAGAAACAACCGAAACCGTCGAATAGGTTTATTGCACTAAAATCATATGTTACATATTACACGCATAAGCCGCCCGGTCAGCAACTTAATTAGGTTAAATTATTTCAAAACAATGTACAGCTCGTACAGATTAAAAGACTAATCTAAATATACAATCATTTATTCACCCAAAAAAACAGATAGTCCCCTTGTTCGTACAAACCCTCCAAATATTGTCTTAGAGGGTGGTAATTCCATACTGACGCATCGTGGGCAGCACCGTGGTTAGAGGGGTCAACACATAATATGTTGAGGCCAACATCACATATCTATAAAAATACATGAAAGGTTTAAATTTATACAGGGGTACATTACATATTATATTTTGGTCGTTTGAACTTATGTATGAAACAGCTGATTTTTTTTTTGAGATTTCAGATTTGCTCCCATAGTGAAAGTTGTTCATTTTTGTTCATTTGGCAAGTAAAAAAAGTAACCCTGTATAGTTAGGTACTTTAATGCTTTTAATGTGAAACCTGTCTGTGTGTAAATACAAAGTTATAACTTACTATCATAATATTCAGTGTAACCTTTGCGGTTATAATATCGTTCCTAATAGTCATGTGGTCTAATGATAGCCACATCATCATCATCTTAGCCAAAAGACGTCCACTGCTGGACAAAGGCCTCCCCCAAGGATCTCCACAACGACCGGTTTTGTGCTGCTTGCATCCAGCGGCTTCCCGGGACCTTCACTAGATCGTCGGTCCACCTTGTTGGAAGCCGGCCCACACTGCGCTTTCCGGTACGCGGTCGGCACTCCAGGACTATCCCGCCCCAGCGGCCATCAGTCCTGCGAGCAATGATAGCCACATGACTACCATCAATTTTTGATGAAATCTGAAAATAAAATGGCATAAGGTCTACTTAGCATGTAAGAATTACAAATGCAAGTGGTACCTACTACTTTACTTACCAAGTGTACTAAACTACATAACTTACCTAGTTTTGATGAATTGCCTCTCTTCTCGCGTTTGTGGGAATCGCACAAATTCTCGGAAAACTGATGGCACGTTCAGAGCCTGAACCACTTCTCTAGCCCTTGAAACGCTGGGCTGTGAAATTTGGTGGAACTTGCTCTGACCGACTAAAGTTTGGTATGACCCCACAGCGAAAAATGCCATAGCTGTCAATACCTGCAAAAGATTAAGTGGTATTAGGTATATAGTGTACCTAATATAGAAATTAGGTTCTAGATTTTGTCACTATTAGTAGGGTTTACTTTTTACATGGGTAGACTTTCTTTAATTTTTATTGACAGGCCGTCAGCTCTTGACTCTTCTCGCATATGAGGTGTCAAAATAGTAATTAGGTCGGAAGCCAGTTGTTTTGAGAGCCTGTAGGTTTTTATAAATGCAGTCTCCGACAGGCATATAAAAGGATGTGGCACAACTGCCCTAGGTTGCCGGCGTGTGCGTGCTCGCTGCTGAGGCTGCGGAACTACGTCTTCGTGACTGTCAGCCAACGCTTGCCACAACAATCCAAACATTTCGTGGCTTTCTAGGATTTTAACTTTTCAAAAAGTTCTTAATACGCTGTGCAAAAGTTGCTCACGATCTACTTCAATAAACCTGCACAAAAACTGCATCAATACTGCTGTCATTACTACACAAATGTCAAAATATTTTAATGGGATACGATTATTTTGCAGTAAACGTGCAGGTGTAGTGCAGTTTTGTTTTTGGAATACCTATTAGCGTTACTTCAACGTCCCTGCAACACTACGGCAGCAGCGTTGCTTATCAGTGATGCTGCAGTGTAGTTGCAGTTATTTAGTAGAATCGGCCTACTGGGCTCACGTACCCCTTACCCGCTAGAAGCTAAGTCCCCTTATTAATCTGCGCGACAGCACTGAGTTGTAAGCGATAGAGGTGGGTCGTTGACGGTTTTTGAGTTAACGAAACGAAACGGTTTTCTGTAAACGGTCAACTAGTTGAAAAACCAGTTGACGTTATTAACTGGTTTGCTAAAACGTCAACAGGTCTGTTGAGACGTTATAGTTAATAGAAGTAACGGTAAGTTAAACTAAGTAGTTGACGTTTAAAGTCTAAATCATTGTTCATTGCTTTTAACTTAGTCTGTTTGAGTAAACGGTTGAATTGAATAATGAATCTGGACAATAGAATGAAATAAACTTCCCTTCATACTTTTCCAGGCTTAGGACTGGCTGGTGGTTTGGTGACTTGATTTGATATAGTAGGATAAACCAGGCGTATTTAAAAGTTTAATTCATTTTATGTACATAATCATTCTATGTACATTGTATACATACACAATCATTTTATATACATTTTATCATTTATTTTTTATTTATTTTTTGTTTTTATATTTTTTTGTTTTTTTTAGCGTTTTTTTAGGTTTTGTTTTTTTTTTTGCTTATATACATAAGTACGTCTGAGTATTGTACTTACATCATATTTACACTTTACACATTATTTGTTTTATTTTATTTAAGTAAATCTATCGGGGTTCATATTTACATTTAAATACATAAGTTTTTCGACTTTGTTTGTAGTCAACCTACATCTTCGTTGATTTATAATAAGCCCGGACTTCGAGAACATACGCTCGCAAGGGACTGAAGTTGCGACGATGTTGCAATGTTTTATAAACAATTCCGTCAAATTCGGATACACGTACCGATGATTTTGCCACCATTTCAAGAGACAGTTCCATGTGCCCGTTACACTTTTTCTCGGTAGTACTTCATCCGATAAATACATATCCACTTCTTTTATTGCCATAAGAAAGTGGCGTGCCCTCGTTATTATTCTGACCAATAATTGTGTCAAATATTGCCCAAGGGCTTAGTTCATCTTTCTGGACGACGTCGCTTGTTTCTGTAGCGGTTTGTGAAGTATTTGTGTTTTTTTGAGATATCAATGTCGCCACAAGATTTCTTACTCTTTCTTTTGTTCTAACAGCTTCGTTTCTATCAGAAAATGCTTGCATCTTGAACCTAGGGTCCATAAAAGTGGCTATTGACAAAGTCCCGCTTTGCTCTATATTTTTGAACCTTTCTTGGAGGTCTAATTTCAACGAAATCGCAACATCTGACACGTCATTTGTTAAATCGGTTTTTGCCAATATTTTATTACATGATTCAATAAGACATCGTTTCATAACAATCACGTAACTTCCTGTTAAATAATTTTGTGCGCTCATCATGCTCGTCACTTCCTCGAACAGCCGTAAAATTTGACAAAGCTGTGTTAAGGTGGACCATTCATCATTGCTGAAGGCTGGCATGTCTTTGTTCACCAAAGCTAGCGTAGAACGTACGGCCTCCTGCAATTCTATAAATCTCTGTAACATATAGAAAGTGGAATTCCATCTAGTTTCGACATCTTGTATTAAGTGCTTTGGTGTTTGTTGTTGTTGCACTTGATACTTTGCGAGTCTCTCTGAAGACACAGTACTTCTTTTATAATGTCCAACGATCGTTTTAACTTTGTCGATATGTACCTTGACAATTGAAAATGCTTCCACCCTAAACCCTCTTTAATTGCTTTGGTCATATTTGTCGCGTTGTCACTGACTGCTAAGTTGACTTTGCCTTTCAGTCCATAACTATCAATCAGGGCACTAATCTCAGACGCAATATTCACCGCAGTATGGTTACCAGAAAAATGGCAACATCCCAGTAATATCGTCTTAAATTCCAGGTCTTTAGTTAAGTAATGGCCTGTCACGGCTATGTAACTTTCCGTCACTCGTGACGTCCATAAATCGGTAGTTATGCACATGCTTAATACTTCTTCAGCAACTTGTTGTTTAATGATATGTTCAGTCCGGGTATAAGCCTCTTGTAACATAGAATTCGACAAGGTTTTCCTAGTCGGCAGTGTGTACCCCGGTATCCACCGTGAGAATTTTATAAAAGATCGTTCTTCTACTAACGAAAAGGGATGAAACCCATCGATGCAGAGATCCAATAAGTCTCGATCAATTTGTTTTTTTTGTTCCGAACTAATTTTTTTATGTACATACGTGTCAATAACCTTTTGACGCTTAGGAGCAGGGGCTGGTGCTGGTGGTGGTGGTGGTATACGTAAATTGTCGGTACTTGTACTTGGAATGGCGGGGATATGGTCACCCTCACCTCCATGTGCAGCAACTCTTGGCAACTCAGATACTCCATTCTCCTCGGATGTAAGAGACGCATAAACAGAAATGTGTTTTCTTTTTAAATGACTGCGTAAATTTGCAGTAGTCGATTTAAAACTTATCTTGTCTTTACAAATGTTACACACGGCTTTTCCACTGTCACTCTCCTTTTCAAAATGACGCCACAAAAGACTACAGTTTTTACGTGCCGCTGCCGACATTTTAAAGTTATTTTTTCACGTAGGTACTTTTAAAGTTTAAAGTTTTATCTACACCCGCGATTTACATTTAATAAAATAGAAGAACTTTATGTTACAGCAGTAACACAAGAAAAGATTCTAAATATTCACTAAATTTCACTACAACACAGGTAAAGAAAGACTTCCGCGATAAAAAAATGCGTTGACCTCAACGTGACACTCAAACAAACTAATTAACAAACGCGAACGAGTCAAACAAAACCTGTTTTTCTTGGTCAATAGGCTCGGGTTCGGTCGTTTGCCGGGCAGCGAGCGCTGATTTCCGGACGGATCGGACAAACATAAATATATCTCTCTCACACTCAAACAACTTGAGGCTGGCGGCGTCTCGCTCGCTCGTTTTACTCTCGCTCGCGTTAGGTACCGTGAAGCGTTCGGTCGTCGTTTCGTTCGCGTATTTCGTTGAATGAAACAGGTTGATGAATTTAACTAGTTTTGCAGTAAAGAGAAAACGGTTGATTCGTTAACAGTAGAAAAACAGTTTAAAAAAGCGGTTCGTTGATTCAACGCCCACTCCTAGTAAGCGACCGATTATACCCACCCCTGGGGAATAAATTGTTTGTAACAGTTTATACTCTTTTATTTATTTCTCTTTTCTGAACCTGGAGTTGACTAAACACCCTAAGCGTTTCAACATTATAGAAGTCGTGAAAGGTCCTTCTAACTGGATCTCGCCTATAGTCCGTGTGCTAAAAGACGGAGGAGATATTCGATTATGTGTCGACATGCGCCGAGCAAATGCGGCTATACAACGTGAAAACCATCCACTTCCAACGATGGAAGAACTGTTGCCGAAAGTTCGAGAAACTAAAATCTTTAGTAAGCTGGACATACGAGATGCGTTCCATCATATCGAACTTCACCCAGACTCAAGACATATCACGACCTTCATTACCAGCAAAGGATTGTATCAATACAAAAGGATGATGTTTGGTATCTCGTGTGCGCCGGAGATTTTCCAAAAAACACTGGAACGTATTCTTTTAGGTTGCGAAGAAGTCATCAACTTAATAGATGACATTTTGACGTTTGGCAAAGACGTAGAAGAACACAACTTTAGGCTTAAAAAAGTTATGGCAGTGTTAAAGGAAAATAACGTGATGTTGAGAGAAAACAAATGCATTTTTGGAATTAAGAAAGCCCTCTTCCTAGGACATGAACTGTCAGAACAGGGAGTTAAACCACTAGACAAGTATATTTTGGTTATAAAGGGATTCAGAGCCCCGGCGAATGTCGCTGAACTCTAGAGTTTTATGGGCTTAGTGAATTACGTGGGAAAATGGATCCCCCATCTAGCAACGTTAACAGAACCTCTCAAGCAACTGCTACGGAAAAGAACTGAAGAAACACGGACATTCAAGATGACTGGGGAGACGCCAAAAAGAACGCATTTAATGATCTCAAAGCGGCACTCATGAAGGTACCAAATTTAGGTTACTACAATCTTCATGATAAGACTTGTAATGGTGATTTTCTTGCAGGTTTTTTTAAAAAAAAACACCAACGCGTACAATTTACTATGGGTTTATTAATAAATATATAATTAACTAATGGGTCTATAGGTTGGCCTAGCTCAGGATAATCTTTGGATTGCGAGATGTTCTATCTACGGTACTGCCCTGGTGGTGAACAGTCCCGGTCTCCCAGCGGCTCAATAGATCTTGAGTAGGCGCAGTCCGTACAGTGGAACTGCAAATAACCGGTGCTGGTTAAGTCACATATTTAAATATGGTCCCGTGTATGCCATCAAACAACCCTTGTTGTAACAGTTACACAATAATCTATTGTTTGTTTGTGGCGGCACACGGAAACCGAAACGGAGGATGATAATGAGTTTAGGCCGTAAAACTAAACAGTTGTAGACATAGTTGAATATTAATAAAAATATATACCATGATATTATGGTAAGTATATATATACCTAGGTGCCATTACATAAGGGGATGGTTAAATACATTTACAAAGCGGCGAATATCTGTAGTGATTCTTGCCGTTAGAAGATTTTAACAGCCAACAAGAAAGCGTTAAACGTTAAGCAAAAAGACAATCAAATTCGATGCTTTTACACACCAAATCGCATAACATAATAATTTCCATTGTATTAATAATAGGTAGCACTAAGCTAAGCGGCTGATGCAATAGGTAACTACCCTGCACTCACAAATTCATCTATATACTTAAAACTAATTTATTATTATTGTTCACACTTACCCAATAAGCGGGGGAAACACACACTGATTTTAAAATCTACTGCTATTGCTGCTAAGTTCATAAAAAAGAAATTAATGTAGACGTCAGAGCGACAGATAGATCATGAAATATGCCGATTGCGGCGTATGTATGCACAGCTCCGTGGCTTGAACGAGCCTGGTGTTACTGCTCGGCCGTAGTGGGGGCCGCTGCCCGCGCGACGTCCTATTTAGGAATGCGGTAAAGTCGATTGCTACCGCGTTAGTAGTTCGATAAACTAGCGAATCATCATTTATTAAGTTTTGATATTTAAGCAGTATATAATTTTTATTTGAAATTAGGTTAAGGTATTTAGGTTTAGTTTATAATATTACTATTAATTTATTTAGTTAATTCTTTTACTTTTCTATTACTTACATAGTTTTATTTTTATGGCGATTATTTTAGGTTGTATTTAAAATAACGCTACAGACTGTGGTGATTGCAGATGCAAGCTCTGTAGGTCTGGGTGCAGTGCTAGTGCAAATCAACAAGAACGGGCCTAGAATAATTGCATTTGGTAATAAAACCCTCAGCAGCTGTGAACGTCGTTACTGCCAAACAGAAAAAGAGGCCTTAGCCCTGGTTTGGGCAGTCGAACATTTTAATATGTTCCTGTATCCAAGGTGTTCGATCTTATAACGGACCATAAGCCTTTGGAGGTGATATTTGGCCCGAAAGCAAAACCATGCGCTCGCATTGAAAGGTGTCTTTACGTTGGTTCCACCTATGTTACACATGACTTTTGCGTTGTTCTCGATATTAAAAATGTAGTCGACTTTTCTTTCATCCGTGCTTATGTTTGCAGTTTCTTCGATATTATTTGTTGTCCTGCTTTTCATCTTCATTACTGGATTGTTCGATGATTCTTCTCTTTCCAAATTTATCTTCTGAGTTTGTCTTGTCCGACATTGATTTCTGAAGTGTCCTAAGATGCCACAATTAAGGCAAGCCTTTACTTTTGCAGGGCAGTTGTTTTCACGGGCCAAATGTATGGAGCTTCCACATCTATGACATTCCAATCTGTTTTTTGGCTTCTCCTTCCGTGTCTCTGTACCTACTCTGTTGATTGACTGACTTTCCACAAGTTTTGTACCAAAGTTTCTAATTGACGATCTATGGCTGCATTCGCTTCTGCAACTATTTCATCCAAAGTGGTCTTGTCCCCTGTTTTCAATATCTTCTTTCGTAGTTTTTCTGACTTACCCTTTTCAGTTATTTGGTCTATTACTGATAGGTATTACTGATTATTACTACTGATAGGTAGCTAGTCTCGCGGCCACAAGTAATTTACAGAGAATCAACACAAACAATATTTATGGATTATATATTAAAAATATTCACGTTTTCTACAAACCCTACTACCTATATGGCTAACTTCTTGCTTAACATAGTTGTCACCTGTGACTTTGCCTACTCTTTATGTGGGAATAATTAAGGCGTAATGTGTTATGTATGTACCTAAGTAAACATTTACATTTCGGTCTCTACAGATAAATAGATAGATTACAAAAACACAAATGTTGAAAAAATTTCCACGAGCAGGGTTTGAACCTGCACCCTTCTGACATACCGGGTCAGGTGCTCTTCCAATTGAGCTATCGTGGTTCTAACCAGCCCGCCGAAATTATTCAACACTATTTACTTTTTACTTTGAAAGCCAAAGGCGCCCATTCAATGTTAACAACTACCGTCATTAACATCCGATCATAATATTTTGGCGGGTTTTAGTTGATTTAAAGGTAAATAATTAAATTAATTTGCGAAAGTTACTTGATCGTATATGTCTAAGGAGAATAATTATTTTTATAATCGGTAATTAAGTATCGATTTCTTAATAGCAATTAAAGATTTTTATTCCATATTTGTTGTTATAGCAACACAGGAATTAATGTGTGACTTTTCTTCAAAAAATACTTTTAAAACTAATTAATTTAGATATTTACTTTCCTGCAACGACAGTATCAAAGATATTTTTCTTATATTTATTTATATTTTACTGTAAAAATACATTTTAAGAAATAACTTGTTCAAGAAAAGCCGAAAATGAACAATTCCCTTTAAAACACTGAAAAATCAAAATCTCAGGCGGGAATCGAACCACGCACCTTCCGCATTCCAGGCTGCATTATAACCACTTGACCTCCGAGGTCTGGTTTAACCCATCAGTTTTACCCAACAAACTAGTTCTCAACTATTTAGGTATTTGCCTAACTAAAACAACACTTTATTATTTCTCACTAAACTTCGTAAAATTAGAATGTTTTGTTATGTTGTTGTTTTGCCCGTTCTCCCCTAACGAACGGTAGCGTTTGAATGTCATTTCGCGGCAATAATGAAACGATTTCCATAAAGGCGCCCATTCAATGTTAACAACTACCGTCATTAACATCCGATCATAATATATTTTTTTTTCAACATTTGTGTTTTTGTAATTTGTTCGCAACAAAATTTGCGTTAAAAATTATATAAACATTTATAAATAGCTTGCCTACTTCTTAACTGATCTTTAGTATTTGTAAAAATATTATGATCGGATGTTAATGACGGTAGTTGTTAACATTGAATGGGCGCCTTTGGCTTTCAAAGTAAAAAGTAAATAGTGTTGAATAATTTCGGCGGGCTGGTTAGAACCACGATAGCTCAATTGGAAGAGCACCTGACCCGGTATGTCAGAAGGGTGCAGGTTCAAACCCTGCTCGTGGAAATTTTTTCAACATTTGTGTTTTTGTAATTTGTTCGCAACAAAATTTGCGTTAAAAATTATATAAACATTTATAAATAGCTTGCCTACTTCTTAACTGATCTTTAGTATTTGTAAAAATATTATGATCGTATGTTAATGACGGTAGTTGTTAACATTAAATGGGCGCCTTTGGCTTTCAAAGTAAAAAGTAAATAGTGTTGAATAATTTCGGCGGGCTGGTTAGAACCACGATAGCTCAATTGGAAGAGCACCTGACCCGGTAAGTCAGAAGGGTGCAGGTTCAAACCCTGCTCGTGGAAATTTTTTCAACATTTGTGTTTTTTTAATCTATCTATTTATCTGTAGAGACCGAAATGTAAATGTTTACTTAGGTACATACATAACACATTACGCCTTAATTATTCCCATATAAAGAGTAGGCAAAGTCACAGGTGACAACTATGTTAAGCAAGAAGTTAGCCATATAGGTAGTAGGGTTTGTAGAAAACGTGAATATTTTTAATATATAATCCATAAATATTGTTTGTGTTGATTCTCTGTAAATTACTTGTGGCCTCGAGACTAGCTACCTATCAGTCTATTAAAATTAACTTTGAATTTTTCGCTGAATTTATTTTACCAAAAAATAATATTATTGAACTAAAATCATTTGTGTTTAGCCAAAATGTAGTATTGCACAATAATTATGATTTTATAGGTATGTTTTCAAAAATTATTCAATATATTGTAACTCAGATCGACGAATTTCAGGAACGGGATAGCGGCTGGGCTTTTTTAAGAAATCTATATTTACGTTAAAATTTAAGTTAATATTAACAAGTCCCGCCCGGTTTATTGAATTACCGAACAGTTTGAAATTAAAGCACTCTTGCATTAATATACAAAATAATGATTCATTTTGTTTCTTAAGGTGTATAATAGCATCATTATTTCCTGCTAAAAGCAATGCACATCGAACATCCTCATACCCTCGCTTTGAGAATATTTTAAACACTCAAAATATGAGATTTCCAGTTAGATTCTCGAATATAAATTTCTTTGAGAAAAATAATCGTGATATCAGCGTTAATGTATACGGTCTTGCAAATAAATCGAGCATTGATGGACCGCTGTATAAGACAGTTAACAAAAAGAAACATCATATTAATTTATTATTATTAGAAAAGGGTGAACATAAACATTACTGTTTGATAAAAAAATTGAGTTATTGTAAAGACCCCAATTAACAAAACATCATGGAAAAATATATTTTTGTGATGACTGCATGATTTTTTTTAATAATGAACAGAAATTAAATGCTCACATTTGCGGTGTTCGAACTTTGTTGCCTGATCCTGGTACCCTAATTCAATTTAAACATTTCGAAAGAATGCAAGACATGCCTTATGTTATATATGCGGATTTCGAATCCTTATTAGAACCCAAATTGGATGGTAATGAATTTAATTCAAATAATACAACTGTCTTACAAAAACATTTACCTGCCGCTTTCGCATATTACATTGCTTGTTCGCATGATAACGCTCAAAATAAATACGTATCATATCGTGGTCAGAATTGTGTTGTAAAATTTTTGGAGTATCTTATATCTTCTATCTCTTCTCTCTTAAATTTTTGGAGTATCTTATTTCTTGTATCTTCGGGATGATGTAACTAATATACAAAATATTCTAAAACAAACAATTCCAATGATAGCATTAACAGCTGAGGAGCAAAAGAACTTTGATAATTCTAAATACTGTTTTCTTTGTGACATGTTACTGTTTGACGATAAAGTTAAAGATCATTGTCACTTGACAGGAAATTATCGCGGAGCTGCACATTCCCATAAAGAGAACTTTCTTCACTTGTCTCACTTTTTCCCGGACACCGAAAAATTTGAGCTACTTTGTCGCAATGGTGTATATCCTTATGAATATATGACAAACTGGAAACGTTTTGAAGAAGATAAGTTACCACCACTCAAATATTTTTATAGTACTTTAACCGATGAAATCATTTCAGATTCAGATTATTCTCACGCACGATGTATTTGGAATATGTTTAAGTTAAAAAATCTAGGCGAATATACTGACTTATATCTTAAAACAGATGTTATTTTACTTGCAGATGTTTTTGAAAACTATCACAAAACTTGTAAAACTAACTATAAATTAGATCCTGCATTTTACATGACGGCCCCAGGACTAAGTTTTGATGCGATGTTACTTAAAACGAAAGTAAAACTGCAACTTATAGAAGATCTAGAAATCTTACGTATGATTCAAAAGGGAATTCGTGGTGGTGTGTGTTTATGCTCTAACAGATACGCTAAGGCGAATAACAAGTACATGTCAAATTGAGGGGTCTAAATGCATATCCGCCACTGTCCACCTTTTGACTTTTTAGGATAGAGAAAAAAAACCTGCCTATTGTCATCCAATGTCATTCAGTAACATAATTTTCTTTGATTTTGTAAACAGTGTATCATTTTTTAACTCATTTTTAAAACGGTATTATAATAGAAGCCAGAAAAACAAGAAATAATTAATAAAAAATGGATAGAGGCTGTTATGCATTTCACTCATGGACAGAGGCGGTTTTGAATTTTATACGTGTGGACAGAGGCGGATTTGCGCGATACTATCCATAGGTTCTGTTATGCTAGACTGCACCAAGAACATAAAATCCTAGGTAGGTATCTCTGAGGGGTTACGCGATATTAAAAATAAAACAAAATTTAAATCGGTAGAGTTTCTTTATTAATCAGACAAAATAATTGAAAACAAAATTAAAGGGATATCCCTACTTCTTCTAGATATTCGCATGGTTCATTTTCCGGTTCTCTACCCCCTTCATAATTATTCTCTAAAACATTTTTATAGTAAGACAGTAAGTCATCGCCGTGTTCTTCACACCAATCTTGTCCAAAGTGCTTGTTCAGTAATACATTGACGTCGTCGAGTTTGGGCTTGCCAATTTTAACAGTATTTGGCTCAATGTCTCCAACACCAAAATCGTTCATTGACTTGACACGCGGTTTCATAATACTTTTCGACACGCCCGTGTCAACTTTGTAATTGACTTCACCTCGAATCACAAAGCGTTCAGAACTATTCTTGACTCTTTTGAGATAATATCTTTTGCAATCGGAAAATTTAAAATGATATTGTCCTGGGAGCTTCGTTGTATTTTTGGCATAAGATTTCCAGTCTTTGACGGGACAATCATATCCAAGTTTGATGACCTTTCCATGTTCTTTGTAAATATCTAAATATTCCGATGGTTGCACCATCACCTCTTTCTTTTTTATTACTTTTTCGATATGCCCAAAAACCCTACCAGCGGGCATGAAAGAATGGCCGGGAACTGGGAAAATTAATTCAATTGTTTTCACTGATTGAGGGGCACACATCGTTAACCAATAGGCACACATTGAAATTAGAATTGAATTTTTATTTTGGGAGCCGCAACCATCAGCCATTAATCTAACATTCTTTATGTTTGTCAAATCTACTTGAGTTGTGAGCTGATGGAATACCGCCGAAGCTATCTCATTTGCGGATTTGGCATGAGTGTTCTCTGTCCATGCGTAACAAAATACATTCTCCTTAGAAATTTGGTTGGTGCTTGAACCAACGACTATGGTAAAATTATACATATATAATTGTCTGCTGTAGTAAGCTATCTGATCTGGGACTTTAGGGAGTACTTGATTCTTCTGGCAATCGAATGACAGTGTCAGCATAAATTCCTTTTGCTCTCGTAAATAATCATAAAAACATTTTGATTTTAATTTGTGGATTCGAAGTTCAGTCATAAGGGTGATTGTTGCTGTCTGGTTATTTTGTTTTTTTGCCCTCTTTATTTTCTCTGATATTTCAGTACATTTACTGCACACGTCAACACGCGGAGTATTAAAACCAATGTTATAATTTCTGTTAAAAATGTTCCGGAAAAAGCATTCCTTAACTTTCAGAGACGTATCATTTTGTTGTTCTTGGTACATTCTCCACATTTTTTTAATATTTAGGTCAGATGATACATATTTTCTCTCAGCTGTGGCGGAGCGGCAATAGTGTGACTCGATGCATTTGAACGTTTCTATGAACTGCATAACACTCCGCTTCTTGGCCAAATTTTTCATCGACGCTCTATCGCCGCCACGTCGATCTTCTGCTAGAAGTCCAGTAGTCAAAAAAGTTTTTGAAATCCTTCTAAGTCTATGTACGCCTATATTAAGAATCATCAAAAATATAGCTTGACACACCCGCAATAATTTGTAAGGCTTGGTAAATGTTTTGACGTACATTGCAGTAAATGTTTGGGATTCATTTCGCTGTCGAACCTTACGTCTGCGGCGAGCTGGAACTTTTGTTTTCAAATATTTTAAAATGAAATTGTCTTGATGCTTTTTTTCTTTCTTTGCGTAAAAAGCAGAATGAAACTTTCTAACATCTTGCGGGGTTAGATCATTGCATTTTAGATTTTTCTTTTTATGATTACATTTTCCCAATTTGCTCAGATTGGGTAATTTTTTCGGCGCATACCTTAAACAATTCAAAATGTTATGAAATAAAATCACAAAGATATTAATAAACAATATAAAAGATAATAAACTCAAACAGATAGGTAGGTTATTATAATAATAGAATAAAATAAATTGTACGTGGGAATGTTTTTACATCACGTCACACTACTTTGAATCTACACTGATACACTGATGATTCTTGTTGCATGAAACCATCCTTTTTAAATCGAAACAATCATGGTCCTAAAAGACTTACCGATTCTCCTTCTGCTTGTTACGTTTCCACTGATCCTCTTTGCGGGATCTCTTCCTTGCTTTATTCCCAACGACTGGAGCAACATTTGTTTCCATTTTAATTAGAAAAACACCACTAATTTAATTAAAATAGCACACGACTCACGCATCAAAACACAAGCGGCGGCCATATTGACCTCTGTACTGTGATTGGTTGAAATGTAACAATGGCGGTTCTGCACTTCAAGGTATGGATAGTGTAGCTTTTGCACCTCACTAATGACTAATGGCCGTGATTTTGAAGGATAGAAGCGGTTTTGTCACTAAATAATTATACAGAAATACAGAGAACGAAAACAAGTATTACCAGACTAAAAAATATAAAAAAATATTTTTATGGACAGTGGCGGATATGCATTTAGACCCCTCAATTACGATCCGAAGATTCCAGATATTTAATTACTCTACATTGATTTTAATAACTTATATGGATACGCAATGTGTTCTTATTTGCCTTATTCTAATTTCGAGTTAATTAGTGAAACTGAAATTAATGTTCTCCAAGTACCAAATGACTCTGAGTATGGTTATATCTTAGAAGTAGATTTAGAGTACCCAGAACATCTACACGATTTGCATAATAGTAGGGTAAAATTGGGGGACCTGGATCAAGGAGATCCAGGTCACCCCAATTTTACTATTCATTTCACCGTCATTCAAATATTATAGAAGTTATCTATATTCTTACAAAGCATAGATATTTTAGTAAAAAATAAAACATATTTGCTGACATGCTTTAGGGATTTTCTGAGGAGTTTCCGGCTTGGAACGCTCTTTTATTTAAGCTTTAAGTAGTTCTTTTAAATAATAGACAGAAATCAATGTATTTTTTTTTATTCTTACATTCACAGATATATACATACAAACAATTTAGTTATTTAAAATGTACCACATTTTTAGACACATTACATTTTTGAATGCACACATTTTTCTATGATACTCACAATTCAAGATTTTGTTATCTTCCACACGATAATCATTATATAATTTTAAAAAGTTAGGACAGCCTTTTTCTTTTAATTCTATTATTTCACAATCTTGACACAACTCACGAATCCACATAATCTTTTCTAACCCCTTTACTAATATTTTTTTACCGCTTAAATATGGAACTACTATTCGTTTAAAATCATGGTAATCAATAAATCCTTCACTCCATTTAAGCCCACGATGCTTTTCTAACCACCGAACTTGCTTCTTTTCTTCATCTTTAAGATTTTTATAAGTAAACGGTGGCTTAACTAAGAATGTCTGCGTGTGGTTTCTGGCTGCTATTTGATAACTCTTTTATAATAAAAATTATTCTTCAAATCCTTGAACCCTTGCTATAATAAGTATCACTATTCATAATAGTTTTTAACGATGATACTCAGTGACATGTATTCAAATAAGCAATCGTTAATTAAAAGACAATATGCAGCGGTCTGATTAGGAACCTCTTGATCTGTCTCAATTTCAACTCGTACGTCGATTGATTCCGTCAATGTTTCGTGTTGGTGAGAACAGGCAATAACGAATAAAGGAGCCGAATATGTCTTTGAACTCTTTCATACTCTGCTCGATGTCTGTGATAAGACTGATGAAACCTCGCATACTGTTCGTATATTAATGAAAACTTGCTGTTAGAGAAACAGGAATGCACTACTGTAATGATATAAGTAAATACTTTTCACCGTCATTCAAATATTATTAAATATATTATTCAAATATTTTATAAAACTCAGTCATTTCGTGTCGAAAACAAAATTAGAGGTAACAATAAATTAAACATATTATGTTATAGAGTCGGGATAAATTAAGCAATTAATTATTAAAATATGTCATTAATTCTATTATGTGGGTAATTATAGTTTGTCAGAAATTAAAAACTATCTTGATCAAATCACGATGTTAATAGAAAATATAAAGATGATGGCTTAAAACAACGGGTTTGATTTAAAGACGGCAGGTCTCATTATTACCAGCCATGAATGGCTCCGAAGCCGTCACAATCACAGGTCACAACAATAAATTTTTTTAGTACAGCTATGTTAAAGCGGGTTTTAAGCTCTTATTACGAATATCTATGACCTACATACGAGTATAATTAGATTGACTTATTTGTTATTCGATAGTTGATAAATGTTATCTTAATATTTCTTAAAAAAATGCAGACTCGAGTCTGTCTGTTAGTAAAAATAATATGTATAAGATGAGATTTTATGATAAAAAAAGTACCTACATAAGTAATTGAAATTAGTTATATAGATATAATAATAAGCACATTTTTTTGTGTAACAGTTGTTGACGATACTATAAAATGAACCAGATTTGATAAATAAGAATTCAATGACTCTGAATAAGGGTGGCTCCGTCAAAATGTATTATAGTTTCCATTGATAAAACAAAAGTTGCTTTTTCTTATATAATATAGACGTGGAGTAATATATACAACACAAGTTGACAAAGTTAGTAAAACTAAAAAAAAAGAAAACAAAAATTTTTTTTTAGTCAGGTGATTTGAATGAAAAATAAAATACAGATACCTATAGTGTTCTAAAACCTTTAAATGAGAAAGTTGCTATAAATAGATTTAGTCAAGGTCTACGGAACGATAGATTAAACACGATTATATCGGCATGCGCTTAGTCATCACTAAGTCGTCAGATCTAAAGCATCATCAAGCTAAGCGGACGTGTTTCAGTGATCGTGTAATATATTAATTATATTATTTTAGTTTTAAATTAGCATTAGTGTGTTGTGTGAGAAAAATATTTGTGCGCGGACATCAAAACATCAAAGGAGGTCAAACATGTATTGTAACGAGTGCAGAGTTAAAATCAATGAAGCTAGTTCACTAAAATGCAATAATTGCAACTCGCATTATTGCTTTAGCTGTATTGGAATAACACCCGAGCGCTCATAAGATGCCCTTTTTGTGCAAATGTAAACATCCGACGACGTGCTGCAGCTTACGATGACACTCCGGTCGGCTGCAAGACCAAGACGACCTTGACGCCAACCAAATCATCAAGCCCCTCAAAAGCTACTTCCGGGGGGGTTACACTGGAGGAGATAAGCGCGTTGTTAGATCAAAAACTGGCTCCAAACTCGGCCTATATGACTAACCTGCGAACTGCGCTGAAAACTGAGTTAAAAGAACTGATAGTGGCTGAAATTAAGACGGCTACTGACGAATTAAAGGTGGAGTTTACTAACACAACCGACTTTATCATCAGCGAACAAAACGACCTTAAATCGGTGATTCATGAAAAAGATAAAACTGTAAAAATGTTAGAGGCCGATAGAAACGCTATGCAAGCAGAAATAAACACATTGCGTGGTAGGTTGTCGGTTTTGGAAAAAATATCACGTGAACATAACGTTGAAATACAGACGGTACCGGAAAATAGAAATGAAAACGTGTTATCTCTGGTAAAAACATTGTGTACAGTTATCAATTACCCTATCCAGGACTCTAACATACAAGCTTGCCGTCGTGTAGCGAAAATGAACAGCTCGTCCAGCCGCCCTCGAAACATCCTTCTCAGCCTTACATCGTTGCGTCAACGGGATGAGTTTATCTCGGCAGTCCATCGCTTCTACACAAATTTATTAGCAAACTCTCAAAATCAGCATAAATAATAAAATTATTTTTTTGTAAGATCTTTTATTAAACAGTAATGTCCTTTACTATTCCGTTCAAAGTATAATAAATTAACATGTTTTTCTTTTTTCTTATTCGTCATGTATAATGGGCCGGTAACAACGTATTTGTTATCTAGCCCATAAATGGTAACGCTTATTCTAGGATTTAACCGTTCTAAAAGTTTGATGTCATTGTGTGACGGAGGAAATAACATTCCTTGAATATTGAGAACTTGGCTATAATGAGGATAGGATGTCGTTCTGCACACATTATTTGTACGAGGAAATAGAGCGGCTACGACGCACCATAAGAAACAATACTCATCATTATTATGTAAATTCAAACAACTTTTAGTATTTTTTATTACGGGGGGCAACTCTATATACGTGCCGTCTCTCATAGGACAATACTTACATATATTAATCTCAATATGACTTAGCGAAAGATATGTCTAACCTGACTGCACATGTTCAAATTCAGACATTTTACACACCAAGACATGAAGACATGTATTTTATTCAAAAAGAACTTGTGTATATCAGTATTTTTATAGATAATATCATACTTAGTGTTAAAAGATTTCAGCTCTAGTTGTTCGTCGTCAGATTTTAGCAGAAGAAACTTAGCAAAAAGCTCAAAATTTACTTTTATACAATCATACTTTTTCAATATCATAATTATTAATTTATCAATATCTGGATGTACGGAATTCAAAATCGCTTCAGGAGTGAGGTGCTCATCATTCTGACCCGTACGTATCTGAGTATTACTCGGAATCGTCTCACAACTGAAGTGCTCACCATCCTGAGGTATACATGTCTGACTATTACTCAGGACCGCCTCACGAGTGAGGAGCTCGTCATCCTGAGGTATACATGTCTGACTATTACTCGGGACCGCCTCATGAGTGAGGTGCTCGTCATCCTGAGGTATACATATCTGACTATTACTCGGGACCGCCTCATGAGTTAGGTGCTCGTCATCCTGAGCTAAGTTCAGACGAAAAGTTACTATTCTATTTTTAAATTCTGTTGCTATAACAAAAACATTTTTAAATTCAGTACTCAATAAGCTATTTGTTTTGTGTATATTAGTTCTTTTATAATATGCATACTGGTTTCGTGGTATTTCAGTTTTACATTTGGTACAATACACAATTTTACTAAATGGTCTTGATAATGGTGTTTTGCGATCTCCGGACTGTACAACTGTGAAATAATACATCGGATTTAAAATATAATAATATTTTATTATATTTATTATTTAGGTACAAGTATTATAAAGATTATAATGTAAAAAACTACCTAAGAATACACACGTTGTACGTATATTTGTACGTAATTGTTAGTTACCCTAATGGTAAGAATTTATAAGGGTAACGGGGCAATTACGAAAATCGTGTTTAACTGAGGACGTAAATCCTTGTAGGTGGCGCCACATCTCCGTGTCCGTATCAACTTTTGTTTTAATCGTAACGATTGAATGGCGCCACCTATTAACTGGTGGTACGTCTGCGATTTCGCTACAATTATAAATTTTTACTTCTGCGTAATACGGTCCCTGTTTTGTCTCACTTATTTTTCGGGCATAGCCTTTGTTAACCCTCCTAGTAAAATAAGAATGAAGAGGAGGCGGCATTTTACCAGTTGATGTGGACGGCTTCACAGACGAATCCTCTTCATCGCTCTCACTACCGAACAGGTCTCGTGCAGTTAGCTTGTTGTTGGTTAACGGCACCGGTTGTATTCTAGGCTTCTTAGATCCGTGCGTCTTAGAGCCATCGATTCTATCAGTTTTGGGCCGCTTGCTTGCAGCCGATTTTTCGAGTCGAGTCGAAGAAGTCGATTTCTGCTGCTTTGACTGCGTCTCGATTTCTGACTCTTCATCCGATGAAAACAGTTGAGGCATTGACTTGGACCTAAAACAATATAATTTTAAATATTATATTAACCTGATAGATAAATAAATTAATAGAGGATTTATTTATCTCACTTCGTTAAATTCGGAATTCTAAATACATATTGTATCAACACAGGGGGAGCATCTAATTTATAGATAAAGAGATTCTCACAAAAGCCGAATAGGATTAAAAATTAATTTTGTATCAACCATCCATTTATATAATCATACATTCATTCAATAATTCATTCATACATTCATTCAATTATTTATTCAATCATTCATTTATTCAGTCATTCATTTATTATAGAATAAACCTAGTGATGATACATATAAACTCGAACAAAATAAAATATTAAATAGGATCACTTACATTTTGAAGATATTTCGGGTCTGATAGAAGCGTAGAAGCGTTGGAGGTGATGATGGTTTCCCTCGGAAGAGCAGTTTGTGATTTTGTCTGGCATCGATGGACTTTATATACAGCAAAATTATGACGATGCACTACCAAATATGTCATCCAGATGATGTATGCTTATATTGCAAAATAAGATATCATATTTACCAATCCATAAAGATTATATTGGTTACTTATTATGTTATATTATACAAGTACCAACGCCTCGTAATGCCTCGGCGGCCGAGTGGCAGACCGCTCGGCGCGATACTCGAAGGTTCCGGGTTCAATTCCCAGGTCTGGCAAAATGTATTTCGGAATTTTAGATGTTAAGCCCGAGTCCGAACCCGCACTTGGCAAACGTGGTGATTAAGCCATTACCCATCAATTGTAGCGAAGACTCTATTTTAATGATGGAGGCCTGTCCCCAGCAGTGGGACAGTTATAGGCTGTTTACTATGCAAGTACCATGACTTCACTCATTCTAATTTATCGTACCTGCATTTCTTTTCATACAAAAATATCAATGAACAAACTAATCAATCGACACCATCTATCTATACCGTCGAACCCCCTAACTTCGCCTGTGAACCCTAACCTCGCCTATTTTAGAAAATAATAACTATCCGAAAATGTATTTATCTGTCCATGCGTAAGACTACCAAATTCAAATCAATTTTAATTCTTGGCAACATTTTTGCTTGCAAAACGTAGCTAGCTTCACTTCACTTGATGACACATGAGTTTTTTCGGTGAGCGGCACTGGAGTTATTTCGTTTGACGGACAAAACTTTGATTTGTGAGGATCATAGACAGCAGGTAAGGTCAAACTTTGTAATGTATTATAGTCAGTCTTCGTCCCTCTTTCAGATAACGCAATCGTTTTTATTATAAATTATGTAATTAAAGACGAATCGTAAGAAATACTGCTTAAGGAGCCGCGGCGTCCATGTTGTTTCCAATCTTCGCCTGCCCCTAGGGTTGGCACTTTGAACATGGGTTATGCACGTACTTTTTTATGTGTAAGAGATCGAACAATGACTATGTAACTTCCTATTTTTTCCTTAGATTATGCCTTCCGGCTAGTCCCATTGTAACGTTGCACGTACATATTTATTTTAAAAAAAAGACTTCAATTATTAAATATTTACATTTTTTTAATAATAAAAAGAAAACAAATTAAAGCTATAATATTTAATACATATTAAGAATAAAACAAAGAATCTATTTACAACTTTAAACTAAATAGTAATAAAATTGCTTCTATTTACATTAAAACTATGGTACTAAAACTACGCATTTACTTAAATATTAATAACTAACACAATAAGAGTAATCACCAAATTAAATAAATTGAATATAAAGTGTCATCTGTGATGTGTGACTACTTGTACTTTAACTTGTTTCTTTTGTTTCGCAATCGCGACCGGCCGGCGTTGGTCTCGGAGCGTCATTCAAAAGTTAGCTGCGGGCAGATCACACTGAAGTGGCTTGGAGAGAGTACGTTCTACATAATAGACTTATATCGTCTCGTTTCCAAATCAATTATTTAAATACAGTAATTAAATATCTTCAGCATCGTAATATACTGCTTCTAAAAGTGTTTTCTACCCCAATTAGGTAAGTGTTGAACCGATTATTTGTGTTAGCTTGCAACAGTAGTAGTACATTAGTGACGTATTTGATTTTATTGTTTCTATGCTTGGAATTATTGTGGTTTGGTGGTTAATTACAAGACGTTCCTTGTTTTCTAGTAGGTAACAGAAATGTAAATCATTGTTTAGAAACATTCACTATAGAATGATTTCAGTAGCCGTGCGGCTCATAAAATGTTGTATTGATAAATTTAATTTTCTACCTTCAACAAAATAAAATTAATAAAGTTATTAAATAACGTTCAGTATTTTGTTTCGATAAAGCATATTGATTAATTAGTTGACTAGTGGTCATAATTTAGTATTTTGAAGTGTAAATTCCTATCTGCCTTTAAATTATTTCAAGCCACTACACCACTATTATCGGTCACTTCTTGTAGCCTTCTGCTTATCATGACCGGATAGCTTGGTGCGGTGGACGTTGCCTAATGCACACGATGGTGGATTCCAGGGTTTTACGGCTGGGATTTTGCGGCTGGAGTCTTACAACTGGACTGCTGCGGCTGCTGTATGCCCCGGTCAGGCGCGCGCGTACCAACCAACCTACCTTGTGGCCCACTACCATCCGTTGCCGACCAAGTTGGACTCCTGAGCACCGCAGACACAGGGAAGTGCCGGACAGCTGAGCACAAATTAAGGGGCTTCACCCCACGACCCTATTATTATAGTGTGATGTAAAACTTTTTTTTTATATATATAAATATTATTTTGTTCACTGTCTGCCTTTGTTTTTATTTAAACGGCTGACCCGTGACACCATACGAGTTGTAAACAAATTTTTTTTTATGTAGCCTCGATCGTGTCCCACATTTTAATTGGAAAAAATTGGACCAAGTTGTTATGATTGAACAGTTACTTCTACATAATAAGTAGTATAGGTATTAATAAAATATTAAAAAAAAACAAATACTTAAGTGTTACACATTAATAAACCAATGAAGGTGTTTTTGCATATATTGTTAAAATTTTAATTTTGCAGGTCGTAATATGGGGAAACCGAAACATGTACAAATAAAAAAGAAGAAAAGAAATTATACGTTAAAGCATAGTCAAGAAATGATGGATCTTGCTCTAAAATTATTATCAGAGAAAAAAATGTCTTCTTATAATGCAGAAAAAACATTCGGTATTCCTCGACGAACGCTTTTAGACAAACTGCATGGTAAACATCTACGAAGTCCGGGTTGTCCAACTTGGCTTACGATTGATGAAGAGAATTCTATAGTAAAAGTACTCATTGCTGCTGGCGATTTCGGCAGCCCTCTCACTCTGCTGGATTTGAGAATTGTCGTGCAGATGTATTTAGAAGCTAATGGGAGGACAATAGTTTTTAATAACAAACTTCCGAGGAAAAAATGGGCGTATTCATTTATAAAGCGCCACAAAAGTGAACTTACTCACCGGGCAACACAGAACATTAAAAGAAGCAGAGCTGAGAAAAACCCTGAAGAGATGGCTACATATTTCAATAATCTGCAACAATCTTTAGATGGCATACCTAAGGAAAACCTCCTGAATTATGATGAAACAAATTTAACAGACAATCCTGGTGCAAAAAAATGCTTGTTCCGCAGAGGGGTTAAATACCCTGAAAGGGTTTTGAACTATACAAAAGGTGCGATTTCCATCATGTTTGCAATTACAGCGGGGGGTGAATGCCTCCCGCCGTATGTTGTATACAAGGCCGAACATTTGTACCAACAATGGAGAATAAATGGGCCAAAAGGAGCAAGGTTTAATCGGTCTAGATCCGGTTGGTTTGACAGTACACTCTTTGAAGATTGGTTTGAGACGATCGTTTTGCCTTGGGCTAAGGACAAAATTGGAACAAAAGTACTGATTGGTGACAATTTGGCGTCGCATATTAACCACCGCATTATTACAATGCGTGAAGCGAATGACATAAGATTTGTATTTTTACCGCCGAATTCATCACATTTAACTCAGCCATTAGATGTTTGCTATTTTGGCCCCCTGAAAAAAATATGGCGAGCCAAACTCCTGACCTATAAAATAAAAAATCCACGAGAAGCCACTATTAACAAGTCACATTTTCCCGAACTGCTAAAACAGTTAATGCACGAACTTAATGACAAGACATATAACATTCTAAGCGCCTTTAAAAGTACCGGCATTTATCCATTCAACCCCGACAAAGTTATCAGCAAACTGCCTGGCTCCAAACCACCTTCAGAGTACAGCATTGATAATGCGCTTTTGCAATTCCTGAAAGAGAATCGTGCTCCAGATCCCATGAAAAAAGTGAGAAACAAGAAACTAAGTGTTCCTCCTGGTAAGTCTGTGACGAGTGTTGACTTCAATGATGCATTACTAATAGAAAAAGTTAAAGCGAAACCTTTAAATGCAACACCGTCCGTTAATGAAGCTGGACCATCGGGTGTCCTGAAAACTCAAACTATTAAGACAAAAAAAAGCAAAGAAAAGTCGCTTTGTCCGTAAAGATTCTTCAACAGAATGTAGTGACGAAACAATGAGCCTCGCTTCCTCAACTGAAGACCTGATTCTAGCCAGTGAGCAAGTTGAAATTTCTGAAGACGAAAAATCGGGTGATGACTTACCATTGGCAAAATTGTTTAAATCCGACCGCCATAGCTGCTCCCAACCTGTCGATGATCAACTAATATTGCAGAAGACTGGCGTCGTTAGTCTCCAGAGTTGCGGTGGTGTAGACGAACCGGTGGATGACCAGTTACCAGTCCAACCAGCAACTATTCTCCGAAGTTGCACAGATGAAAACAAAGTTGAGGACCAACAGTCTGCAGCCATTTCAAACGGTTGTGGTAATCAAATCAAACTTGTTGAGGACCAGTTACCAGACCAACAGCCTGCTGTCATTGCTCGGAGTGAAGGTGATGAAAACATACCGGTGGAAGACCAGTTACCAAAATACAATATCGGCGATTATGTTATTGTCAAGTGGGGATCCACCAATTATCCAGGTCAAATTACCTCACAAAATGCTGAAGGAGCAATGGTTAACTCAATGAAAAAAGGAAAAAGTTTTTGGAAATGGCCACTCATCAAAGATGAGCAGTTATATTCCTGGGCGAATGTTTTACAGAAGACTGATATTCCAAAATTTGTTAAAAAGGGTTCTTTCACCATTCCTGAACTGGATAGTCTTCAAAGTCGTTCTGGTGAAAACAAATCTATTGACTTATTAAACAAAACTGTCATAAGTCAGTCACCAGTCAAGCTATCAGAAGCAGTTTTTTCTACATGTAGTAATGATAATGGAGACAAACCTGTTAGTGACCGTTAACAGTTAGCACAGCTTCCGGAATCCAGTTTAAACAACAACAACAATGATGAGAACAAGGCGCTGTTTAATGAAGATTACATTATTGGTGATTACGTTATTGTGAGATGGGGTTCCTCTAATTACCCAGGCCAAATAACCTCAAAACTTGCTGAAGGACTGAAAGTCAACTGTATGAAAAAAGGAAAGACATTTTGGAAATGGCCACTCATCAAAGATGAGCAAATATATTCTTTGAAAGACATATTGCAGAAGATCGAATTTCCGAAATTCATAAAAAAAGGTTTTTTCACTATTCCTGAACTAGATAATTAAGGGTCGCGGACGCCGGGCCGCACTTGTAGATTGTAAGTGGTGCTAATTCCTGCAGACACTACCTCAAGATACTTTTAAGTTAGTTCCGTCATTTTTAAATGTCAAAACGAAAAGAGACATTAGGTCTCAGCTTAGCTGAATTAAATAAAAACAGGTTAATAAAAATACTTACATATTTTTTTCTTTTCTCTTTGGGTTTGACAACCCTAGGCAACTCCCAAGAAATGTATGAAACTAACTTCAGACGGGTTCCAAACTTCGCCTGCTTATTTTTTAGAAAAAGCAACTCTATGCATAAACTTATTAAGTTCAATTTTGCTTGAGATATTATTTAGTATGACAATTAAACTTGTAGACAACTAGGCAGGTATCTATATCACTGATAAATTCAAGGCAGGCGAAGATAGGAAACAATGCCCAAACTTCGCCTGTTACAGTAGCGTCGTTTTCCAGTCATTTGTGTGTGTGTAGGTGTTACTAAGTATTGATGGTCTTTAGTTGTAGCCCTAGATAAAACGAAAAGTTTTGCATTTGGTGTCCCTTAAAATACTCCACAATATGAGAAAAAGATAGAAAAGTATATCAAAAACCAGGCGAAGTTAGGGGGTTCGACGGTACATATACTGGCCTGCAAAATTAAGTATCACACTTTTAAAATTGCAATAACTTTTTAAGTACACAAGATATACTTTCGAAACAAAAAGGAAAATGTTACTAATGTATAATTTACTTTAGTTTTAAAGAAAGCTGATAAAAATTGCTGCAAAGCGTTTTTTATTTAAAAATCTCTAACTTCTATAGTTTTCAAATTAAATAAATATTGGCAGTAAGGGGAAGTACCTTATCCGTTGCAGCTACACGAAAATGGTCTTAGGAGACTATCCATAATTTTTTATGGAATTTTGATCCCCATTCAAAGATTTTCAAAAAAAATTACAGTTAGCAAGAAAATGGCCATTTTACACAAAAACATTTTTTGATGCCAATCGATCCTGTTTCAAATACTGATCAAAAACTTCTATGTGACCGACCAACCATCGTTGGAGTACTCAAAAAGTCACAAATTGCAAAAAACTTTTCCCTTACATTTTGTAAAGAATTTGTGTAACTGAAATACAAAAAATAAAATAAAAGACAAACGATCACGTAGAATTTTACAGATATCAAAAAGAAGGCGTATTAATTTTCTTTTTTTATTAACTAACATAACTTGATGATGTTATTATTATTTAAAATCTTGCTGTTTCTTGCCCTACTACTATATCAAGTGCACGAAGTGACAAAAAATTCAATTCCATTTTGTTCCAAATTTGAATTGTTTTTAAACTTATCTTTTTATTCAGTCAACAAAAAGATCTCAACCGTCACTAAAAAAGCTTTTGCGAAAAATTTTCATACAAAATGTACGGGAAAAGTTTTTTGCAATTTGTGACTTTTGAGTACTCCAGCGATGGTTGGTCACATAGAAGTTTTTGATCAGTATTTGAAACAGGATCGATTGGCATCAAAAAATGTTTTTGTGTAAAATGGCTATTTTCTTGCTAACTGTACATTTTTTTGAAAATCTTTGAATGGGGATCAAAATTCCATAAAAAATTATGGATAGTCTCCTAAGACCATTTTCGTGTAGCTGCAACGGATAAGGTACTTCCCCTTACTGCCCCGCTGAAAGTTTCCACCCTGTATAATAAAGCTAAAGAGGGTCGAAAGTCTGTACATGGAAGATATTCGAAAAAAGTCAGCTGGGGATACTTAAAATCGATAACAGAACACGTTCCAACAGTTTTTAGAATTTTTGTCTGTTTATTTGACCGCGCATCACATGAAATGGCTTAACAGATTTGGATGAAACTTTGCACATAGATAGACCACGACCCGGACTAGGAGGATACTTTTTATCCCGGTAACAGGTTCCTGTGGGATAGTGTAGTCTTCGCGAACGAAGTCGAAACGGAAATTTGACAGTTTGTGGTAGTTTGATGGGTGGGCGTGTGTACCTACAGTAGATTAAATGTTTTATGTGTTATTATATTATTAATTAGCTCAGCATTACGCTATTTTGAACTCTTTCAGCAACAAAATATTTTGTATATAAATCGAATTAAAATAAGATACAAATTCACTTCAGTTCTTCCATTCGTTTAGTGTGCTGCTGTTATTTTCTACAATGTCGGTAAGTACCTAATTTTACGTAATTTTTACTTTCAATTATAATAATATGGAATTTATCATACCAGTGAAAATACTATGAAAGTAATGTATTCTGTTTCAGATACCGAACTGGGTTTATTCACCAACTTCACTACCGTTAATGATGGAACCTGATGTGATTGATAATGTCGTAAACTATTTAGATGAAGAAGAACGACAACGAACCTCAATTATTCCAAATACAAATACCACTAATAATAAGGAGTTGATAAGTTTTTACAAAACGGTTTCGACCGGTGGTGTTAAAGTTATGCGGATCGAAATTTACGATGCAAACCAATTTGAAAGTAATTCTATATGCCAGTGCAGTGCTGAAATATGTGTTCAGCATATTGTAATAGTAGATTGTACACCAAGGGGATAAAGCACTGTATTATGTCACGGGCGCGATATTTGAATCCTGAGCGTAACGAAGGACTCCAGATTTAACTCCCGAGTGTAGCGAGGGGGTTTTGAGTTGATTCCCGAGCGAAGCGAGGGAATTAAAATTGAGTCCTGAGAGCAATGAAGGATTTAAGCGCGCCCAAGGCAAAATCAGTTTTATCCCTGAGGAGTATACTCTACTTTTCTCACCTTTTGCGAGACAATAAAAACCAAGGCTACTAGAAAAAGTATTTTATTTATTAAAATACTATTTTCATTACTAATTATATATAATTGGCACAGTAAATAACAATAAAAAGTAAATTAAAAATTAAAATTGATGTTTGATACATTAGTCCAGTTATGTAAAGATATGGTTATATTTTTTGGTACGCTTATGTTAGTTGAGGTGGAATTTATTTGAGTAGCAGCACCCAATACATCAGAACCTTGCGTGTGAGGGTCGTTTGGCACAGTAAAGGTTGGGGAAGGTGGTGCTTGAGGCAGTGGGCTTGACGGGATATATTTTGAGCTAGATGGCTGTGGTGGCAAAGGTTTCCAAGGATCATCAATAATGGACGTAGTTTTCAGATGAATGTTGTCACCAATACGACAGCTTATCTTGTTTTTGTTTTGTATGGAATTCTCTATGTAGCCCTCCGCTACTGCATCGGATTTCCAGCCACCATGACGTTTTATCTGGGCCATATCTGCTCCTAAATCTGCCAACAGACTTGCCGATGTTCTCCTCAAACAAATGACCCGTATAGAGCTCGGGATTTTGCAATTTGAGGTATTTTGCAATTTCTTTTGGCATGGCGCTGATTTTATTCTTGCCAATGACTTGCCTGGTGCATTTGCCATTACTGTAACCGATAAAAAATCTGTTGGTGTTTATATTAGAGGGGCGCAGAGCTTGGTACTTTTCAACAATTCTTGCATAATCTTCACGAACTATGAACGAACGTTCTCTATTTGTTTTGGTATCTGGTAAGTTAATCAGCAATAAATCTGCATGTTTTTTGATATCATTGACTTTTATGTTTACGAGTTCATTTCCACGACATGCGCCATTCACTCCAAAAATCAAGGCTACCTGTAACAAAAAATAGGATTGTGAGTAAATAGATAGATACACTACTACATTTTTTGACCTTTATATTATAAAAAAAGCTTGCGACAAAACCTTAGAATGTGTATTTTTTAAATGTGTGCCATTTAAATACCCTTTTATTCATTAACTATTTTATAGAGCTATTATAGGTAGGTACTAGAAACGTAACTAAAAAGTAGGCAGTACTCATACTTACTTTCATGGCCAGAAAGCTGTGATCAGGAGCCTCATTCAGAAAAGTTTCCACATCTTGCGCTGTCAATACTTTTGACTTCTTTGCTCGATGACCATCTTTTTAAAAATGCCAATAACTTGCTATATGTATTTATCTTAATGTCGTGTTGATGATGCTTATTGTTAACCTGAGCATCGAATAGATACACCACAGGCTGCTGGACTTCTTTGTACACGATAAATACTCGAAATAAACAAGAAGCACTGACTCCGACACAGACTTTGCGCCTTTTGCAGTTTTCCATTTGTGGAAATCGTCGTAAGCTTTCAAGTATTTTTCCTTCGACTTCTCTGGTAGTAGGTTATTAACAATACCTAAGGCGTCTAATTTAATGGACTCCGGAGTTAAATCACTTTCGTCACTCGACATTTTCTTAATGTTTTATTCTATCTTCTTTTGCAGTTTTGTCTGATACTGATTGCACCGTATTAAAATACTCGCGGCTTTTGTTTTAAGTTTTGATTTTTTTTCGTTCGGCTTGCCGTGGCGTGGCCAGCTCGATTTTCGAATAAGTTCGATTTTCAAATAAATAAGGCGCGGCGCGCGCCGCCGTCCACCTCCTCGCCGTCGGCCACCAGCAGCTGCAGCAACCGCGCGCCGCGCGATTTTGACGAAATTAGACTTTAAATGCATAACAATAAGAACTAAGAGAAGTGAGAATCACATTACTGCCCGGCGGGTTATAATGAAATTCAGTACAACATTACACCCCGGCAAAAGACAAGGGCTATAATGATTTACTTTGAGTAAGGTTTGCATGATATATAATGAGGCATTGTCGAGCAGGTGGTGTGAAAAGAACATTTACACTGATAACATCTACTTAGTGTTAAAGACATACTATTAAATTTAAACAATAATTTTGATCAATCATTGTAAAAAAAAAAGCGGATTATCTACAAGCACCTGTATCACCTATCTATTACATCTGTTAGTTCATAATTATTTTGTTTAATGAATTGCAATTACTTTGTTTATTCAATTTGTAATTACTTATATGAACTAATAAAACAATACACGTATTATGTGTTATGTGTGCTAATAAATACTTGTTTATTCATTACAATAACGTAGTTTTATTACCTACAGTAGCTGTAAAATTAAATCATCAGTAAGAATCTATATTCTCATTATTTTAATGTCATTCAGCAAATAGTAGTAAGTCGTAAAGCAAACATTGTGTTATAAATATCACGTAGCAACAAGCTCATCCATTCGTGAGATCATCGTTGCATTGAACAGATCAAGTATCTAATTTTGCTTACTAAAATATTATCAGATAGGTACTCGAAACTAAGTACACATGTAAAATGAAGTTGAGTTTTATAAATATAAAGTATGAAATATTATTTGAATGACTGTGAAATGAATAGTAAAATTGGGGTGACCTGGATCTCCTTGATCCAGGTCCCCCAACTTTACCCTACTCATAATGACTTACCATTTTGTCCTGAGAAGTTTATACGAATTACACGCTCGCTGTATGACACAAACGCGATTAGTCATATACGCAGTTCGACATAATACGCGATTTGTAGGGATGGGCCGAAATTCGTTATACATTCGGTTTAACCGAACTTCGGCAGCTTGAACCGAACTTCGTCATTCGGCCAAATTTCGTTTAAAATGCCGAACATTCTGCACTAAATATACTTGCACTATCATAATAGAAATTAATGAAAAAAACATATCTGTAGTAACAGTGAAATAAAATAAGTCTGATATACTCATAGTCATTTATTTGAATTAGAAAAAGTAATCATACGTGATAAACAAAAAACTTGAATTGGTCTTTTTATCTACCAGTCTCAAAAATCTTTGGTTACTTAAGAGCAGAAATATTTTGTTTTTTGATTAAGTAAGAAAGATTTCTAAGGCTGGTTTGGTTAGTAAGAAGAGCGGTTTAATTTTGTGTTTTGTTTGATTAATCACGAGCGATCGATCAGAAGAGCGGTTTAATTTTGTATTTCTTATCTATACAAAATTAAACCGCTCTTCTTACTAACCAAACCAGCCTTAGAAATCTTTCTTACTTAATCAAAAAACAAAATTTTACTGCTCTTCTCAACAAGTCTTAGAAATATCTCTTACTTAATCAAAAAACAAAAATTAAACTACTTTTCTTAACAATAATAACCAACCATTAAAAATCTCTCTTACCTAGTCAAAACACAATGAAACTGGAAGATCTTAATAATGAGTTTTAGAAATCTTTGCATAGGTAGGTACTTAACTTAATAAAAATACTAAATTATATTGGTCTCCTTAATAGTTGGTCTAAAAAAATCTTTACAAGATCTGTAACAAAAATTAAATAAACTTTGCATTCTTCTAACACACCTTAATAAGGTTCATTTGTAAATTGAATAAGAAAAAAAAGAATACTTCTATCTAACGTAGTGCGAGTGCGGGCGGGGCACATCTAGCAATATTTGCAGCAAGTGCAGTGCGTAAACAAGTCACAACACGAAAAAGCGCGGCGAAATTGAACCGAAGTTCGGCCGAACTTCGGCCGAATTTTTCATTTTTACCGAATGTTCGGCCGAAGTTCGTATTCTTATGTGCTTCTTTTTAATAAGTCGCTTAGAAAAAAGAACGTCTTTTTTAAGTCTTTAAAACATTATATATTTACTCAGGCTGTTAACAAAATTGTTTTGTCTTCAAATGATGATAAACGCATTGTACACACGGCGGCAGATCAACCTACCCAAAACTGTCAAATTTCTACAATCAATTTTCAACTTTATCGTTTGGTTATAAGGATCAATATTCATTGGAGAAATTTGACAGATTTAGGTAGGTTGATCTGCTGCCGACTGTACTTCGAGATAAAGTATCTACTTTGTCCTGGGGACATAAATCAAGCCTTTTTAGGTTAAGTCTTGTTGGAAAAAGTAATGCTACTAATTCAAGCTATTATTATATTTTAATGTTAATTTGATACCAACAAATAAAAAATAAAATTAAATAATAATTGTAATTTATTTTATTTTATTTTGTACTCAACTTTCGTTGCACTAATAACTTTTTATGCTGTGTACCTGTGTATAATTATTAGTATAACCACTATATTTCAATAAAATTGTTACTTACATGTACTTGAAATTTATAAATAATATTTCATAAATATTTTTAATAAGTACTTAATTATTACCTAATTGATAAAATCTTCCTATGAATGTTAAATCAAGCACCTACCAACTTCTTTTTAAATAAATAATATAAATATGAAAATAGTTGTATTATTCTTACCTACCACTCATAAATTCTAATAGTCATTCTACATAGCAAATGATAATAAAGGTTAATAAAATTGTCTACACAAGTCTTGACTTGTCTTTGCGATAGCATCACGCAGTCCGTATTTACCGCATTATCAGCAGTACTCATACATATCCATTTACATAAAAATGTACCTACTTAGTTATAGAAATAACAGTACTAAGTAATCAATATCGTGTCTAATTTCAACATGTCAAAACACGCTCAGTGCTGTGTCAGCTAAGGTTTATACAAACTCACACTTACGAACTCAACGTAAAAGTATAAATATGTGTACGATGAGAAAATAAATATTCATTTTCATAAGAACATCAAAGATGGTAAGTTGTATAATTACGAGTTTGTCATTTGGTATGGATGGTTCGCCACCACCATCCATCCATTACCATCAATTGTATCTTGGTTTTAATATACAACATAATTTTATTCTTTCAGAATATACCACCTAGCACATATGAGCCCGCCTTACGTTCACCATCTCCGGTCTTACAAGACGCGCAAGACCCGCTTGAAGGACGGTCCGAGATGTACCCACCTTGGAATGTAGAGCCGCAAGAGTCTCCGTTGCAGCTCAAAATTCTTAACGCTCGCAATACTTGTAATCCTTCCTCAAACATTACCACAACCCGCAACAGTCGTTCGTGTTGAAAAGTGCTCCAGTAAGAGGTCGACGTCTCATCAAGATTGAGATATTAGATCTCGAAGGAGAAGCGTCCGATGATTCGACCCTGCTATCTGCGCAGTATGTTGTCACAGAGGACGTGGACCAAATTGTAGACCAGACCGAAGGTCTCATAAATAACATTTCAAAAAAATTGTGTGGTTACAGCTATAGTTTTTAAAAGCTAGTAGCTCAACATTTTTTGTACATTAAACTTCTCAAGTAAGTATTATGCGTAACATCTCTAGGTGCGTATAAACCTACTGAGATACATTTTATTAAATACGCTTGAATTTAAAAATTTGTGAAATAAATTTTGATATAGGTGTTAATAATGTGTAACGAACTGTGGTAACATTCGCTGTTAGATTTTAATGTGGTTTTAAATATACGATATTTTAAGATATGAAGTTGTTTTATTATTTTACTATGTGAGGGAATTGTTAAAACGGAAAGAAAACTTTTTCTTCTCCTTTTACTATGATCTTGCGTTCTTTGAAGTAAGGTTTAATGAGTCTTTTAAATTCTCTGTAGTCAATATGTCCCTCGCTCCATCGGTATCCTCGGTTTCTTTCTATCCACCAAACATGTTTCCTTTCTTCGAGAGTCAGTGTAGAAAATGGATATGGAGGTTTTATTAAAAATATTTGAGTGTGTTCTGATGTGCCTATAACTAATTCTTTGATTATGAATTCATTTTTCTCATTTTTAAAACCTTGCACATTCACTATTATAACATCTTTATTCATGATAGTTTTTTAATGATGTTACTTAGAGGCTTATATTCAAATATGCAGTCGTTCAGTAAAAGACAATATGCGGCGGTCTGATCAGGTATCTCTTGATCTGTTTCTATTTCAACACGAACGTCAATTGATCCCTTTAGCATTTCGTGTTGGCGAGAACAGTCAATAACAAATAAAGGAGCTATATCTTTGAACTCTTTCAAACTCAACAACGGCTCTGGTCTACGACCATAATAAGACTGCTGAAATCTTGCATACTGTTCGTATATTAATGAAAACTTGTTGTCAGCAAAATTAATATTCATTCCTTCATAAGGGTAATATGATGAATTTAAAGCAACGTCGTCAAATATGATAATTGAGTTAGCCAAAGCTTCGTGTGGACTTCTTTTCTAAAAATATATATTTAGGCTGATATAAAGATTTTGAATATACATAAAGATTATGAAAACGAGGACCGTCACAATGTAATAATAGACTAATTACTAAGTTGGTCTTTCCACAATTGGAAGGACCACAAACAATACAACGTATACTGTTCGGCAACAAAGTACCATGTCGTTTTGGTTCATTCGATAGTGGAGGACATATGCATTCTACTTTTAACGATTGTTTTTGTTTGACGAATTTCATAATCAGCTGCTTGCACTTGACTACAGAGTTTGAAGGAATTTAACGAAATGATTTTATAACATAGCGCCAAAACATTTAAACTCTTGAAGTGGGAGGTCGAATAAATTTTTAAACATCCAATAACAAACTTCAGTTCATTGGTATCCAAGAATCGCTTTGCAAGTGAGTAATGCTTTTTTTTGCACTGAATATTATTGCTAAGGAAAAGCTACAGTATCTCGCAAGTTTCTTATTAACGGAAACTATATTATAAAACACTATTTTCAAAAAGATTATTGGGCATTCTGAAAAACTTTTTTTACGACATTGCTCGAACGGCAGTGAGATCAACGGAGTGAAAAAAAAAGTGTTCCAGAATGCCCAATAATCACCTACTAGCAAGTTACAATAAATAATCATGAAATATTACCTATAAAATCTCGTTTTTCGTGATAGAATGTAACACACTTAAGAAAAGACAAACAAACAGTGATTAAATATTAAAACAATCAACAATTCTGTGATAAAATCCTTGAACTCACAATAATTAGAATAAAGTTTTGATAAGTTACATACAATACAATCAAATAATCGAACATAAATAATTTTTTTAGGTATAAACCTAAAAAACTACTTTTGCGAGATCGAAGATCTTGGTAATACGTTTTGAGAAACGATAAGGCATTTTAGGATTGCTCGGAAATAGAACTTCTAAGCTTCGTACAGAAAAAGCCTGCTGCCGAAAATGCTCGTTCTGACTCCACGCTCGTCGGCAAGATACACAACCGATAGTGGTACGCTTCTGAGAGGTATTTTTCTCTACATCCGCCATTGTCATAATATAACTGTTTTGCATTCCAACAAAACAGGTATTATGTGTTGAATAAAACACACAGCGTTGGGTGAAGAAAGCTGATGTAAATTCGCCTTTAAATTGGTTATCTATGGTTAAAACTTACCAAATTATCCATGGTTTTATACCTGCCTCTCTCACTCACCACCATACATCCTCTTCCAACATGGAAGGATGCTTGACACGAAGCTGTCATAGTCATAGAGTCTTCAGCTTACCACATCAGCAAGAGAATTGCTGCAACGCTGTGTGTTTTATTCAACACATAATACCTGTTTTGTTGGAATGCAAAAGAGTTATATTATGTGTGTTTCTAAAACACACAGCGTTGGGTGAAGACCTGTTTGGTATTTGCTGGTGATAACACAAATGCTATGATGAACTAATTATAATATCGTACTTGGAGAGGCTTATATGTCCAACAGCGGAATAATATAGGCTCATGAAGATGATTGTTCTGAAATATAAATCAGTTTATTATAACAATTCTATAACTATTGTGTCAAAATGTATTAGAAAATATTTCACTTAATTATAAACTGTTTATGTTGTTTAAGAAACAAAGAAAATAATTATAAATCAATCAGGTTATAAAAATCTTTCCCAAAGACTTTAAACAGGACATAAAAATTGAATCATATATATAAAAAAGTAATCTAATAAATCAATATTAGAGTTAGAATTATCACCATTATTTACTGGACAACAGTATGTTCCACTTTCCTCTGCTAAGTATATATTTTTTGTACAGGTATTTTATAACCAATATTTTTAGAGGCTACAGCTGATCTGACCTGTTGGGCATCAACATTAGTCCTGTCATTGCTATGGCGTCACATTTATTATTTTTGTAGTGTGACATGCAATGAATGAATAATGAAACAACTTTAAAAATACTACTGCAATTATTGTTCTCAAAACAGGTTTTAATTTATCTGATAGATAATAAATATACTTGTGACAGTCCTGTCTGTTCTTCTATTTTCAGATTTTTTATGACATTATTGCTGTGTTTGACAATGCAGACACGATAGCCTGGGTGTTTCCGTAACAACCCAACAAATTCTCTGTGCGCATTTGAATTAGTCTTTATCAAAGCTTGGCCACAGACTAAACTTATCTTCTGTAGAAATAAGATTTTTATGGCTATTCTCTAATAATGCAAGAGCAGCAAGAGTATTAAAGCTGTTTGCCTCATTCATTTCAAATAAAGAACGTGGCTTTGATAAATAATCTTTAGCCAGTTAAATAAAATTGCAGTGTACCATGCTGATGGTATTTGTACTGCTGGCTTAGCAAGTGAAATATCTTTTAGAACATCAGATTCATCGGGGTTAACTTTATACATATTACACTAGAATAAGATCTTTTGATTGGGGTACTATATATTGTTAAAGTAGATGTCCGCCAGCTACTTTTAATTTATTTTTAATTTTTATTTTTATAAAGGTTTTATTCTTACAGTCCAGTAAGAAACTTGATCCACCCCCAATTTTTTCAAGCAAGAAGAGTCAACCTGTCTACTTATGTTGGGCAGTTAACTGTTGTCTGATATATTAAGACCTTCCGCAGGTTTTTTTTTTATCAGAAGTGAAAGAAACTTCTATTATTGCTCTTGTTTGGGTAGCCAGTTTTTTTTTTAATAGATTATACCATACTGGTCTTTTTTTAGAATGTACATTCTCCTTTGTATTGTCAAGTGAGCTAGTACTCTCGGTATTAAGCTGAGTGGGTGGAATGCCCAGCCCAGTTGTTAGTCCCATTGACGGCTAAAAACTGCAAATGGTTCCCTCCGGAATCCGATTTTACGGTACGACAGCCGTTTCACTTGACTAGAATAGGTTCACGTCTGGGACGCCCCACATTTCAAATGTCGCCTCCGCGGCTTGGGGTAAAAGATGCCACTCTGATACTTTGCGATCCCTTGATAGGCGATGCGCAATTCCGTTTAGACTGGGAGTGTAAGTGGCTTTGAGAGTTAAATTTAACTGCTCTGTAAGTTTAAGCCTGCTTGTCAGCCTTGTTGCTCAGTGCAAGGGAATCCTCGTTTTAGAGGTATGCAACAAGAGTCATGATGCCAGACTGAATTAGTATGTGAGCACCTTGTAACCATCCGCTGACTGTTTGGCTGCAAACATGGCATACATTTTCCTTAAAATTTAATGACAGGGTCTTTGAAATGTCCCCCACTTCCTTGATAGGAAAGTGCTGTTTAATTGAGCTCACAACCCTGAGTCTACTGCCTCAATGGCCAAGAAGTGAATCACACTTTTCTTAAGTATTGGTGCTGAGCTGTGGCCAGATTTTAACCACCTTATTAGGTTTTGCCGCATAGGCAAATACATAAAGGCTGAACTGAACAGGTAATTAATTAGTTTATTTATTTACTTGCTTGTTAGAAGATTAACAGTCAATTACAAAATGTTTTTGTTTTGTTTATATAATTTTTAACGCAAATTTTGTTGCGAACATTTGTGTTTTAGTCAATTACAAGACAATTTGACCAATGCCCTTTACAAATCTTCAAACATTGGATAATTGAATAACTTTAACCTTTTTACCGCCAACAACTTCTATAGAAGTATCGCCGTCCACGCCAGCACTTCTACAACTTGTTGATTTACATTCACGCCATATTCATAGCAGCAGAATAAATTATAAAAAAAAATATGAAAAAATAATAATCATATTTTCAAAATCTGTAAATACGAATCGCACGTCTGCGTAGCACTAAAAAATAAACGCTCGTTCGCGTACGCCCGCTCACCCGACCACGAGTAGGTAGCAACAAGCTCGAGCTTCGCGGCGCGCCCGCAGCTTTGTCGGCGCGGCGAGCGCCGGCGGCCGGCGGGCGGCGGGCGCACGCCGCACGCATCAAAGCCAGTGTGCCGCGCAACCCCGAACGAGTGACACATTTCTTAGCCCTAGCGAATTTGGAGCGAAACGTGTTCTTAGGTGTGTTGTTTGTGTGTGTAAAAAAAGTAAAATGACGGAAAATTATTCTAACGTAGAACTTGTGGAGATGGTGCGATTATACGCAATTAGTGGGAACAGTCTACGTCGAGCCGTGGTCATGTTTGTGGAAATGTTTCCAAACAGACCAACTCCATCGCGCGAGGTAATGCTTGCTGCCACGCAACGACTGAGGGATCATGGCCAGTTCAACGTTCCTCGACATGCGCAGGGTCGCGGCAGTGTAGGCCTCTCAGTCGATTTGCAAGAGCAAATACTCGAATACTCTGAGAGGGAACCACGTGCCAGTACTCGTGATGCTGGCCGCCACTTCAATGTCCACCACACAACAGTCTGGCGGCTTCTTAAGTCGGAGCAACAGCACCCGTTCCACTTCAGAAGAGTTCAAGAATTGAACGAGCAAGATCATGCCGCCCGGGTTACTTTTTGTCACTAGGTACTAGAACACCGAGAAGCCAGCATTCTATGGACGGACGAGTGTATGTTTACGCGCATCGGTGTTTACAATGTCCACAATGAACATTGGTGGGCTCACCGCGAACAGAACCCGCATAAGACCAAAAAAGATTCGTTCCAGCATAGGTTTAGCATCAATGTGTGGGCTGGCATTGTTGGTGGACATTTACTCGGGCCCTATTTCATCGAGGGTTATCTCAACAGCAACTCGTATTTGCAACTTTTGCAGCACGTAGTTGACGTAATGCTTGACGACGTGCCACTAGCTCTTCACCGGAATCTCTTTTACCACCAGGACGGGGCGCCTCCGCATTATGGACGCCAAGTGCGCGATTATTTGGACGAAATGTTCGGAACCCAGTGGATTGGTCGAGGTGGGCCAGTGCCCTGGCCTCCGAGGTCGCCAGACTTGACTCCGTGTGACTTTTATTTGTGGGGAGACATAAAAATAATGGTTTATAAAGACGAAATCACTAGTGTTGTGCAGTTAAAACAAAATATTTTAATGGCTTTTGAGAGTGTAAGGTCAAATCGTAGTGTGCTGCGAAAGTTACCTAGAAACTTAAGGCGCCGTGCTCATTTGTGCATAGAACGTGAAGGTGCCCACTTTGAGCAGTACCTGCGAGTATCTTAAACATGATCAGTAAGTACCTAATAATAGTTTATTGCAACAAAGTATACTTATGCGTAAGAGTAAGCCACTTTACCACAGAATACATAATAGTACCTACAAGTTTACGTAAGTTCATCGACTTAATGTCCGCCAGCTGCGCTCTTATGTACCTACTACGGTCTGCACCCCTATTCTCGTCAGTCGACGGTCGCTATTCTAATTTACACTGAGATCATTTTATTAATCAATCGGTTCCTTATTACTTTCTCCGTGTTAAAAGTATTTTTTAGTCATTAAGTGTACCAATTACGATCAGCTGTAAAATTATGGCGGGAATGCAAATCTACAACCTGTATAGAAATTCTTCTTTGTACCTACTTTATTAAAATACATTTATACGTTGGCGTACAGTGCAGGATAGTTGGGCGGTGAAAAGGTTAAACACAAGCATTCTGCGACAGTGTAGTCGACCAGTACTGTGGATTTGGCAAAGTTCAGCTAAACTAATCAACTCTGAGCTTGTCACAGAAAACTGTTCCCAGCGCTCACCCTTATTGGGAATGTTGAATTTTTTCAGGAAGTTTTACCCATGTTTGCCAAGTGTTCCAAACTACTTCTCGAGAGAGTTCTAGAACAGACTTGTGATAATTTATGCGCTATTTAGTTACCAAAGTTCTCAGTATTTCCGCAACCTGAGAAACTAATTTTTTGACCAATAAGTAGTAGGTAGTCTAAATGTACTATTATATGAAACCTTGAGCCCATAGGATTTTCGCAATCCAGTTGGCTACAGCGGCAAACATCTTTAGAGCTGATGACAGACTGAATGGTAAGGCTTTCAATTATAGCTATGTTGTTGTAAATAACTCAGAGGAAGTTTCCTTGAGTTTCAGCCATTGGTAAATTAAAATAGGCTTTAAAAATGTAGATTTTAACTAACCAATCATTTTGGATGGAAGGAATTAGCTACATTTGTATTTGAAATGGAAATGTTTCACTGGCACATCAGAGGTCAGAAATAAGACATCCGCTGTCTGATTATTATTATTGTTATTTTTATTTTCTAAGAAGATTCAACATAGAAAGCCTAGATTGAGGATGGTCTTCTAGACAAACCATCTCTGGACAGATTGGTTTGATTGTCAGATTTGTTTATTATTGGTATTAAAAACAATTGTTTTGAACATGAGAGTATTAACAGAACATGTGTTATGAACATGATATGGGTGTGTGAAATTTTGTCTGCCTAATGTAAGAGAGTATTAAGTCACACCTACAACGCACTTAAAGAAGCTATAAAAACTTCAAATTCTCTTGATTCAGTGGAAAAATCTTGTTAACACTACAAAATTTAGGCATGTAAATTTAAATTTCAGATCTCTTTTTGTACTACAATTTGGATTACAAAGACGTCGAATTTCTCAGAAATTGACATTGCATTAATTGCCTAGAATAAACAACTTTTACGGATCTAACTCGCGTTTATTTTACACATTACTTATTTAATGTTTATCCTGACGTTTTGAACCCTTTGCAGGGTCCGTGGTCACAGGGAGACTGAGGTGTTGGTCATCTCATAATTAGTTGATAGCTTGTATACCCTCATTTAAATTTAATCAGGTGCGTTCCGTTTTATCTCCTTCAAACGTCTATAGTCAATTACTAATCGGTATTTTTTTTTCATTACTGGCATCTACCTTTTTAGGTACCAGGTGAACTGGAGCACTCCAAGGTGAGTGGGATTCTGTTACAATATTATTTTCTAGCATCTTATCGACTTGTTTATTAATTTCGTCGTTAACTGCCTGAGGTTGCCTATAAGGGCGTACGTATATAGGATCTTCGTTACGAGTCCGGATACGATGTTTCACCTCGTTCGTAAAAGTTAAAGGTAAGTGCTCAGAATAGAATATGTCTTTATATTCTAGACAAAGTTTAGAAATACATTCCTTTTCTTCTGTATTCATATGTTCCAAGCGAAGCTTGCTAATGTTATTACTTAATATATCATCAATCTGATGTGAAGATTGTGTATTACTATTTAAAAATTAATTTTACACTTTTCATAATTATAATTTTTTTACTATAGAAGGTCTTTTAATTGTTAAATTTATTTCCTTATTTAACGTATTTTGTATAACAGTCATTGCATAACCATTTACGCAATTTACTAATGCTGCGGGCATTCTAACTCCTTTACAAAATTCAGTAAATTCTAATATGGCTTCCCCATTTCGTAAGTTGGTCGGTAACCTTACTCTTTGTTCGCAACATGGAGCTAATTTAATTTCATTATCAGGATTATATATAATAGGTATATTTGTTGAATTTGTAAAAAGAATTTCGTTTTCATGTCAATTTTCGCATCTAACTGCTTTAAAAGATCACTACCAGTAAGTCCATCATAACGACCATCAACGTCATAGATGTAAAACTTATGTAATCCTGGATCCTATTAAAAGTTGGTAATAATGGTATTACTATAACTTCATCGTGCTTACTAGAGGCGTGCGTGCTAATTACTTCGAATGGTTCATAATTTTTATAATGATTAAAATATTCATTAGCCTTAGGGTGACAAATCAAAATCGAGCTATGCTGCGCTGTACTGCGCTGTGCTATGTTTGGTCAACTCGCTCGTCTAATATTTTAATGAGGATTCAAACAAACCATGCTGTGCTGCGCTGTGTGAGGCTACGCTCTGTTTAAAAACGCAGCAGTCTCGAGCGAGGCGCGCTACCCGTCGTGTTGAGCCGCGCTGTGCCGAACTGTGCTATGTTTTTTATGGAGCTCTGCCATGCTGCGCTGTGTCGAGCTGTGCTAGGTTTTTCAAACATGGAGCACGCTCAGGGTTGCCAATCTGTGGGAAAAAAATGTAGGGAATATTGATTTTGTATTCCCCGAAATTGGGGATTTTTAGTCAGGTTTTTGGGTATTCCAGACCGCGCACATTGGCAACCCTGAGCACGCTGCGTGCTCCTCCATCGCCCTCAGACGTCTCTATCACTCTCGTACTCCCATCTCGCTCGCACTAGTTGGAAAATATGTGGGAGATGTCCAAGAGCAAAACTCAAGTTTTTCACAATTAAAATAATTTTATTAGCAAAACGCACAAAACGTAAGCACAGCGACATGGAGCAAGAGAGAGCGTCGGTAAAACAGCAAGCGTCTATACAAAGTAGCGCCATCTAGTTGATATTGGGTTACATACAATGTAGATAAAACAGTTTAACAAACTTCAATTAAATAGTTCTAAATAAATATGTTTCTTATTTACCACTAGTGTATGCGCGCACAAACAAACAAGAACGAACGAGTTTCATTCGCTCATTCAAACAGGTCAAGGTCAGGTAACACGTGTTGTGTCGAAATTTGTTCATCGAGGGCAGTGGTCAGATAAAAAAATGGAGATTTTTATAGAAGAAGTTCGGAAACACGAATGTTTGTGGAATCCAACATCCCCATATTATAAAGATTCAGAAAAAAGAGAAGCCTCCTGGCGCGCCATTATACAAATAACAAAGATGGAAAACAGTAAGTACTTACTTAATAAGTGTGTGTGCGTGTGTATTTATATGTGCTTATCGTTGGTGTATTGGTGCAATTTTGTATGTATATACTGACAGTTATAATCCCGGACATGTAGCTACTAACCAGAGACTCAGCTCAAGGTCTGATCATGAACGAGGTAAACTGAAGCATTTGAGTGATATAGGTGTACCCAATGAATGATGAACCTCGCAGTGGTTACATTGTAATTAATTTACTAGTGTTGCAATAAAAACTTTAATTAAATAAACTTATTTTTGTATAAAAGACTTCCATATGTACTCATTAAATATATTTTTTTATAAAATTTTCAGTTTTATAACTTGTAAATTAATTAAAATGTAACCACTCCGAGGTTCATCATTCATTGGTACATCTATATTAGAATAATCGATTACAGCTCTCTTTTTACCAGTGAACTTAGCATAGGTTTCAAAGTAAAGTGAAGTGATCGTTGACTCGGCGTTCAGTACAAAAATTATTTATCTCTTCACTGAACGTCGAGCTAACGCGATCACTTCACTTTACTTTGAAATCATACTGCAACTGTTTCAATACATTAAATTTGAAACAGTTGTAGTGTGATTTCTGACTACCCCCTTAATGGGATTGTAGTCGTGAGTCTATGTACATACATATCTATGTAGATACAACATTGTAAATAAATAGATCATTCTCATTTTTTTAAAAACGAAATAAAAGAACATTTTTACGTTTAATACTATTACAAGTTTAATACTTGTCTTTATTTAATTTTCATTTATATGGGCACTTGTATTTTGCCAAGGTACGCTACCACTGCCGTTAAAATAATTGGAAAATTCTTCTCTTATCTGATAGGCTGTAATAGAAGGGCTATTGCCTCCTCGTCGCAAAGGACGCAACACACTGTTAATATTGTTTTCAGTCTGAATTTCGTTATCCTCACTCAAATAGTTATGCAGAACACAGGCCGCTTTAATAACTTTGTCAACTGTGTGGATATTACAACCAAATGCAGTATGAAATACTCGCCATCGTGCTGCTAGTATTCCAAACGCTTGTTCAACAACTCGCCGTGCTCTGCTTAGACGATAGTTATATATTCTTTTCTGATTATTTAGTTGCGATTGAGGGTATGGTCTCATTAAATTTGGAAGCAGTGGAAATGCTTCGTCACCAACAAATATGTAAGGCATTTTCATACCACCTTCTACTAAAGATTTGGATTCTGGTAAAAATAATGAATTATCTTTTAGTTTCTTTCCAAATGCAGAGTTGCTAAATATTCCTGCATCACTGAAACGTCCCTTTGATCCAACGTCTATTGCAATGAATTTATATCTTGCATCGACAACAGCAAGTAGTACTAACGAAAACGATTTCTTATAGTTAAAATAGTCTGATCCTGAGTTGGGAGGTGATTTGATATAAACATGCTTCCCATCAATAGCGCCTACACAATTTGGAAAATTGCATTTCTGTCTGAAATAGAGCTCATTTTCCAGCCACAATTCTGTAGTCATTTCTTTCATAAATATTGGCTGTAAACACTTCCATATTGCATCGGAAACTTTGGATACAATTTTTGAAACTGTAGGGCCCGCTATCTTAAAATTGTAACCAATTGTAGTAAATGAACTACCTGTAGCCATGTACCTGCGAATTAATAAATAATATTATAATAAGGAACTTCAATTCTTTCCTACTAACTATTCACTAAAAAGTAATGAAATAATTAATTATCTAAGTATGTCAAGAACTAGAACTTTGATTCTATTTAAAAAACTATGAATTATATTGAAAGTTCTAGTTCTTGACATACTATCTAAGTATTATATATAATATATTATATTATAATTAATTATTTCATTACTTTTTAGTGACTAGGAAGTGAGGAAGAATTGAAGTCGGTTTGTTATTTTTTTTATAAACTTATTTCATAATTTTTAGTGATAAGTTAATAATATTTTTTTATAATTATGTAGTGATGTATATATATTTGTTATTTGTTACAGCCAAAGTAGCGAAAAATACTTGGAAAAAAATGCGAGACAACCATAGGGAAGCCTTAAAAAGACAGAAGGATGGAAAAAGTGGTCAAGCTGCCAACAACACGCGTCTTTGGAAATTCCAGAAAGTTATGGAATTCCTTGTTCCATACATGCAAAATAGGAACACAACTGGAAATTATTCCCAAGATGATTCACAGGTGTCTCAAGAAAGTAATCATACTCAAGTTTCGGAATTGGACGAGGACAACTTTGAAGTAGAAAACGAAAGCACTCATGGTTCTGTAAACGAAAACAGCCAATCTTCTAATACGACTGCTGCAAGTTCCAAAACCACTTCACAAAATACAAGCACACCTTTAACACGAAAACGTGTACATAGTGTTCAACATGAAATTTTAAATTTTGTTAAGATCCAGCAAACAGAGCGAGAGAAAAGAAAAACAGAACGTGATTTGAGAAACCAAGTAATTGACAAAATGGACGACATGGATCATTTTTTTCTTAGTGTTTGTGAAAGTACAAAAAAATTACCCAAACCGGCACAGCTTCGTCTTAAGAGAAAGATTTTTAATTTAGTTACGGAAGAAGAAGAGTTAAACATTTACAATGATATGTATGCATCTGAGAGTTATAATAGTGCCTTAACCAGTACTCGAGGGTATACAACAGCTCAAGGTGTCCAATCCTCAGATACCAATTGTCATACATTACACAATGTGTTTACATCTCCAATTAGTGCCTCAAATCAATCTGTAGGAGGATATACAGCTGAACAAGATGCCAATGTCCTTCCAGTTGGTGGGAACACCGTGTTCGAACCGTATGCAAGCGAGGAGGCCAATGCTACTTCGCTAATTGATTAATTTAAAAATTCTAAGCGGTACCATTTTAATTTCATTTTTGCTAAGTACTTGTTTTTTATATAATGTAACATTGGTAAAGTTAATGAACGTTTTTTACCATTGTTTTATTTAATTGACAAGTCACGCACGCACTACATACATACTAGAGTACTGCCGCATTGCATGTAAAGTTTTGAAAAGATATGTCAAAATAGGTTCACTATCTTACCATGTAAAATTTTTATGAATTATTATTCTACATACAAAATTAATTACTAATACATACACGAGGGAAAATGTAAAGAGAAAATTGCCTTATCTTGTGCATTCAAATAATTTACTTACCTCAAACAGATTGCTAATTTCTCTTCTGTGCTTATGGCTTTCTTACAGTCAATTTTGTTTTTTATATATGAACTTATTAACGAATGTAAATAATTAAAATTATTTTTAGTCATTCGCAAATATTTAAAAAAATCGTCTTCAGTGGCAATATTCTTTAGAAAATTAAATTCTCCGTATTTTTCACGTATGGTGTGTGGTAACAAGCTACCGTGACTGGACTCTTTTAACGACAAAATAACACATAAAATATCCATATCCGCTTCTTCTTCACTTTCATCTTCATCGGATTCAACTATGTCGTAATGTTTACGTTTTTTTGAAAATAAAGTCATTTTTGACGAGATAAACGACTACACGAGCTGCTGATTACCTTAATACTGAGCTAAGCAAAGCGCAGCACAGCTTGATGTTGATTGTTTAAAAAACGTAGCTTAAGAAACACAGCACAGCACAGCGCAGTACAGCGCAGCATAGCTCGATGTTGATTTGTCACCCTTATACGGGTAGCTCTAGATCTTTTATTAGTCCAAGAGGACTAATAAAAGATCTAGAGCTACCCGTATCTATCATAAACTTAAGAGTTAATTTCTGGTATATTAATGTAAGGTAATGTTAATGTAATTAATGGAATCAGGCGTTATTTTGCGGAAATCCATAGTACAAAAAAATGTAATTTAAATAATATGTAGTGTTAATTCCGCTAACTCACTCGTTTATACAGCTTGGATGCAGTACGTAATGTTAATGTATTAAAATTAATATTTATTATCTGCCTTTTTTGTGAGGCTTGTTTACTGGAAAATTTTCAACATAATTTTCTTCTTCAATTTCCTCATTTTTCTCTATATCGTAATCGTAATTACTACACATATATTCGTTATTATTTTCGAAGTCAGGATATGACTGATCTGGTTCTGATTCATATAGATTATTTAACTCGTTCATACGGAACCCTTGTGGTTTCACTTGTGGGGCTGTGCGCATGCTAACATCAGTAGACTGCTGAGGTGCTAGTCTCTGCGGAGGACGATACCCTAATTGTGGTTGAATAAAATTTGGTCGATAGCCAAATTGAGGTTGACCTTGGCTAAACTGCGGCTTATACCCGAATTGTTGGCCTTGGTTAAACTGTGGTTTATACCCGAATTGTTGGCCTTGGTTAAACTGTGGCTTATAACCGAATTGTTGACCTTGATTAAACTGTGGCTTATAACCCAATTGCTGACTTTGATTGAACTGTGGTTTATAACCGAATTGTTGGCTTTGGTTCTGGGGTCTATACCCTAATTGCTGTGGTAATTTTACTTGTTGGCTAGGCGACATACCAAATTTAAATTTTGGATTATTTTGGAAGTTATTATTATTATTGTTCATAAATCTGAATTTTGATTGTTCTTGTGGTTGATAATTGGTAGGGAAAAAGGGTTTCATGCCGAATTTCTCTACAAAAGAATTATGATTCACAGGTTTAGACTGTAAGTTATTCTGTGATTTTAACATCTTATTTCTAGAATTATATTGATAAAGAAAATTAACCTCTTCTAAAACTATGCTTAATGCATTTTCTAACGTAACGGATCCTTTTAATCTTACTATCCTAAGGAGTTCCTCAGGTAAATTATATAGAAACACATTCATTGACATATTGTCATATATTGTAATCTTACTACGACGAAGGTTTACGTCATTTATCATGTTAACTTTGGCAATCAACGTGCTTTTCACATGCTGGATTCGATTACAGAAATCTAGATATGATTCACCATTATTAATTTTTAAAGTTTCTAATTCTATAGCTATACATTCTTCTGAACGTGGATCACCGAAATGTTGCTCTAAAGCTACCTTCAATTATGCCCAAGTATCTAAATCTTGGCGTTCGCTAATAAGAGTCGCTGCTCTACCTGCTAATCGCGATGTAATTACATGGAAAACGTACAAATCTTGGTCTTCCATCTAAACGACAACAATTGATTATGTATTCGCATTTTCTAATGAATAAATTTAATAATTTTTCATCACCATCAAACTTTGGGATGACGTTAGATAATTCACGTGGAATTTATATTATTATATCCATTTTTATTTGATTTATTGCTAATTATAAAACAACTAATAAAAACTATTATTTAATTTATGTAACTTGATAAGGTAAAGATTTTTCTTTTAATAAATTTTAATTTAAGTAACTAATAACTATTAAAGAAAATAAAAACACTTTTTCAATTTTTGGAAATAGCGAATTCAAATTTCTATACATATAACTATTATAGGTGAAAATAACTGGGAAATAGACAGGAATAGCGATTGGGATCTACTCACAGGCTGCCCATGATACTCGTTGAATCTTCGACGAATTTCTCTCAGCAACAGCTCTCGTACTTCTTGACGTATTTATTTGGTTCGTGGATTTCCGTGAAAACGCGTGAAAACGTTCGAAGCGCATTGATTTGGAGTGTATTCGCGACGCGGAAATCCTACCGGCTGCGCCAGTCAAGACGTGGGCGAGGCAATGAGCCTTTTAAAAAATACAATCATTTTATTTAGAGACGTGTATTCGGCTGGAGAATATGTCTAAGACTAACTTATAATCTATTACAATCTTACATCTAAGCTTCCCACCATGCGTCATCTTGCATTCCTCACCTTTACATTTGAGTGTTAAGCGTTGACGTTTGTCAACTCAGCTTTAAGGGTTCTTAGAATATGGACTGTTGATGTACAGGAATGCTAGAGTTGACAGACGTAACTAGCTTAATCTGTTTGTTGGTGTTGTTGTTGATGTTGATTTTGGGTTAAATTTAGTAGGACTCCTAGGCCCCCTCCCCGTTGACCGATTGATCTGAAATTCGGTACACACCTTTAGTTCTGATGACAACACAATTACGTATATTCAGTATCATTGTAAATCCAAAATGGCCGCCTCCACAAAATGGTGCATTATGTACCTACATTTTTTTGTTCAACCACCTCAATATGTGTATCAAATGAAAGGGCTTAAATAGTAGATAGTATACAGTACATTATAAAAAAAATAAAAAGTAAAAACTTAAAAATAAAAAAATTGGTAAAAAATATATTCAAGTAAAACGTATTTATTGAAAAGAAAGATAATGATGATGTAGATAATGTACTAAAAGCTACAAAATAATTAAAAATGTCCTAGAAAAATGAAATCGTGGGGCATAGCATAACCTGTATAAATGTGTAATCATAGCATGTAGGTATAATGATATTATGAAGGGTTGACTGTTGACAGAATTTTCACGCGCCCATGATTTTATCTTAATTTTTCTAGGACCTTTTTAATTATTTTGTAGCTTTTAGTACATTATTTATTTATTAATATAATAGGTACATACCTAAAAAATATTAAGTCTGGTGAGCGTTTTAGCGCCATAATAAATTATTTGTGTTTGTCCAAGGTGTAAGGGAAATTGTATTAATGTTCAAAATTTTATTAATGAATGTTTTCTTACAGCCTGTATGCTGATAATATAATTTATAAAATATTTCGTGACTTTTCAGCAATTGCTTAATGCACCAAAGTCCTCTGGCCTGTCCGCCAGTCTGCCCGTATGTCTGCCTGTACGTGAAACAACAACGTTATAAGTGGAAAACTTGCCAGAACCAAACAATCAGGTAAGGTCCTGATTTAACTTTACCTTACTTTAAAATAATTACTTTCTTTTATAGAAATCAACTTCAACGCCGGTTCAAACAGCATCAGCAACAACACCATGGCCTGCATTTTTTGGACCTAGAACCACCTTCATCTCAACTGCTGACTCTCAGGGAATAAATAGGTCAGTTCAAGTAAGTGCTATTTTGATACGACTTTTACTGCGAGGTGTTATTTACGATGTGCCGTGTAACAGAATACTACTACTAACCCATCTCTTCTCTTGGATGTCATAAAACGTGGACTGTGGTAGTGCACTACTGCTTTTGCGGTTCTCATTGCCTTGTCTCTGACTTACCCTTTGGGGATATAGTCGTAGGTGTGTATGTATGTATGTGTGTACGTAAGCACAAAAACAAATGGTATTATTAAAAAAAAATGTCTACTTCTAGTGATTGGGCTTAGCCATTTGAACACAGGCGGTTATCCCTTAATTTGGTTTTGATGACTTTTAGCAACAATTACTTTAAACATTTCTACATCGGCAAATTATTATTATTTTTGAAATCATTCGATTTGGTTATAAAGTTAGGTTCTGTTGAACCTAACTAACATCACTACAAAATCGGTTAACGATTGAGTTTTGAGTCATTACACATAGAGGTTAGAGGTTATTAGAGGTTTGTGGTCGGTGAATATTACCAAGTGTTGACCTTCAACCATATTCCTAAAATACTTCACTGCAAGAGATACTGCCAGCAACTCCCTATCATAAGTACTGTATTTCTGTTGAGTTGGCGATAGCTTCTTCGAGAAGTAACCTAACGGTAACCACGTGTCACCTATTTGCTGTTGCAGCACCGCTCCCACGCTCGTATTCGATGCGTCCGTCATAAGTGCAAGCGGAATATCGGGTTTCGGATATGCCAGAAGCGCTGCATTTTGCAATTGTAACTTACATTGAATAAATGCATTGTTTGATTTTTCGTTCCAATCAATTACAGTTTTATCTTTCTTCTTAGAATGTTTTAGATAAGAATTTAACTCTGCTTGATATTCAACAGCACTTGGTAGATGTAACCTGTAAAAATTAATCATTCCCAAAAACCGTCTCAGTTGTTCAACCGACTCCGGCCTTGGGAAAGCGCATATTGCGTCAACTTTTTCTTTCAATGGGCGCATGCCTTCATTAGATACTTGAAACCCTAAAAAGTCTAATTTAGATTGTCCGAACAAGCATTTATTCAAGTTAATAGTTAAACCGAATTTATTTAATCGCTCAAAAACTAAATTTAAATGATGTCTATGTGACGTCATATCATCACTTGCAATTATGACGTCATCGACATATGTGTAAAGGAAGTCTAAACCCTCTAGAACAGTGTGATTCATAAAACGTTGAAAAGTTTGCGCAGCGTTACGCAAACCAAACGACATGCGCGGAAACTCAAACAAACCGAAGGGTGTGATTATAGCAGTCTTCTCTATATCTTCAGGGGCGACCATTATAAAATGGTACGCACGTTTAATGTCAATTCTAGAGAAGATGTTTTTACCTTGTAACAAATATGTAAAATCGTGTAATCTTGGGATAGGATATCTGTCCGGTTTAGTTATGGCGTTCAAAGCTCTGTAATCTCCGCAAGGTCGTAGTTGCCCGTCCTTCTTAGGAACGACGTGCAAGGGGCTCGCCCACGCACTTTTCGACGGTCTACAAATACCCAGTTCCTGCATGAGTTTAAATTCTTCCTTTACCTTAGCGTATCTTTGAGGTGGCAACGGTCTTGCCTTTGCATGCACCGGTGGACCAGTTGTCTCAATATGGTGATAAACGGAATGTTTAGGCGTTTCCTTAAACGAAACAGGTTTGGTAATATCAGGATACTGCGCTAATATATCAAAAAATGGATGACATTTATCAATGGTTTTAACTGATTGTTCATTAGTGTAAACAATAGAAGCTAAAACATTTAAATGTGTAACTTCGTCGATTAACCTACGCGAACTGACGTCGACCAATAATTTATAATAAGCTAAAAAATCGGCTCCCAATATTGGTTGACGTACGTCCGTGATAATAAAGTTCCATTTCAATGCTTTACGTAAACCTAAATCTAAAATTAAAGTTTTAATGCCTTATGTATCTATTTTAGTTCCATTTGCGGCATACAAATTATAGTCTAAACACTTGTCGCTACAACGGGTTAAACGCACTTTGTTTCTCGGAAGCACAGAAACATTAGCCCCGGTGTCTACTAAAAAAAATAAACTACTAGACTTATCTTTGATACACAAGCGATGATTAACATCTCCTATACAGCTGGTCACCGCTGCTTGCTGTACAGTAGCTAGTTTCCCTGCTGCGGAGCAGCAGGTGCAGGTGCAGGTGGAGCACTACCTTTCCACGCACACGGCTGTACACACTTATGTGCATTGCCCTTGTATCGGTAGTGATAGAAACACATCCAGTCGTCTCGTGCTGCAGTGCGGCGAGGCGTATAACTGTGACGATTTAGAGATCGCGTACGGCTTGGTTTTTTCTCCGGTCGTCGGGACTTCGATCGAGATCTGTACATAGACATCTTGTCAAGCCGCTTATTAATTTTGGCTATTTCGGCTATAATCGATGTTGCGCTGGATGAGGTGGTTTTACCTCTGCGATACTGACAGGTCTAATCGTCTCCATTACTTTATCGGCGACGGAAGCAAGGATATTTAGGTCCTTTGAATCAGTTACGACGAGCACTGCACGTACAGAAGGTGGCAAGTGGTTCTGCCACATAATGTTAAGTGTCTCATTGTTTACCTTGTCTCTTGCCAGTTCCTTCATCCGGCGTAAAAGCTGCGACGGCCGTTGGTCCCCGAGGTCCATTTCTCCAATCAACTTTTGTACTTGCCGTGACTCCGACTCTTCATATATGGCAAGCAAAGTCGACTTGAGTAAATCGTATTTGCCCTCGGCTGGAGGCTTGACCAGAATGTCGGTAACCTGTTGAACGACATTCTTCCCCAGCTTTGCTATCACCAAATGGTACTTTGCTGCATCTGATAGCTTTTGGTTGTACAGCACGGACTCAGCTTGGATAAACCAGGTGCGAGGCTGGTCCTCCCAAAAGTCCGGTATGCGCGAGGATACAGTAATCTGTGCCACTTCAGAGTCCTGACTTGGTTGCATTCTGGAAGCTGTAGTAGTGTCCTTTTGCTCGGTCATTTATAAAGTAATTCACTGATAATAATTTTAAGTTTATTTTTTTATTTTTAGATTTACGCGCAATATTAATAACGCAATACGGCGTGGCACTGTTTTTTAAATGTCGGAAGGTCACCAATGTGATAGTCATATATTTTTGAGTTAGATTTGGAATAAAAATACTATTAGTTTTTTGATACCTTATATTGGTAATAAATGATAGCGCGTGTTTACAGTGCCTGCCAGCGCATTACTGGCGAGGAGCGTTCACACCGAGCAGGACCGAGTGTCCTGTTACATTGCATGTATTATGTAGTTACAAAAGTATCTTCCGCTCACTTTAAACACGATTGTGTAGTAATACATAGCATTGACCCACATAATGTCTATTTTAGAAAGTTATTCGCTATTTACTTGTATACGGCCGATACTTGCAAAATAGTTTTGAAGTTGCGACCTATGTTGACAAATGCTTTTGACGCGCACTATTATGCTTACAACGTGGAAGACACTCCAACTGATACGGAGTTTATTTACATTGATTGTGATACTATGCAATATCCATTTCCCTGTAATATTGCAATTGTCGGTTATGGTGCACATGCTCAACAGTAGGTTATATTGCGCAAACCGCAGTGATTTCAATACATAAAGAAGGTACTTAAAACATTAGAGGTAGATTTAAATTATTGTTATTATTTTATTATAAACTAGGAGCGATCGCGACGTCAGGCCGCCAGCGCGTTTTGTATTGTAGAGTTCCCGTAGGCCGCGTTGCTCTACAACAGATTATTCCTGTTTGCAGGGATGCCAAGGGTTGTTCTTTATACAATCTGTCCCGGGAAGTAGTAATCTAACTTTAATAGCGTGATCTATGAATAAATTTATCGATAAAAATACCTCAAATCAGGGGTCTGATTCGCCTCTCGCCAAATTACAAGAATTTAAGTTTTTTTCTTTTTAATATTGACCTTTTCCTTAAAAAAAGCGATAACATGGGCACCTTGACACTGATTAGCAAATATTTGATATCATTCGATAGCTAACAAGATTACCTATTAGTAGAAGTAGCAAACATACACGGGCCCTATACATTTCGAGAAAGTAAGGATTGATTTAAGTAAAAAAACATGTAATTTTTTCACGTTTTTTTCGGTTATTTTAAAATATCATAAAAACAAGGTCATTAAAGTATGTTTTATTTGCACCGTACTACTAGTATTTCATCTATTCTACAAAACAAGGGTAAATTTATTACTCTACGTCTAATAGTTCTGATGCTACCGTTGAACAAAAAGGGTCCATTTTTTAATCTTTTATTTTTTTTACACAGATCGATGATAAGAAAGGTAAACAAATAATAAAATCCATATATTTTTTAAAGCTTTTATTTGAAACTTAAGTAGAAGTAAGCCGTAGTAAGTAGTAACAACTAACAACATGAGCAAAAATTTAAAGTAAATGTTCAAAATGACCCCCTCCATTTGTAATGCACATAGTCGCTCTTATAGCTACTTGATTAGTCGCTTTGCGCAACATACGATGATTCTGTCGTATCTCATCGCTGATAAGCATAATTCTGAGTAGTAATTCCTCTCGGGAGTTTACCGGTTCGAAGTAGACTTGCTGCTTCATATGACCCCAAAGAAAAAAATCTAAAGGGGTCATGTCAGGCGAACGCGGAGGCCAACTAACAGGACCTTCACGGCCCACACACTGTCCTGGGAATCTTTCATTTAAATGTCGACGCACATCTCTAGCAAAATAGGCCGGAGCACCATCCATCTGCAGCCACATCCTACGCCGATAAATGAGTGGTAGCTCAATCAAAGCTTCGGTGAACTCGTTCCTCAAAAACTCCAAAAATCTTGCTCCGTTCAGCGATGGTGGCAGCTCAATGGGTCCGATTAATTGATCGTCGATTATTGCAGCCCAAACGTTCACGGAAAACTCGCGTTGAAAGCTTGCAGGACGTTTTGCGTGTGGATTTTCCTCAGCCCACGCATGCAAATTGCGAAAATTTGTAATTCCTGTACGTGTAAATTTAGCTTCGTCTGTCCACATGATTTTCCTCATAAAATGTGGATCTTCCCGGATTTTTCTGCCGATCCATGCACAAAAAACTGATCGAAGCCGGTAATCCGGATCTAAAACATTTTGTACTTTTCGAAAATGATAAGGATGAAGTCCATTTTTCTTTAAAATTTTCCACACGTTTGTTTTCGGTAAGCCCAAACGTATACCAAGTCTACGGACGCTCAATCTTGGCTCTCTAGTTATTGCTAACAATATTTCTTCTTCAACATTGTGCCTCGGAAGGCGTACCACGGGAGATCGCTCAACTGGCCTTAAGCTTATCCCCTGTTCTGCAATCCTGCTGTGCACGTTGATAAACGTGCGAAAGTTCGGCGTTCGTCGTGTCGGGTATCTTCTTGCATATTCACGTACTGCGACTCTAGAGTTGCCATTGCAAAATCCGTAAATAAAATGGATGTCTGCTAATTCTGCATTAGAATACTCGTATCCTCCACGCGGCATAGCGAAAAACGTTCAAAACTTGTTCAAAACTTGTTCAAAACAGAAATAACAAAACAAGATAACGGGACGCGCACGATTGAATTGACTGTGTAAAACAGACTAAAGACACACTGGTTTCAACACTAATTCTCACCGATGCGATGTAGTCAACGCCCTTTTCTTTCATAAGTATCATCTGTCTCTTTCTAACAACAATTACAAAAGAATTCCAAAAACTAATCCGGCTACCTGACTAGCCGCGCTACGCGACCGCTCTGTGAAGGGGTCTCTTTGTTCAACGATAGCATCGGAACTAATAGACGTAGACGTAGAGTAATAAATTTACCCTTGTTTTGTAGAATAGATGAAATACTAGTAGTACGGTGGAAATAAAACATACTATAATGACCTTGTTTTTATGATATTTTAAAATAACCGAAAAAAACGTGAAAAAATTACATGTTTTTTTACTTAAATCAATCCTTACTTTCTCGAAATGTATAGGGCCCGTGTATGTTTGCTGCTTCTACTAATAGGTAATCTTGTTAGCTATCGAATGATATCAAATATTTGCTAATCAGTGTCAAGGTGCCCATGTTATCGCTTTTTTTAAGGAAAAGGTCAATATTAAAAAGAAAAAAACTTAAATTCTTGTAATTTGGCGAGAGGCGGGTCAGACCCCTGATTTGAGGTATTTTTATCGATAAAATTATCCATAGATTACGCTCTTAAAGTTAGATTACTACTTCCCGGGACAGATTGTATATGTATAGTATATGGTTAGGTTATATATATGTTTATAATTCCATATATTGGGAGGATATGGTATAGGCCAGCTCAGTTTGGACATTCTAGCAAGGCGTTGTCAGATGAATGCTGCAGGGCTTTGGCTATTGTGATAAATAACGTGTCCAATAGTCGAGCTGTTTATTATATTAAATTTTGATAGCAGAGCATTTCATTTAGCAACCACCATATAGGATTAACTTTGTGTCACCTTAAGTGACAATTTAAAACGGCCCCACATAGAGATGGGTGACCGCAAACCTAGCTAGTTCGTATTATACAGGGTGACTCATTTAAATCGGTCAGTATGGGAAAGTCAAAAGGTCGGTTAGATATCGATTGTGTAGGTCTTAAGCAGTAAATGGATCTATGAAACATGATGTCTAAAATGAATAAAATGCATTGTTTTCACATACTTTAATTTATTTTAGTAGGTGTTCAAGTGACCACCGTTTTTTTCAATAATATTCAACACGTTTAGGTAACGATCTTACAATTACAAAACCAGCAAAGAGATACAAACAACCATAGAGACAATTTTACATGCCTGAACTTGTTGAATGTAACGGTGGCCACTTCAAACACCTACTAAAATAAATTAAAGTATGTGAAAACTGTAATATTAATGAATACTTAATTAAATATTTGAAATGAAACACTTAGATATTTTATGAGCTAGAAGCCATCTTTTTAATATTTAGACCACAGACAATCTTCTTTACATTTTAACATAGAATCAAAACCACAGACTACAAATAATCATTATACATCATCTTCCCCCCTAGACAATTATAAAAATCTTACAAGTTTAATATATTCCTAGGTTTAACAATTCTTCCACTTCTAGTTCTTACAACATTCTCAATAGGAGCTTCTCTTACTAAAGCATTAGGTTCAATAGGTGCCTTAACTGGCTGTGATACAGAATTACTACTATCATAAAAATTATAGTCAAAATTTGTAACATATCTATTCCCAGTAAATGACTTCTTAATATGCTTTCTATTCCTTCTAAACTTGCTTTGACCTTCTTTTCCCTCTATCAAATAAGATCTAGGCTCATTACATATCCCTACTATTTTCCCTTTCCTCCAAGTTTTTTCCTTGTCTGTCTTGTGAACTACCTCATCTCCAACATTAAACTTAATTTCCCTCTTTCTAATTTTATTTTTACAATTAATATCTTTTTTCACTAACTGTTTCAAGGTTAACAAATTATGAATGTTTCTTTCAATTTTAGGTTCTAACAAAATACTTTTAGTAGGAATAAGGGTTCTAACCCGTCTGCTATTCAAAATTTGTGAAGGAGAAACTTCTAACCCCGTTAATGGAGTATTATTATAATTTAATAAATAATCTCTGTAATCCACTCTATCCTCACAAGCCTTTTTCAAAATATTCTTACATATGTGTACAGCTTTTTCTGCCATTCCATTACTTCTAGGATAATGGGGACTACTAAAAATTGCTAAAATGTCCTTTGACTTGTAATATTGATGACATTCAAAAGAATTAAAAGGGTTATTATCAGATACAATTATTTCTGGATACCCAAAACGAGTAAAACTTTCTTGAAAAGCATTGATAACAGATTTAGAAGTTTTATCATTTAATGGCAAAATCTCTAACCAGTGAGAAAAATAGTCAATAATTACCAAAAAATATTTACCATTAAAATCTAAAATATCTGTACCAACCTTTGCATATCTATGATTAGGTATTTTATGTGGTAGTAATTGATCATAGGAATTAGCTGGTCTAAATTTTTCACATGTACGGCACTGAAGAACAAAATTTTGTATGTCTTTTGACATTCCAGGCCAATAAAATAATTGCCTAGCTTTAGCTATACATTTACAAATTCCCGGATGACCTTCATGAACTAAATTTAACAAATAAGACCTTAGGGACTTTGGTACAATTATTTTGTTTTGAAAAAATGCTAATCCACCTTCAAAATATATATCCTCTTTAATTCTACAGTAATCTTTACACTCCTTGGAAACTAAACTTTCATCAGGCCAACCATTCTTATAGTATTTATATAATAAACTTAAAACAGAATCAAACTTAGTTTCATTTATAAATTTAAGTTTTCTTTCAGGTGACATTGGTAAGTGTGCAGTAACCGAATGAACAATACACGACATTCCCTTATCAACTTCAGTATACTTAAGACTGTTCCTAGACAACATATCTGCAAAATGTAACAATTTACCCGGAACATAATAAACATTTAAATTATACATTAACAATTTTAGTCTTAGACGTTTTAATCTAGGAGATCCAATTTTACAAATAGGTTTTAACATTATGGACACAATAGGTTTGTGATCAGTTTGCACATCAACATGAGATCCATATATAAATCTATGAAATTTTTTTACAGCATAACAAATAGACAATAATTCTTTTTCAGTTTGACTGTAATTCAGTTCTGCGTCATTCATTGTTCTTGACGTACAAGCAACCAATTTAAAAACTTTTTGCTCATCTTGCTGAAATAAACAACATCCTATACCACTCTTGGATGCATCACATTGTAAAATAATCTTTTTCTTTGAATCAAATGGAACTAGAGCTGGAGCTGTACATACTTTTCTCTTTAGCTCAGCAAATGCTAACCTATGAGCAGGTAACCAAATAAATTCATAATCCTTCTTTAATAATTTAAAAAGAGGTGACATTAAATTGGCCATATCCGGAACATATCTACGGACATAATTAAATGAACCTAAAATTTGTCTCAGTTCATCTTTGTTGCTAGGCTCTTTTAAACCTAAGAGAGACTCAACTCTATCTTTATCTAGAGACATTCCTTGCTCATTAAATACTTGACCTACATAACGAACTTCTGATTGCTTATATTGAAACTTATTCTTATTAAATATAATTCCTAACATTTCAGCCTTCTTTATTACACTTAACAATGCTAAATCATGTTCTTCCTCAGTACTTCCCATACACAAAATATCATCAGCCCATATTATTACATTAGGTATGTCACCAAAGTGACTTTCAAGTATATCTTGGAATAATTCTGGAGCATTCATAAGACCATACGGTAAAACACAATATCTATAAACACCAAAAGGAGTAGCAAAACAGCATTTCCACGAAGCTGACTCAGATAACACCAAATGATGAAAACCTTCAGATAAATCTAACACAGAAAAAATTATTTTACCTTTTAATTTAAAACTTAAATCTTCAAGTGTGGGCAAAACTTTAGGCTTTTTTACAATTATTTTATTTAAATCTGAGGGATCAAGGCATAATCTAACACTTCCATTTGGCTTTTCAACTAAAACTATTCTATTCACACATGCATTTTCATTTATATTATCAACTTTAAAAATAGCTTTTCTACTTTCTAACCTTTTTAGCTCAAACTTTAACGGTTCTAATAAACAAGATGGCAATCTAGGTGAAGGGTGACAAATTTGTTCCTCTATAAACTTAGTAGGAATGTCCACACTCCCTGGCATTCTACCTATACCTTCGAAAACTTTAATATGTTGCTGTATAAACTTTTCTTTGACATTATTAAATTCAACTGAATGCACACGCTTAACTAAATTTAATGAGACACAAGCAGGTAATCCCAATAACATGGTACTACAATTGACCACAATAAAATTCTCATAACACTCATTATCTTTATATTTACACTTTAAATTTACCATTCCAATTGGTTGAACTTTTTCCCCAACAAAAGACTCAATCTTTAAATTAGTGTCATGTAATTTACAATTTATATTTTTGTTAATTTTTTCAAAAATCGTTTTAGGCATAATACTCACATCAGCGCCTGTATCTAATTTACATTTAAAATTTTGGTTCTCAATTAAAATATTTTCAGTCCAATCACACTTATTTATACTTGACATTTTTACTGAACCACAATAAAAACTTTCTTCAGAATTACTTCTTGTTTTATTATATTCTTCCAAACAATTAACTTCACCAACTTTCTTGACTTTACAACTGACTGCAAAATGATTAAGTAATCCACACTTTGTGCACTTCTTCCCATATGCAGGACACTCTCTCGGACCATGTAGTTGTTGGCACCGCCGGCACATAAACTTAGAATTTTCACCTTTTGTATACTTTTCTTTATTATTATATTTATTGTTATACTTATTAAAATTTTGTCTCCTGTCCTCTTTATACTTATCAAAATTCTTTTTATATTTAACTGCATCTATCTCTATTGTAGGGTTCATTTCTCTTACTAGCGCTCTGCTTATTTCACCTGCTCTGCATATATTTGCAACTTTGTCTAATGTTAGACCTTCCATACGCAGTAAACTTTCTTGCAGTGACTTGTCACTTAAACCCTGAACTAACCTGTCTCTAAGTAACTGGTCTTCTAAAGGTTCCGTTGATGAAACAAAGTTACACGTAGAAATTAACTGACGTAAATCAGTGTAAAAATTTTCAAAACTTTCCCCATTTTTCTGCTTCCTTTCGTTAAATTTGTATCTCTCAAACACTTCGTTGAGCTTGGGGTTCACATACGCGTCAATGGCGTTGATAACTTTTTGATAAACTTGTGAATTTTCTTTGGACATTTTTAAACTCATAATTATTTTTGTAGACTCTGGACCCATCATATTTCTTAGTAACGACAGTTTTATTTTATCCGCCGCTCCATCTTGCCCTATTGCAATCAAGTAATCCTCGAAAAGGCATTTCCAAAATGTCCACTCGCTGGCTGCCGACTGATTTCTTATGTCGATATTCGGAGGCAACTTCACCGCGTTTTCCATATTTAACTTTAAACACACTTTAAATTTAGTGCTAACCCGACTGCGCCATGTAATATTATTGAATACTTAATTAAATATTTGAAATGAAACACTTAGATATTTTATGAGCTAGAAGCCATCTTTTTAATATTTAGACCACAGACAATCTTCTTTACATTTTAACATAGAATCAAAACCACAGACTACAAATAATCATTATACATCAAAAACAATGTATTTTATTCATTTTAGACATCATGTTTCATAGAGATGGCTCTACTGTTATGGCGTGATTATATTAAGATATTGTACAGAGATAATATATAAATAAGAAAATTTAAAAAAAAACTAACGAAAACGGTATAAAATCGTTAACGGCAATACCAATCAATTACATGTTTAATTATTTTTTGTACAGGCAAGTCTGTGGTGTAAAATGTAAATAATCTGTGGCAAGGTCTACGATAAGATCGCTATCGTTTCAGTATATTTTTATTTGCGTAAAACTATTCTAACTTAATAAGATTAATGTAAAGTGCGAAAAAATAACATCGAATATTTTATATTTTTTTATTAAATCGATTTTGTTGTGCACTCAGGGCCTAATACCGGCATTATGCTTTCCTAGCCAAAAACTTGACTTTAAGGTTTATGTTATATGTTTGAGATTTTTCCGTTGAAAAGAAATAGGTATAAGAAATATCAATTGGGACCACAAGAAAACAGAGAATTAAAACATGAGTACAGTAAGTATCATTATCTCATCTTAAGTTGTGAATTACGATAATCGCGCAGGGTGTAATAGCCAATTCAATCGAAGCCTGCTTTCGGTATTTTATTTTACATGTATAAAATTTTAATCTTTTTTTATTTTATTTCCAGACAAAAAGGACTCCATTGACCAAGGAGGAGGTGGATTTGCTAATTAATCTTGTAACTTCGAACAAGATAATAATAAGCAAAACCACTAATGTTATAATTATCCAATTAAAAGAAGCCGCCTGGTTAAAAATAACAGACGCATTCAATACGTCGATATTAAGTTGCCCACGGAGGACAGAACAAATTAAACTAAAGTGGGAAAACTTAAATAAGGCTGCGCGTAAAAGATCCGCTGCATTAAGATTGAGCCGTAACAAGGTAATTAAGTAATAAGATTACATACCTATAAATAAAATCGTTAGTTCTAAAAAAGTTTCATTTTCCTAATATAAAACTGTTTGCAGACTGGTGAAGGCAAACCTGATTATTTGCCACCGGATGACACGTTTGACCGAGTGGCATCTATTCTAGGTGCCACATACGAGAGCTACATTGTGCCTTTTGGTGGAGATTCATATATAGTAGTCACAGGTCACTGAAAGTGACCTTGTAAGTAGCGAAGATACAATTACCATTAATGGTGGTGAGGGTGATAGTGGTGATGACAATGTTGTACAACAAACAGTGGAAGTGGAAACTATCAATCTAACTACACAACATGAAGAAATACAGCCTAAGAAGTATTTTTCGTCACAATGTTGTTTGTAGTGGTACAGTAGTGAGTGCATTCAGTTCATTGGTCCCGCGGCTATATCTGTATTACCATTTGTAATGGGGGCCTAAAGCATGGTGGTTAATGCCCCATCAGTGAGGGCATAACGTTTTTTTGTTAGCAGTAATTTCAACTGGAGGCTTACCACAAGCTCTTAGCCAACAGAACTAATGCAGGGCAGTTTTGTTGCAAGGTTTAAAATAAACTTCTATTATTCGTACCATAAGCCAAAAGTAGCAGGCCTGCAATTATCCTGCTAGAATGAGTGAATGCCTGAAAAGCCTGCTAAGCTAAAATGTTGTCTGTGTTCGAATACCAAATACGATTTATTACCGGTAAATACCGCTTCGTATTAAAGTAACATTTTTTAAATAAAATACCTTAACAATGCAAAGAAAAACCAAGAAAAACCTAAAACAAGACGTTTTTATGGAAACAAAATTGAACGGTAGTGTAAAAAAATAATTTTTAATATTCTTGTCAAAGTTGTATACAAAGACGTCACTTAAAAATTAGTATAGTTTCCGGACGTTACTCGCAACTAATGTTTTTGTTTACAAGAAAGAATGCCAATTCAATTTTCAAAATGTGTTTCAAGCTAAAAACTTTTTTCCTACGTGTTCAATTTATAAAATAATCAAGTGGTTTCGGCTCCAAGAATGTCAAGTCCATTTATTTTATGTTATTATGCTCCAGACTACTTTCAACACAGTTACTTCTTCACGAACGCTTTACCATAATGCCACCGCCGGCCGTAAGTTACTGGTTTAATATAAATGCATGCATTATTTAGTACTACTACGTTATAGAGTTAAAACTGATATCCCATCGTTTGTTTTAGGTCAACAGACAACTCTGAGCCTGCATCTCGACGCAGGGTGTCAGCAACCTAACTCGATGTCCCGTGGGAGTTTTTAAATTGCAATCAGGATGTGGCTCTAGGCCATAACAAGGCTGCCCAGGCACGGGAGTACGCCCGTAGAAAGAAAGTGGTCAGATGTAGCCACATATTTAATTGCACAAGGAGAGGGTGCAGTCAAAGACTGGAAGGGATGGTCAAAGGTATGTACTGAGGGGTTAGTCAGTAAATGCAGTGTAATGTTCCAATAATTTTATAATTTTCTTTTTTGTTTTAGTACTAGATGGACTGCCAAGGCCAGGCCAAATTAAAAAGAAGAGCCGCAGATGTTTGGTCATCCCAGAGAGAGGTACCACCACTCAGTAAAATAGAAAAGAAGTTCTTGCTAATCACAGGACAAGATTTTGGTCTGGGAATGTCCGGTATACAAGTGGAACTATTTGATGATGTAAGTTAATTTTTTTAGAGCACACAAAAGTTGATAAACTTATGTGTATGAAACAATATGCTACTAAATATATTTTGTACTTACCACTAATTTGAATCTTATTTAAATTTCAGATAATTTTACTGGAGAAAGAGCCACTAAATTCAAGCCATCAAGTTGTTGAAGATGCATTAGCACAACATGATTATCTTAATTTTGTTGATGCTTCATTTGCAGCTTCAATTGAATTGGTAGAGCCATTGGTAAACCCATTGAGGTGGATGTGCAACAGCCTGCTCCAGAGGCTTCGACGACGCACCAATTCGCTTACTCAGGAAGCGGCAAAACAGGCTGTTGTTCAGTCTTGGAACATCGCTAGGTCAATGACCTCAATAAACACAACCTTGACCAGAATCGAAGCGAGGTAAGAAAAATATCTATATACATTTGGACTGCAGTATTTTTTATTTTATTTTAAATAAAATAAACGAATGGGCGCAAAAAACTGCACAGCTTGTAAAGAAGTAAGGACATTCACAAAAAAGAAAGTATGTTGTTACCAAATCATACAATATTACAATACATTTACTAATAAACTTCAAGAGCCCGGTATTACAAAAATTATGCTTACATCTTAAGCTTAATGATTGTACAGACGTACTTGGGCACTATGTATCAATACTATTAGTGCTGTATTATCCAGTGATCCAGGATATTGGAGGATTGTCAATTTCATGCATTTTTATTATTGACATAATCATTTATATTGAAATAGCACTTTTTAAAGTGTTTCCTTAACATAATATCTTAAATTTATCAAAGGGCAAAACTAAACAATCAATAAGGATTTTATTATAGGATAGTGGCACCAGTGTTCAACAGGAACCAGTGATCAACATTTTTTTTTCCTTCAATCATTAATAATAGGGGTCAGCAACTGATTTTAGTATTTAATACAACTACAATTGAATACAGACCACCTGCTTCCTAGCTGTCAACTCGTAACATTTCAATGAAAACTAATGTGATTTTTTGGCGTCAAAAACTGTGCCGAACACTGGTGCCATTACTGTGTCGCGTAGTAACGTGACACCTTATCCCATGAATGATCCATAAACTTTCGGGAGTCTAATGTAAAAAATACTTAAATTAATTGATTTTTTTTTTAGATTGCCTGCAGCTGCCAGAGACGATTGACCAGAATCTGACGCAAAGCTACACCCTGCCGCAGCTCTTCATTCAGCCCTGGATTTATATTTAGCCTAGAGTTCACCTGCATCCTAGCTTCTTGAAGGGCCTCATGGTCTGCTAAATTGGCTTTGTTGCAAATGTTGTGCAATATAACACAAGCATTCATTATCGAGCCAGCTACCCATGGGTCATAGTGCAGCACTCTTGTGTACTAAAAGGCAACGAAAACGCGCCTTAAGTAAACCAATGGTCCTTTCTACAATGTTCCGGGTGTGAACATGTTTGCTTGTGTAATAGATAGGCCTCTGGGGTTCCATCTGGACCATCAACTATTGGTGTCATCATTGTCCTCCGTTGAGGATACCCTGAGTCACCTGTAAAATTAAAATTTGTCAAATTAAATAACATTGAAAAGACAAACAAAAAAAAAACTAAAGAATAGTAATATTTATATAAAATAATAATAACAAAATGTACTATTATTACCTAGCCGCCATATTGCTTGAGATCTACTGAGATTCTCCATGTAAACTTTTACTGGGTGTTGGTTCCATATGAAGCTATCATGGTTGGCTCCACCGTGGCTAGCATCCACACCTATCACTTCCATATCAGCATTGCATATCTAAAACATTTGAATCTAAAACAATGAATGCCCGTGAATGTTACATCTATATCCAAAACATGGCCGAATACGTGTCGTTGACGTGAAGACAAAAACTGGCACATTACGGCGATCTGTGGCACGCGTTGCACCCATTTCCTTAGATTAGTGCTGCTTCAGCACTAGGGGTGGCCTATTTCGCCGGAGCCATTGACAAAATGCCATTCGTGGTGCAAAGTCCTGTGGCATGAGCTCCTGGACTCGCGTGAAGTGGAACGGATGCAGCCCTTCCCGTTTCAGCACCTTCCACGCATAAAAGTCACTGACTTCAAAGACAGCCGCTGCATCGCGTGTACTGGCGGTCGGATGGCGCGCGAAGAAATCCAATATGCTTTCTTCCAGCTGTGGCGAATAGCGAGGTCTTCCAGCATCACCACGAGGCATAAAATTCCCCGACTCCCGGAATCGCTGCTCAGCTCCCAAGATTTTTTTTCATTTCATTTATTCATCAAATACAGCTATCATTACAGGATTTCCCTAATACAATAGTGCAGTTAACTAGAATTATAATTACATTTATTACTTAACATTATCATATTTATTATAAATTATATTGTATTATTCTATTTTATTACATATCATTCTATTACTTATAACATTTTTTTAACCATTATATAATTTTATTCCAATTTGGACCATAACAGAGCACTTGTAAAGTGACTTTCTTAAATTCACTCATCGAACAGGTAAATAGATCAATATGATCTGTGACTACGTTAAGCGTGTGCAGAGACCGTATCAGAGGTGAGTTGGCCAACAGGCAGGTTCTGGCGCGGGGCACCGCGAGCAGCCGCGGCCGCCGCCGCCGCCCCGCGTACCCGTCGGGCACGCGCAGGCCCAGTCGCTCCAACATAGTCGGATGGCAGACTATGCCTCTCAGCACTCTAATTAAATAATATGCGAGAGCCAGGTCCCTTCTCACTTCCAAGTTGTTGTATCCGACCATGCCCAAAACGAACAAGGTTGGATACATCAACGGATAGAAAGGATACACTCCGTATAACTTTAGATATAAGTACCTCGTAAATTTATTTTGTATCCGCTCAATCATTATCCTATATTTTGCTTCATGAGGAGCCCACACGACAGCGTTGCATTCCAGCTGACTACGAATGAGTGCGTTGTATAGGGCGGTTACCGCTCTTAAATTTGTGAAGCCGACAGATTGCCTCAAAACAAAACCCAAACTCCTGTAGGCCTTTTTGCAAACGTTAGCAATATGTTCCTTGAACTTCAATTCGACGTTTAGTTGTACGCCCAGATCTTTGACTGCTTCTGTCCGGTTCATTTTTGAGCAATCCAATTCATAGTCGTAGTGGAGTGGAGCATGCGATCTACTATACGATATTACAGAGCATTTGTCAATATTGAACTGTAGTTTGTTATTGCGACTCCACTTAACTACTCTGTTTATGTCCTCTTGCAAACGCTCGCAATCCCTAACATCGTTAATTGCTAAGAGCAACTTGAGGTCATCCGCGAACAGTAAGCATCGGGCCTCCCTAACAACTCTGGGCAGATCATTTATCATAATGATAAATTTCAAGGGCCCCAAGTTGCTGCCTTGACCCACTCCTGTTCTGGTAAAATATGGGTCAGACCTATACCCAGCATATTCTACATACTGCTTTCGGCCCCTCATGTAGCTCGCGAAAAAATTTAACAAATGTGTAGTGCAGCCGATTGCCGCCAGCTTTGACAACAGTATATCATTATCGACCAAATCGAACGCTTTTTTGTAGTCAAAGTAAGCGGCGTCGACTTGCATGCCCGCGTCTACATGAGGTACCACGTAGGCCATTGCGTCGAGCAGGTTGCTGGTGGTGCTGCGCGCCGGGCGGAACCCGTGCTGCGCGTCGGAAAGCTGGGCTGCTACCTGCGACTGGATACTGCGCTGTACTGCTCCCTCGAACACTTTAGCCGGCGTCGACAGAATTGCGACAGGTCTGAACCCATTCACCTCGGAGCCCCCATTACCTTTAGGTATGGGAATCACTCGTGATGTTTTCCAGCGTTCTGGGTAAAAAGATGCCTTTAAGCATAAATTAAAAAGATGCAAAAGCGGCTTTTCGAAAACAGCCCGACAGTCTTTGATGACGAAATTAGGAATGCCGTCCGGTCCCGCGGAGCGCTTTGGCTTAAGTCGCACCAGCGCCGTCCGCACCTCGGACAGCGTCAGCTGCGCGAGGTGAACGCGAGCGGCACTCGCCGCGCCCGCCGCCGCCGCCGCTCCCACGTCAAGCTTGGCCTGCTCGCTGCCATAGACCGAATGGAAATACTTCGCAAACTCAATTGCGCATTCTGAATCCAGTAAAACATTTCCATCTTTAGTAATCGTTTTGCGATTTACTGTACCTTTTTTTGTGCGAACATAATCCCAAAATGACTTTGGATCCTTCACTAAATTAAGTTGAACCTTATTTTTGTGATGCTCATGCGCTAAACATATCATTTGTTTAACTCTAGCCCTACTCATAGAAAAACGCTCATAATCTACCATCGTTTTGTTAGACTTGTACTTTTTATGAAGTTTGGATTTTAGTTCTATCGCTTTTATTATATCCGACGTGTACCACTCTGGATACTTATACCTACCGGCTCCTTTATTATAGGGCTTTTTGCTCGGTACGCAATCACTAATGATATTATTGACGGTAAGATAAAAATAATTTACCGCCTCCTCTGGCTCCCGCATATCATATAACGAACTCCAATCAATGTCTGCAAGTAACGTATACAGTAAACTATAATCAGCTTTCGCAAAGTTCCATTGTTGGGTATTTCCGAATGCACAAGAGGATGGCCCGGGCGGCGGCGACGGCGACGGCGGCGGCGGCGGCGCAGCGCGCCGCCTAAGCTGCATGGTCACCACGAGAGGCGGGTGATGCGCGTCCACCGGCACGAGCGCCTCGTCCGCCTCACACACGACTACCCCATCGGCTATACCCGCCGAGCATAGCACTAAATCAAGCTGCCTATTGTTACAATTCGCTACCCTATTCACTTGAGCGAATTCACAGAAACTTAAAATATAATTATAATAACTGGTCACATTATCGCTGCTTGAATGCAAGTTAAAATCTCCTAAAACTATTATTGTCTTATATTTAATAGACCATTGTTCGATAATTCGAAACAAAATCATATACTCATTTTCCGAACTACTCGGCGGAATATAAACTACGCAACAAACAAATAGATGCTTATTATTAAAATACACAGCCGCACCGAGTAGTTCGAACACACAGTTGTCTATGTTAACGTCACCTGGCAGCGCCACTCTCCGCAGCTCATATCGATGTGTGGCCACGAGAAACGCGCCGCCTTGTTTTCTCCCATCCGCTCGGTCACATCTTATTATTTGAAATCCCGGTGGAACAATTTCTGCATCCTGAATAGATTCATTGCATCCCGTTTCTGTAATTGCGAATATATCGGCGCTCGATGAATCTATATTATTACTAAATATATCCAACTTAGTACGGAGCCCTCTTGCGTTCTGGTAAAAAAAATCTATAGTGCTATGCTTTATCGATGTAGTTGTTTGTTGGTCTCCGAAACCAGATCCATTCAGCAAACTCTGTATTCAAAGGCCAGATATCAGGTTGACACAGCTTGTTGTATGTTTTTTCAGAAACTGTTATAATAAAAGATGAGTAATTTTTTTGCGTCTTATGCTTAATCTTTTCTATTTTAACTATAACTTCCGAACCGCACATCCTTTTCACATGAGATGTTAACTTTTCTACTGTAGTATCCGGTGTCAGACGCCAAACGTGAAGGTGTTTATTACGTTCTAAACCCTTAATATCGGTCAATTCTAAATTATTTCCTCTCTTCACTTCCTTTGACTGATACTTTTCCCTCCTAATTTCCATAGGCTTTTTCTTATAATGTTTGTCTCCTAACGTTATTTCCGACTGATCAAGCTTCGGCACCCCTTCGGTAGAACTCCTCATTGGTCTTTGGGCGTCCTGCTTTGTTTTTGTACTTAACTGCTTAGCGCTATTCCTACCAACTGTGATCCATTCATTTAAATTATCGTCGGATTTCATAGATAGTGCGTGGACCGACGCATGCACCGTACACTTCCTGGTAAAGCCTCACTGCTTCAGCGAGGCTGTAGTTCGCGTCACGATAACATGTGACCATGTTAAAATAATCTACATTAGAATATCGGTACGGCATTTTTGCAATGTTTATTCACACTCACACTCTCAGTTCTCATCAGACTGAATAAAGATGGACGATTGCAGGCGAAGCCGGCACGTGTAACACTAAAGCACGTGTTACACTGAAGCACGGCCAGGCCATTGCAAACAAAAGTTTTAAAGTTAACAAATTCAGTGTTGAGTGCAGCAATAGAATTAGGGCTCTTACGTGTAGTTGCTTGATTCAGCTCAGCCTGGAACTCTGCCATCTTCGTTTCAAACATTTTAGCCATATTATTCATATTAGCTTCCAATAGTGAGTAGTCCATGGTGTATAGTTGGTTTCTTGTGATGAAGGAGAGGAAACAAAGGAAAACAAATACTACTGGCGAGTGGTACTACTTATTATGCCTAATAATGTGGCATATAATTAATGCTAAATATTAAGTTAAAATATTTTAAATGGTAAAATAAACGGAGCTAGTGAAATTTGCAGTTTACTTGGCAACTACCCCCCACTTGGCAACTACCCCCTGCTCTAGGGTCTTGAGCTAAGCTTTGTACAGGTAGCCGTGTGGATGTGTAAAGCTGTCCATAGAACTTCTCGACCTCTCCCATAACATCGGACCTGATCGTGACAGTTCTGCCGTCATCGGGTTTCAGCGTCGTCAATTGGCACTGCCCAATACTTGCTACAATGATCTCTTGCGAACACTCCGCTCAATGGCCTCTTTAATACGGTTAGTATTAAATTGGTGCGTGGCGCGTGTCGCGAGTCATAGACTTCGAGATCTGCCTATTTAGCCGCCGAAACTGAGACGCCTGAGGAAAGCAGAACCATTGCGCGCCGCTTTTCCATTAGTTTTAGGGTATGGTTTGAGAACTTTTTGGTTCCTTTTGCACGGTGGATTTTAAAGAACTTGGACCCAACCGTTTGGACAGTTTCCACAAACCTGTTGCTGTATTCGTCCACATTTTCGCAATCATTTAGGCACTCGAAGCGATTCTGCAATTCGAGCTAAAAGCTTTCGGGGTTTTGGATTTGGATGGGTGGAGGACGGAGCGTAGACCTTACCAACCGACGTCTTTCCAGCTTTACGTTGATATTCAATGTGCCTCTTACCAACCGGTGATCGCTGCCAGTTTTAAACGCATTGATCACCGTGACATCATTGAATATTTGCTTCCTCGTCGACATGATAAAGTCAATCTCGTTTTTTGTTGCACCATCGGGACTCATCCAGGTCCACACTTGCGGTGTTCAGCCTTCCTGAAAAAAGGAGTTCATCATAAAGAGGCCCTCTCTTCAGCCTTCCTGAAAAAAGGAGTGCATCATAAAGAGGCCCTCCCTCTCAAGAAAGTCCGCCAGCAGTTGGCCCCGGGAGTTCCAATTACCAACCCCAAATCGTCCCACTCTCATCTCATCGCCGTCGCCGCCGGTTGAATCTCAACTTAATCAACAAAGAAAACTTCGCTATGCAGACAGATGTAAAAAAAAAATTAATATCGAACTGCAACTACCATCTACAAGTAGTACAACTCTTATACCCAGTGAATCCATAGAAGTAGGAAGGCAAGAACAAGTTGAATCTGCGACCGTTTTATTACCAACACTGCCAACAAATGAAAAAAGTGGTTCCGCCACTATGAATACTCAGGTTAACATTGAGTTTATGTATGGCTCAATTTTACGGTACCGAGATGATCCAGATGAAATATTATTTTACACAGGGTTTGAGTCATATGATAAATTTCATTTAGTTTTCAAATATCACATAGGCATGTAAATAAGGACTGCACATCAAAACTAACCATAGTTTCATTGTCAGCGAGATGTAGGTCTTTGATATCGTTGACAAATTGGTAGGAATCCTTCACATAAACCTCTATTCGACCAGGTGGAAGATGCTCGGATCCAGGCGTACACGGCACGCCACAGAGAGTCCAGGTGGATTTCGAGGGTTAGCACGGCTAATCTAGGTTCAATCGGTCTCGGAAGAAACACACTACACGGCAGTGAGTCCACACACACAATACGGATGTTAGAACGTCTAACAATGAGGTTTCGACACGGTCAAAATTGAGAGGAGAGAACGTCCGTCCAGCTCAGCGCGCAATGGCTACCTGCCTCAACACTAGCGGCCAGCCGTCGAGTCGAGTTCAGTGGTGATTTACCAATCTACCCTCAATTCAACAGCAGATATCGAACAAATACTATGAAGTGAATAAATGTTTTGTGAATATGATTATTGTTGTTTTACAAAATAAATAGTTTATACCTCCGTTACTACAGTTTATTAGCTATCTCCATCCTGTTTTTGCCCTAAAGAGACAAAATATTAAGCTTTATGATAAACTTAAATTGTTAGACAATGGCAAAATAGAGTATTATCTATCTATACCCTTTTTTAAAAGCTAATTGACGTTTTAAAGTTACAATACATATAAAATGATAAAAAATTTGTGTTTATGGCTTAATATTTAATTTTTTTTTAAATAAGAAATTTTTATGTGCTTCTAACACACGCGTGGGATCATGTGTACCCCAAGCGACTTTAAATACTCACAGAGCAACCGACAGTGCCGTGCAAGTGCCGGCAGACTACTAAACACACACGTTGGTTAATGAGTGAAGCTTAGCTAGACGCTCAAGGTCAAACAAATGCAATTCGTCAAGTTATTCGACAAAATCAAACAATGGGGTACGTATGACCCCACGCGTGCGCTCTAGTGTTAATGGTAGGTCCATTCAGCCAGTGTTTCCAACTCATAAGAGTGATAACGACTTTCTATATATGTGGTACGCATGCTAAAATACTCTATGACCTTTATTTGACTATCATGTTTTTGAAAAAGGATGCCTCTGAACTGGCATCTGTGTGAAGCTCTACAGGTTTTGTAGGATCGAATAAAGTTAAAACGGGTTCAGAAGCAAGGCAATCATGAATTTTATTCCTAACAGCCTCAGGCTCAGGTGTCCAGTTCCATTTAACATTATTACGGATTATACAACGGAATCATGGTAAGAGGGAAGTTAGGTATAAATTTTCGAAAGTAGTTTGCTAGTCCACAAAACTGTCGGACATGCTTGACTGTCGTTGGAACGGGAGCATACAAAAGAGCTTGAACTTTACCCGGACTTGGCTTTACTTGACCGTTCGAGACAACTCTTCCCAAATATTCGATTTCTGTTTTCAGAAATTTACATTTCTTCACGTTTAGAGAGAACCGTGTTTTCTGTAGGGCATCAAGAACTAGCTTTAAACGCTCAATGCTTTGATCAGCCGTTTCCGAGAAAATTACAAAATCATCAATGTAAATTAGAACAAAATCATCTATGAACTCTTTTAGTGCTGTGTTAATGGCCCGCTGAAATACAGAAGGTGCTATTGTTTTCTAAAGTTTACGCAAACACTACACATTGAAAAATTAAAATTAAAATTAAATAAGTAATGTGTAAAATAAACGCGAGTAGATCCGTAAAAGTTGTTTCATTTCAATACAGAAGGTGCGTTACAAAGGCCAAATGGCATACGAAGGAATTCTAATTGCCCGTCGCACATAGGAGTATTTGACTAATAAGACCGGTCAAAAATATCTGATGCGTTTTTTTTTTATGAATTAGATTTAAACATTATTTTTTTCTACAAATAAGTGTGCATTAACAATAAATCTGATTTAAACTCTTCATTTTCAACTTCTTCATCTTAATTTTCTTCGTATTCATCATTTTTGTGTTCATCTTCTTCATCGTCTATATTTTCACCGCAATCTTCTTCACGAGGTACAGGCGGAGTGCTTGCAATCATCAGACTGACTGCCTCTTGCGAAAATGGCTGAGTTTTTTTGTGTTGCTTGGGTCGATTACTACTCAGATATGGGTCGGAGCTTAGTAACAGTCTATGTAATATGTTGCTATTACAATCCACCCGTGAAAATTTTCGTGCAAAATTCAATCTGTATTGACGGAAGTGCTTGTTGCGCGCCTCAGCTGCCTCCTCTGATAACTGGCCAATAGGAAGGATTGCATGAGATATGACTTCAGCTCCATGCATCAACACTATGTGAATTGATGGTGACATCTGGCTGCTTTGGACTCGATTGAAAAACGAGCTAAGAGACTCATTGGTGACCCTGCCCTGATAGACGCCAAGCTGCAAAATCTTGAACATCGGCGTAGGGTGGCTCGTTTGTCGGTCTTCTACAGGATTCATTTCGGGGAGTGCGCGAAGGAGTTGTACGACCTAATCCCACCATCCACTTTCCGCTATCGGAGCGCGAGGCGCGAGTTCCATCCCTATGTTGCAGATATGCCACCTTGTCACACTAGCCGATTCGGTTCAACTTTCTTAGTGCGTACAGCTAGGAAATGGAACGCGCTGCCTGCGAATGTGTTTCCTGAAATGTATAATCTAGACCTCTTCAAGGCCAGAGTGAATAGGCTATTTCAGGCATGTTCCATCCTCGACCGCTCACCGTCACTTAACATCAGGTGGGGTGTAGTCAAATGCCTACCTATAACCAATAAAAAAATAAAAATAGGGTGCCAACCATTCAGATTTGTGTACATAGACTTCAAACTTATTAACATCAACACTGTTGCCACTTGAAATCACTTCAAAGATGACTTTAAATCTTTTTATTAAATGTACAAATTAAAATTCAAATTAAAAAAATATTTGCTATTCTTGGTGTAGGTACAATAGATCTTAAAGCTAAACATCAGTTCACACAAGAACCCTGCAAGGGCACTGCAAATATTAAATGCTTAATATTAGAATGAATACATAACTAAATTAAATTCACATTTTACATTTTAATTAAAAAATAATAATATATAATAGATAAAAGTTTATTCACAAGTATATACATTAATAACTTTATTATTCAGTCAGTCATGTATCCTTATCAGCATAAAACTCCTGCAGCGAATAATAACATTTAAATAATAGGTACTTATTGAGTATATTTTTGAAAATTGAAATTTTTTGTAAATTGCTGATTGATTCCGGAATTTGATTAAAAATTTTGATTGACATTGAAAACGGACCTGAATTAACCATTTGTAACTTAGATGAGGTATTTGCAAGCCTTTTCTTAGGGCGTAAGTTTTCAGGACAAGAATATTGTGGAAACCAGTGGATATTATTTTTAACTAAAGAACATATTTCAGATATACAGGGTGTTTGGTAGAGGGTTGGACATACGTAAATGTCGTATAGAAGGGGTATTCTGCTACCCAACCAGCCCCAGTAACATCGCATTGGCCTCACAGTTCTAGAGGCTATTTATTTTTTTAATTTTGGTAAAAAATATCCAAATTAATTACCTAAACTCGTGTAAATGTACTAAAAATGGCTAAAATTGCTAGTTTTTTTTTGTATTTTATCTGTTAGTGTTCACATATTCTTTTAATAATGACATTTAGCACAAAAAATTACAAAAGAAAAAAATATGGGCCTTCAGAGTTACTAGGTGAGGTAAAAAAAATCTAAAAGTGTAACTTTCCGTTGATTAAAAAAAAAAGTAATGGTAATTGAATGATTACAATTTCACTAAAACATCTCTGCTTTATACCCTTTCCACCGGTACCTCAAGTGTGTTGCTATTGTCTTTAGAACCGAAGTTATTGTAAGTAAACTGTTTTATGAAAATTAATCGAAAGAGAGAATAAAAATAATTTTTTGTTTGAAAATATGTAATTACATTAAAAATTACAAAAGTTGCTCAAACTGATGCCCCTCGGTTTGCAAACATGCACGGCATATTTTTCTTATTTCGACTGTCACCGTGCGAAGCAGCATTTCTTCCTTCATTGTTCTGAATGCGTCGATAATTCTTTGACTTAGAACGTCTCTGTTGTTCACCTCTACGGCGTAAACCAACTCCTTGGCCCTACCCCAGACGTAAAAATCAAGCGGGGTAAGGTCTGGTGATCTCGGGGGCCAAGGAATTGGACCACCTCGGCCAATCCACGAATTAGGGAAAGAGTTATCTAATAATTCTCTTACAGACAAACTCCAGTGAGCCGGACATCCATCATGCTGGAAAATTATTGGCCTATCTTCATCAAACGCCTCAAATAACAAATCGGGCAAGTCGTTTTGTAAAAAAGTTAGATAAGTTTCGCCGTTGATATTATCGGGCAAGAAATGCGGCCCGATCAATTTATTTCCAATGACGCCTGCCCAAACATTTACCGAAAATCTACTTTGAAGGCCCCTATGTCTTTTGACGCGCGGATTTTCATCTGATGGTGCCCAGTGGTGAAGATTATGGTAATTAACCACTCTTTCTCTATCAAATTTTGATTCATCGGTCCACAGTACGCTTTTTAAAAAATTGTTATCCTCGATATCGGTATGTAACAAATGCCGGCAGAGCCATAATCAGTGTCTTCTAAACATAAAACAAAAAAGAAAAGGCTTTTAACAAACGGTTACACAGGAGTGATTTTATTATAACATTTCATTTACCTATTTATTAAGCAACACAACAGAATGTTAACAATATCATAATCTTAATATTTGCCGAGATGCAAATACTTTGACACATACATAGGAACAAACATAGGCTGATAATCATATTAGCCTCCTTTGCGTCGCACAGTCGGATAAACATGGCGTTAAGACACCAAACCAGACGCACTCAAACAAAATAAATTACGTTGTCTGTACACAATAAAATTTAGAAAGAAAGAAAGAAAATACATTGATTCTAATTACCTTGTACCGGTGTATAGTGAAAAGGGTGTCTTCCATCAGCACGGAGAACCGACCACAATTGCCAAATACTTAAACCGAGCATTGCAGCTATGGCTCTTACGCTATTGGTGGGGTCATCATCAAACTCTTGCAATATTTGTTCATCAACATTAACGTCGGGACGCCATCTGTTCTATCGTGGTTCACGAAAATGTAAATTACCAGTTTCTCGTAAGCGCCGATAAGTATTTCCAAACGTCTGGCGATTCGGTACTCTTCTACCAGGATAACGGTTTCGATAAATCCTTTGTGCTTCGCGTCCATTAAAGTTAGCACTTCCATATGCCAACAACATGTCGGCATATTCTTCACTGGTAAATTCAGCCATTGCGCTGTTACCAAACGTAACAATAACAAAAAACAAACAAACAGAAAAAAATATAAGAAAACTAAATTAAAAATAATTCATACTTTGCACTCACTAACTTTGAAGTAATAGAACCCTAAATAGCGGATGTGGGCGAATGATTTAACTGTGGTGTACATTTGCAAAAAAAACCGGTTATTAGGCCGGGACTCCACCAAAGCAGAGATGTGTGCGGTGTGCTGTGTGCTGTGCGAGAAGAGATGTTTTTCAGCTCGCGGGACTCCACCAAAGCGGAGATGTGTGCGGTGTGCTGTGTGCTGTGCGAGAAGAGATGTTTTTCAGCTCGGGTGCGGGGCGTTGAGTGCTCAGTACGCATTCTGACACGAAAGGTAGACGATGTCGCTATTATTACAAAAAAAGTATCTTCTTTTACTTGAAGAAGAACTACAGTCTGAAGAAGCAGAATTGATAGCTTTATACTACCTAATAAACAAAAGAAAACATCGGTTTTGGAAAAGAAGTCACTTGTATTACCATACCAGTCATGGAGAATTTTTTACTCTGTTTAATGAGTTAGATGATGAAAGTTTTACCAAGTCCTACAGACTACCGAGGAATATATTCTACGAACTACATAACTTAATTAAACCGCATATATTTAAGCAAGATACTAACTACAGGAGATCTATCTGTACCCAAGAGCGGCTAGCAGTATGTTTGAAGTAAGTACCTACCTAATTATTTTTTTGTTAAGTGTGTTTGTGTTTATGTGTGTTATCTGCGTTTGAATGTGATCAGTCTTTTTTGAGTGTTTGTTTTTTTTTGTGTAAAAGGGCTAAGTGAGAAGTACTCAAAACGAGAATCAAGAAGTACGAGAATACATGAAAAATATTATGTAAACTGAGGTATGTAAGGATTACGAGAAATCGAGATCCGTTGTCTCTTTCTACCCCTCCGGGAGACTGGAGTGATGCATATTATGTAAAAACCAAATATATTTTTATATTATCTTATTTATTCATAAAGAAAACAAAAAAATCAACTGCCGTTCTGGGAGTAGCAAAAAAAACGTAAGGTTATATTAGAAACATAACGTACAAAAAAATTATAACAGTAAATCACATGAGACATATTGCTTTCTTTTCCATATAGTTACAAATTATCATATGTGTCTTCTTCGTTTCTGAATGCTTCTTCTATCTGTTCATCGGTCATGTGCGTATCTTCCAAGCTTGGAACAGGTGCCTGTGTCGAACTTGGACCCGGTGTTTGTGTTGAGCTAGGAACCGGTGCCTGTGTTGAGTTAGGACCACCGGCCTGTGTTGATGTAAGAACCGGTGCCTGTGTTGAGCTAGGACCCGGTGTCGAACTTGGACCCGGTGCTGAAGTGTAACCGGGGGAATACCAATTATTTTCATTTGTGTTATACCATGTGTTTTGTAGCTCAAGTTCTTCCAATTCTAAAAGAACATTGAAAATTTTACGTTTAGCCTGAAGCTGATTATATTGAGAAAGTTTTTTTACACTTTTTGATATCGACAGAAAAAAAGTGTCCATTTCGTCAAGGGTATTATTTTTCTCTATCAATGATTGTATTTCTAGTTTTTCTTGGCGTATTCTTTCACGGTTTGCATGGTGCTGTATAAGTAAATTACTTATTTCATCCGATTTTCTTGTTGCATTTCTGCATGTCGAGGCTGAGACGCTTGATGTCGGTGACGGCGAATGTTGTACAGATGGACGATCTTCTGGAGTGCTTCTTGTATGATTGCTTGATGTTTCAAAAAACTCATCGGTTACATTATTTTCCAATGAATTTGTTTCCTGTTCATTTATATTTGTTTGTGAGGTATAATTTGTAGTCCTGTTTCTATTCGTCATATATGGTATCAAAAATTCCATTACCTTCTCATATTTCCATTCACGAATTTGTTTACCACTCTGTCCACTTCTAGTGGCATTCTTCCTTTTTAATGCGTCCCGGTGGCTGTCTCTCAACTTTTTCCACTTAGATTTAGCCGTTTTTACTGAAATAAAAATAATTGAAATCATTATAAATATTAAATGTTGACATTGCCATAGTCAAAATATACTTACCGCATTATCACTCATGCAGAATTTATAACCATTATAAATATTTAAAAAATACCAGAGTTTCAAGGGAAACCAATTTATAAAAAAAAATATCTGAAATCAAACAAACAAAACGGATTGTATCTCTCGTACGTGGTCGCGGCAGACGGCGGCGTCGAAATTTGAAATGTTAATAAATAACGAGTGATAAATCCATTTTATTTGTTTGATTTCAATGTGTTGTGCTCGTGTGAATCTTAGACTTTTAATTGTTTCTTTTCTATTATTTAAAAATGGCTATAACTTTTGAACGAGTGAAAATTCTGTAAATACATAATTTCAGTAATGCCTAATCTTTTATAGTTCCGGAAACAACACGACACTGATTAAGATATTATTTTGAAATGACCCTTCTATTCTAACTGAAACCACGACACATAAATATAAATCTATATTATAATTATTACAGGTATTTGGCGACTGGTTCAAAATTTTCACAAATAGCTGAAAATTTTAGGATTGGAAAATCGACTGTTCCAAGAATTATAGAAGATGTCTGCGATGCCTTGTGGACAGTATTACAACCTTTGGTTATGCCAGAACTAAATGAAAATGATTGGAAAAAAATTTCAAAGCAATTTGAAGAAATCTGGCAATTCAAAAACTGCGTCGGGGCCATTGATGGCAAGCATGTGTACATGTTTGCACCCCCAAAATCTGGGTCCTCATATTACTGTTATAAACACAGGTTTTCAACTGTAATGATGTGCGTAGCCGACGCTACCCGAAGAATAATTATGGTAGATATAGGTTCAATGGGAAGGTTCAGCGATGGTGGTATTTTTGCTGATAGTATATTCGGAATTCGTTTGAGAGAAAACAGACTAAATCTACCACAGCCACAACCCTTGTACCAAAATGGAGAACCTGTACCGTTTGTTTTTATTGGAGACGAAGCTTTCCCTTTGATGACTAACTTAATGAGACCATATCCACGCGATAATTTAAATAACGAAAAACGAACATACAATTATAGACTTTCAAGAGCTCGTCGTATTGTGGAAGCTACATTTGGTGTATTATCACGGAAATGGTACGTATACCGTAAAGAATTTGAATGTAAAATAGAAACAGTGGAAAAAGTGATAAAAGCAACGTGTGTTCTACACAACTTTTTAATTGACAAGATGCCTGGCTATCTAGATAATAATGAAACGGGTTTGGCCACGACTATGTTTAACGACACAAACGTGGAAAATCTATTATCGAATGACAATATGGATGCCTATCAAGTTCGAGAAAAATTCTGTAGTTATTTCAACAACGAGGGCGCCGTTCCATGGCAAGACACTCGTATTACAATATTACTTGAACGAAATACTTAATATAATAAATTGCACTTACCGTCAGATAATTGAGTTTCTTTCAAAACGTTCTCCCAAGCTGCATCTTTGACGTCAGTAAGTTTATAGGTATCTATTGATGTGTTCCATAGACATGGATATTTTTTTACTGATTCAATAAATTGTTCATCCATTACGTTTTATTTAAATTAACTAATTGTTTACGTTGAAAAATACAAACTGCACAAATTATTCACGATAAAAGCGTGTGCTCGCGTGCACGGTACTAGCAAGATTGCCGGCCAGCCGGCGCGCGCGCGGGGTTCTGCGGGTTGCTAGCGGGCGAGAGGGGGGAGGGTGACATCGCTCACTGCACGCCGCTCACATCTCTCGTCTCCACTGCGCGTCGTCCGCGCACAGCTCACATCTCCGCTTCCATCGCGACATACAAATATTTGACATCTCCGCACAGCGATCTCCACTGAAGCTGAGCGGAGAGGAGACGTGTCAATAACTCAATTCTATTGGTTGTTTAAAAAACATCTCCTCTCCGCTCGTCTCGTCTCCGCTTTGGTGGAGTCCCGGCCTTATGCTCATGTATGAATTACAGCACGACAAGACAAGACACATAAACAAAAACACTGTTGTCTTATTAATTTAAGTAAAAAAAATGCATAAATTATGCCTGTTATCATATCGTTTTTAAAAATACAATTTAAAACAAACAAACATTACAAACATTTTAAAACACAGTACATACCTTCATCTGCCATAATCAAAAGTTGTTTTTGTTTAACTATACCACACGAAAACACAACAACAAAACAAAGTTACGAGAGCGCCGAGAACAAAGATATGCGATTCTGCGAACGACTGAGTTCCGACTGACCTGTCTAAACAGGTTTGAAGCGCAGAGGGATTCAATAGCTGCCAATAGATGAAGCGTTCGTCAGGCTATATGAATAATAGTTGCAATAAGAGTTTTAACTATTTTGCTGATCCATACTTTTGACCGGTTTTATTAGTCAAATACTCCTATGTGCGTCGGGAGTAAAAAACGCAGTTTTCTCAATTGAGTTAGTGGCTAAAGGGATTTGGTGGAAACCTGCCGCCACATCTAGTATAGTAAAATATTTAGCCCCAGATAATTTACAAATGTGATCGTCGATAATTGGGAGTGGAAAGTGATTGCGGACAGTGTTGCTATTCAATTCTCTGTAGTCAACGCACATTCGGTTGCTGCCATCCTTTCTTAAACGTATGTTAAGTTCGCCAGTATAATAGTATATAGTTACATGCGAAACTGCGTTGCCAGTCGTGAACATATCAGAACAAGATTCTAACAAATTACGTAAGTTGAGCTTGTGTTCCAGTTTTAACTCAGGATTTACATCGATTGCATCAAAGTCAATCTCTTTTCGGAGGCAGTTAACATTACAAAAATTTGGAGACACTTTAATAAAATCTTTAGAAAAAATAACCTGACCTCCAGGTATATCAAAAGGATTTTGCCCAAGTAACAAACACATCATACTGTATGTATCTGTCGAAGACGAGAATGAACTCTAATTCGATATTAAGACCATCAACGCATACTACACGCAGCTTTTTACGTAACGAGCAAAAAATCAAACGACATATGTGATTTTACCTTTGATAGAATATATTATAATATATAATAAATAATAGAATAAATAATAGAATATACTATCGCGCATAAGAGAGCACTCTGCACCACTGTCTACCAGGCAAGAGTAATCACGGTTTTCAATTTGAACATTATGCAATTTATTGTTACTTAAAGCTAGGCTATTTACACGAGAAGATTTTTCGTCCTTAGTTTTTTTATTTATTCGTTGAAAACAGTTTTCAAAGGTATGCCCTTTTTTATAACAAAAAGTACAAGTAATTGGCTTAGTAAGCCTTGACTCAGGTTTTGTACTATCAGAGGTAGAGGTGGAATCCTTTTGAGGTCCGCGATTAGTCGTGCCTGAATGACAGTTCTTTTGTATATGACCTAATTTGTGACATTTCTGACATCGTTTAGTTAAAGTATCCAGAGGAGCAGAAGACATATTTTTATAACGTTTAGATGAAATATTGTGATCAGATTCCTTACCAGGTCTTTTACGCTTATAAGATTTAAGGCTTTGAATTAACTGTGACAAATTTTTTGGTGTAAGCCGTAGCAAATCAGAGCGAATACGAAAGTCAGACATACCCGAAATAACTGTTTCGACAAGGCGCTGTTCAGTCATTCCCACACCAATTACCTTCTTTGCCAGTTCCCATTTTTGAGTTGCAAACTCTGCGAGGCTACCGGCTTGCTCACTGGTATACTCCATAAATTGCGTTTAGTCGTCGTAGTAACGTGCTTCGTCTGCAAATGTTTCAATAAGACTTGTCTTGAGCTCCAACCAACTAGTAATAATTGAGTAATTGCGGCGTGCCCATTCTGCGGGTCGCCCACGTAAGTTTTTACGAGTTAGGTTGAGAATTTCTCGATCAGAAAGTACGTATTCAGTCTAAATTCTTCAATATTTTGACACCAAACCTGTAGTATCGGTCCGGTCATCAAGATCAAACGCAGCCACATAAATGTGTTCAAGATTTCGATTGCGTGGCGTAGGGCGAGTATTTGGTAGGTTGAATGCTTGTTCAGTTGTATGGATTAGCTGTGTCATCATTTCTTGCATCACGTGTCATGTTCCGCAAAGTAACATAATAGATTTTATTTGAGAAATATTAAATATAAGGACATTACCTTTATATAAAGTTTCGGGCGCCAGACAGAGGATAAGCTCCATCATATTAAATAAAAAAAACTAAATTTGTGCACACGGAATGTCAGCGGAGAGGCCAGACCTTTAATCTGCAGGGGGGTGGCGAGAAATAAAGCACTTGACTACTAAACAAATGTTTTATTTAAATCCCTGGACTGCATAAGAGTTTATCTAACAAAAATACCTATATTGTGAATATAGCACCGTTACATCTACATAATTTAGATAATAACTACTGACCTTTTATTTTAAGTTAAATTTTAACGCCTCATGGTGGGAGTTAATTAATAATACTTAGTTACTTTTACTGCCAGGTGGGAATCCCTGGATAATGCTTGTGTCATTGCGAGATACTTAGAAGATTATTAAATGTGGAAGATTTGGAAAACCTGGAAGACCCATGGAGAATCGGAGACTCCTGGAAAATCTGGAGACTCATGGAAATTTTGGAAGATTTGGAAGACCCGGAAGACGCTGCCAAGAGCGTCTTCCATAAAAAATACGGCGAAAGGGTGCCATTATAAATCCCTTTTACAAGGTTAAATAAAATCCAGCCTATGGATCATTATGGCTTTTATAAGCCCTTTACATGATTTCAAACCATTATTTTAAGAGATTTAGGCGGATCAAAAAACTAGCCACTTCGGCTTTCCAGAAAAAACAAGAAGTGCTCCTGTCACCGGATGTCAAAACATCGCCACCGAAAGCAAAGAGAATAAATATTCCTTTCTTTTTTTAAACAAAGCAAGGCAAATGAAATCGGTCATGAAATCGGCCACGTAACCGGTGCTAATAAAAACATGAGTATGTAATGGCGAATTTAATACGACATTACACACGTTTGCATAAAATTGATAGGTACAAACTCTACTGTCCTTGCATCGTCCTTGTCCCTATCTACTGACCCTGATAGGTTAGAAATAACGCCATGTCAATTCCGTTGTTTGCGACGTTGTTAACAGGATACGTATGGAATACTGTTTCGCCCTCAACCTTTCCAACATTTGCAACGATATTGTATAAAGAGATTGGTACTTGGGTAACTGTTTGAAGTACTTGCCGAACCTCTTCGTTCATAACGAAGCGTGTTTGCACTGGAAACGATTCCTGCTCATTCTGTGCGTATCGAGAGTAGAAAAGCTTGAAATAAATAATAAAAAGACTTACTCTGTAGTACGCCCAAATGGAACATAAATCAGATACCACTTGCTGGTTCCAAGCTGACGTTAATCGGCTGTATTCTGCAGCAGTGCAGAATCCTGCGCCGCGTGTAGACACAGTCAGCGGGATTGCGCGCGGTTGCCGTGTAATACTTAGCTGTTCGATGGATTTCTGGAGTGCGGCTGAGTCTTGGTCGAATACACCTAGACGTTTCATCACCTCTTCTCTCTTCGCATCTTGTTGTAGTTTGTTTGTTCTACGCGTGAACTTTTCAGTACTACGTGCTTTGGCGCCTTTACCTCGTGGTTTCTTTGTTACTTGTGCTGTTGGGGGTTGCGTGAGCGTAGGCTCAGATACATTTGGTTTCTCCATTGCTGGTGAAAAAGTACGTACTATCTAGGTCCGTAAATTGTATCCCTATCTACTGACCCTGATAGGTAGGGTATGGCAGCTGGAACTACGGGTCCGGCTGTCTTTTCAAGGGTACCACGGGAGTTCCGGATCCTAGGCCCCCTGCCGGTTATGCCTTCGCGGGCGTCTCCGGCAGGCCCCGGACATGGGTTGGACTCGTGGTGGCATGTGGTTAGCTATAGAAGTGGGAATGTTCGTCTGCCTGGTTGGTCTGGCCAGGCTTCCATTTCGTGCATAGCGAGCGGGTCTTAGTAGCGGTCCGGTGGGGGCCTGAAGCGAAAAGATCTGCGGGGTACGTGAGTTACCCTTAGTTGGTGTGGTGCTCGGTGGTTTTCACTGAGTAGTTACTCCAACATCTCCGGTACTAGTCTGGAGAACTAGTAGAGGTGCCCGCTAGATGCAAAGGCCTCCGGTTTAATCAGCCGCGTAGGAATTTGGAATTGATCAGGTGCCTGGATGGGTACCGAGAAGTGAGTGTGCTTACAACTCCGCCACCAAAGAGGACATTTGGTAGTCGGCTTTAGAGCTGACGGCCCAAGCAGTGGTACACTGCGAGTTGTGCTCTTAGTGCAACGAGAAGTGAGCGAGCTTACAGCTCCGGTGACCTATCTGGATATTAGGTAGTGGACTATACGTGTCCACGGGGCGACTAGCTTGAGACACTAGTCTTAAAAGTACTGGATGAAGGATGCGTACCGGCGTGTTCTGATCTGGCGTTATGACCTGACGTAGATGGTCCCTTGTGCTTGCGCAAGGTTATCTGACACCTACTTTGTAACCGGAAGGTTGGTAGGGGGTGTCAGTATAAACTTTAAAGTAGTGTATAGCGGGTTGACCCTGATAGGTAGGGTATGGCAGCTGGAACTACGGGTCCGGCTGTCTTTTCAAGGGTACCACGGGAGTTCCGGATTCTAGGCCCCCTGCCGGTTATGCCTTCGCGGGCGTCTCCGGCAGGCCCCGGACATGGGTTGGACTCGTGGTGGCATGTGGTTAGCTATAGAAGTGGGAATGTTCGTCTGGCTGGTTGGTCTGGCCAGACTTCCATTTCGTGCATAGCGAGCGGGTCTTAGTAGCGGTCCGGTGTGGGGCCTGAAGTGAAAAGATCTGCGGGGTACGTGAGTTACCCTTAGTTGGTGTGGTGCTCGGTGGTTTTCACTGAGTAGTACTCCAACATCTCCGGTACTAGTCTGGAGAACTAGTAGAGGTGCCCACTAGATGCAAAGGCCTCCGGTTTAATCAGCCGCGTAGGAATTTGGAATTGATCAGGTGCCTGGATGGGTACCGAGAAGTGAGTGTGCTTACAACTCCGCCACCAAAGAGGACATTTGGTAGTCGGCTTTAGAGTTGACGGCCCAAGCAGTGGTACACTGCGAGTTGTGCTCTTAGTGCAACGAGAAGTGAGCGAGCTTACAGCTCCGGTGACCTATCTGGATATTAGGTAGTGGACTATAGTGTCCACGGGGCGACTAGCTTAAGACACTAGTCTTAAAAGTATACTGGATGAAGGATGCGTACCGGCGTGTTCTGATCTGGCGTTATGACCTGACGTAGATGGTCCCTTGCGCTTGCGTAAGGTTATTCTGACACCTACTTTGTAACCGATAGGTTGGTAGGGGGTGTCAGTTTAAACTTTAAAGTAGTGTATAGCGGGTTGTGTCCTTGCATCGCTGCAGCTTGTTGAACCTCCAGGAACCGCTTCGCCGTTAACGTGAGACGCAGTTCGGCTGTGTTGTTATATCGCACAAATACCAGGATTACGTCGCGTATTTTGTGGCAGGATGGGTGATAGAGGCTTAGTAGCTGACCCTGACGTAAAACCTGAACCATGCTCTGGTTGCTCAGCCTCGGGCGCAGCGGACTCTTTATCCATCTTGAAACACCTGAAAAATATTTGTAGGCGTAGTTTTTGTTATTTCCTGTTTTTGTTTGTTGGTTTTAATACTCATGCTTATTCATCTATAACCAACAAGCTGCCACATTGTCCAACCACTACAAGGGAGTGGCCCTAGCCAAGCATTTAGACAAACATGGATACCACCAAAAGACAGTAATACGGGGTGTACCCTGATCAATTACTATCAATTGATTTGCAAAGCTAAGAAGGTCCTGTTTCCCGCAAGGTAAGTTAGCAAGTTCAGTTGTCTATGTCTTATTCCGAATGTTACCAGGATGTGCCCTGGCCAAGCTTTCAGCACATAACACAGTCTATTCCCTACGAAAAAAACAATACGGGGGGTACCCCGATCAATTGCCTTCAATCGGTGCATAATGGCTGACTCCCCCTGACAAAAGGACAATCCCTTCACTATTTTAGTAATAGATGAACAAGACAGGGTAGGCGAAAATCATTCCTTTATATATAAAATAGAAGACTATAGAAAACGACGCAGAATATACAAGAAAAAAAAGTATAAAACAAACATCATTTACACTTTTATGTATGTGAGCGAATTTATCCCACTTCTGATGTGGGAGGTGAAATAAAAGGAAAGCAATAAATATCAATATAACCATATAATTGACCATAATAATAACAAAGATTCACAAATAATCAAAATAACTAAACAGTTATTTAAACATAACGGTAATACACATTTATTGTGGGATAATTATTATAATCAATTTACATAATACTATTTATCAATATAGCGAATAACCAGTACCTGACCCCCGATCCGATCCGAACCCTTCGGAGAATCTAGTAGGGCATGGGGACGCGCATTTTTAAGAGTGCGATGCCGTTCACTCTAGAAAACCTCGGAAGGTGATTCGTTTTAACACGGCTTGAGGTGCCTTTTACGTACCTCACCACCAAAAAGTCCGGTGACGCTGAAAATGCCGTAAAAAGTACCTGACGTTGAGGCAGTTCAGAGCACACAACGTGCCGTGTCCGAAGTCGAACAACTTCTGAGCCGCCGGAAGAGGACTACCCCATTTTATAGCGGTGCACAAACAACTGACGCATAGCAGAGTGGGGGACGGCGCGACAGGCCTGCCGGTGGCGTGATCGTTATGCCGCATAATATTTTAACATTTTGCTTGTTTGTAACATAAACCGTATTTACTTATAAATATATCAATGTATTTATTTATAATCCACTCTCCTACAAATATATCCATCTGTACATACTAACATAAAAGGTTGAATAAGGTTTGTTATAAATCAAACGCGCGCGAGCGCGGGAGGGGAGTCCGCCTTGAGATATCGGCGCGATCGGTCGATGACAATGCGTGTTTGTGCTCCATTTTTATTACGTGGTCTTCAAATCATGAGAAGGAGTTTTGCTAGCCTAAATAGGGCCCCCTGCATACAGTGTAGTGATAGGTGAAGTTGACGGCGAGTGTTCCCAAAATTAACAGGCCCAAAGCTGGCCCTTCTCCGGCGTGTTCGTTATAGGGGAGCGCTCCCTTCGCCGCCGCGGTCCAGAAGCCGAAGACAGGACATTCTCTGTAAGTGATTTTATCGTTTTTTTTTTGGAGGTACAGGCAAAGTGCCTTCAGTGTCGCGAAACGCGAACTTAAATACGCCCCGTCCTGGTGATCAGGTTAGAACGAAGGATTTTACCGTTCTACGCCAAGCCGGCTGCGTATTATACAAGGTTCCTGTGTTTATGTAAACTGTATGTACTTTTCTGATATAAATAGTTAGAGCTTTTTTCAACATAGCATTATGTACCATCAAATATTATAATAGGTCTATTTTCACCTTCAAAATTACCAAATAATGAATTGGGTATACTCAAATTCCTAGCTACTATTTGCTGTCTGTTTATATGGTTTAAACCTAGGCACAAAATACTCTGTAAACATTTCTCTAATTTGGTGCAACCACCGCTCTAAAGTGCGTCTGGATACCTTAAACAATGTTGCAAACCTCGCATCAGAGTCTCCAGTTCTTAATTTAATTAAATAGGCTACTAAGGCTAGAGACCCATTCTGTATTTCTAAAATCTGAGGAATTTCTTCTTATATTTGATGGTATTGTGTTTTATTGAAATCAATCCATTTATACAAAATATGGTCCTCCATTTCATCAATAAAGTCAAAACAAATCACCGAAGAATCTGTAAGGCTTCGTTCACACGGCATTGTCCTGCACGTTTTTTTCGTATTCGTTTTTTTAATGTACAATCACCCGGGTCTTCACACGGTAAATTTTCATTCGTGTAAAAGACGAATAGCCGCAGTCTTCACACAGTTGTCACAGTGAGTAGATGTCACTGATGGATCCACGCGTGGTTGTACTTTTATATTGGTATCGAAGGTGCCAACGGTCTCGCCGCCGACAAAACAGAAGGTTTTGGGTACATCCTATTAATCAAGAATCTGTGCGAACGATCACATTTGAAAAATTATTCGAAAATCTTAGAAACGATGAAAAAAAGTTTTTTAATTACTTTCGAATGTCTGTTGAAAGTTTTGAAAAGTTATTAACTCGACTGGAAAATTCAAGCCTACCAAAATCAAATACGAATATGCGGAAATGCATTAGTACTAAAATGAAATTAGCCATCTGTTTAAGGTAAGTACACAAATAAAAATACACAGGTTGTGATTATTTAAGTTTTATTAATGTTAATTATTATAATTAAAAAAATTAAAAAATATTTGAAATGAAACACTTAGATATTTTATGAGCTAGAAGCCATCTTTTTAATATTTAGACCACAGACAATCTTCTTTACATTTTAACATAGAATCAAAACCACAGACTACAAATAATCATTATACATCATCTTCCCCCCTAGACAATTATAAAAATCTTACAAGTTTAATATATTCCTAGGTTTAACAATTCTTCCACTTCTAGTTCTTACAACATTCTCAATAGGAGCTTCTCTTACTAAAGCATTAGGTTCAATAGGTGCCTTAACTGGCTGTGATACAGAATTACTACTATCATAAAAATTATAGTCAAAATTTGTAACATATCTATTCCCAGTAAATGACTTCTTAATATGCTTTCTATTCCTTCTAAACTTGCTTTGACCTTCTTTTCCCTCTATCAAATAAGATCTAGGCTCATTACATATCCCTACTATTTTCCCTTTCCTCCAAGTTTTTTCCTTGTCTGTCTTGTGAACTACCTCATCTCCAACATTAAACTTAATTTCCCTCTTTCTAATTTTATTTTTACAATTAATATCTTTTTTCACTAACTGTTTCAAGGTTAACAAATTATGAATGTTTCTTTCAATTTTAGGTTCTAACAAAATACTTTTAGTAGGAATAAGGGTTCTAACCCGTCTGCTATTCAAAATTTGTGAAGGAGAAACTTCTAACCCCGTTAATGGAGTATTATTATAATTTAATAAATAATCTCTGTAATCCACTCTATCCTCACAAGCCTTTTTCAAAATATTCTTACATATGTGTACAGCTTTTTCTGCCATTCCATTACTTCTAGGATAATGGGGACTACTAAAAATTGCTAAAATGTCCTTTGACTTGTAATATTGATGACATTCAAAAGAATTAAAAGGGTTATTATCAGATACAATTATTTCTGGATACCCAAAACGAGTAAAACTTTCTTGAAAAGCATTGATAACAGATTTAGAAGTTTTATCATTTAATGGCAAAATCTCTAACCAGTGAGAAAAATAGTCAATAATTACCAAAAAATATTTACCATTAAAATCTAAAATATCTGTACCAACCTTTGCATATCTATGATTAGGTATTTTATGTGGTAGTAATTGATCATAGGAATTAGCTGGTCTAAATTTTTCACATGTACGGCACTGAAGAACAAAATTTTGTATGTCTTTTGACATTCCAGGCCAATAAAATAATTGCCTAGCTTTAGCTATACATTTACAAATTCCCGGATGACCTTCATGAACTAAATTTAACAAATAAGACCTTAGGGACTTTGGTACAATTATTTTGTTTTGAAAAAATGCTAATCCACCTTCAAAATATATATCCTCTTTAATTCTACAGTAATCTTTACACTCCTTGGAAACTAAACTTTCATCAGGCCAACCATTCTTATAGTATTTATATAATAAACTTAAAACAGAATCAAACTTAGTTTCATTTATAAATTTAAGTTTTCTTTCAGGTGACATTGGTAAGTGTGCAGTAACCGAATGAACAATACACGACATTCCCTTATCAACTTCAGTATACTTAAGACTGTTCCTAGACAACATATCTGCAAAATGTAACAATTTACCCGGAACATAATAAACATTTAAATTATACATTAACAATTTTAGTCTTAGACGTTTTAATCTAGGAGATCCAATTTTACAAATAGGTTTTAACATTATGGACACAATAGGTTTGTGATCAGTTTGCACATCAACATGAGATCCATATATAAATCTATGAAATTTTTTTACAGCATAACAAATAGACAATAATTCTTTTTCAGTTTGACTGTAATTCAGTTCTGCGTCATTCATTGTTCTTGACGTACAAGCAACCAATTTAAAAACTTTTTGCTCATCTTGCTGAAATAAACAACATCCTATACCACTCTTGGATGCATCACATTGTAAAATAATCTTTTTCTTTGAATCAAATGGAACTAGAGCTGGAGCTGTACATACTTTTCTCTTTAGCTCAGCAAATGCTAACCTATGAGCAGGTAACCAAATAAATTCATAATCCTTCTTTAATAATTTAAAAAGAGGTGACATTAAATTGGCCATATCCGGAACATATCTACGGACATAATTAAATGAACCTAAAATTTGTCTCAGTTCATCTTTGTTGCTAGGCTCTTTTAAACCTAAGAGAGACTCAACTCTATCTTTATCTAGAGACATTCCTTGCTCATTAAATACTTGACCTACATAACGAACTTCTGATTGCTTATATTGAAACTTATTCTTATTAAATATAATTCCTAACATTTCAGCCTTCTTTATTACACTTAACAATGCTAAATCATGTTCTTCCTCAGTACTTCCCATACACAAAATATCATCAGCCCATATTATTACATTAGGTATGTCACCAAAGTGACTTTCAAGTATATCTTGGAATAATTCTGGAGCATTCATAAGACCATACGGTAAAACACAATATCTATAAACACCAAAAGGAGTAGCAAAACAGCATTTCCACGAAGCTGACTCAGATAACACCAAATGATGAAAACCTTCAGATAAATCTAACACAGAAAAAATTATTTTACCTTTTAATTTAAAACTTAAATCTTCAAGTGTGGGCAAAACTTTAGGCTTTTTTACAATTATTTTATTTAAATCTGAGGGATCAAGGCATAATCTAACACTTCCATTTGGCTTTTCAACTAAAACTATTCTATTCACACATGCATTTTCATTTATATTATCAACTTTAAAAATAGCTTTTCTACTTTCTAACCTTTTTAGCTCAAACTTTAACGGTTCTAATAAACAAGATGGCAATCTAGGTGAAGGGTGACAAATTTGTTCCTCTATAAACTTAGTAGGAATGTCCACACTCCCTGGCATTCTACCTATACCTTCGAAAACTTTAATATGTTGCTGTATAAACTTTTCTTTGACATTATTAAATTCAACTGAATGCACACGCTTAACTAAATTTAATGAGACACAAGCAGGTAATCCCAATAACATGGTACTACAATTGACCACAATAAAATTCTCATAACACTCATTATCTTTATATTTACACTTTAAATTTACCATTCCAATTGGTTGAACTTTTTCCCCAACAAAAGACTCAATCTTTAAATTAGTGTCATGTAATTTACAATTTATATTTTTGTTAATTTTTTCAAAAATCGTTTTAGGCATAATACTCACATCAGCGCCTGTATCTAATTTACATTTAAAATTTTGGTTCTCAATTAAAATATTTTCAGTCCAATCACACTTATTTATACTTGACATTTTTACTGAACCACAATAAAAACTTTCTTCAGAATTACTTCTTGTTTTATTATATTCTTCCAAACAATTAACTTCACCAACTTTCTTGACTTTACAACTGACTGCAAAATGATTAAGTAATCCACACTTTGTGCACTTCTTCCCATATGCAGGACACTCTCTCGGACCATGTAGTTGTTGGCACCGCCGGCACATAAACTTAGAATTTTCACCTTTTGTATACTTTTCTTTATTATTATATTTATTGTTATACTTATTAAAATTTTGTCTCCTGTCCTCTTTATACTTATCAAAATTCTTTTTATATTTAACTGCATCTATCTCTATTGTAGGGTTCATTTCTCTTACTAGCGCTCTGCTTATTTCACCTGCTCTGCATATATTTGCAACTTTGTCTAATGTTAGACCTTCCATACGCAGTAAACTTTCTTGCAGTGACTTGTCACTTAAACCCTGAACTAACCTGTCTCTAAGTAACTGGTCTTCTAAAGGTTCCGTTGATGAAACAAAGTTACACGTAGAAATTAACTGACGTAAATCAGTGTAAAAATTTTCAAAACTTTCCCCATTTTTCTGCTTCCTTTCGTTAAATTTGTATCTCTCAAACACTTCGTTGAGCTTGGGGTTCACATACGCGTCAATGGCGTTGATAACTTTTTGATAAACTTGTGAATTTTCTTTGGACATTTTTAAACTCATAATTATTTTTGTAGACTCTGGACCCATCATATTTCTTAGTAACGACAGTTTTATTTTATCCGCCGCTCCATCTTGCCCTATTGCAATCAAGTAATCCTCGAAAAGGCATTTCCAAAATGTCCACTCGCTGGCTGCCGACTGATTTCTTATGTCGATATTCGGAGGCAACTTCACCGCGTTTTCCATATTTAACTTTAAACACACTTTAAATTTAGTGCTAACCCGACTGCGCCATGTAATATTATTGAATACTTAATTAAATATTTGAAATGAAACACTTAGATATTTTATGAGCTAGAAGCCATCTTTTTAATATTTAGACCACAGACAATCTTCTTTACATTTTAACATAGAATCAAAACCACAGACTACAAATAATCATTATACATCAAAAACAATGTATTTTATTCATTTTAGACATCATGTTTCATAGAGATGGCTCTACTGTTATGGCGTGATTATATTAAGATATTGTACAGAGATAATATATAAATAAGAAAATTTAAAAAAAAACTAACGAAAACGGTATAAAATCGTTAACGGCAATACCAATCAATTACATGTTTAATTATTTTTTGTACAGGCAAGTCTGTGGTGTAAAATGTAAATAATCTGTGGCAAGGTCTACGATAAGATCGCTATCGTTTCAGTATATTTTTATTTGCGTAAAACTATTCTAACTTAATAAGATTAATGTAAAGTGCGAAAAAATAACATCGAATATTTTATATTTTTTTATTAAATCGATTTTGTTGTGCACTCAGGGCCTAATACCGGCATTATGCTTTCCTAGCCAAAAACTTGACTTTAAGGTTTATGTTATATGTTTGAGATTTTTCCGTTGAAAAGAAATAGGTATAAGAAATATCAATTGGGACCACAAGAAAACAGAGAATTAAAACATGAGTACAGTAAGTATCATTATCTCATCTTAAGTTGTGAATTACGATAATCGCGCAGGGTGTAATAGCCAATTCAATCGAAGCCTGCTTTCGGTATTTTATTTTACATGTATAAAATTTTAATCTTTTTTTATTTTATTTCCAGACAAAAAGGACTCCATTGACCAAGGAGGAGGTGGATTTGCTAATTAATCTTGTAACTTCGAACAAGATAATAATAAGCAAAACCACTAATGTTATAATTATCCAATTAAAAGAAGCCGCCTGGTTAAAAATAACAGACGCATTCAATACGTCGATATTAAGTTGCCCACGGAGGACAGAACAAATTAAACTAAAGTGGGAAAACTTAAATAAGGCTGCGCGTAAAAGATCCGCTGCATTAAGATTGAGCCGTAACAAGGTAATTAAGTAATAAGATTACATACCTATAAATAAAATCGTTAGTTCTAAAAAAGTTTCATTTTCCTAATATAAAACTGTTTGCAGACTGGTGAAGGCAAACCTGATTATTTGCCACCGGATGACACGTTTGACCGAGTGGCATCTATTCTAGGTGCCACATACGAGAGCTACATTGTGCCTTTTGGTGGAGATTCATATATAGTAGTCACAGGTCACTGAAAGTGACCTTGTAAGTAGCGAAGATACAATTACCATTAATGGTGGTGAGGGTGATAGTGGTGATGACAATGTTGTACAACAAACAGTGGAAGTGGAAACTATCAATCTAACTACACAACATGAAGAAATACAGCCTAAGAAGTATTTTTCGTCACAATGTTGTTTGTAGTGGTACAGTAGTGAGTGCATTCAGTTCATTGGTCCCGCGGCTATATCTGTATTACCATTTGTAATGGGGGCCTAAAGCATGGTGGTTAATGCCCCATCAGTGAGGGCATAACGTTTTTTTGTTAGCAGTAATTTCAACTGGAGGCTTACCACAAGCTCTTAGCCAACAGAACTAATGCAGGGCAGTTTTGTTGCAAGGTTTAAAATAAACTTCTATTATTCGTACCATAAGCCAAAAGTAGCAGGCCTGCAATTATCCTGCTAGAATGAGTGAATGCCTGAAAAGCCTGCTAAGCTAAAATGTTGTCTGTGTTCGAATACCAAATACGATTTATTACCGGTAAATACCGCTTCGTATTAAAGTAACATTTTTTAAATAAAATACCTTAACAATGCAAAGAAAAACCAAGAAAAACCTAAAACAAGACGTTTTTATGGAAACAAAATTGAACGGTAGTGTAAAAAAATAATTTTTAATATTCTTGTCAAAGTTGTATACAAAGACGTCACTTAAAAATTAGTATAGTTTCCGGACGTTACTCGCAACTAATGTTTTTGTTTACAAGAAAGAATGCCAATTCAATTTTCAAAATGTGTTTCAAGCTAAAAACTTTTTTCCTACGTGTTCAATTTATAAAATAATCAAGTGGTTTCGGCTCCAAGAATGTCAAGTCCATTTATTTTATGTTATTATGCTCCAGACTACTTTCAACACAGTTACTTCTTCACGAACGCTTTACCATAATGCCACCGCCGGCCGTAAGTTACTGGTTTAATATAAATGCATGCATTATTTAGTACTACTACGTTATAGAGTTAAAACTGATATCCCATCGTTTGTTTTAGGTCAACAGACAACTCTGAGCCTGCATCTCGACGCAGGGTGTCAGCAACCTAACTCGATGTCCCGTGGGAGTTTTTAAATTGCAATCAGGATGTGGCTCTAGGCCATAACAAGGCTGCCCAGGCACGGGAGTACGCCCGTAGAAAGAAAGTGGTCAGATGTAGCCACATATTTAATTGCACAAGGAGAGGGTGCAGTCAAAGACTGGAAGGGATGGTCAAAGGTATGTACTGAGGGGTTAGTCAGTAAATGCAGTGTAATGTTCCAATAATTTTATAATTTTCTTTTTTGTTTTAGTACTAGATGGACTGCCAAGGCCAGGCCAAATTAAAAAGAAGAGCCGCAGATGTTTGGTCATCCCAGAGAGAGGTACCACCACTCAGTAAAATAGAAAAGAAGTTCTTGCTAATCACAGGACAAGATTTTGGTCTGGGAATGTCCGGTATACAAGTGGAACTATTTGATGATGTAAGTTAATTTTTTTAGAGCACACAAAAGTTGATAAACTTATGTGTATGAAACAATATGCTACTAAATATATTTTGTACTTACCACTAATTTGAATCTTATTTAAATTTCAGATAATTTTACTGGAGAAAGAGCCACTAAATTCAAGCCATCAAGTTGTTGAAGATGCATTAGCACAACATGATTATCTTAATTTTGTTGATGCTTCATTTGCAGCTTCAATTGAATTGGTAGAGCCATTGGTAAACCCATTGAGGTGGATGTGCAACAGCCTGCTCCAGAGGCTTCGACGACGCACCAATTCGCTTACTCAGGAAGCGGCAAAACAGGCTGTTGTTCAGTCTTGGAACATCGCTAGGTCAATGACCTCAATAAACACAACCTTGACCAGAATCGAAGCGAGGTAAGAAAAATATCTATATACATTTGGACTGCAGTATTTTTTATTTTATTTTAAATAAAATAAACGAATGGGCGCAAAAAACTGCACAGCTTGTAAAGAAGTAAGGACATTCACAAAAAAGAAAGTATGTTGTTACCAAATCATACAATATTACAATACATTTACTAATAAACTTCAAGAGCCCGGTATTACAAAAATTATGCTTACATCTTAAGCTTAATGATTGTACAGACGTACTTGGGCACTATGTATCAATACTATTAGTGCTGTATTATCCAGTGATCCAGGATATTGGAGGATTGTCAATTTCATGCATTTTTATTATTGACATAATCATTTATATTGAAATAGCACTTTTTAAAGTGTTTCCTTAACATAATATCTTAAATTTATCAAAGGGCAAAACTAAACAATCAATAAGGATTTTATTATAGGATAGTGGCACCAGTGTTCAACAGGAACCAGTGATCAACATTTTTTTTTCCTTCAATCATTAATAATAGGGGTCAGCAACTGATTTTAGTATTTAATACAACTACAATTGAATACAGACCACCTGCTTCCTAGCTGTCAACTCGTAACATTTCAATGAAAACTAATGTGATTTTTTGGCGTCAAAAACTGTGCCGAACACTGGTGCCATTACTGTGTCGCGTAGTAACGTGACACCTTATCCCATGAATGATCCATAAACTTTCGGGAGTCTAATGTAAAAAATACTTAAATTAATTGATTTTTTTTTTAGATTGCCTGCAGCTGCCAGAGACGATTGACCAGAATCTGACGCAAAGCTACACCCTGCCGCAGCTCTTCATTCAGCCCTGGATTTATATTTAGCCTAGAGTTCACCTGCATCCTAGCTTCTTGAAGGGCCTCATGGTCTGCTAAATTGGCTTTGTTGCAAATGTTGTGCAATATAACACAAGCATTCATTATCGAGCCAGCTACCCATGGGTCATAGTGCAGCACTCTTGTGTACTAAAAGGCAACGAAAACGCGCCTTAAGTAAACCAATGGTCCTTTCTACAATGTTCCGGGTGTGAACATGTTTGCTTGTGTAATAGATAGGCCTCTGGGGTTCCATCTGGACCATCAACTATTGGTGTCATCATTGTCCTCCGTTGAGGATACCCTGAGTCACCTGTAAAATTAAAATTTGTCAAATTAAATAACATTGAAAAGACAAACAAAAAAAAAACTAAAGAATAGTAATATTTATATAAAATAATAATAACAAAATGTACTATTATTACCTAGCCGCCATATTGCTTGAGATCTACTGAGATTCTCCATGTAAACTTTTACTGGGTGTTGGTTCCATATGAAGCTATCATGGTTGGCTCCACCGTGGCTAGCATCCACACCTATCACTTCCATATCAGCATTGCATATCTAAAACATTTGAATCTAAAACAATGAATGCCCGTGAATGTTACATCTATATCCAAAACATGGCCGAATACGTGTCGTTGACGTGAAGACAAAAACTGGCACATTACGGCGATCTGTGGCACGCGTTGCACCCATTTCCTTAGATTAGTGCTGCTTCAGCACTAGGGGTGGCCTATTTCGCCGGAGCCATTGACAAAATGCCATTCGTGGTGCAAAGTCCTGTGGCATGAGCTCCTGGACTCGCGTGAAGTGGAACGGATGCAGCCCTTCCCGTTTCAGCACCTTCCACGCATAAAAGTCACTGACTTCAAAGACAGCCGCTGCATCGCGTGTACTGGCGGTCGGATGGCGCGCGAAGAAATCCAATATGCTTTCTTCCAGCTGTGGCGAATAGCGAGGTCTTCCAGCATCACCACGAGGCATAAAATTCCCCGACTCCCGGAATCGCTGCTCAGCTCCCAAGATTTTTTTTCATTTCATTTATTCATCAAATACAGCTATCATTACAGGATTTCCCTAATACAATAGTGCAGTTAACTAGAATTATAATTACATTTATTACTTAACATTATCATATTTATTATAAATTATATTGTATTATTCTATTTTATTACATATCATTCTATTACTTATAACATTTTTTTAACCATTATATAATTTTATTCCAATTTGGACCATAACAGAGCACTTGTAAAGTGACTTTCTTAAATTCACTCATCGAACAGGTAAATAGATCAATATGATCTGTGACTACGTTAAGCGTGTGCAGAGACCGTATCAGAGGTGAGTTGGCCAACAGGCAGGTTCTGGCGCGGGGCACCGCGAGCAGCCGCGGCCGCCGCCGCCGCCCCGCGTACCCGTCGGGCACGCGCAGGCCCAGTCGCTCCAACATAGTCGGATGGCAGACTATGCCTCTCAGCACTCTAATTAAATAATATGCGAGAGCCAGGTCCCTTCTCACTTCCAAGTTGTTGTATCCGACCATGCCCAAAACGAACAAGGTTGGATACATCAACGGATAGAAAGGATACACTCCGTATAACTTTAGATATAAGTACCTCGTAAATTTATTTTGTATCCGCTCAATCATTATCCTATATTTTGCTTCATGAGGAGCCCACACGACAGCGTTGCATTCCAGCTGACTACGAATGAGTGCGTTGTATAGGGCGGTTACCGCTCTTAAATTTGTGAAGCCGACAGATTGCCTCAAAACAAAACCCAAACTCCTGTAGGCCTTTTTGCAAACGTTAGCAATATGTTCCTTGAACTTCAATTCGACGTTTAGTTGTACGCCCAGATCTTTGACTGCTTCTGTCCGGTTCATTTTTGAGCAATCCAATTCATAGTCGTAGTGGAGTGGAGCATGCGATCTACTATACGATATTACAGAGCATTTGTCAATATTGAACTGTAGTTTGTTATTGCGACTCCACTTAACTACTCTGTTTATGTCCTCTTGCAAACGCTCGCAATCCCTAACATCGTTAATTGCTAAGAGCAACTTGAGGTCATCCGCGAACAGTAAGCATCGGGCCTCCCTAACAACTCTGGGCAGATCATTTATCATAATGATAAATTTCAAGGGCCCCAAGTTGCTGCCTTGACCCACTCCTGTTCTGGTAAAATATGGGTCAGACCTATACCCAGCATATTCTACATACTGCTTTCGGCCCCTCATGTAGCTCGCGAAAAAATTTAACAAATGTGTAGTGCAGCCGATTGCCGCCAGCTTTGACAACAGTATATCATTATCGACCAAATCGAACGCTTTTTTGTAGTCAAAGTAAGCGGCGTCGACTTGCATGCCCGCGTCTACATGAGGTACCACGTAGGCCATTGCGTCGAGCAGGTTGCTGGTGGTGCTGCGCGCCGGGCGGAACCCGTGCTGCGCGTCGGAAAGCTGGGCTGCTACCTGCGACTGGATACTGCGCTGTACTGCTCCCTCGAACACTTTAGCCGGCGTCGACAGAATTGCGACAGGTCTGAACCCATTCACCTCGGAGCCCCCATTACCTTTAGGTATGGGAATCACTCGTGATGTTTTCCAGCGTTCTGGGTAAAAAGATGCCTTTAAGCATAAATTAAAAAGATGCAAAAGCGGCTTTTCGAAAACAGCCCGACAGTCTTTGATGACGAAATTAGGAATGCCGTCCGGTCCCGCGGAGCGCTTTGGCTTAAGTCGCACCAGCGCCGTCCGCACCTCGGACAGCGTCAGCTGCGCGAGGTGAACGCGAGCGGCACTCGCCGCGCCCGCCGCCGCCGCCGCTCCCACGTCAAGCTTGGCCTGCTCGCTGCCATAGACCGAATGGAAATACTTCGCAAACTCAATTGCGCATTCTGAATCCAGTAAAACATTTCCATCTTTAGTAATCGTTTTGCGATTTACTGTACCTTTTTTTGTGCGAACATAATCCCAAAATGACTTTGGATCCTTCACTAAATTAAGTTGAACCTTATTTTTGTGATGCTCATGCGCTAAACATATCATTTGTTTAACTCTAGCCCTACTCATAGAAAAACGCTCATAATCTACCATCGTTTTGTTAGACTTGTACTTTTTATGAAGTTTGGATTTTAGTTCTATCGCTTTTATTATATCCGACGTGTACCACTCTGGATACTTATACCTACCGGCTCCTTTATTATAGGGCTTTTTGCTCGGTACGCAATCACTAATGATATTATTGACGGTAAGATAAAAATAATTTACCGCCTCCTCTGGCTCCCGCATATCATATAACGAACTCCAATCAATGTCTGCAAGTAACGTATACAGTAAACTATAATCAGCTTTCGCAAAGTTCCATTGTTGGGTATTTCCGAATGCACAAGAGGATGGCCCGGGCGGCGGCGACGGCGACGGCGGCGGCGGCGGCGCAGCGCGCCGCCTAAGCTGCATGGTCACCACGAGAGGCGGGTGATGCGCGTCCACCGGCACGAGCGCCTCGTCCGCCTCACACACGACTACCCCATCGGCTATACCCGCCGAGCATAGCACTAAATCAAGCTGCCTATTGTTACAATTCGCTACCCTATTCACTTGAGCGAATTCACAGAAACTTAAAATATAATTATAATAACTGGTCACATTATCGCTGCTTGAATGCAAGTTAAAATCTCCTAAAACTATTATTGTCTTATATTTAATAGACCATTGTTCGATAATTCGAAACAAAATCATATACTCATTTTCCGAACTACTCGGCGGAATATAAACTACGCAACAAACAAATAGATGCTTATTATTAAAATACACAGCCGCACCGAGTAGTTCGAACACACAGTTGTCTATGTTAACGTCACCTGGCAGCGCCACTCTCCGCAGCTCATATCGATGTGTGGCCACGAGAAACGCGCCGCCTTGTTTTCTCCCATCCGCTCGGTCACATCTTATTATTTGAAATCCCGGTGGAACAATTTCTGCATCCTGAATAGATTCATTGCATCCCGTTTCTGTAATTGCGAATATATCGGCGCTCGATGAATCTATATTATTACTAAATATATCCAACTTAGTACGGAGCCCTCTTGCGTTCTGGTAAAAAAAATCTATAGTGCTATGCTTTATCGATGTAGTTGTTTGTTGGTCTCCGAAACCAGATCCATTCAGCAAACTCTGTATTCAAAGGCCAGATATCAGGTTGACACAGCTTGTTGTATGTTTTTTCAGAAACTGTTATAATAAAAGATGAGTAATTTTTTTGCGTCTTATGCTTAATCTTTTCTATTTTAACTATAACTTCCGAACCGCACATCCTTTTCACATGAGATGTTAACTTTTCTACTGTAGTATCCGGTGTCAGACGCCAAACGTGAAGGTGTTTATTACGTTCTAAACCCTTAATATCGGTCAATTCTAAATTATTTCCTCTCTTCACTTCCTTTGACTGATACTTTTCCCTCCTAATTTCCATAGGCTTTTTCTTATAATGTTTGTCTCCTAACGTTATTTCCGACTGATCAAGCTTCGGCACCCCTTCGGTAGAACTCCTCATTGGTCTTTGGGCGTCCTGCTTTGTTTTTGTACTTAACTGCTTAGCGCTATTCCTACCAACTGTGATCCATTCATTTAAATTATCGTCGGATTTCATAGATAGTGCGTGGACCGACGCATGCACCGTACACTTCCTGGTAAAGCCTCACTGCTTCAGCGAGGCTGTAGTTCGCGTCACGATAACATGTGACCATGTTAAAATAATCTACATTAGAATATCGGTACGGCATTTTTGCAATGTTTATTCACACTCACACTCTCAGTTCTCATCAGACTGAATAAAGATGGACGATTGCAGGCGAAGCCGGCACGTGTAACACTAAAGCACGTGTTACACTGAAGCACGGCCAGGCCATTGCAAACAAAAGTTTTAAAGTTAACAAATTCAGTGTTGAGTGCAGCAATAGAATTAGGGCTCTTACGTGTAGTTGCTTGATTCAGCTCAGCCTGGAACTCTGCCATCTTCGTTTCAAACATTTTAGCCATATTATTCATATTAGCTTCCAATAGTGAGTAGTCCATGGTGTATAGTTGGTTTCTTGTGATGAAGGAGAGGAAACAAAGGAAAACAAATACTACTGGCGAGTGGTACTACTTATTATGCCTAATAATGTGGCATATAATTAATGCTAAATATTAAGTTAAAATATTTTAAATGGTAAAATAAACGGAGCTAGTGAAATTTGCAGTTTACTTGGCAACTACCCCCCACTTGGCAACTACCCCCTGCTCTAGGGTCTTGAGCTAAGCTTTGTACAGGTAGCCGTGTGGATGTGTAAAGCTGTCCATAGAACTTCTCGACCTCTCCTATAACATCGGACCTGATCGTGACAGTTCTGCCGTCATCGGGTTTCAGCGTCGTCAATTGGCACTGCCCAATACTTGCTACAATGATCTCTTGCGAACACTCCGCTCAATGGCCTCTTTAATACGGTTAGTATTAAATTGGTGCGTGGCGCGTGTCGCGAGTCATAGACTTCGAGATCTGCCTATTTAGCCGCCGAAACTGAGACGCCTGAGGAAAGCAGAACCATTGCGCGCCGCTTTTCCATTAGTTTTAGGGTATGGTTTGAGAACTTTTTGGTTCCTTTTGCACGGTGGATTTTAAAGAACTTGGACCCAACCGTTTGGACAGTTTCCACAAACCTGTTGCTGTATTCGTCCACATTTTCGCAATCATTTAGGCACTCGAAGCGATTCTGCAATTCGAGCTAAAAGCTTTCGGGGTTTTGGATTTGGATGGGTGGAGGACGGAGCGTAGACCTTACCAACCGACGTCTTTCCAGCTTTACGTTGATATTCAATGTGCCTCTTACCAACCGGTGATCGCTGCCAGTTTTAAACGCATTGATCACCGTGACATCATTGAATATTTGCTTCCTCGTCGACATGATAAAGTCAATCTCGTTTTTTGTTGCACCATCGGGACTCATCCAGGTCCACACTTGCGGTGTTCAGCCTTCCTGAAAAAAGGAGTTCATCATAAAGAGGCCCTCTCTTCAGCCTTCCTGAAAAAAGGAGTGCATCATAAAGAGGCCCTCCCTCTCAAGAAAGTCCGCCAGCAGTTGGCCCCGGGAGTTCCAATTACCAACCCCAAATCGTCCCACTCTCATCTCATCGCCGTCGCCGCCGGTTGAATCTCAACTTAATCAACAAAGAAAACTTCGCTATGCAGACAGATGTAAAAAAAAAATTAATATCGAACTGCAACTACCATCTACAAGTAGTACAACTCTTATACCCAGTGAATCCATAGAAGTAGGAAGGCAAGAACAAGTTGAATCTGCGACCGTTTTATTACCAACACTGCCAACAAATGAAAAAAGTGGTTCCGCCACTATGAATACTCAGGTTAACATTGAGTTTATGTATGGCTCAATTTTACGGTACCGAGATGATCCAGATGAAATATTATTTTACACAGGGTTTGAGTCATATGATAAATTTCATTTAGTTTTCAAATATCACATAGGCATGTAAATAAGGACTGCACATCAAAACTAACCATAGTTTCATTGTCAGCGAGATGTAGGTCTTTGATATCGTTGACAAATTGGTAGGAATCCTTCACATAAGCTGTTGTGTTACCTCTAAGTGGTGAAAGAATCTTAGCTATATGCCGAAATGTAATGTGCCGAATATGTATATGATTCTTTCACCACGATATCAAAGACCTACATCTCGCTGACAATGAAACTATGGTTAGTTTTGATGTGCAGTCCTTATTTACATGCCTACCAGTTCAGGATTGCATTGAAATTACCAAAAAACGTCTAGCGGAACAAGATATGCCTGATGAATATGCAGTACTATTAGAGCATTGTCTAACATCTGGCTACCTTTTGTGGAATGACATTTACTACCTGCAAGTAGAGGGTGTTGCCATGGGTTCGCCTGTTTCGCCCGTCGTCGCCGATATCTTTATGGAAGACTTCGAGGAGAGGGCCCTGAGCACAGCACCGGTAACCCCTAGGTTCTACAAGCGGTACGTAGATGACACTTTCACTATCCTACCAACTGATAAAATATCTGCTTTTCTAGATCATCTTAACTCCATACATCCAAAAATACAATTTACAATGGAGTTAGAGGCAGATAGTAAGCTAGCTTTCTTGGATATTTTAATTATCAGGAATCCGGATCATAGTTTGAGTCACACTGTGTATCGTAAAGTAACCCATACAGATAGGTATCTCAATGGTGATTCTCACCACCATCCTAGACAGTTGGCTACTGTAGGGAAATCTTTTTCTTTTCTTTCTTTTTCTTCTGTTTCAGAGAGCACGCGGCATCTGTGACACCCAACACCTGGCTGCTGAGCTTCAGCATGTCAAGTACGTACTACAGGATAATAAACTGAAAGTACCACGGCTTTGTCACAGAAAACGCAATAAACCAACCACAGTCGAGCGCTAACCTGCTGTACTTCCATATATGAAAGTTGTCACTGACAAGATTGGACATATCTTAAAGCGAGCTTCAATCAACACTTACTTCAAGCCGCCGAAGAAGATCAACCAATTTTTACGACCTGTCAAGTGCAACATACCCCTTCAAGATGCAGGCGTGTACAAACTGGACTGCGACTGTGGGCTCTCTTACATCGGGCAAACAAAGAGAAGTATAGGAACCCGTGTTAAAGAACATATAGCCGACGTCAAGCATAGGCGCGAAAATAAGTCTGCAGTATGCGAACATTCCCTAGAGGGGCCCAACCATTACATCAGATTTGATAAACCACAAATACTCGTTAACCCTTAATTTGGCAATGTAAGTCCTGACACACAAGAACTTCTCAAAAATACTTGTCAAATAAATAACAATTATCTCTGTTAAAATTCATTTTAATTTATGGCAACACTTATTATTTCTGGAAGAAAAAATAAAACACACCTCTGGCAACACCAATTTTGACATTATTTCATGAAAATGGTTGCCCGGCGGAACTCAGCTGTACTGTCCAAGGTATTTTCATTATTTCACTAATTTATCATGGTTTATGATGGGTGTTATGGATATATTTTATGCATTATAGTGTAATAAAATGAGTGAGAAAGGTAATTGTGAATTTTGACTTTGTAATCTAGGTTTATTTTGGTCAATAACCTGATGTATGCGGTGGCATACATTGCCAAATTCGTAATGAAAAACCCTTGATTTTGTTTGTATGACACCGCATACATTGCCAGTTTGGGGTAGCTTTTTACTTTGTGTTTGAGCATGCTTTTTTTTTCTTTGTTGCCAGCAAAAGCTTCAAACTCGTGGTGGTAGAATTTTAGCCCTTGTGCCTGCCCAGAATGCACCCTCTGACGATAGCGAGCTTTCGGATATTGAAGAGGAATTTCGTGTACGCACTCCGCTTTCTGTGTCAACTTCCCCAGCACCTTCTATTGATTCTTCTTTAGAAAGGCTTAACATTTTAGACGATGACGAAGACTCCAGTAGCGAGAATGTTCGACTCACACCAATCTTTCAAACTGTCTATTCAAGTCCTTCCCTGGAACCAAATTGTAACAAAGTACCAGTACTGAGTGATATACCGTCACTCCCCGCAACACCTGCTACCCCAGCGAATCCACTAACCCCTGCACCATCTTTACCAACAACAAGTCACTCTGCAACCCCTCGCTTTGCTGTGCAAGTTACCTCCTCCAGGTTACGTTTGCCTCGAAATACAAGATCACAACGTCGTGCCGCTGTTTCTGTCCCTATAAGACCTAGACGAATTACAAAGTTCAGTCTGAGTTACCAATGGAAGAAAACTTGTTTTCAACACAGGGCTACTATAGAAGAAGACTGTAATCACACTGATGTTCAAAATCTATCTTCTTTGGACTATTTCTATAAGTTCTTTTCACCGGATATATTAGGTGATATCGTAGTTCAAACTAATTCATACGCAATATCCAAAACCGGACGTAACTAGTGTGTTATGCATGAAATGTAATGTCCGTTTGTGTTTTGTAACTGGCAAAAGTGCTAGAAATTGTCAACTAGACTATCACGTGCGAGCTTAGTTGTTCAGTTACTCCTAGGTCTTTTGATACTGTTGTTTTTCAATAATATTTAATTTTTTTACCATGATAAATACTTTGTACTTTAATTGGCAGTGTATGCCCCAGCATCCAACACTTTTATCCCTTGTTTTTCCGTCCACTTGGCAATGTATGCTGTGGCATACACGGTTTTTCAGAAAAACTGAAGTACCAATATTTTTTTCTGTATTTTTCTGTAATGTCTAATAATGTCTAAAACCTCATTTCAATAAAACATTTTATTTTATATTGCATTTTTTTCTGTGCCAAATTAAGGGTTAAAGAACAACGATTCATCCCTAGGATGATACGCGAGGCTATTGAAATAAAAAACATCCTAATTTTAATAGAGAAGATGGTTGGAATCTACCGCCAGCCTGGGATCCCATCATACAAAATATTAAATCCCAGCCCCGACACCATACTGCCAGACCAAAAGATACTGTAAGCTCTTTCTGCGTAAAACGGAACGCACCTGATTAAATTTAAATGAGGGTATACAAGCTACCAACTAATTATGAGATGACCAACACCTCAGTCTCCCTGTGACCACGGACCCTGCAAAGGGTTCGAAACGTCAGGATAAACATTAAATAAGTAATGTGTAAAATAAACGCGAGTAGATCCGTAAAAGTTGTTTCATTTCAATGTGTAGTGTTCGCGTAAACTTTAGAAAACAATATTTAAATTATTGATTGGAATGTCAGTAAAAACACTACTGACATTTATGTCTATTAAACATTGCTCAATAGGAGCAACTTGTTTAGCCAAGTTTTTGGCTGAGATGTGTAAAAAATATGATAGCGATGAAGCTATTTGTCGCTTGAAATAAATTGGCAGATAATAACTATCTTTTGTCAAATAAAAATTACTAACATAATTGTTAGTGTCAATTAAATGCAAATTTTCATTGTTGCAAAATGTATGTAATGTCAAATTAAGCTTAGTAGTATTTTCCTCCAGTGGCAAGCTATTACAATAGGGTAAAGTAAACAGTATAATTTTCCCTACATTTGAATTATTTAACTTATTTAAACTCTTAATCAAACTTGATTTGTTCAATTTACCCCTATTTCCAACAAAAATTAATACAGTACTATTAGGTTTATATTTATAATCAATTGCTTTTGTTAAAATATCTTGATAAGAAGCACCAGGCATACAGTAATTGGTAATTGAATGTCCTAAGTCAAATAACAAGCGGCCCATGTTTTTACCAAATTCATCGCTAAATATAACAGTGTCACTCTTATTATCTAAATTTAAATCCTCTTGATTGATATTTTTTACTAAGTGTGGTGTATTTATAATTTTACACTGGCTAAGGGAACCTTTAGGTAAATCAGTATTAATTAATTTTAATGGAGAGGAAGAATCACATGTCACCGATAAACGACCTGGTAATTGCTTACATTTACAAGTGTGGTTACAAGTAAATAAATTAAATCTATCATTGTTTTCATTACATGTTTCTACCAGCTCATTCATAGCCAACATGTGTTCTTTTATTTGTCCTTGTGAAAGTTCATATTTTTTGGTAATGGAAAGAAGAGAGTCCTGTAATTGTTCTATACTATTTTGTAAAAGTTGTGTGTCTTTTTTATATTGCAAATTTTTGTTATGCAGCTGTGATGAATAAGTATATAATTTGTCTATTAGGTATAATCTTTCTCTATTCAATTTTACATTTTTGATGAAAAATTTATGTTTTTTAACTAACTTTTGTGTTTTTGTAATATATTTATTAATTTTTATATATTTTTTAAGTTTGTTTTTGCTACAGCCAGCAACCTTTACAAAGTTGTTGCTATTTCTACTTTCATCACATGTCAGATCTACTGTGACAGTGGGCTGACTGCTAGCTGTCGCAGAAACCAGAAGGGGGCACAGACTACCAACTCATCGAACAGGCTTTGATTTAACGAGGCAGTTGTATTGTGTTTGGATGTTTCTAAGAACATTATTTTGTTATTCGCCTCATGCAGTTGTTTCTTTAATTCCTGTAACGACATACCACCAGGTGATGCCATAATCTCTTCAAATAAGGACTGAGTATGTTCCTCTTCATGTTGCTGCTGCAACTCAACAAATTGGGAAATCTGATGGTTGGCCGCACTGAGATCCCTTTCCAACTCGGTGATGCGGTCAAGTGCCCTTTCATAGGTGTTGTGCTGCTGCTCAAAATTGGAGATGACATCTTGCAGTTGGTCACGCTGGTGAAGCACATCCTGGTGTTGCATGTACAATTGGCCTAACTCATTCTTAAGCTGTGAGTTTCTGTCTATCATAGATTTTATTTCTATTTCACTGTCATCCCTCTCTTTTAGCAGTTGACTGCAGGACTCCTTGAGTGCTTTTAGCTCCCCAAGTGCCTGTCTGAGCTTTAGTTCAGTACTTTGAGTAGCAGCCTTACGGGTCAGCATTGTGAAGTTGGTTTTATAAACACCTGAAAATTAAAGAATTATAGATTAAGATATATTAAGACTTATATGTTGCAAGTTAGGTTTATTTAACTTATATTTAATTTCTATGTGCAGCTATTTAGATAATTTAAAAATGAGATTTTAAAATAATAAAATAATAAGTGGGGGGTAGATGTGACACACAAAAGATTTGGGTTTAAAATTAGAGTTTTTTAGTGTAATTGCAAGTTATTACTAGGTAGGTACCAAGAAATTAAATTAATTTAGTTATGAGCTTCAAATAAGCAGTCACGTTCTGGTTGTAATGTGTTGAAGTGTATGAATGTCTGTGGCAAAACAAAGTCACCATCAACTTCACTTCCACATATAGTCAAGTCAAGAGAGGTTAACCAAGCCAAATCGTATTTGAGGTGTGACGATACTCACAATATGTGAGATTTGTAAAGTAATGAGTATGGTAGGTAGTATTGTTGTTATATAGAACATGTACCTAGTAATAGTATTTAGAAATAAGTTTTTCTCAATGTCAGTGGTAAAAAAAAAAAAAAAATTCAAAGTGTCTGATAACAATAAATTAATGTTCTATTTCTTTCTAATCTTTTGATCTGATTACAAAGTAGAAAAATAACGATTAATTGGCTCAGTGCATCGACACTTATACAAATTGAATGAAGTGTTTAGTTAAGATTTACACTTAGGTTACTAGTATCTATAATAATTGGAATGCAAACAATACTCCCCCGGTTTATGTTGCAGCAGTCCACGGCAAAAGTAGTTATTTTAACAAATTTTTGTAAAATTTGTTCTAACAGTCAGCTGGCGATGACAGTTGGAAAATCACAATAGCAAATAATTTAAAAACTACACAATATTTGTTAGAAAAAACACTAGCAGATGTTATTTGTCACTTAATTTAATCACTGATTTACAAATCAAGTCTTAAATAAGCATAAAAACAATCTTTAAAAATTTTTTAATAGGAGCTAATTATTTCGACTACTTAACCGGACAGTGTTGCCAGTCCAACAAGGCCAAGGCCAAGTCCAAGGCGGTGCAACATTTTATAGACTGATGAAAGCACATTCACAAGAGTGGGCATGTTCAACATCTACTATTAATGTAATGAATTAAAATACTTTACTTAATGATAACTTGACTTTTATTTCTATTTATATTACTTATTAGCACATAACACATCACATCGAGAATCGCCATATTACCCGAATGAACGAGACAGCACACACAGTGTTGCCAATATAAAGGTATGATAATACTAACACGCCTCCTTACATTTATATTGCAACACTTAGATAAATCACTTATTTACAATACAACAGTTTCTGCAAACTTGTCACTTTAATTTTACTCTTTTAAATCTAACATTTCTCTGAATTTAATGAATTTAACATTTCCCAACGCTTTAGTAAATATATCTGCAATATTATTTTCGGACTCTATTTTTACAACTTCAATACTGCCGTGTTTAACATTCTCATGTATAAAATGATAATGGACTTCAATATGCTTAGAATTCTTTGTAAAATTTCCATATTTAGAAATAGCTACAGCACCTGAATTATCTTCATAAATTTTAACTGGTTTACAAATTTTAGTAAAAACATCATTCATTAGACAAATAAGAAATTTTAATTCTGTTACTGCTTCTGATAACGCCACATATTCAGCAAATGTAGAAGACTTTGTTACACTACCTTGTTTCTTTGATTTCCAATAAATGGTATTTCTGATGTATATGAGGGTATACGAATATATCGTCTACGTCGCTGCCATTGTATTGCGACAGTAATAAACCAGTTAGTACGCACAACGGTCGTTTCATTGCTATCGAACAGCTCACTGGCGACGAGATTACCCACGAAATTCGATAAAAGTAAAAATGTCGACTTTAATAGGAAATTTGAGCGTTTTCGACCCCAAAACTCAAGAGTGGTCGATATTTTACAGCCGTTTATCGCAATTCATTAAACTAAACAAGATTTCGGCCGATAACAAGTGCGCGGTATTGCTGACTCACCTCTCGGACGACGCGTATCGTCTGGCACGGAACCTAGTGCACCCGTCCGAGCTGGAGACAGTTGAATACGAAGAGCTGGTGAAAGTGCACCAGAACCATTTTACACCGAAAAGGTCAACTTTTGCCGATAGGGCTAAATTTTACGAAGCAGTCAGATATGACGGTGAGAGCATCGAAGAATTTGCCGCGCGTTTAAGAGGTTTGGCGATTCATTGCGAGTTCGGAACAGCGCTGGATGTTGTCTTGCGAGATCGTTTCGTATTGGGCCTGGGTGTGGGTATAGCGCGAGATCGTCTGTTTGAGCAAGACTCCAGAAAACTATCGCTGCCAACAGCACTGGAAATAGCTCAACAAGCGGAATGTGCACGGCAAGCGCGAAGCAGCGTCGTCACAAGTGCTGCCGGGGCAGAGCTAAGCGTTAAGGAGGAGCCAGTGTATCGAGTGGAAAGGAGCCAGGAGGTTCGCGGACGTCACGGGTCTGCTCATCGCTCCGACGGCGACGCGAACGTAACACGGTGTACGATCTGCGGTCTTAATAATCACAGTGCGTTTAAGTGCCGTTTTAAAAATTACAGATGTCAATTGTGTGGCCAAAAAGGTCATTTAAAGAAAGTGTGTAAAGTGAAACAGCCTGGTAATTCTAGGGTGCACAATATTGTTGCGTCATCGGACAGCGGCAGTGATAACGACTGCAAAGAATGTCAACTTTTTAACTTACGATATGTAAAGTATAATCCTCTAAAACTTACTGTATATGTAGAAAACGTAGAATTGTACATGGAATTAGATTCCGGTTCAGGTACAACTGTAATTTCTGATAAAATTTATTTAGAAAAGTTTTCGCATATTAAGTTGTGTAAAAGTGACCTTACAATGTGTTTTTACAATGGCCATAAGATTACACCACTTGGTTATTTCTTTGCCAAGGTGTCGTACTCGCAAAATACAAAAAAAATAAAAATTTATGTAGTTCAAAATGGGGGACCACCCTTGTTGGGGCGTGATTTTATGGCGTTGTTTAACATAGTGTTTACTTGTAGTAATCACAAAATAAATGACTTTTGTAATAGTGCAGATTTAGAGGTGCAACAATTGTTGAGTACATTTCCGAACCTCTGGAAAGTCGAGTTAGGCTGTTTTAATAAATTTAAAGTCGATTTACATTTGAGAGATAATTCCATGCCTAAGTTTTTTAAACCACGTTCTATACCCTTTGCCCTTAAAGATAAAGTAGAGGAAGAGTTGGATAGATTGGTAAAATTAGGTATTTTAGTGCCGGTGAAATTTTCCGAATACGCCACGCCGATTGTACCTGTACTAAAAGACAACGGGAAAGTTAAAATAGCGGGTGATTTTTCATGCACATTAAATAAAGTTTTAAAAATAGATCAGTACCCGTTGCCGCGTATTGAGGAGGTTTTTGCTAAGATAGGAGGTGGAGAACATTATTCTAAAATTGATTTGAGTAACGCGTACAATCAATTCGTTCTTAGTGAGGCTTCTCAGGAACTTACAACAATAAACACACCGAAAGGCCTTTTTAAATACACTCGATTAGTGTACGGTCTTGCCAACGCACCAGCTATTTTCCAGCGGGCGATGGAAACGTTGCTATCGGGAGTAGAAGGTGTCTCGTGTTGGTTGGACGACGTATGCTGTACAGGGCCTAATAGAAAGATACATTTAGCTAGACTAAGAGAAGTGCTAAGTCGATTACATAACGCAGGTTTAAGACTTCAAAAAGATAAATGTTTTTTTTTCCAACCTAATGTCACCTACTTGGGTTATGTAATTGATAAAAATGGTTTAAGAACAAACCCAAGTAAAGTTGAAGCAATTTTAAAATCTCCAGCTCCTATTAACGTTTTAGGAGTTAAAAGATTTCTCGGCGTTGTGAACTATTACCGCAGTTTCATTCCCAATGCGTCGTCTTTGTTAGCACCATTGCACGAACTACTGCGCGCCGACATTAGGTGGGAGTGGGGCGAGCGACAGCAACGCGCGTTTGAGAACGTACGGCGGGAATTGGCTTCCGAACGTGTTCTGGCGCATTTCGAGCCGCGTGCGCCTCTCGTTCTCACGGTGGACGCGGGGCCGGCTGGCCTAGGTGCAGTACTTGCGCATCGACTCCCAGATGGCCAGGAAAGGCCTATATCTTTTGCCTCCAGGTCGTTAGCAGCGAGTGAAAAGAACTACAGCCAAATCCACAAGGAGGCTACGGCGTTAATATTCGGTGTAAAACATTTTCACCAATATCTGTATGGCAGGCAGGATCCTTTTATATTGAAAACGGATCACAGACCGTTGCTTACGATTTTTGGAAAGAAAAATGGTATATCAGTTACCACAGCTTCCCGACTACAGCGCTATGCACTAATACTTTCGGCATATAATTATACAGTACAGTATATTAAAAGTTGCAGCAATTTAGTTGCCGACTATTTTTCTCGTTCGCCCTTGCCTTCATCTTGCAGTAGAAAAGATGACTTTGCGAAAGACGAACAAGTTTTTTTTTTAAAGTTTTTAGATACTAATATAAAACCTATTACCTTCGAAGACATTAAAGAAGCAACATTAAAAGACAAAGTTGCTCGAACGGTCTTAAAATATATGAAACGTGGTTGGCCTCGAAAAATTAAATGTAAAAATATTTTACCATATTTTAATCATAAGCTAGATTTGGAAGAACATGATGGCTGTTTATTTCGCGGGCATAGGGTAGTTATTCCATCAGTATTTCGGGAAAGAATGTTGCAAGAATTACATTCAGCACATTTTGGCATCGTAAAAACAAAAAGTGCTGCTCGTAGCAGAATGTGGTGGCCGGGAATCGACGCCGCGATCGAGCGGTGGGTCGGCGCGTGTGCCACCTGCGCCCACGTGCGCAGTGACCCGCCCCGCGCCCTTCCCGCACCTTGGCCCTGCGATGACACACCGTGGCACAGAATTCACATAGATTACATGTCAATAGGCGGAATTATGTATCTCATTGTAATAGACGCGCACAGTAAGTGGTTAGAATGAACAGTGGCACCTCAACTAATGCATTAATATTAAAATTAAAAGCTTTATTTTCTATATATGGATTGCCTCATTTGATAGTTTCGGACAATGATCCTAAAATATGTTCATTAGAATTCCAGACATTTTGTTATGGCAATGGTATAAAATATTTAAATTCACCAGTTTACCATCCTACTAGCAACGGCCAGGCAGAAAATTCGGTAAAAACTTGCAAAAAAATGATTAAATGTGCATTAGATAGTGAAAGCAAAACATTGTCTCAGGCGGCAATAAATGAGAAATTGATGGGTTTCCTATTTTCATACCGTAATACAGTTTATTGCTCCACTGGTGTTACGCCTGCTAAATTAATGTTCGGACGAGACCTAAAGTCGAGATTGGATTTGATAAACCCACCTAAACAAAAAAATTGCGTTTCGAATGTAGAAACAAAATTAAAAGGTCATCGATGTTTTCGCAAGGGTGAATGGGTTTGGGCAAAATGGTACATTGCTAGGAAGGCTGTGTGGTCGATGGGTACCATTGCTGAGGTATTAGGTAATAGAATGTTCAATGTACATTTTAAACAACATGACGTTGTGCAACGGCGTCATGTTGATCAAATACTTAAATTTAAAGGAAAACCTAGTGATAATTGTGAAGGAACAGACGATGTAAACTGTAGTATAAGTAATGATTGTAATCCGTTATTATTGTCCGATCCTACGCCATTGTCAGCACCTCCGTCTCAGACATCAGATTTAAATGAATCTCAATCTTTTCGGCCCGTTTGCGATTCTCCAGCAAGGGAGGATGGTGACAATGACGAGGAAGATGATTTTGTGGAAGCGCAAGAACATCATAGCGTAGGTGATGCGCAATGTAACGCGTCCGAGCGGCCTGCCACAAGTGCTGAAACTGGTAGTAGAGAAAATGTTATTGAAAACACAGAAAGCGGGCCACTCGAACAGCGCTCCAAAAGACCGCGCCAAAAGATAGACTATAAGAATTTTTTTTAAAGTAAGATATTATTATGTTGTTACCAGGAGCTGAAAATAATGTTGGAGGGATGATGTATATGAGGGTATACGAGTATATCGTCTACGTCGCTGCCATTGTATTGCGACAGTAATAAACCAGTTAGTACGCACAACGGTCGTTTCATTGCTATCGAACAGCTCAATTTCCAAATAGTCTAATAACAAATCCTGTAGTACTTCCTGTCTAAAATATCTCCTGCCCAATCGGCGTCCACAAAACAGTCCAAAATATCAGCATTCTATTATTACAATATGTTAATTTAAGATCTCTTGTCAAATACTTATTATATTTGAAATGTATCTCATTATAACAGTTTTGAAATCTGCTTAAATAATTTACGCTGTAACAAATATCAGGTCTGGTGCCTGAACTAATATATAAGTGCACCAATTAAATTTCTGTATTTTACATCTTCATTAATATCAGATTGTTCCAATTTTAAATTTATTTCCATAGGAGTTTTATACAATTTTGCACTTTCAATATTATAACGTTTAGCTAAAGACTCAATATAAGATTTTTGACTTAAAGTTAAAAGGTTATCTTGATTATAGTTATATTCAATTTCTATACCAATATAGTTTTTTGCCTTTCCCATGTCCTTCATTTTAAACTGTTTAGACAATTTAGTTTTTATATCAGCAATGACTTCTTCATTTTCACAGCATATTAATAAATCGTCAACAAATAACAATATATAAACAGTTAAGCCTTTCAGCTTTTTGACATACAAACAATAGTCATATTTACTTCTGCGAAAACCAAAATTAGTCAAAAAATTGTTAAAACATTCATACCATGCACGTGGACTTTCTTTTAAACCATATAATGATTTATTTAATTTATATACTTTGTCAGTTCCATTTTCATAACCAATTGGCTGTTTTACATAAACTTCAGACAAAACTTTACCGTTTAAGAATGCGGTTTCGACATCCATTTGATGAATAACTAAAGAATTTTGACAACAATAAGATAGTAGTAATTTAAGAGTCGGCATCTTAGCAACAGGGGAATAAGTATCATCAATACAGTCAGTTTGTCGGAAACCTCTTACCACTAACCTAGCTTTATATTCATTTTCACTCTTCCTCAATTACCTTTTTGTTTTCGGGAGGTTTGTTTACTAGGATCCATGTATTATTTTTCACTAAACTATCCATCTCTCTGTTCATTGCTTCTTTCCATTTGATTGCCTCATCACATGTAGTCGCCTCCTGAAAATCACTAGAAGCCGAAGCGTCACAATAATTACAGTATATGCAATAATAACTGAACTCTTCATCAAAACGTCGTGGAGGTTTGACTTGTCTTCTTGATCTTCTTTCTATAGTCTCATTTTCACTTTCTTCTCCATATGATTTATTAAATTTCGAAATATTTAGATGTATCCTTTTCCTCTTGTGTCTGTTTGTCTTCCTTTTCCATTCCTTCTATATTGTCTTTAATCTTATTTTCTTCCTCACCTTCAAATCCACACAATTTAACATCTTCCTCTATTATATCACAATGTCTAGCAATAATAACTCTATTGTTGATTAACACTCTGTATCCAGTATCAGTATAACCAAGTAAAATTCCAACTTCTGCTTTCTTATGTCATGTTGTGACGCGGGGGTTGAAATAGATACGACGAGTGTTGGTTCTTAACTGATTTTATTTATGAAAAACATTGCTTTTATACTGTTTCTAAACAAAGGAAAATATTAAAGTAATTAATAGTAAAAATGGACTTTGTTCAATCATATGACAATACGTGCTGTTTCAAGGTAACATGATTTGTGTAATTAATTTATATGGAACATAATATTGAGTTACAATATTAAGTGTGAGTCATTTCCATATGATGTTAAGTGGCGCACTCCACTACAACTTCCCCCCTTTTTTTTTTTTTTTTGAAAAAAAAAAAACAAAACGTCTTGAACTCTTAAATCTATGCTTAATCTTCATACTCTTATTTACTAAAACTACACAATACTGTGTTACAAAACTTACTATCGATTACAAACTTATTATTTAGTTTTACACATCTAAATTAAACAATTGATTTAAAGTACTAAGCTTAACTAACAAACAATGTTTGTTTACATTCTAAAAATACACTGTTACATTATCTAAATACAAATTAATATTATGGTTATCTTGCTTATTTTATCATAAAGATTAATATTTCACATAAAAAACTAACAGTTTTCTATAAAGCCAATATTTAACTACTTGATACATTTTTATTTTCCTAGGTAAAGGTATATAACTTTTTAACATAAGCTAAGTCTGAAATCTAATCCTTATTATATAATATACACTTATTTCTAGGTTATACCTACTGTACGTCTGTCATATCTTTCTTCTAGTAACATTTTCTCGAAAGAAGTACATTTCACATTAAATGGTTCTTCCTCAAAATTTTTACATTTATTATCAATTTCTCTTTCCATATTTTCATTAATATTCCTATCATTTCTTTTACATTTCTTTATTTCATCTTTCTTTATTACCTCGTTTAAACAACTTTTAATTAATAACTTTGGTAGTACTACATTATATTTCTTCATCAAGTTATTTATTATTTCAAAACATTCTTTGTTCATAACTAGACCTTTGATCACTAAATCTTTACATAATAATTTAAGGTCATTTATAAATTTTCTTCCTTCTAAGAATGACTTACTTTGAATAAACATTGTTAACTTTACGGGTACATACACACATAAGTTTTACCTCGAAAATAAACATTTTTCATTATTTTTATTAATAATATTCTTAACTATTACATTTATATAACCATTAATTGGTTTTTTGAGAATTTTTACCTCTGGTTTACCATTAAATCTGGTTTCACAAGATCTCTCTTTAGTCATATCCGTGATAACAATTGGATTCTCAATCCGTTTTGTCTTACTTTTTCCTAAAGTCACAAAATTTTCATTTACATTTCTATTGCTCTTTTTATAGCATTTACTTAAATGCAAAATTTGTTCATCTAACTTTAAATCTGAACATTCACTACTCAAAGTAGAATCATATTTAATTACGCTATAATCATTACTGTCTCTACAAGAGTGCAAATCGTCAGCGAATCGAGCATGAGTTTGTTGATTACACAAAACTTGAGCGCGGCACGGAATGCGGGAATCTGACACCATGGGATTGTTGGGTCGTTACACTTTGAATTAATTATGTTACGAGTGTAATTTTTACTATTGACTGAATTTAAATCGCTATTTGAATCAAACTTTTTAATAATGGAACTTTTCAAATAATTTTGATGATTATAAGTCAGAATGTAGCTTCCATTCACGAAAAAACTGCATTTGTTCGTCACTTAGATTATTTGTATCTTCGATCGCCGTATTTACTTGGTGGCGTTTATAATTTCTATTGTAATTATTATTACGACCTTGGGTATAGTTTTTGTTATTTTGATTATAACTAGTTCGCGGCTTATTTTGCTGGAAAGGTCTTTTTACTAGGAAACCCGTATTTCTTTTCGTAAACCGTGGGCCTCTTTCTACATTTTTATGGAATGTTCCCCTAGACGGTTTTTTGTCTTTGTAACGGTTAAAACCCTTTCCACGTGCGTATAATATTTGTTCGTGGCTAGACGATGAGGTCATTGTTATCTCTTCGTCTTTCGCTCCCTGAATTGCATCTTTTAATGACGAGTACGCGCGTGCCGATATAATCGTGTTTAATTTATCGTTCCGTAGACCTTGACTGAATCTATTTATAGCTACTTTCTCGTTTAAAGGTTTTAAAACTGTATGGGTAAGGTTCCACTGGCAAGTAGCTATGGAACGCATCCTTAGGTTATAAAATAAAGCCTAAGGGGTGGAGCACTTATTGAGCTGTAGTTTAAATAATTATTTTTACTAGATGAAATATGATATATGAGTGGACTGTATTTTTTAAGAGATTTGGTTCAGCTCGGATCCACAACTAAGGTAAATAAGCCTCGTTCAGTAAAAACCTGAGATTAATTAGAAAACACAAAAAAAACATCATGGGCAAGGCACTTGTACCAAGATTTAAGGGAAGGTTATATGGGAAAAACCACTCACTGTTGCTGCAGATGAGATCCAGTTCACCACTCTTCATAATTACCACAATCACAAGCAGGCCTGCTGTATTTAGTGTATCGATATATCCAATTATAAGAATAAAGTGTTTTTGGAAGAAGATTAGCTTGATTTACTTAGATTTTTAAAACCACTGTCGCGTAGGCGAGGTCAGCCATTGCAATCTGTTGCACTCGGAGCGACGGACCGACACGTTATTTTGACAGGAGAGGGTAGGAAGAACCTCATACAAGTGCGTAGTATCAAAATATAATTAAAAATGACGGTATGCTAAGTAATTTATGAACGAGACTCAACATCCCCCTCGCCTTGAAGGAACCCCTTCAAATTAAAGCAAGTTACTATCAAAAATATGAAACTAATAACTAAAACTACGACTAAGCTTATGTATGCTGATAATACTATTGCGAAGGTAACGGACATAATTTTACGATAGGTCGTTTGAGCATACCGCTCTTAGTTCTAACGTCTGCAACGCATACGACTCCGTCTCTACCAGGGTGCAACCCTGTTACAATGCCGAGAGGCCATTGTAGAGGAGGCGCGTTATTACACATAATTATAACAACCGTACCTATAGTTATAGGGTTGGAAGGCGTATTCCATTTCTCTCGCAACTGCAGATTATGGAGATACTCCGTCCTAAATCGTATCCAAAAGGATTGGACTAAAGAGTCTAATAAAGAATAACGAGTGAGAAGATTAGTCCGTTCACTACTAAGATTAGTCGCGGGCAGAAACGCTAACGATGCGCTAGATAAAAAGTGTGAAGGAGTTAACGCGGTAGGATCTGAAAGATCAGAACTTAATAAGTAGAGAGGGCGACTGTTTAAAATCGCCTCTATCTGAGTCAATACTGTAAGAAACTCTTCATACGTTAATAATTGAGTACCTATTACTCTAGATAAGTGTGACTTTACACATTTAATATTAGCCTCCCATATGCCCCCAAAGTGAGGTGCACTGGGCGGATTGAGTTTCCACTCGATACGAAGGTTATAGAAAGCTCATTAGAAAAAATTACAAAATAATCGTCAGATTTTAAAAAGGAGTGAAGCTCACTGAGATAAGATTTAGAAGCTATAAAATTAGTACCGTTGTCGCTGTAGAGACATTGACAAGGACCACGGCGAGATATGAATCTCTTAAAAGCGTCCAGAAAAGAAGCAGAACTAAGATCTGAAGCAAGTTCTAAATGAACTGCTTTAGTAACTAAGCAAATAAATAGGCACAAGTATGCCTTCTGACTGCGAACTCCGCGTTTACGTGTCAAAGTAATAAAAAATGGACCGGCGTAGTCTACACCCGTGTGTGAGAATGCTTTACTTTGCTCCACACGACACTCGGGAAGGTCGGCCATATTTGGAAAAGTAGGTTTTGGATTAAGCCTGAAACAAGTGTTACAGCGGTGAATACGCATACGTACAATACGCCTAGCAGATATGATCCAAAACCTTTGTCTTAATAAAGACAATAAAAGCTGAGGGCCAACATGACAATTCCGTTTATGATAATTATCAATAATTAATTCTACAATATGTCCATTGCGCGGTAACAAAGCGGGATGCTTGTTTGTAAAGTTTAGAGACGAATGAGAGAGACGTCCCCCGACACGTAGAATATCGTTATGTAAAAACGGAGAGAGCTTTCTTAACATAGGTGAACAAGTTTTATTATGCTTAAGTTTATCTAAATCTTCTTTAAAATATGATTGTTGGACAGCTTGTATCACTGCTAACTCAGCAATATCTAAATCTGACGCGGTAATTACGTTATTACGAGGAAGCCTTTTTATAAATCTTAAAAAATATACAACAGAGCGTAGGTATTTATCCCAGTTAGAAAAAGCTAAACTTAAAGTTATAAGTGGATGTTCCGTTTCTGGAGAGCTAGTAGCTACGTGCGTAGTTGTCTTCTCCTCAGGAAGCGCTGAGGGAGAAGGCGCGAAATCGGAAACCGGCCAGTCACTTATAGGAAGAGACATCCACGACGGTCCCGTAAACCAAAGTTCGTGGTGTATCAACTGCGAAGGCAAAAGCCCACGCGACACACTGTCCGCGGGGTTCTGGCTCCCAGAAACAAAACGGAAAGTTTCTTTAGGAAAAAGAGACTGAATTTGTGCAATTCGATTTGCGATAAATGTATTAAATCTATGTGGGGACGAGTGCACCCAACATAGCGCTACTTCCGAGTCGGAAAAAGCGTATACGTCCGATATAGGGAATCGCTTAGACATAAGGTCATAAACAACGCCTAAAAGCTTCGACATCAAAAGGATCGCGCAAAGCTCTAGACGAGCGAGTGTTATGGTTTTGATAGGTGCAACCTTTGATTTTGAGCACAATAAACGTATAACGGAGGCCTTTGTCCAGCAGTGGACGTCTTTTGGCTGAGATGATGATGATGATGATGATGAAACGTATAGTGTGCTGATTATCATTAATAACATACGCGTATATTTCGCAACCGTACACTTTTTCAGAAGCGCCCGAGAAAGCTACAAGATAAAATTTAGAATTATCATGAATGCCTAGATGGCGCGGAAATCTCAAAGTAGATATTAAAGGAAGTTCCTTTATAAAAGTAAGCCATAAATTTAAAATAAACTGCGGCGGCTGATCATCCCAATCTAGTTTAAGAAGCCAAAGTTCTTTAATTAATAATTTAGAATAAAGTATAACGGGGCCAACGAGACCTAGAACGTCATACAAGCGAGCAGTAGCTGATAGGATGGCGCGCTTCGTACCTTTGGTGTCCGGTGGTGTTACTGTAAATTTAAAACAGTCGGAAGAAGGCAGCCACTGTAAACCGAGAAGTTTTATAGTGGTGTCGTCGTCGAAAGAGACAGACTCCTGCTGGCGATGTGATGCAGGAATGGCACACAACAACTCAGGAGAGTTGCTGGTCCACTTATACAATTCAAATCCACCAGATTTGAACAGCTGGAGCAACTGTGATGCTGTCTCTACTGCTCTGCCTAGCGACAGAGCAGAGGAAGCTAAGTCGTCCATGTAGACGTCTCTTTCTAAGACTTCAGCAGCCAAAGGGAAGTTTTCTCGCTCATCATTAGCAAGTTGCCGTAATGTTCGAATAGCGAGAAATGGAGAACTACGGAGACCAAAGGTAACGCGATTAAATTGATAAGTTTCGATGGGATCATCTGTTGAAAATCTATATAAAAACCGTTGATAATTACGGTGCGCGGGATGTACTTCTATACATAAGTACATTTGCCGAACGTCGGCGAAAAAGGCTACTTTAAAAATACGTACATTAGTAAGTATATTAAATATATCGTTCTGTAAATTGCACCCGGTGTGCAAAACGTCAATAAGTGAAAGCCCGGAGTCGGTTCTAGCACTGGCGTCCAGAACGATGCGAAGTTTAGTAGTATCCTTGTCATCACGTATGACAGGATGATGCGGCAGGTAGAAGCCCTGCGACGAAGTATCGTCATTAACTAAAGAAATGATATTTTTATTTAAATAATCGGCAACAACATTATTGTAATTTGTACGTAGGTCGGGTGATCTTAAAAACTTATTTTCGAGTGATAAAAAACGTCTATGAGCATTAAGAAAAGAATTACCAAGTTGGTCTAAATTATGTTTAAATGGCAAACTAACAGAGTAGGTACCGTCAGCTTTGCGAGTAGTGGTAGCCACATAATTATCCTCACATGCTTGTTCATCAGGCGATAAAAAAGTCTTAGAAGGCACCTCTTCTAATTTCCAAAATTTTTCTAATATTTCATAGACCGGTTCGCGGGTAAATGCACAAAAGAAATGTGTGGAAAGATAATTATAAGTTGGGATATTACCCATTAAAATATAGTCTAAACTAGTTTCCAAAGCGGTAGGTAAGTTGTCTCCAGGTATAATTTTGTTAAAACATTAAAATTTCACAATATAAATTAACACCAATTAACATTTCTATAGGTCCCGGCAAGTTAAAATCATCATCCGCGATAGGTAAGTTATCCAAATAATTTAACATAAAAGTATCGACGCGGGAGTCAGGTAGCTGTGACGTAATCCCTTCGACAACAAGCGGTTGAGATAAGTAACTATTCCCGCCATCAAAGCGCGATGTAAACTTAACTGTAGTTATACCTATAATACGCTGAGATGTACCACCTATACCTTGTACTTTAGAATATTTATTTTGAGTGTAGATAGGAAGAGATAAGCGTTTACAACAAGATGTTGTTATATAATCGCTCTGCGAACCCGGGTCAATTAAAATTAAACACCTAACATAATGAGCGCGGTTATCAGTATCTATAATTTTAATTTTCGCGGTCCCTAATAGTGTAGTGAACGAGCGACGATCGCCATGATCACGTGAAATGTTACAAACAGATGCATTAACTGAACCATTAGAAGGTTGAGCATTAGAAACTTCGACCTTATTGCAAGAGTACGATGGTTCATTATCGACCGTACAACGGTTATTACTTGAAGTGAAGTTGTTGCGATTTACCACTAACTGCGAAGTCGCAGTGGGCACATGACTAACGTCACGTTGTTTATATAAATGCAAGTTATCAAAATGTAACATGGAGTGATGATATTTAGAAGAACAAAAACGACAAGTACTATTAGAAATGCATGTATTTAGCGTATGTTTATTACTTAAACAATTGTTACAAAACGCGTTGGACTTAACAACATTAAAACGTTCGCGTGGAGTCATTTTTATAAAAAGCGGGCAAAAATATAGTTGATTATTGTGATTGTTATTTTATATTATTAAAAAAAAATTTTTTTTTTTTTTTTGGATTGCTTGTCGGTAATATCTTGTATACATAAGTCATATATAGATTGCATACGAGTAAAATATGCATTGCGTTTAGACTCCAACAATGCCAACTGCGTTTTATCATCAATCTCCGACATGTTTGATAACAAAGGAACAAGATGTATATAGAATATGATGTAAAAATATTAAAAAAAATATATAACGCCGATGTGTCTTGTCTATTGTAAGTATTTACTATAAAATGCCTAAGTAGGCTCGAAAAGGTTTCTAAGTAAGTACCAGAAATAAAATATAAAAATAACTAAATAATATACACGTATAGCACGGTATGTTATATCTCCTAACACAGTGTGTAGGGGCGGTGCGGTGAGTATTAACTCTAATAAGTACAAATTACACAACGAGTATATAAACTCTAATGTAAATAAGCGGTGCGTAAAAAACCTAATACAATCGTAGCCGATGTATATTAGGCCTCCTAATATTAGCTATATAAAGTTATAAGTATATTAGGGGCGGTGCGGTGAGTATTAACTCTAATAAGTACAAATTACACAACGAGTATATAAACTCTAATGTAAATAAGCGGTGCGTAAAAAACCTAATACAATCGTAGCCGATGTATATTAGGCCTCCTAATATTAACTATATAAAGTTATAAGTATATTAGGGGCGGGAGTGAGTATTAACTCTAATAAGTACAAATTACACAACGAGTATATAAACTCTAATGTAAATAAGCGGTGCGTAAAAAACCTAATACAATCGTAGCCGATGTATATTAGGCCTCCTAATATTAACTATATAAAGTTATAAGTATATTAGGGGCGAGAGTTCGCAATAAATAATATTAGATATAAGTACCTAACTAGATATTTATGATAAGACGCGGTGCAGAAGTATCTGCGTTTGACTGACAATGTCAAGGTCAGGCGAGTACCTGTTAAGTAGAAGTTCTACTATTAGTTAGCTAGCGTTAACTAAAAGACAAGACACTAATTTATAAAATAACTAGCTGACCCGGCAAACGTTGTTTTGCCATATAAATAATTAAAAAATTTTAGGGTTGGACTACCCCTAACATTTAGGGGGATGAAAAATAGATGTTGGCCGATTCTCATAGATACCGGATAAGCACAAAAAATTTCATCAAAATCGGTCAAGCCGTTTCGGAGGAGTATGGCAACGAAAACTGTGACACGAGAATTTTATATATTAGATAAAGCGGGTGGCTGAACCTGCGCGCGCGACGAGTAGTTACAAGAGAAATAGAATATTACGCTATAGAAACGTTATAATAGTTATGTTTACTTGGGTAATTATAAACTGCGTTTAGTAACAATTTAGGTTATAAGTAGATTAATTCCCTACCTAGGTGTATAACCTGGTCAAGAGTTCTGTTTAAGCATACTACGTATTTTTACTACTAAATAAGAAATCTTTTTAAAACAATGAGTTAATTTATTTTCATAACTTCTGCACTACAATTCTGACCGACGACCAATAGACACATCAAAAAGGCGCCAGTTTTACTGATGACATATAGTTTCTTTCCACTAATGTTAGGCAAAAGAATAAAACCATACATCCTATGAATCAACTCCAACATCCTCCGCCGCCAAGGATAATTTTTATCCTTGTGCATCTCTAACTTTATCTAGTTAGGCAGTCTACATAGTTTGGAAACGGCTCTCTGAATAACTCCGGTAGCAGTACGAACTTCATACATTCTGGTAAGGCCATCAGGACCGGTGAATTTCTTTTGTATACGTCCGAGTTTCCAACAAGCTGGAGAAAGCCTTGGATCTTTAATCAAAACCAATTCATCCGTCTCAAAGTCTTTTTGGGGTCGCATCCATTTTGGGCGTTGTTGTAGTCTCGACAAGTATTCAGACTGCCACTTGGTCCAAAAATCCCGAACCATTCTTTGGGTTAATTGCCATCTTGTTAAACTAGATATATTTACTTCCCTGTAATCTCTCTCTGGTACTGTTATTGTAGGCTCGCCGACCAAAAAATGTGCAGGTGTAAGGTACTCGTAATTGTCATCTAAAGGCGTTAAAGGGCGTGAATTGAGGCAAGCCTCTACTTGCGTCAGAACCGTGTATAACTCTTCAAAGGTCAGTGTTGCATTACCAACTATACGCTTCAAATGGTATTTTACTGACTTCACGCCAGCCTCCCATAGTCCTCCAAAGTTGGGAGCTCCAGGTGGTATGTATTTCCAAGTTGTGCCTCTATCATCCAACATATCTCTTAACTCTTCTGGCAATTCATTTTTACCCTGTTTCCACATCTCGAACAATGTTTTCTCCGCTGATATAAATGTTGTGCCATGATCGCTCCATAATTCAAAACATCGTCCTCTCCGTGCAACAAAGCGTTTGAAACAAGCAATAAAAGCTTCGGTAGTCATGTCGCTAACCAACTCTATATGTATGGCTTTGGTGGCCATGCAAATGAACAAACATATGTACGACTTGTACGCCTTGGCACCTCGTCCTTTACTCATTCTGCATAAGATGGGACCAGCAAAATCTACGCCACTTATGGAAAATGGACGTGACGGTTTTACACGAACTTCAGGTAAGTTTCCCATCAATTGGTGGCTCGAGGTAGCATTATGTCTCATACATTTCTCACATTGACGATAAAATCTCTTTATAGTTTGACCTCCATTAATTATCCAATATCTGTTTTGCAGGTAAGCAGTCATCAATCTAGGACCACCGTGCAGTGTAGCTCTATGGGCATCATGTAACAAAAGCGGGATAAGTGGACTTTCTTTGGTAAGTATAGTTGGATACTTTCTATCATTTTCTAGGTTTGCATGCTTCAACCTACCACCCACTCTCAACACTTCATTTTCATCAAGGTAAGGACATAAAGGTAATAGTCGACTGCTTCTTTTTATATTTCTTTTCTTTTTCAGGCAATCTATTTCTTCAGGAAAATCTACAATTTGGGACATTTTAATACAAACGGTAAGTGCCTTTTCTCTATCATTATGATTAACTTTAGGTGTGGTATTTTCCTTTTTCAGTTTCTTCAACCATCGGCAACATATAGCTACGACAGTCAACAATTTCTTCAATGAAGAATATTTCTTCAATAAGGTAAGTTTATCGTTTTCTTCATTTATTGTAATGTTAGTTAATTTACATTTGACATTTGCTCTGCTTTCTAACTCTGTATCTGGAATAGATTCTTTGCTTACAGTGAATTCTTGCTTATGTAGAAATTCTGGACCTTGCCACCATAAATTACTTTCTTTAAGCTTACTTGGCAAGACTCCTCTGGATGCTAGATCTGCAGGATTCTCTTTACTTTTAACATAAAACCATTGTGACTCTAAATTGTTTCTTATTTCAATAACTCTATTTTTCACAAACGGTGTCCATTTATTGGTATCTCCTTTTATCCATGCAAGAACTACTTTGGCATCACTCCATGCAAACATTTTACTAGGATTTATGGAAAGCACTTCGCGGACATGTTTTAGTAATTTGCTCAACAGTGTTGCAGCACACAATTCTAATCGTGGTAAAGATATCTGTTTTATTGGTGCTACCTTAGTTTTCGACATAATCAAAGTTATTTTAAATGTATTATTTTCTTCACACCATACTCTAGTATAGATTACAGCTGCGTATCCTACTTGCGATGCGTCTGCGAAGCCATGTAGCTCTACTTCAACATCTGTAGTGCTTCCAATCCATCTCTGTATTTCAATATCTTCCAGTAAGGGTAAATCATTTTTAAATTTATACCATTCTTCTTTCAGATCATCGGGAATCCTTTCGTCCCACTCTATTTGTCTCGACCACAACTTTTGCATAAATATTTTAGCTATTATTATTGCCGGTGAGATCCAACCTAAGGGATCAAATAATGAGGCTATTTGACGAAGAACATTTCTTTTGGTAAGTAACTTATCATCATTAATATTATTTTTATCTAAACGTTTCTGTGCTACCTTTAATGTATCTTTACTTGTATCCCATAGAATGCCTAATGTTTTTATCGTCTCTTTTCGGTTTATATCTAACTCAATATGTTTAGCTCTCTTTTCAGGTTCTACGGACATCATAAATTCTTGACTATTGGAAGATATCTTTTGAAGTTCAAATCCTCCACTTGATAGCATTTGAGATAACTGTTTTAGTGCATCTATTGCTGAGCTGACGTCATCAAATCCGCTAAGAACATCATCCATATAAAACTGTTGACACACGATTTTTGAGGCTACAGGATACTGCGCACCTTCATCTTTGGCTAGTTGTCTTAATGTTTTTATAGCTAAATATGGTGCTGAGGCAGTACCAAACGTGACAGTAAGTAATTTGTATGTTTTAATTTCTTCATCAAGTGCAAATCTATATAATATTCTTTGATAATCTGTGTGCTTTTCATTTATTAATACTTGACGATACATTTTAATAAGATCTCCAACAAAACATATTTTATTGGTTCTCCATCTCAGTATAATATCTCTCAGTTCTTCTTGTAAACTAGGACCTATCAGTAGTTCATCATTAAGCGACACTCCATTATTACCTTGACAGGAAGCGTCAAACACTACACGTACTTTTGTAGTTTGTTTATCTTCTCTCACGACAGCGTGATGAGGTAAGTAGACTGTATCTTTATCAGTATCATCACATGTGACCAACTTCATATGGTTTAAAGTAAGATATTCTCTTAATACATTATCATATTCTCTCTTTAAACTCTCATTGCCACATAGTCTCTTTTCTAAACATTTTAATCTTTTCAGTGCTATAGCTTTAGAGTTCTCAGGTAACACTGGATCATCTCTTGCAAAAGGTAGGCTGACGGTGTATCTCCCTTCTATATTTCTAGTCACCGTTTTCTCATAAATCTCTTCAGCTCTAGTTTCTGCTAAGGTAAATGTATTCTTATTCTCATTTCCCAAAGATTCACATTCCCAAAACTTTTGTAGCATGTTGTCTAATGAAACACTCAAATGCATGCTAATTATTTTACCATTACTTGGCATTCTCTCCACTGAATCACCACCAGATATTATCCAGCCAAAGCTAGTCAGTTGGGCAATGGGTTCACCAGGATTTCTCTTCAAAACACCATCCATTAATATCTCTGCATAAACATGTACACCAAGTAAAAGGTCTATCTCACCAGGGGTATGGAATGTTGGATCTGCGAGTTCGATATTTTGGAACTGAGTCCAGCGCTCATGATCTATTTTTGTTGCTGGTATTATGTCTGTCACATTTTTTACAACATAAGCAGTGCATTTTATTTTAAACGCTTTATTAATTCTCGATGTCAACATAATCTCCGCCGCATAATTGAACGGGGTTGACATTTGTCCCACTGCTGATACTTGTCCCTTTTTCTCAATGCGTCTTAACTGTAACCTCTTCACTACTGCCTCACTTATAAATGACTCTTCAGAGCAGGGATCTATTAGAGCTCGTACAATTTGTGAACCTCTGCTTGTCTCAATGTTTATTAAAGCAGTAGCTAACAATGACACTCTTCCTCGGGTAGACATAGATGCATGTGACAGTACATTTTGGTTCATTGGTTCTTCGGTATTTCTCACTTCTCTCATAGTGTTATTATCTTGGTTTGGTTTGTCTGAATGTAGTAGCGTGCTATGTTTCCTTTTACAAATATTACATCTCAATCTAAGCTTGCAAAATTTTACACTGTGACCAGGTCGTAAACAATTAAAACATAGTTTTTCTCTCTGAACATACTCGGTTTTTTTTAATGGATCTAGATTTGCATATTCATTACAATTAGAAAGATAATGATTTCCTTTACAATATCTACACTCAATAATTTGTTTTGTTTGCTCAGTGTTATCATTTCTATGATTATTTGAAGTTGTAGCAAATGATTTTGGTTTGATAGGGACTCTCTCTTTCACATGTGACGTCTGCAACATCTCTGTCACTCTAAATCTTCCCTCTAGAAACTTAGTAAATTGTTCAAGCTTAGGCAACTCTTCAACAGGTAAGTTCTGTAATTCTTCCTCCCACAACTTATGTGAATCTTGATCTAGCTTATTAACAATGATGTAGATTATTAATGGATCCCAGTTCTTAACGTCAACATCATTATTCTTCAAATTATTCAAACACTCGTTGGTGGTATCTAAAAGGTCTTTGATTCCTTTCGCTGTTTCAGAATGCAACTTTCTTTGTCCAATTAATCTATTTAGAATCGAATTTACTATTGTTCTTCTATTATTAAATCTTTGGTGAAGTGTAGTCCAAGCCATATTATAATTCTTCTCTGTTATTTGGATATGTTTCAGTAACTGTTCAGGTTCACCACTAACGCTGCTCTTCAAATAGTGCAATTTTTGTACATCGCTTATTGTTTTATTATTATGGATCAATGACACATATAAATCCTTGAAGGTCACCCATTCATTATAGTCTCCCTTAAATATTGGAATATTTATTTTTGGCAACTTTACTTCCTGAGTATTGCTATTGATTTTGACTTGTGGCTCGGAGCTCACATTTTCAACTTTTAAACAATCTAACATCTCTGTCATATCTGCCTTACAAAAAAGATATTCTTCTTCACACGTCGAAAATGTATCCTGTTTAAAATACTCATGTGTCTTTATCTGTTCAGCTGTGGATGCCTTCACAATTTCCCTATGAGTCTCGTTAAAAATCTCCCAATGTTTATCTAAATTTTCTAATCTCACTTTAATGTAGCTTTTAATTAATCTTGTTTTCGGAGTTTTCTTGAAATTGGATATGCTTTTACGTAAAGTAGACAGGTTGTTATCTTGCAATATCATAAAATGATCCATTTTAAAGTTCTAATGTAACACACACAGTTAAAGTTCAAAAATGTTCAAAATGTTTACTAAAAACAAAGTACAAACACTTAAAAGTTCATTGAACTCAATAGAATACTATTTATTATTAGTCCAACACTGATATTGTTCAACAAAGTCTTTTATTTTTATAATTGTTCACTTTTGATAAATAAGTTGAAGGTAGTTAAAATTTTAAAAGTCCAAAGAGCAGCTATGAACAGTTAATGTAAATTAATTGTTAAATTATGTCCATTTCACTAGAAAGTCTTATTATTTAATCTTACTCCAGTCCAATCAGTATGTGTAATCCATACAATGCAATCCAATAAGTGAACTCACAACACTTCACCGTTTTCGCACTCAAACACTTTCCACTTTTATCTCTAACAAGTGACGATCAAACCACGCGCCTATTCCATCCGTGCTCGTACGGACCACTATGTATAACCTGGTCAAGAGTTCTGTTTAAGCATACTACGTATTTTTACTACTAAATAAGAAATCTTTTTAAAACAATGAGTTAATTTATTTTCATAACTTCTGCACTACAATTCTGACCGACGACCAATAGACACATCAAAAAGGCGCCAGTTTTACTGATGACATATAGTTTCTTTCCACTAATGTTAGGCAAAAGAATAAAACCATACATCCTATGAATCAACTCCAACACTAGGTTTAGCAAATCAGCATAAATAAGCAAGTACGTAATTTTTATATGAGATAAACGAGTAATGAATTAATCTTGGAATTTACTGTTTTGACATAAATAGAAAATATCTCGTAGGATCAAAAATGTATGATCCGCTCGAAGTGACCAAAAATGTATGGGTAAGGTTCCACTGGCAAGTAGCTATGGAACGCTTCCTTAGGTTATAAAATAAAGCCTAAGGGGTGGATCACTTATTGAGCTGTAGTTTAAATAATTATTTTTACTAGATGAAATATGATATATGAGTGGACTGTATTTTTTAAGAGGTTTGGTTCAGCTCGGATCCACAACTAAGGTAATTAAGCCTCGTTCAGTAAAAACCTGAGATTAATTAGAAAACACAAAAAAAACATCATGGGCAAGGCACTTGTACCAAGATTTAAGGGAAGGTTATATGGGAAAAACCACTCACTGTTGCTGCAGATGAGATCCAGTTCACCACTCTTCACAATTACCACAATCACAAGCAGGCCTGCTGTATTTAGTGTATCGATATATCCAATTATAAGAATAAAGTGTTTTTGGAAGAAGATTAGCTTGATTTACTTAAATTTTTAAAACCACTGTCGCGTAGGCGAGGTCAGCCATTGCAATCTGTTGCACTCGGAGCGACGGACCGAGACGTTATTTTGTCAGGAGAGGGTAGGAAGAACCTCATACAAGTGCGTAGTATCAAAATATAATTAAAAATGACGGTATGCTAAGTAATTTATGAACGAGACTCAACAAAAACACTATAGGTATCTGTATTTCCATTAGACTGCGAAATGGTGAGGTTCACGAAAAGATCTTCGATTTCTTGCCCGTATTGTTCTATCGACTTATGACCTTGTTTATCCATTAATAATTGTTTTTGTAACGCGACATCTGTTAGTTAGTAGATGCGTTTTCATGTCATCTATTAATTGTTTTACACTGTTATAAGTACTTGTTAATCTTAGTTTAGCACTTTGAGTCAACCTTGTTTTTAGTATAAAGTTCATCAATAACGGTACATACCCGTCCTTAATCATGGTAGAATATAATTCTATTGCGTCAATTAATTGATTTTTTTTTTTTTTTATACATAGCTTAGCAAATGACTCCACTCCACCTGATGTTAAGTGGAAATGGAGTCCAGACGTAAGGACAACTGGTGCAGCGAGAAAACAACGCAGCATCAGTCACCCTCACCCTGCCGGCCCACAAGGTGCCTCTTCACGCCTCGTTTGAAGGACCCCATGTTATAGGAAGGAGGGAAAACGTGCGCTGGTAGACTATTCCATCTTTTGGAAGTGCGACAGAAAAACGAGTCACCAAATTTCTTTGTGCGCGATGGAATGTTCGAGACAGTACAGCGGTGACTCCGGAGAGCAGCACGCGTACTCCTATGGAGAAAGGGAGAAGGTGGGATGAGGTCAAAAAGCTCTTCAGAGCACTCGCCGTGGTATAAGCGGTAGAAGACGCTGACTTTGATTTGTGACGGCCTCGGAGCCGTTCATGGCTGGCAATAATGAGACCGCGGTCTTTAAGTCAAACCCGTTGTTTGAAGCCATTATTTCTTTTTTATCTTCTCTATAATAAGCTAATATTCTATTATAAATGTCTGTTATTTTTATACAGTGCGCTTGTATTGTTTTACTATCCTCTATCGATATTTGCGATTTTTCTACTTTACTACTGTATTGAACTACATACGGTACTATATGTTCGTACAACGTTTGTACCTCTTTAAGTTTTTTCAACCCTAACGGTTCTTTTCTACGTTTTGGACCGAGTTTTCTTATATCTTCTTGTATTTTTGTTACTTGGTCAAGAAAGTTTTTAATTTCTGACATACTATGATTATCCACAAAAAAAAATTAATGTTACGATATTATTATTAATTTACTTATTTTACCGCGATTATAACCCTATGTTTAGCCTATTTGTTACCTCTCATTTTTTTTTTCTTTCTTCGGCACCAATTTGTTTTTTTTTCTTCGCTCGACGTCTGTGCTCGACGTTGTTTAAACTGTCAGATTTTGTTTCTGCATCAGTACTGCAACTGTTTGGCGCTCAATTTTTCTTGTTAGGCATTTATTAACCTTTTTCCATGCCAGGTAGGCGAAGATGATTGATATTACTGTGACTAATACAGCAACTAAGTATACCAATGTCGGCAGGTGGTGTTGTGGCTTTTCCTGAACCGCAGTATTTCCTGCACCGTTCTGTGCTATTATTATTTCTTCCTTGATATCTTCATTCTTTGATTGCTGCGCGCCCATATTTCCATTAAACGGCCAAATGGTTGTTATATTGTTGTACAGCTGTTTTCAAACGCGTGATTATGACTCACGTATTCGGCGCGGAACTCACACGGAGCAGTTGTGACGTCACGTTGGGCTTGATGTGATTCGTAGTAGCGGCAACATTAAAAACTTGCGGCGTGGCTGGACTTGCGGATGCGAAGCGTGGACTTGCGGATGCGAAGCGTGAACTTGCGGATGCGAAGCGTGGACCCCATGGGTGTGGTCGTGACTGGTCTTCTCTTGACTCGGTTCCCAAACGACGGATCAGCACTGCCTAGAAGCAGTGGACTTGGAGGGTCGCCATGTGATGTGTGCACCAGCACAACACTACCTAGGAGTAGTGCACTGGCAGAGTCGCCATGTGATGTTGTGACGCGGGAGTTGAAATAGATACGACGAGTGTTGGTTCTTAACACGTTGGCTGCGGCGCCTCTAAATTCGTCAAACCCTTTATGCGGCTCGATACACGCCAGGTACGTGCGCCGCACAGAAGTATCAATTTTGTTCGAACACTACAGCAGTGCGGCCTTACACACCTGACGTGTTTACGTCGTCTATACGACTGTGCGGCCATACACAGGCTGCGTGTGCGCGCCGGACTCACGACGGTGCGCCCCTACACGGGCTGCGTGTGCGCGGCGACCACACGGCTAGGCGGCCCTACACGCCTGGGTCGGGAATATTAAAATTTATGTTCGATTTAGTATGGAAATAAGAAAAAACATATTGTGGCGCCTTCTAATGATTTTCAGCTTAATATTACGTTATAAGTCGATATAATTTACTAATAATATAGTTAGTATACCTACTTAATAGTTTTTTGTTTTTTTTTTATAATGACGTGTAATTATGATTTATTATTAAATACTATCCAAGCCCATAAATGTGCTTATGTGTTGACAAATGAAACAACGCAGTCATGCAATCATCCCTACATAAGTCTGTGCATGCAATGTTATTTTTTAAACGTTGACGTTTTGGCGTGAGAGAACTTGAGTTGAGTGAGAGCTTCGTGAGAGTGAGAGATATCTCATTTTTTTCATAATGGCTTTGTGCTCTTAGTACATTTAGCCACTGTCAAAGTATTTTTCCTTACAAGTTAGGTATTTTACTAATTATATTTATGTATTTATATTAATAATTTAACAAAAGAAAATAAAACAAAACCGCCGTCACTACTCTTCACTTTCCCGCCAAGAAGTCCGAGATCTCATGAAAAAATACATTTTAGCAAACTCAAGGGGTTTAGAAGGGTGTACATACTAATAAATTACATTACAAGTCATCACATCAGACATTATTTTGACGAATATCAATAAAAAAAATACTAAAGACCAAGCTGTATGGGCTAAATCCCTTTACCTTCCCATAGCATCATGACAATAAATAAAGAAGAACTTTGCTTGCTTTGCATTAATTGCATTGCAATTGCAACATAATATCATTTTTGTCAGTAAACAATAACAAGTTAGAAATAACTTTTGTATGTATTATATTTATTTAATTGTTCTTGGTAAATTTGCTTAAAAACGCAAAATTATAATTACTTAGTAAAGCCCCACATCTTTACTGAGATACTCGAGGGGTTGAAGGGTTTATCATTTCTCACTTCTCATTTCTATTTTCATTCATCATCATCCTATATAGTTTATTTACTAATTAATTTAAGAGACTAATGACATGGCAGCATGGTCTATGACCTTAGCCGGTTCCTCAGGGAACAAACTAAACATAAAAAAAAACGAACAGTGTTATTGTTTTGTTTTCTACTTCTACATGTTCATCTGTGTGCGCGTGCGCTGCTGTGAAATGGATTGCCAAGACAGGTTAGTAAATTTAAAAGTACATAGTAAGTATTTTCTCATCATTGTTTGATAATTTATGTGATCAAATTTCGATTACGTGTAAGTCAAGTAATTTATTGATATACTTGTTTGTGCAGCTCTCAATGGAAACCGGCAGCAATCATTTAGGTGACACATTACTCAAATCTCACAAGATTATGTTATAAGTTTGGTGTTGGCTTGGGATTATTGTTTATAAATAATGCACAATATTGAAAGCTATCACAGCAATTTTATGACTTTGCCTTAGTGCGTTCTCAGCATACTGTGTGATCATGGCGCATGCAACTCAAACACAACAAAACATTATAGGTATCTACATCACACATTGTTTTTGTTATCGATATATCACGATTTTCGAAAGAATTTGATTGTTTTAATTTGGTTGGTTTGCATGTTTATATTTTTTTAGAGTGCCACTTCTGCAGCCTGTCGGCGTGCGGGCCGGGCGGCGCAACGGGTGCTGGCCGTGGCTCCTAAAGTAAGTGCCTACTTTTTTTAAAACAAAAACCTACCTAGTTATCATCCGTGCGGAGACGGAGAAAGAATACTATTCTCCGCCCCTCTCCTCCGGTGGGTGTCGTAAGAGGCGACTAACGGATTTTCGAGCTTCCATATGCTCCACTGCGTGGTAGGGCTTGCCCGTCTGGTTAGTGACCACCGTACGCATGGTGTAAAACCCGTCAAGTGACCGCTTGTCGGTCGCGTTTCGGGATCAGTCAGCGTATAACCAGAGCTCGAGTGGATGTTACTGCGATGCACTTGGTCTGTGGAGGCTTCCGTCAAACCAGTGCCAGGAGGACTTCGTTAACCCGCCGACCAGGGAGACCCGTAGAAACGGCTGTCCCGTTGGCCGCCCGTGGCACAGTACAGGGGCCCAAGCGAGCCTAACCAGCTCGTGAGGCTGCCTCACCATGCCACGCATAATCTCGGGGTGGTCCGTCGTGCCGGTTGGTGACCGGAAGGTGGGGTCCCGGCGGCCATTCCCGGGGGGGTTCGGGGGCCCTTCCGTTCGGCGGGTTAATTATAATCTTCTGTAGGCAGATCCCTGGTGAAACAGGCCGCTGCACTTTGACTATTTGCATCGCGGTAGCATTTCCTCGATTCACGCCTCCCTCCTTTTCTCCACCATGACAGCGCCTCACAATAAAACTGGTCCTACAGCGGTGCACACCCCCACCACAACTATACCGTTTGAGGTCGAGTTCGCTAACATCCGCGGACTCCATGCAAACCTCAATGCCGTCCACCACCATCTTGAGACGGCACGGCCAGCAATGTTGTTTTTTACGGAGACGCAAATAATCTGTCCGGCCGACACCAGCTACCTGCACTATCCGGGCTTTGTGCTTGAAGAATCCTTCAAAGCCAAAGCCGGAGTTTGCTTGTTCGTTCGGACGGATGTTTGCTGTCGCCGTCTGCGCTGTCTGGAGGACCCTTCCTTTTCCCTCCTTTTGGTACACGTCGACTTGGACTCACATAGCCGTGTCTACGTCTGCGTCTACCGATCCCATAATGGCGACATGGAGACAACTCGACTTTTGGACCATCTTAGTCGGGTAGCAGATGATGCGCAGGAGCGGTTTTCATCGGCGGAATTGGTGTTTTTGGGGGACTTCAATGCTCACCACGAGTTGTGGTTAAGTTCCTCCAAAACTGACCATGCTGTTAGAACTGCCCATGCTTTCGCTCTCACGCACGACCTGACTCAACTGGTGAACCAGCCCACCAGGATCCCAGACGTAGTCGGTCACGCGCCCTCTTTGTTGGACCTTCTGCTGACGAGTCGCCCAGCTGGCTACCGAGTGGAGGTTCGAGCTCCTTTGGGATCTTCGGATCACTGCTTGGTATCCAGTAAAGTGCCTCTGGCTCCGCTACCGCCTTCAGCGGTATCGAAACGCCAGATTTGGCACTACTCGTCGGCAGATTGGGATGGTATGCGGGACTATTTCGCATCCGTTCCTTGGGGGCAGCGCTGCTTCAGTGGGAAGGACCCGACAGCTAGTGCGATTGCAGTTGCTGATGAGATAGTTTTAGGGATGGAATACTATATTCCGCACTCCTATCTCATCAGCAAAGGCAGGCGCAACCGTTGGTTCAACCGCGAGTGTGCCAACGCTGCTGATAACAAGCAGGCGGCATACCGCGCTTGGATCAGGGGTAAAGCTCTTGGGGATCCCGAAACCCGCTCGCTGAAAGCAGCCTATAATAATGCCACCAAGTCCTGCAAAAGAGCTTACATTAGAGCGGATGCCCAGCGCGTTGCACGAGTCGGCCAAGAACTACTGACGCATCCTACGGGCAGCCGTAGCTACTGGCGTCTGGCCAAAGCCGTGCAATCGAACTTCTGCCAACCCTCGCTGCCACCATTGAGATGTCCTGATGGAACTTTAGCTCACAAGCCGCAGGAGAAAGTCGATCTCCTGGCCAAACTCTTTGCGGCTAACTCCCGAGTCGATGACTGCAATGCACAGCCACCTACAATTTCTCACTGTGGCCACACAATGCCCGATTTTAAAATCAGGCAGCGTGACGTCCGTGCGGAGCTGCAGTCAATCGATGTCCGGAAAACTAATGGTCCCGATGGCATCCCTCCAATAGTCCTAAAAATGTGTGCAGCGGAGTTGTCCCCCGTGTTAACGCGCCTTTACCGTCTCTCGCTCTCTTCAGGTTGTGTGCCGGAATCTTGGAGAGAAGCTAATGTGCAACCGGTCCCCAAAAAAGGAGATCGGTCAGATCCATTGAATTACCGCCCCATAGCCGTAACTTCAGTTTTGTGCAAAGTAATGGAGCGCATTTTAAATAAACAACTTGTCCACTACCTAGAAGAACACTCCATAATTCACGATCGCCAATACGGGTTTCGGCCGAAACGGTCAACGGGTGATCTTCTAGCGTACGTTGCACATCTTTGGGGTGAGGCTATTGACAAGCGTGGTGAGTCGGTGGCTGTTAGCCTTGACATAGCCAAGGCTTTTGATCGGGTCTGGCACAAAGCTCTTCTCTCCAAGCTCCCGGCATACGGTCTGCCTGCTCAGTTCTGCAACTGGGTCGCTGGCTTCCTGCATGAGCGCAAAATTCGTGTTATATCTGATGGATGCGCTTCGCGGCTCATGTCAGTGAACGCTGGTGTCCCTCAGGGGTCCGTTCTATCCCGCACGCTGTTCCTTCTGCATATCAATGATATGCTTCCACTTGGAAATATTCATTGCTATGCAGATGATAGTACGGTCCATGGAGGATATAACGGTCACCCAGCGGCTGGGCGGGTCGAAACCGAAGTGAATCGAGTTAATCTTGTCATTGAGCTCAATCGGGTATTGGACCTCATATCTAATTGGGGCACCAATAATCTGGTTGAGTTCAATGCCAAGTAAACACAGGTGTGCGCGTTCACGGCAAAAAAGTCACCATTCCTTCCCCTTCCATCTCTTCAGGGTACATCTCTACGCCTGCAGAGCAGTATCAACATGCTCAGTATGACGATACGCTGCGATCTGAACCAAAGGGACTACATCGAAGCCGTGATCAAAACAGCCTCACGAAAACTCGGAATTCTGAACAGAGTGCGGCGATTCTTTACGCCGGACCAGTTGTGCCTTTTGTACAAGACACAGGTACGGTCTTGCGTGGAGTATTGCTCGCACATCTGGGACGGTTTCGCTAAGTACCTTCTCGATGCCTTGGACAGATTGCAGCGTCGCGCTGAACGCATTATCGGCAATGCAGAAGTGGTAAATACTCTCGAATCTCTGCAATTGCGTAGAGACGTTGCGTCACTCAGCGTGTTTTACCGCTTATACCATGGCGAGTGCTCTGAAGAGCTCTTTGACCTCATCCCACCTTCTCCCTTTCTTCATAGGAGTACACGTGCTGCTCTTCGGAGTCACCGATTCACTGTCTCAAGTATCCCATCACGCACAAAGAAATTCAGTGACTCGTTTCTTTGTCGCACCTCCAAAAGATGGAATAGGCTAACAGCACACGTTTTCCCTCCTTCCTATGATATGGGGTCCTTCAAGAGAGGCGTGAAGAAGCACCTTGTGGGCCGGCAGAGTGAAGTTAACTGATGCTACGTTTGTTTCCACGCTGCACCAGTTGTCTTCGCGTCTGGACTTCATTTCCACTTAACATCAGGTGGGATGGAGTCATTTGCCGAGCTAAGTAATAAAAAAAAAATAAAAAAAAAGTTACCTACAATATTGCAAAATATTCAAATTTATTTTATTATTATAATGTGTGGAAATTCTGGAAGGCCTCAATAGGAGATGCAAGTGTTTAGCTAGCAATAGCTAGGTACTTGTATGTATGTTACATACAGTATATTTTGATTATGTAATGGAATTTATTTACAACATGAAAATTTATTGTTAATATACCTGTTTGTGCAGCTCTCAATGGAAACGGGCAGCCTTCTTTCAGGTGATATTAGATTAAGATATAAGTTTGGTCATGGATTGGGATTATTTTATGCACATGTTGAAAACTAACACTAACACAGCACAATTTTTGTATCTTTGCCATATTGTGTTCAAACAGCTTACTGTGATGACTAACATTAGTTTCTTCTAATTTGATCTTATGTTTGAGTTTACAATAATTATACTTGCCTGCTTGTTTTGGGGAGGAAACTAATTAACCAGCTAGACTTTCATGTTCATGTTTGCAAGAATTTGACTGTTTATTTTGGTTTGCATGTTAATATTTTTTTCTTCCAGGGTGACTTGGTGGAGGAATGGTGGCAGCGGGTGTGGGTGGTGTTGGTGGTGGCCGAAGTAAGTGCATATTTTATTATTAAAATAAATCTTAATTTAAATTTAACTGTTGATGTGGTGGTTAGCGAACTGGCCTACTGCTTTTTGGTTAGATTACTCCTGGGTTATATTAGTGTCAGCAATGCACCAATTTGAACCCAAGTTGTGGATGATAATCCATTACCTAGTAGGCTAGGTAACGGAATATAAAATCATTATTTAAATATTAATTATGTTTTATAAAAACAGAATTAAAATTATGTTTGAGGGAGTAGCCTCGGATCGTGCTCAGTGACGTTCACTTGAAGAGACCTATGTCCAGCAGTGGGCTAGCATATAAGCTGATGATGATGATGATGACGATACAAAATATATATAATTGTAATTGTAAAAACATAATTATATTTTGTTATTAGATCTGCCAAGCTAGCGGTGCCGACGGCAGAGGTGGAGGCGGCCGAGGACGCCGTGGCAGCGTCGGAGACGCACTCGGAGACCGCACGGAAGCGGGAGCTCCGGCGGAGCCACTTGCGTCTCCTCCGCCGTCTCCACCTTGCTGAGGCGGAGGCTCCCGCCACGAGAGAAGAGCTGGCGGCGTTACGGGCCCGGTGGGTGGCGGCCACCATGGCCGCACAAGCCCGCGTCGCCGCCCGCTTGGCGAAATACACAGTAGCTCGGTTAGAGCTCCCCTGTGTATTATTTTAAAAAATAAATTATTATTTTTTTATTATGTGGTTTTCTTCGACAGTCTTTAGTTGACAACAAGCAGTATCTCTAAAACTCTTATCATTTTTAAATTCTAGTACCTTCAGTACTTTTAAAATATATCCTTGAATGTAGTTTGGCTACAGGTTACTTGAAAATATATATAAGAGAAGTATACAGCAAATCTCACATAGGTACATCTGCAGTAATTTTGTTAGTATGTAAACTTAATTGTGTTACCAATACTTTATTATTGTTTTTCTAAATTGTCTCGGGTCTGGGTGTTTTCTATGTACAATAAGTATGTATTTAAGTATTTTAAGTATGTTTATCCGTTGTCTAGTAACCATTTAACGAGTTTCATAACGAAGCTTCTCTTGGGCTAGATAATTGGTGCGAGTGTAGGAAAGTTTATTTATTATAAATATTGCCTTTGTATAATTTATTGAGGTTTAAATTAAATAATGTGCTATGTTAAAATATCCATTCATATGAATAAAAGATCATACAAACCTTTAACCTACTGAGCAAATCTTAAGAACCTACCTACTTTTAGCACGTACAAAAATAAATTAAATATAAATACAAAACCATTTGTGAATCGTCATGGTCAAAGTATCTAGGGAAATCTGAGTGGAAATTATACAATATTACTTTTATTCAAAGTTCATTTATTAAGTTTGTGGGACCGTAACAACGTACATCAATATGAAACGTAGTTACGGCCCCGTCTCTGCGGCCGCCGGTCTCTCCACTGCACTTTCTGCTCTCTCAGCTCCGACGACATAATTATGTTTATAGGCCGCGTTGGCGGCGGTGGCGGCGTTGGTGGTGGCCGGCCCTTACCGGGTTGTTTGCAGTCTCCAGCTGAAAACTAACTCCTTTTAAGAAAAATGCCGACAAAAACAATGTCACCGTAACCTAAATCAGTAAAATATATAATTACCTCTTTTTTTTGGGCCTTCGCCACAAAAGCACCGCACCTACTACGGTCGCTGCCGCTGCCGCTGCCGTTAAGCTGATCAGCCTAAAACAAACAGCATAATTAACGTCCTTTCCTTTCTTTCAGTAATCTTTTTAATAAGTTTCTTGTAACAAAAAGTAAAGCAGGCAGTTATACTTACAAGCAAAACAACTTTTAAAGTTAACACTCACCTAGTCCACATTTTTAAAAGTAAAAGTAGCACAATTTTGTTAATTTCTTTTCACGTTAGGAAAAAAAGGGATGTAGCCCATACAGTTTTGGTTTTTAGTTAAATAGGGGATGGATGAATCGTACAAGATCGCAGTCTCCGGCCGGCCCAGATAGACCTACATTATTAATAAAACTAAGGTTTTTTGTAATAGAGATATTTTGATGCTGGTGAAAACGTGTGAGATTACGGTATTTTGAAAACAGGGCGCTTTGAAGTTACTTCTACATAGGTTCGTGTTTCCGAAAGAACGTCACTAGAAGCATCTAGAAGGCAGCACAAAGTTTAGGATAAGCTTCTCTTATCTCGCAATTGTATATAACTCTCTGTAGCTATCGAAATTTCTCGTTCTGACTATATTGATCAAACATTTGATATATTATCTATTTCTTAAGTAGTGCTATGTTAAAAATGTTATTAACGGTTTAGTAGTTTTAATTTCTCATGTTATCGTATCTACAAGAATAATTTATTAATGAATAAAAATGCAGAAATATGAGAAATTGTGTTATCTCGTGTTAAAAAGCAATACAATTAAAATAGTTCTGGCTTTTTATGTACTTTATAAAACTAAGTTTTTTTTTGTTAAGTATAAAGATTTATTTCAAACCAATTAGCTATCCGATTTAATTGAACCTTTCTATGCTTAACTAAATTTTAAGAAATTGCTACTGCTACCATCTAGTGGCATCTATCGAAAACTTCTAAATAGGTCGATGCTTCGTCATGAAAGAAACGTCACTAGGGCAACACAATGTTTGGGTAGAAGCTTCTCTTAACTCCCGATAGATGTCTAGCTCTTTGCGTTTTCTGAATCGCGCTATCGACATTTCACATCCTGTCCTATAAATATCAAACGAGATTTTTATTTGGTATGATTTTGTATATATTTCAATCAATTTTATTGTTTATTACATTTACTTATACAATGATGAAATTATATACCAGTCAGGTCAGCACTCACAAATGAATTTTTGGTTACCGGTTGATGGCTTGGGAGGGGCATCAACTGGTACGAAAATACACTACGCTAAGAGAAACGTCAACTTTCTCACTTAGATTAAATAGTTTGGATCAAAGCTAATTCAATTCAATCAGGGTAATAATAATTGTAATATCGTCAATTCGGCATCGTCACTTTATTATTATTAACAAGGGAGTAATTAATGTCAAAAGTATTGTTTATAATGGTTTTTATGTATGTTTGTTTGGACTGCTCTAAATCATTATAAAACAACATCTTATAGCCGTCGAAAAAACATGGCTAATAATAATAGTTCGACTTTCGCCCTTTATAATGCGGTTGCGGTGACAAACAAAAGAACAAAGAGTGTTTGCGTTCTAAGTTTATGAGAAGATGCGTTTATTACACACCTTTCTTATGTCAGAAATGTGTAGTTTGCATCGTAAAACGATCTCAATCGAAGAACTTTTAACACTATCACCCACAGATGTCGCTGTACATTTATTTTGTGAATCTTTATATTTTTATAAATTAATGAATAATGCATTATGAATGAATTGATTACAAACAATAGGTAGTATAATTTGAATTTGAACTTTTAATAATTTTTTTTAACCATTTGGTACTTTATACACACCAACTGGTATAAACTCAAATTTTCTCAAGATAATCATTTCCCCTTGTCTAAATCTAAACTAGATAAGACAAGTCAGATTGACAGGTATCGTAATTTCATTTGACCGACAAACAATTGAAAATTTATTGGGTTATAGCCAGGCGGGCGGTCTACCTGTTTGTTTGTGTTTAGAGTACCTATTGTTTAAAAATGATTTTTTAGTTTTGTTTACATCATAAATTATATCAATTTTACAACCGTCGACACAGAATGTGGATAACAAAAGAGCTTTTGGCTTCTTTAGAGCGAGCGGCCGAGTGGTATAAAAGAAAAGAACAAAGGAAAAACTAATTTTTTGTAAAAATAATCTAAAGGAGATGTGCAGGTACATAAGAACAGCCTTAAGATTGGTATATAAGTTTTACATATAAACTTTATAGAAGAAACGAAAATTAACCTTTTCACCGCCACACATAGCAGACAAAAATCTTTTGTCCCACGCCACGACAAAAACAGGTTCCAATAATAATGATGTCCAATAACAACAATCGATAATCTCTTTTTCCCCTTTCCTTCCCATATTTTATTACATTTTACTCCATTAATTTCCCCATGACGTTACTGTATAATAAAATAAATTAAGGAAATATTTTAAATTAAAACTTATTTCTTATTGTTTTCCGTAAATAAGACACCAACATTTCAGTAAAATCAAGGGGCTTAGACACCAATTACATTACATGACATCATACATTATTTTGACGAATATCAATAAAAATAAAAATAAAAGACCTAAGCTGTATGGGCTAAATCCCTAAACCTTCCCATAGCATAACATGATGACAATAAATAAAAAAGAACAAAGTTTGCTTGCATCCACAAACTAGGTAGTTATGGTACCCCCTCGCCCCTCTGTATTAGATTAAGAGGGCTTACATAGTCATTTCTACTTTAGTTCTAAGAAATATAATTGTTTAGGCTAGCTCAACGGAGCAGCATCCTGCGTATTTTGTCACAGATATTATTCATTATTAAATAGGTCTCCAAATCGGCAACACTCTCTAGTTTTATTTAATTTTAGTTTTTAAAAAATCATTTAGACTCTCCCAAAACTTGACTGGCGCAGCCGGTAGGATTTGCTCAAGGCTGTGTCGTTATCGCTGTAATTAAAACGGGTGTCCAAATTCGCCTGTTAGTGATCGCGACGCGAATAGCATTTAGAGTAAATCCTCGAACAAATAAATTAGTCAAGAAAAGTGGTTGCTGAATACTGAACATGAGGCTGATCGGGTTGTGAGTACAACTTTTCGCCAATCCTTTCACATTTCCCTGTGTTTTTCATTATTTGTGTGTGTAAAACGTTATTGGTTACTTTGCATTAAAATCTGTAAGTGCCTATTAAGTTAAAAATAGTAATAAAAATAAAAGGTTTAAAAATATACATTTTTAAATACATTAATTTAAAGTAATAAAAATTAATTAAAATGGAGCAAGAAATTATAGCCATTCCAAATGAAGTTTTGCGTCTCATCCCATTGTATGGAGGTGATAAAAGACAATTAAACTTATTTTTAAGAAAAAGTGAATATGTTATAAGTAGATATAGAGGTTCTGAAGAACAAAATTTATATGTGTATCACGCCGTGACTAGCCGGCTTACAGATAACGCCGCCGCGCTCTTATCAGAACGCGAAGATATATTGTCTTGGTCCGAGTTACGAATTGTATTGGAACAACACTTTGGAGATCCGCGTAGCGAACAATGCATTAGTTTAGAATTAGAATCTTTAAAAATTAAAACCAATGAAACTTACCTAGATTTCTGTAACCGAATACAGAGTGTAAGATCGCTTTTAATATCAAAGGTGAACTTATCACCAGATGAAAATATGAAATCCGCAAAAATTACCATTTATAACGATATGTCTTCAAAAGTATTTTTATATAATTTACCTGAGGAAATGGTGCGTATAGTGCGACTACGGTCACCAAGAACTTTAGAAGATGCATTAAAAATAGTACTTGAAGAAGTAAATTTCCACGAACAGTACAAAATACGGAATCGAATTCCTAGTAATACGCAAAAACCATTAACATCTGAAAATCAAGGATTTAAATTTAATAGTTTTCAACAGAATCGTAACTTAAATCCTGGATTCACACCAAAATTCAATTTCGGTATTTCACAGCAAAATAAAGGTCCACAATTTAGTCAGCCTAATATGGGTTTCCGCCCACAATTTAACAAACCTAATTTTAACTATGCGAGTCCACAACAGTTTGGGTACCGACCGAACTTGATGCCACAACAGTTTGGGTACCGACCGAACTTGATGCCAGAACAGTTTGGGTACCGACCGACTTTAGCACCACAACAATTTGGTTATAAGCCTAATTTTATTAGGACCCCACAACAATTCGGGTACCGTCCATTTGCCGCTAATAACCAACCACAACAATTCGGATATAGACCTCAAATACAGCCACCTCACCATCAGAATACTGATGTGTCAATGAGGACACTTCCTCCTAGACCACAAGAAGGTTTTAGAATCAACGAATTAGACATTAATAACGAATACAATAACTTTGATTACGAACAGAATTACGACGAAACCTACTGCGAGGACAACGTTGACTATGACAATTACCTTACCGACCAACACGAATATGAATTAGTGACAGAACAAGATAATTCTCAACTAACTGAAAATTTTCCTATAAAAGCCTCGAAGAAAGAAACAAAATCATAGAATTAAATTGTGATCCTAATTTAAAATTACCGTATATATACATTCCTGAAATCGACGCTAAAATGATGATCGATACGGGAAGTTCTAGATCATTTTTAAGTCCGCGAATAGCTTATAAAAACTTTTACGATTTTATTCAATATGAACCATTTACCGTAATGAGTACGCACGCCTCTAGTAATCACACCGAAGTTATTAATATTCCACTTTTGCCCACATTTAAAAGCAGTGATTCTCATAAATTTTATTTATATGACGTTGACGCAAGATACGATGGCATAAGGCCATCGTATCGTATAGGTAATCGTATAGGTAATGACCTATTACAAAGTATAGACGCAGTCATCGATTTAAAAAATCTCACGTTAAAAACTAAAACTACTAGTATACCTATAGTAAATGACTTAAATTACACAATTTACTTACCTTCCCGTTGCGAAAAACGTGTTAAGTTACCGACAGATCAATATTCTGGCGAATGTATTTTAAATTTTACTCAATTTAATTCCGATGTTAGAATGCCAAGTGCATTAGTAAACTGCGAAAAAGGATACGCATGCACAATTATTCAAAATACATCTGATAAAACCTTACAACTTACCATAACACAACATATTTTATTTGACAGTTATAAAATATGAAAATACGAATTGCAGTCTAAATTTTACTGAAAACATTACAGACATAGAGACTGACGCATTACTTGAAAATAATTTACAAAAACTGCGACTTGATCACGTTAACGACGAAGAAAAAAACAAAATATATAATCTTTGTCGAGAATATAAAGACATTTTCCATTGCGATCAATTACCATTATCTTTTACAAATCAGGTAAAACATAAAATTCGTACAAAAAACGAAGACCCAATATATGTCAAACCATATAGACAATCACCCGCGCAGACAGACGAAATAAACAATCAAGTAAAAAAGTTATTGTCGGACAACATTATTAAAGAATCACATTCTCCCTGGAATGCTCCCGTACATCTAGTCCCTAAAAAGATGGATGCTTCCGGAGAAATAAAATATCGCATGGTAATCGACTACAGAAGACTCAATGACATAACTATTGACGACAAGTACCCTTTACCCAACATTAACGATTTATTGGACAAGTTAGGTAAAAGCGTTTACTTTAGTACCATAGATTTAGCTAGTGGGTACCACCAGATCGAAGTGGAAGAGGACGACAGACAAAAAACCGCTTTTACTGCGAATGGTCATTTTGAATTTATCAGAATGCCGTTCGGATTAAAAACAGCGCCTGCAACGTTCCAACGTACAATGGACAATGTATTGAGAGGTCTTCAAGGATTACACTGTATGGTTTACCTCGATGACGTAATAATATTTTCCACAAGCTTAGAAGAACACATTTATAAATTAAGACTTATATTCGACAGACTGAGAACCACCAATCTTAAAATTCAACTCGATAAAACAGAATTCTTAAGGAAAGAAGTACTTTACCTAGGACATGTCATAACAGAACATGGACTACAACCTAACAGCGATAAAATTGACTCAGTACTAAAATTCCCTTTACCTAAAAGCACTACTGAAATTAAAAGTTTTCTTGGTCTTGTAGGATATTATAGAAGGTTTATTCCCAATTTTGCGAAAATCACAAAACCACTTACTTCATGTTTAAAAAAAAGAAATAAAATTATAATCGATCAAGAATATATCAATGCCTTTAATAAGTGTAAGGAACTTTTGACACATGCTCCTTTACTACAGTACCCTGATTATGATAAGCCGTTTATACTTACTACTGACGCCTCCAATGTAGCTCTAGGTGCGGTATTGTCACAAGGGACAATAGGCAATGACAAACCTGTTGCGTACGCTAGCCGTACCCTGAGTGACACTGAAGCTCGTTACAGTACTATCGAACGCGAACTACTCGCTATAATTTGGTCAATAAAACATTTCCGTCCATATCTATATGGAAAAAAATTCCTTATATATACCGACCACAGGCCATTAGCCTGGTTAAACTCTTTAAAAGACCCGAACAGCAAGCTCACACGATGGAGATTGCGGTTACAAGATTATAATTTCGAGATCATATATAAATCCGGTAAACAAAACACAAATGCCGATGCCTTATCCAGAATTAGAGTAAATGCATTAGATTCAGATGACGAAGGACATTCTATGCAAGTGAATGTTGATGAAGATGACGGAAACTTACAAGAACATATTGAAGATGTTATTAAAAATATAAAACAATTATCAAAAAAACAAAAACGCCATTCATCTTCAACAATGTCAATTTCAGATATAAGTAAGACTACTTCAGCAAGTCCGATAACCATTTCAGACGACGTAGAACAATATCCTATTAGATCTTTATCAACAGAATCTAATAAGTCACAAACCATACATTCTGCTATAGATTTAGAATCAACAGGTATACCCATCTTACACGAGGCAATTGACACTAAACCAAATCAAATTTTAATATTTTCCTGGTTTAAAAACGAGCTTCATGTAAAAGATATCTCTAGAAAAAGACAAAAGATTTTAGAAGTTTTTATGCCTACTGATAAACCGGAACTTATTAAACAATTTTTAAAAGAGTATATACGACCAAAAATTAAATATTTCATTTACTTCGAAGAGGAAAAACATCGTACACAGTTTAGTAAAATAATAATAGAGTTATTCAAGAAAGATATGGTACAGTTATATGAATGTACAGAAAGAATAGTATACATTGAAGATGAGGGTGAACAGAAGACAATAATATTAAAACACCACGAAGGCAAAACGTGTCATCGCGGAATTAGGGAAACATTAGTACGAATCCGTAGAAATTATTATTGGGAAAATATGCCAGAAACCGTTGCTGCTATCATTAACGCCTGTGAAGCTTGCCGTAAAATGAAGTATGATAGAAAACCACTTAAACCTTTACTTCAATTAACGCAAACTCAAAATGCCCCGTTTCAGGAACTGTTTATTGATACATTTTCCATCGAAGGAAAATACTATTTGACAATAATTGACGCTTTTAGCAAATTAGGCCAGGCGATAGAAATTTCAAATAAATCTACACCTGAAATTATAAGAGCACTGATGAAATATTTTTCTTTTTACGGCATTCCCAAGAAAATTAGTTCAGACCCCGGTACAGAGTTCAACAATGAACTTTTAAAAGAATTTTTAAGTTTACATAAAATTTCAATTCACATTGGTACACCTAACAACCCCAATTCTATGGGTTTAATTGAAAGACTACATTCCACAATCATCGAAATTTATCGAATCGCCAAATATGAAAGGAAATGTACTGATGCCGCATCCGTCATGACATATACTATAATGGCTTACAATCACACAATACACTCTGTAACTGGGTTAACACCGTTTGAAGTTGTCTTTGGACACACTGATACAGATAATCCATTCAATAATAATTTAGAAAGGTCATATGTACAGCAATTAGTTAAAGATCACTCCAAACGTACAAAATTCTTATATCAATATTTAACCGATAAAATAATAGGAACTAAAGAAAAGATTAGAGAAAAACAAGGTGGAGAAACAGGATTCGAGTTTCCCGAAGGTCAACTAGTTTACGTAAAAGATGTTAATAAGAGAAAAAGTAAAGATAAGGCAAGATATTGTAAGGCTAAAGTTACAGGGAAAACTTGTAAAAATGTAGTTCCACTTAAGGTAGGTGATAGAGATACAAAAGCACCGATTAAAAATATAAAACGCCCTCCACAGGTGGTGTATTCTGACCGTAGCGATGCCGATGCTGGCCCTTCGTCTGCAAAACCTTGAAGGAAATCCGGGGATCCTGCCTGTAAAGGAAGGTCAAGCTCAATTACAAATAGACAACTGGACAATTATAAAAAATGTAAATCTGGAAAACATTTATAATGATTTAATCTATACCATATCAAAATTTAACGAACTTAAAAATTTAGTTACATTAAATGAATCATTTCCTCATGATTTTATTAGTATTCTAAAACATGCGGAATATCTTCGCGATATAACAATAGATAAATATCACCAACTGATGCCACAGCAACGAGTTAAAAGAGGTCTTATAAATCCACTAGGCTCAATCATTAAGATTATCTCAGGAAATCTTGATCACGAAGATGCAATTAGATACGAAAAACTAATCTCCGAATTAGATAATAATCAAGTTGTTGTTTCCAAAAAGGTTACTTTTATTTCATCTATGCTATGTAGTATTGTAAATACAACTGAAATTATTAACAATAACACAATTAACTTAGACACACGTTTAAAACAAGTAGAAACCAGTTTAAATGAATTAATTAATAAGGAAAATGATTGGCTACTATCCTTATATCTAATGGGACTATATAATTTATTTGTTAGTAATTTCAGAACAATCTTTATTAGACTAAGTGAAATTGAAACTGCATTAGCGCTAAGTAAAGGCTCTATATTACATCAGTCTATTATAAACTCAACAGAACTTTTGGCACATTTAAAGTTAATTTCAAATGTTGGAAACTTGGTGTATATCCCTAATGAAGATAATTTAGTTAAATTAGAAGAAACCTTTATTATAAAATCGTATTTAAAGAAAAACCAGATAACGTTCGTAATGGAAATTCCCTTAATAGATAACATTACCTATAATTATTTTAAACTGTATTCCTTACCTGTATTTCAAAAAAAATGTTACCTTCACTATATTCCCTAAATATCCTTACCTATTGGCGAAAGGTGTAAAATACTTACCGATTATGAAAGCGTGTCGCAGTCTTGCTACTAGAGACCACTTCCTCTGCACGAATGATGACCGGACCCTGTACCAAGATGTCACCTGTATGGAGCAGCTTATGAAGTTTGAAAGTAATCTAAGTAGTTGTATTCAGCATCCGATTCGCATCGAAAACGTAAAAATACAAAGAATTAAACCTGGAAATTGGATTTTATACACAAAACTGAAAGAAACATTAACACAAAAATGCAATGGCGAAATAAACAGATATCCAGTAACCGGGACTTATATACTTACCCTGGAAGATCCATGTGAATTGGAGATATCCGGTATTCAAATTCATCACCACCAAATTTATACAGAAAGGGACTACGTACCTGCAATTCCCGTTATCAACCTACCGCAGCTACAAGTGAAAACGACGCTATCCAGTACACGTGCACTTAACATGAAGGAAGTTAACCTAGATGAAATTAAATACATGTCGGAAGTGCTGAAACATAGTGAAGTAATAGACAATGTTTCCAATAGTAAAACAGATTCTAACTTTAGTGTTTTTATTAATGTAATATTATGTCTTTTAACTTTAATTTTACTTATTATAATTCTTTATGTCTTAAAATTTAAAAATAAGAAAATTATGTCTTTTATGAAAAATTGTCGGAAAAATGTTGAAAATGATTCCGATAATTTTCATTCTGGGGATGGAGGAGTTATGGTACCCCCTCGCCCCTCTGTATTAGATTAAGAGGGCTTACATAGTCATTTCTACTTTAGTTCTAAGAAATATAATTGTTTAGGCTAGCTCAACGGAGCAGCATCCTGCGTATTTTGTCACAGATATTATTCATTATTAAATAGGTCTCCAAATCGGCAACACTCTCTAGTTTTATTTAATTTTAGTTTTTAAAAAATCATTTAGTTCTCCCAAAACTTGACTAGGTAGAGATACTAACGTATCTTGCATCCATTGCTTTGCTACAACAACAACAACGTGTTTTGTTTTCTAAGTTTATCTGCTGTGTGCGCCTGCGCTTTTTTTATGGAACGCCAAGAAGAAGACAGGATAATAAATTCAATACTTACCTATATAGTAAGTATTTTCTCATCATTGTTTGTTAGTATAAGTGATCGAATTTCGACTACATGTTTATTGCTATAGTTGTTTGTGTTGTGCAGTTCTCAATGGAAACCGGCAGCCATCATCACAGAACAACTAATACTCCATCATCTAAGTGATGTGAGACTATGTTAAAAATTTGGCGTTGGCTTGGGATTACTAAATAAATAATGCACAATATTGAAAACAGCAATTCTATGGCCTTATTGCGTTCTAGCGGCTGCTAGAACACATTAAGGCCTAGCGCTTAGCCTACAAGTTATTTGTATGTATATTTTGATTCATGGAATTTATTTGCATTAACAGGTATATTAACAATAAATTATTTATTGTTAATTATAGTGATATTAGATTAAGATATAAGTTTGGTCATGGATTAGGATTATTTTATGCACATGATGAAAACTAACACTAACACAGCACAATTTTTGTGTCTTTGCCATATTGTGTACTGTAATCACTAACTTTAGTTTTCTCTATTTTGATTTGGGTTTACAATTTTACTGGCCTGCTTGTTTGTGGTTTGGGGAAGAAACTAATTAACCAGCTAGACTTTTATGTTCATGTTTGCAAGAATTTGACTGTTTTATTTTGGTTTGCATGTTAATATCTATTTTTTCCAGGGTGACACGGTGGAGAAGGAGTAGTGGCAGCGGGTGTTGGCTGTGTTGGTGGTGGCCGAAGTAAGTGCATATATTATTATTCATTTAAATTTAACTGTTGATGTAGTGGTTAGCGAACTATCCTACTGCTTTAAAGCCTCTGGTTTGATTACCCCTGGGTTATGTTAGTGTCAGCAATGCACCAAATTGAACCCAAGTTGTGGATGTTAATCCATTATCTAGTAGGCTAGGTAAAATATAAATTCATTAATTAAATATTATTTATGTTTTATATGTTAGAAATGTGCTCTTTATTCGAAATAATTATTGTGTGATTTATTAATTAATAACTGAAAAAGTATTAGTAAATTATAAGAAAACAAATATTATTCAATTGATGACGAGTGTGATGGCCGCCCGCTGGCAACCCTAGCGCGGTGGGGCGGCCATGACACTCGCCACTTTCACTTTTTACGGCGGCAGCGTCGGTGCAAGGTGTATTTACTTTAATCTGAAAAAAGAATAAACGATTTTCAAGTGGATACTTCTGACGTTTTTATTAGTTCAGAAGTGGGATCGTAATTGTACGCCCGCACAAGTGAGTTGTAACATTTGTAACGGAAAACAGGTAAGATGCATGTGTAATTTTGTTATTCACGGTGACCATTAGAAATTCTCCAAATTCATTAGTGTTATTGACACAAGGAAAGTGTGATGCAGACCTATAGATGTGAAGCTAGATACTAACATTTCTAGCCTAGGGGCTAGAAACGACCTATTTGGCTTATTATCGTTTCTAGCGATAACTAGCGGCTGGAAACGGCTACTTACATTTCATTAATTGACATGATTATTTGTTTTGTTTTGTTACTTCTTTGCTGATTTATTTACTATAGGATACATTGAACAGAAATAGACTTAACAATGCCATTAGCATCTGTATTAAGTCTTAAAAACTCAAAATTCTCATACAAAATGTGACACAGCAATGAAATAGGACTACTTTAATAAGTTATTGGTCAGAGATGTTTTGGAAATATGTATTTATCCATGAAATAAGAGTGACAGATACCTAGTAATAGTAAGCATTTAGTTGTATTTCTTTGTTTGGTTTAAAATGATGAGTAAATTCAAAGTAAACTAATTTAGCTACCTGTATTCTTATAACTTTCATACACCACCACCTAAACACAAACAGAACATAATAAGTACTACTGTATAACAACAATAAGATGTTTAAACAATTTCAATTATAGTACAATACTGAAGTATCAATGTTAAGCTAAAATTATACCATTTACAACGTGTCGTACTGATTACATTTTGTTTATCTAACAAAGTTAGTAACGTTGGTACAACGCTTACACCTTATTAGTGTACAATCGAGTATACAAAATAGGTTAAGCCAGGCTGAACACACAACATAATTTACACGATTGTTATAAATATGTTTATATTGTAAAGTAGTAAAAGGAAAAGAGCTAGGTGTGATATATTTCACGGTTTTCAAAAAAAAATCTTTATTGTTATGATAGTTATTATTAATCGTTGTGTAAAAACTAATTTTGGGCAATAATTTTAGTAAAAAAAAAAAAAAAAAAAAAAAAAAAAACAAGTAACGAGATAACATTCTTTGCAGATGATAATGACAATCGGTTTTCCTTATATCTTTTTTGTGTTTATCCTGTAGTTATTTTCCTTATATCCAATACTTACACTTACTAAACGTTGGGTACGTCAAGACTGGTCCTTCATAATTATTATGGTTTAATGCAATCTACTTACGTTGCGGTAAGCAGTGTATGAGTTGTCAGTATGTCCGATCGTTGCTATACACCACCTCTAGATACTGGAAAGCATTATAATTCTTCTCGTATGGGTCGTAGTCGGAAACGGAAACGTTGTGATACCCGCACGATGTCACGATCAAATGACAATGAATCTGTCGATGACGGGTCATCACGGCGCTCTCGCCGTAACCACCGGGGTCGATCTCATGCTAAACGTCACTCATCGACTAGTATTACGGATCAAAGCTCATCTCGTGGACGCAGCAGAAGGCGGCGTAGATTTTATAGGAAATCTAGTTCTTGGAGTTCACGATCCCGCACGCCTGTGCGACGACGTCGGCGTCGCCACAAGTATCGTAGTCGATCAACTATCGATTCTCCTTTATCAAAGCAAGGGCATAGTAGTAGGCGTGACGCATACACTCGAAATAAAAATCATCGCGGCACCATTGAAAATACTGTACAGTCACATAATAAACAACAAACTGTTCCTGAACCTAAACCTGAAGAATCACTTATACAGACATTAGTAACGGCTTTGAATAATAGAGGAAATACACCGGTTACTGTGAACACGCATGTACAAGGCACTCAGAGTGTAATATCGGAATTTGATCCAAGTAGTAAATCGCAAACCATGAAAGACTGGCTTGCTAAAATAAATGAGTCTGCTGTAGTGTATGGGTGGTCAGAGCAACAAACAATTTTTTACGCGACACCTAAATTAAGAGGTTTGGCTAAGAAGTGGTACGATGGGCTCACTTCGGTTAATTTCAGTTGGACAGAATGGCAAGAAAAATTGTTAAAGGCTTTTCCATGTGATGAGAACTACGGAGATTCATTATCTGAGATGTTAAATCGTAAAAGTAGAAGAAATGAAACATTAGTTGAATACTATTTTGATAAAATCATGTTAATAAATCGTTGTCGATTACAAGGTAGGGACGCGGTAGATTGTATTACGCATGGCATTTACGATTACAATATCAGATCAAATGTACAAGGGGCTCGCTATGATAACCCTGAACATGTCCTGAATTATTTTCGAAATCTCCCTGTAAAAGCGAATTATGAATCGATTAATAATCGGCGACAACTATCGGATGTGCAACACAATTCTGATCCATTCGTAAGAAGACCGACAGATTTATCTCAAGATCGTCGGAGCAAAAATAATGTAGATTCGTTATCCAATAAGAGGACTATTAATAATAGTGTTACTTGTTACAATTGCGGTGAAGTTGGACATACTGTGGTAAGATGTAATAAAGAGATTATTAGATGCAATAAATGTAAACGTCATGGTCATAAAGAAGCAAATTGTGTTTTTAATCCCAATAGGTCCAGCGACACTAATATTGTACGAAGCACAGATAAACCCGCAGTGACTAAGTCAGTATTAAATATAAATGAAAGTATCGATAACAACAGAAAATATTATAAGCAAGTCCGGGTTAATAATGTTGAAGTATGCGGATATATCGATTTTGGTAGTGAATGCACACTCATTAGTGAAGAGCAGTGTCAAAGTTTAGGTATAAAATTAGAATCGGGTAAATTACCTGCTTTACGTGGGTTCGGTAATAGTACGATTACGCCAAGGGGTAAGACACAAATTCATATTGTAGTGGATTTAGTTGATGTCCAATTAACTGCATATGCGGTACCCGCAGCTTTGTTACCAGCCGATATCTTAATTGGGCAATCGCTTACTGAAATCCCTTCAGTTAGGGCCTACAAGTCGGACAAGCAACTGACCTTATATCAGGTAACGGCAAACAAAGCAAATACCGTTGTATTGAAACTGGCTAAAGACTATAAAATTCAAAAGGACACCATAGTTGAGGTTAATTGTACATCAAGTTATACCGGGTTTGTCAGTATTATTTCGGATAGTAGACAGCAAAATGGGTCGGAGTATTTAATTTTACCAGGTCTTTATCCGTTTAATAATGTCACGGGGCGTATAGTTGTCATTAGCTTAAGTGATGGAGAAATACTTTTATCTAGGAATAATATTTTGGCTAGAGGGATAAGCGTACCACAGTCAGTATTACCTACGGAAAGTACAGACCAAAGTTATGTAATGAATGTCAGACGACTTGTTCCCGAACTTACCCCATTAAAGAGTGAAAATATAAATGTTGATTCTGACCTAGGTTTGGAGGTGAAGTCAAATTTGACGGATTTGTTAAATCAATATCGAGACTGTTTTGCATTAATACCTAGCGAGTTAGGCAAAACCAAGGTAACAGAAATGCGAATTAAATTAAGTGACCCTACTCCTGTAACGTACCGGCCTTATCGTCTTTCTCTTACAGAAAGAGAAAAGGTAAAACATATAATTAACGACCTTTTATCAAATAATATCATACGCGAATCGGACTCGGAATATTCCAGTCCAATCATACTTGTTGCTAAGAAAAACGGAGAGCAGCGTCTTTGTGTTGATTTTAGGGCGCTAAATAGGAAAACTATTAAAGACAAGTACCCAATGCCGATCATTGAAGATCAGATAGACAGTTTGCAAGGCCAGAGATTCTTCACAACATTGGATATGACCCAAGGTTACCATCAAATACCAATGGCTGAAGAGTCTAAGCATTTGACGGCGTTCGTCACGCCAGATGGGCACTTCGAATATAATCGAATGCCGTTTGGCTTGACGAACGCGCCGGCTGTCTTCCAAAGGATGGTTCATTCTTTGTTAAATAAAAATAAAGTGCCAGGGGTGGTTGCTTACATGGATGATATTGTTATAGGTTCGAAAACTATTGATGAAGGCATTGAAAAACTAGAGTGTGTTTTAAAACTACTACGTGAGGCTAATTTAACTTTGAATGTCGCTAAATGTCATTTCTTTAAGACTAAAATAGAGTACTTAGGCTTTGAAATATCCGAAAATGGTGTACGACCAGGTGCCAGAAAGACTGATGCAGTAGCGGCTTTTCCAACCCCTCGAAACGTTCACGAGGTCAGACAATTCGTTGGACTGGCCAGCTTCTTTAGAAAGTTTGTTCAGAATTTTGCAGCTATAGCCCGACCATTAACTTCGTTGACCAAAGCTGATGTCAGCTGGAAGTGGGGAGATGAACAGATTAACGCGTTTTCAAAAATTAAGGAAATACTCACTACAAGACCAGTTTTGATAATTTATAATCCAAATAATTTGACCGAGTTACATACGGATGCCAGTAAGATAGGAATAGGTGGGGTGTTGTTACAGCGTGAACACGAAAAAGCACCATTAAGGGCAGTGGCGTATTTTAGTCGGCAAACGACTGCAGAAGAGCAGCACCTCCACTCATTTGAACTAGAGACGCTTGCGGTTGTAATGTCTTTAAATCGGTTCCGGGTGTATCTTTTGGGAGTTCCATTTAAGGTAGTCACCGATTGTAATGCACTTAGGACAACATTGACGAAGCGCGATCTTGTACCGCGAATAGCTCGATGGTGGTTATTGGTTCAAGATTACAATTTTACTGTTATGTACCGTCCAGGTACCCAGTTGCAACACGCGGATTGTTTAAGTCGTAACCCATTACCATATACTAATGATGATCTTACGGAAAAAGCCATTTTGAGCATTCAGGACGAGAATTCACTGTCAACTGTCCAACTGAGTGACCCTCAACTAAAGCTAATAAAGTGTGTATTAGACAAGAGCTGTAGCGAGACTAAAGACGTAAGCAACAATTTTGCCCTAAAGGATGGAAAAATCTATAGAAAGGTGGGATCTGAGTTAAAATTTGCAATTCCACGTGACGCACGATGGAAAACTTGTCAACTTTGTCATGACGAAAGTGGTCATTTCTCTTTTGACAAAACAATAGAAAAGATGCGTAGAGACTACTGGTTCCCCGGGATGACGCATTTCGTTCGGAAGTATGTTCGTGCATGTATTCCTTGTGCCTATGCGAAGGAGCCGGCTGGAAGGAAACAAGGTTACCTCCACCCAATTCCTAAACCGAGCGTACCTTTCGAATGTTTTCACATAGACCATTTAGGACCATTCGTCCGTAGCAAAGGTGGTAATTCATACATTTTAGGAGTCATCGATGCATTTACAAAATTTATAATTTTACGTGCTGTGCGGAATACGAAAAGTAAGACAAGTATTCAAGTATTGAGTGAGGTTATTGCTCTATTTGGTTCACCTAAGGTGGTTATCTCTGACAGAGGAACCAGTTTTACATCCAATGAATTTGTAAAATTTATGGAATCTAACCAAATAAAACATATAAAGAACTCAGTGGCCACTCCTCGGGCCAATGGCCAAATTGAGCGATATAATCGCTCAATACTAGGTTCATTAAAAGCTTTAACTATTGATACCAATGACCGAAATTGGGATTCTAATCTAAATAAAGTGCAGTGGAGCTTAAACAATACCCTGAATAAATCGATAGGTAGGACACCAGCGCAGATTGTTTTCGGGAAAGAGACGGTTAACTTGGCCGAGAATCATTTACACGACATATCTGATAACTTAGCATTGACTGAAAATATCGACGATGTGCGTAGGGAAGCGTCAGCAAAAATAGATAAACAGCAACAATCAATGAAGACTCGATTTGACAAAAAGAGATGCACTGCTAATTGTTACAAATTAGGAGAATTAGTCATGGTGTTGAAACACAATCACAACGTCGGTGATAGCAACAAATTGGTACCTCCGTATAGTGGACCGTATAAGGTATCCGCCGTGCTAGGGAACGACCGTTATGAGGTGACCAGTGTTGACGGATTTTCAACTAGGAAATATAAAAACGTGTATTCAGCGGATAAAATGAAACGTTGGATAAGGTTTAAAGCGCATTCAGAATCAGAAAGTATTAGTGACGTATCTGACGCGGAATACGTAGGCAATGTTGATTAGCACGAAGTCCTTACCCTTATGATTTATCCATACTTACCCACATGTAGATGTGTGTAACCTATTCCTATCCTATAATACAAACCGAAATAAGCAGGCAGACCATGCAGAGACTGATACACCCTGTGTGTGTACGCAGTAACCTGATTAATAATAATAAACAACACGGGATGAGGCTGATACACCCTGGGTATGTACGCAGTAACCCGAACAGTAATCAACAACACGGGATGAGGCTGATACACCCTGTGCGTGTACGCAGTAACCCGATCAGTAACCAACAACACGGGATGAGGCTGATACACCCTGTGTGTGTACGCAGTAACCCGATCAGTAACCAACAACACGGGATGAGGCTGATACACCCTGTGTGTGTACGCAGTAACCCGATGCCTTAGTATTATGTTGGGATGAGGCAGATGCACCCTGTGTGTGTACGCGGTAACCCACACTAGTTTTAATGGAAAGAGGCCGACACACCCTGAAATCGTGCACAGCAATCCAATATGGTTATCTTCAGTGTATATTATTTTAGTGAAAAATAAACTGTTCATCGTTCGAATAACTAAAGTTAGTAAGAAATATTTTGATAAAATTAACCGATATAATTATGAACGTAGATATATATCTTATATATTAGTAGATAGATAGGTAGATATATTTAGGATTAGGTAGATATATTTCTTTGTTTTTCTTTTATTTACTGTTATATGCATAATTGAAGACAGTTAAATGAGGCCATTTAACAATTAAGGATGGCCGAAATGTTTGATAAATTTCTAAGTATTACTGTAATAAGTGTATACTTCAATATTCTATTAAAACAAGTACCTAGTAAAAATATTATAATGTATGTGCAATCATGTAGTTAATAAAATTGGTATAAAATAATTATATAACTATAATATAACTGATTGTTGGTAATAATCAGACAACTATATTGCTTAATATTGTATTAATAATTCATTTAGATAAATTTACTATAGTATAATAAATGTTAGTAAGTAGTTAGTAAAATGTTAACACGTAAAAATCAAAATGATTAGCTAAGTGTATGCCTGTGGACAGGCATATGTCAGAATGGCCGACTGTTAGAAATGTGCTCTTTATTCGAAATAATTATTGTGTGATTTATTAATTAATAACTGAAAAAGTATTAGTAAATTATAAGAAAACAAATATTATTCAATTGATTACGAGTGTGATGGCCGCCCGCTGGCAACCCTAGCGCGGTGGGGCGGCCATGACACTCGCCACTTTCACTTTTTACGGCGGCAGCGTCGGTGCAAGGTGTATTTACTTTAATCTGAAAAAAGAATAAACGATTTTCAAGTGGATACTTCTGACGTTTTTATTATATAAAAATGGAATTCAAATTATTTTTGATACGAGAGTAGCCTCGGATCGTGCTCAGTGGCGTGCACATGGAGAGGCCTATGTCCAGCAGTGGGCTAGCATATAAGCTGATGATGATGATGAAGACGATACAAAATATATAAAAATATAAATAATTGTAATTGTAAAAACATTTATTTTGGTTATTAGATCTGCCATGCCGCGGCGCCGAGGGCTGAGGTGGAGTCGGCCGAAGACGTGTGGCAGCGTCGGAGGCGCACGCGTTGGAGACCGCCCGGCTCTGTTAGCTTCCCAAATTTTAAAAATAAACGATTGTTTTTTAAAATGTGGTTTTTAATTAGTTGACAATAAGCAGTAGGTATCTCTAAAACTCTTATAATTTTTAAATTCTAGTTCCTTCAATAAATAATTATTGTTAATAAAAGTTAATGTATGTACCAAGAATGTAGAGTTTGGCTACAGGTTACTTCAAAGTGTATTATTTAAGTATACAGCAAATCTTACATCTATCTGCATTAATGCGCTGCCGCCTAATATAAAAGACTCTCCTAACATCAGCCTTTTTAAAAAGCGTTTGAAGGAACACTACCTGTCCGGTTGATTCTGTCGTCTTATGTATATTGATTTCTTGTTGTTTTTTGTTTTTTTTACCTTTTATTTTTGTTTTGTATATTAAATTTCCTTTGTTTATGCAATTATTAGTATGTATGTGTATTATAAATATTTATGTAAGTTTATTTTAAATTTGTAGGAGGTACACATTATTTCTACCTCTATTTATAATGTTTCCTTTTGCGGGCCTGCTGGAAGATATTTCAGCACTGAAATAAGCAGCGCCCTTGTACTAAATTTACTTTAACTTTATTTTTGTTACCTTTTTATGTGTGTACATAAACTTGTAAATAAATAAATAAATAATTTTGTTACCTAGTATGTTAACTTAATTGTGTTACAAATAGGGGAGACTGGGTACGGTTGAAGCAGGGTACGGTTGCAACAGCGCTTATAACTCTTAAAATATCAGCGGTGTGACGAGGGGTACAAGGGAAGGGAGATGCGGAAGGCAAGTCCGGACACGTATCACAGTGTCGCGTCGCACTCCGCGCGCTACGTACGTTTCTAGGAGACCCTATTGTATTTTGTCGACCAAAAGTAAGTTTTTTCTATTGTTTTCTTTTTGTAATTACTAGTTGATGCTTATTAGTTGCGTTGTGAGTGTTTTTCTGCTTAATTGTGAGTCCTAAGAGGTTCGGAAACAGTGATTCGTTTTTATTTATATGCTTTTCTATCGACGCTGTGTTCGTTGTAATGGCGGTTGAGGGGGATGGAGACAGTTGAAACAGTTTTTGTGGGTACGGTTGAGTCTGCGGGTACGAAACGGGCGACGGCGGAGCGGCGGCGGGGCGGCGCGACGGCGATGTAATCAAATGCTAAAAACATTAAGCGCTGTGTACGAAACGGGCGACGGCGGAGCGGCGCGATCGAGCGATGCACGGGCGGCGGGCGGCGCGGAGCGACGAGAACAAACTAGTTTGGTTTCGCCGCTCGCGCGGGTACATAGTGTTGCATTTTTATCACAGTAATAATATGGAAATTATGGAAATTGACAATGAAGAGTTAATATCTTTTATTTTATCAAAACCGGCTATATGGGACAGTAAAAACGTACACCATAAAAACAAAAGAGTTATAATAAAGTGTTGGGAAGAAATAAAACGCCATTTCGGGAATGTTGAAGGTAAGTGTAATTTTCATGTTACAAATTGTTATTTACAAAATACTCTTTAAATTTTTCCCTTACATTTATTGCTAGATTTCCCGCGTGGTTGTTTCTGCGATGTCGGCGAGTTTCATTCACATTGATATTTGAGGTTATGTTTGAGTAATGATAATCGTTGGAGCCATCTTGATCAATTATAATATTATGCAATAAGCACGTTGTTTTAATTATTAGGCGAGCGTGTTTGCAATCAGTTTCTATGGCTTTATTTAAAATTCTCCACTTGGCACATAGTATACCGAATGCACATTCAACGCATTTTCTCGCTCTTGATAATCTTTTATTAAATATTTCATTCTGAGGATTCAGTACGCTTTGTGGATATGGTCGCATCAAATATTGTTTTAGAGGATACGCTTCGTCGCCTATTATTACCATAGGTAAAACTATTTCTGTTCCTGGCAATGTCCTTGGGAGAGGCATATTCATTCTATTATTTTCTAATGCTTTGTTAAGATTTGAATAATGAAATGTGCCACCATCACTCTGTCTTCCTCGCCCTCCAACTTCTACGACCAAAAATCTTTTGTCAGCATCAACCAACGCTTGAAGATGCATTGAAAAAAAATGCTTGTAGTTATAGTAGGATGAACCCGCATGTGGGGGATTTTTTATTCTACAATGTTTGCCATCAATGGCTCCTACACAATTAGGAAATTGCCATTTGTCAAAATATTTATCAGCAACGTTATTTAAAATATCTGTAGTAGGTACTGGCAGGTGTGTTTGTTGAAGATTTCCCCAAATCGCACTGCAAGTTGCATACACTATTTTTTGAACAGTTTTATTTCCAAGACGAAAGGAAAACGCTAAACCTCGAAAAGATACTCCCGTTGATAGAAATCTGTAAATAAAATAATTTATATTAAGTTTATATACTACTAGCTGTTTCTTATTCTACGTACAAATCTTTCCTCTTTATAATAATAACTAGCTGTTGCTCGCAGCTTCGTACGCGTCTCAGTAGGAAAATATAACATATATTATTTTCGAAAAAGTAGGTACCTACTCTGTGGTAAACAAACAAACAAATTCTTCAGCTTTATAATATTAGTATAGATAATATAGGGTTCATTAATTGGTAATAAATATGTTTTATTTTTTACAGTTGCGATTTTGAAGAAGCGATGGAAGAATTTAAAGGATCAGTATCGAAAAGAATTAAAAAAGCTTCCTACACCCAGATCAGGAGATCCAGGAGATAATATTCAGTCTACGTGGCAGTTTTTCCAACAAATGAATTTTTTGCGATTTGAAATTCTGCCTGATAATTCAGACACAAATTTAACAACGGTTGATAGTCAATTAACTTCAATGTCTTCACCGTGCACAGAAACAAATTCATCGGAGTCCGTAATTAGAGAATCAGATATTAACCTATGTTCGCCTAAAGATTCGGTGAATGCCCAGGAACTAGCGTCGGTAGGCGATGATGAAGTACGTACTACAAATACTCCATTATCAATTAATACCGCTAGTTCTAGTTCTAGATCCCTAAAAAGAAAGACTGCAAATGATATTCGGATGGAAATGTTGGAATTAGAGAAAAAACGGTTATTGTTGTTAGAGAAAGATTTGCAACAAAATTCAAACGCAAATCAATCTGGCGAAAGTAAATCAGAAGATTATTATTACTTGATGAGTTTGTTACCACAAATGGAGTCATTTACTCCATTACAAAAATTTAATGTAAGGAATAGAATTAATCAAGTAATGATGGAAGAAATACATAATTCAATGTTTGGGGATCCATATCGACGGTAGAAAGCAATCTTGTCGTATCTCGAAAAATGCGGTTTTTTTTTATTACCCTTTTGGAGTAAGAAAAAAATACTGCATCGAACAGTCTGGGTCTCGTTTTCCTACGATGATTTTTTTTCGTGTTACGACGTTGAATTTTTGTAGGAAAAAAACCAAAAACATATGTGAAATTGTGGTAAATAGGGATAAATCTGTAACTTTTTACTAAGAAAGAGATACATCAAAATTATTTTTAAAGTTTGTTAACTACAAGAGATACATCGACCGTTTTTTAATGACTCAAAAAAGATACAACGTTTTGTTCTAATCACAAAATAAGTATAATGGTACATACAGCAATTTTGCAGCCCGTGTTAAAACAAATTTGCTTAACTGTTATAGATACAACAAAATTGCCGCCCAAGACTATTACAAGATGTAGAGTTACAACGTTTGTTCCCAATACATATTTTAAAGTAAAATCATACTTACAGCATAATGCATAGAGTTCAGAATGACACTTATTTATTTACGTAAAATTTTAACACCCCCTCTCCTCCTGTCGCACTGGGATACGCATCATCAGATCGTATAGCCAGTCGAAGCGCGAGCGCCGAAGAGAGAAAGCGAAATCGGTGTAGTGTGTTTTAAGCATGTTTTAAGTGAACAAAGTAAATAAATAGGTAAGTAAAATTGTAATTAGCTGTACAGTGAAATGTAACTAACGTTATAATTTGTTTAATTATTTAGTACCCACTCACTTATTAATAGTTACGTTGAATTAGAAATAATAACATTCAAAATCTACCATTTCATGTATTTCATTCGTACCATAAAAACTCGACACCACCGGTGGGAATCGACGACTTTGGCGCCGTAGCGCAGTAGTTAGGCCCCTTGCGCACTAGCGGTCAACCGCGGGGGCGGCTAACCGCGCGGTCTGCCGCTTTCCCAGTTTAATATGCAACCGCCTGTGATTGTACGCACTTGACCGCCCCAAAGTTTCAACCGCGGCGGTTGAATGGAGAGCTGCGGCCCGCTCCGCGGCTGGCCGCCATCTTGCTTGTACGCACTTGCGATTTCAGTTTGCGGCGAGCCGCCGATGAGTTAGTACGTGAGTCGCAGTCATGAACTTCGACACAGAGAAATTCATTGTTGAAATTCAACAACGAGAATCAATTTGGAATTGTCAAGGAGCAATATATAGGAATAGAGATTTAAAACGGAAACAATGGGAAGAATTAGTAGACATTTTTGGAAAAGATGAGATGACAACAGAGGAAAAAATAAGTCTTGGTAAGTATTTATTATAATTATTATTATTATATTTATATAAACGAAACTACACATACATTCAACATCTTAAAACATAATAAATACGTCTATTTTCAATTAAATCATATTTCTTTGCCATTCTAATTTCCCATCAGTCATAAAATATTGGGCAAACAATTCTCTGTATCTCAACGCAGTTTTAGCGTTCCTTCTTAACCCTTCCTGTGTTAAGTTTTCTGTCAAAGGGCAACTGAGTGAGTCGTCGTAACAATAACCATCTCGGTCTCTTACAAAATTATGTAGTACACAAGTAGCTTTTATAATATCTTTTGCTAGATCAAAGTGAACATTTAGAGGTCTATGAAATATACGCCACTTGTTTGCATAAATTCCAAAACTGCATTCTACATATCTTCTTGCTCTAGAAAGCCTGTAATTGAACGTTCTTTTAGTTTCATCCAAATCTTTTTTTGCGTATGGGCGCATCATATTCGTAGATAATGCAAATGCCTCGTCGCCTACAAAAACGTATGGCATACATGTCTCGCTGTTTTGTGAAATAGGCTGTGGCTCTGGAATATCCAATTGGTTTTTTTGCATTCTTTCGTAGAAAACAGAATTTTGAAATATTGACGAGTCACTGAATTTACCAAAAGCTCCAATATCAACCATAACAAATTTGAAATTACTGTCGCATACTGCTAATAAAACCAAAGAGAAAAAACTTTTATAATTAAAGCACATTGAGCCACTGTTATTAGGTGCTATACATCGTATGTGCTTGCCATCGACAGCACCTAAGCAGTTAGGAAAATTAGCTCTTTGAAAAAAATCATTCGCAATTTTTTTCCAAGCGTCTTTTTTTGGTTGAGGCAAACAAATATCTTTCAGACAAAACCAAATTGCAAAACAAACTTCTCGTACGATTTCTGCTACAGTGCTTACTCCAATTTTGAATGTATAATGTAGTTCCGCAAATGTACAACCTGTTGCAAAATATCTGAAACAAAAATTTTATAATTACTACATGCATTATTTAATTCAATTTAGATATGTACCTATATTATACTTCTATTACTTTATGACTATATCATTAACTTGTTTGTTGTATTGTTCTAGGAAAAGAATTACAAAAAAAATGGAAAAACATCAGGGATAATTTTGTGAAAGCTCTAAAGGACAATGTTAGCAGGAGTGGGTCAGCAGCTAAGAAAAAGACTCAATACATATTTTACAATAATTTAATGTTTTTGAAAGACACAGTATCCATCAATGAAACTGATTCAAATATGCCAAGGCAAGAAAATGATGGAAATGAAACAGAAAATGTCACTGACCCAGTCATACCACCACCGCCAAAACGAAATAAAAAGAAAAAAAAAGAAGATGATATAGGAGTTGAATTGATTAACGTCTTAAATAAGAATGTCGAGTTCAGAAAGGCCGAAGAAGATGAAGATAGACTGTTCTTTTTGTCGTTGGTTAGTGAAATAAAAAAAGTGCCTGAACATATACGCCTACGTACAAAAGCTAAAATAATGCAAGTCATTACTGAAGCCCAAACGTCTGGATACAACTACTGTGATTACGTGCGACCATTTAACTACAACCAAGGGCCACATCAAGTATATCAGACACCATCATTTGCTAGAAATAATAACCCACCACCACCACCACCGCCCTCAGTTCCACCTACACATCGTGGAACATGGAATGAAGGAGAATCTGTAACTTCTCCTGAATCAACATATTCACAGAATACACATATGTCTCAAGAATCTGATTATTTAGATCTTTTTAATGATAATAATTCTCAGTAATAGTTATAGTTTCCTACTTTTATTGTTCTTTGTGGTTATGAATACACATTGCGATTCAAATTAAAACATAATAGCTAGCAAAAACATTTTTTATTTAAAATACATACCTTAACGTTATAACTAATTTCTCTTCGGGTTGGATACAGTCACGAAATTTAGTATCTTGTCCTTTGATGGTGACATATAAAACTGTTAGTAATTCTTCAAATGACGAAACACTCATTCTAACATAACCAAAGAATTTATCTTGGTGCTTCTTCAGTTCTTGAAAACAACTTGCGAACTGGCCAAATTCATTACGTGTTTCTAGTAAAGGATGAATCCAGTATCTTTTTTTATTTTTCTTTCGTTGTTTTCGGGAGTAATAATAAATAACACAAGCTATCTCGACGGCGTCCATTTTGTTTATGAGGTACGCGGGCCGCTCTGGTCCAACCGCTTAACGCGTTATCATCGCGGTTTTTTCGCGATTGGCCGCCATAGCGGTCAGCCGCGATGAAACCGCGTTAAGCGGTTGGACCGCTCAAACGAACCGCCTAGGCGGTCAATCGCTAGTGCGTATAAGCCCTTAGAGCAGTCGCCCGGAAAACGAAAAGTCGTAGGTTCGATTCCTATCAGTGGTGTTGCGAGGTGGTGTTTTCCTTTACTTTACAGTCTGGCAGATCTAAGAAATACAGTTTGACGTTTAGTTATTTCTTTGTCGTAAAGCTCAAATTTGAATGACGCTGTCTATTTTCTATGAGTTTGACAAACTGTACCTACTTCTTAGATTTGCCCGACTAGTATTTTTATTATAGTACTAATATTGCATTGTGAATGAAATGTAAAACTAATCTAACCAATACTTACTTATTAATGACAACTGCCATTCTGCTAGGTTTTTAACTTGTAAACTACCTAAATAATCCAATAGTTTTAATTTTGTGTTTTATTTACTTTTCAGCTTATTGAGGCCTAACTACCTATTTACCAATTTGTCATTGAGCAAATTTACGGGACAGGAACCAATTATTTAGGAAAGGTAACTTATAAATACAATATTAACTATACTACTAATGAATCTACTAAATCTACTCTACTCGTCGTTGTCGTAGTGTTGTCCGAGCCTTAGGGCCCTGACAGAATAACAGCGCTTCTGGGTCATTCTGACCATCTACGGATGACTCAGGAGTTTTATTTTGCTGAGTCAGGGCCCTTTACTTTAGCCTCACACCATACAGCTTTTTGTTCTTTTTTCTCTCTTCTAATATTCATTATTTTTTATGTTATTTTTATTTGTTTTATTGTATTATGTTTTCTCTCCGCTAATGCTGTATTTATGTTTTCTTCCATTGTTATTTTTGTGTAAGTTTTGCTTTGTGGTGTCTATGTCTAATAAATCTTTTACTTACTTACTTACGTACTCTAAATTCTATCTACTTTGTTTGTTTGAGCGGGCTAATCTCGAAAACTACTAGGCCGATTTGAATAATTTTTTCACCGTTTGAAGGCTATATTGTATCTCGATAATAACGCAGGCAAAGTCACGGGCAACAGCTAGTAATAAATAAATATTGGACAACATCACATACCAATGTTCCAATACCAATTTTAGTTACTTGAAACCCGAGAAAATATTAAAAAAAGTTGGTTTTTCAATATTTACCCGACCGGGGATTGAACCCAGAACCTCTAGAGATAGCGGCACCTCGAAAACCGGCGCAAACACCACTCCACCGTGGAGGCCGTCAAAGTACAAATTGTTACTAACATATTTTAATTAATGGGGATTAAGTCTGAAATTAAAAATAAATACTTACCTACAGTTTAAAACGTCTTGCGTTTCGTTGTATATTTAATAAAATAAAATAAGAAGGTCTCCATTGTTTTCTTTTAGATGACGAAACGTCGGCAATGGATGGATGACCTAAAACTACAGCAAGATGAAGTAAACCTAAATAAAGAAAATAAGAAAGCTAAGGTGGAAGTATTAAGTGAAATTATCTTCAAGGATGGGAAAAAGGTTCGATCTTTCAGACGCAGTAGTGAAGGTACAAGTTCCAATTATTACTTGCCAGAACACACTTCATTTTCACCGCCCATTTCCCGACGTCAAGAGGTTGCTGTAATAGGAGATGTACGGAAACTCACACCTACCTTCCGGAATCCAAAAAAATACCTGTCCGAGACAAAAAAACTGGTTGACAACATCTCTTCACCTCCAGAAAACTCACAATCTGCTGGCATGGCGGCTGATGATGTCGACGGTATTAACCTAGAGAGAATTGCCCAGATTAAACAGCCTATTTCACCTACAAGTGATTTAGTCGAAACCCTCCCTGATATAAGCTCAACAGATGCAATCAAAAACGTCTCTACTGAAAAATATTACGATGTTGAAGTAACTGTTGAATCTAATCATAGTAATATTACGGAGAGTCCTGGAGTACCTGAAATAAATAATTACAATGTCATCGATTCTTTTGAAACTGCTGTAGATGCTGTTAATGAAAACAATAATATACTAGACACTAAAGATAATCCAATTTTAGAAATACATGCATGTTCAGGTGCAACCAAAACAGATTCTGAAATAAACAATATCGCGTCCAAAGACCAAATCTGTGCTGTTGAGGTTGTAGCAAACTGTAAAACAAATGTTAAACTAAATCCTAATGACCCTGCAATAAATATTGCTGTGGAACTACACTCGGCGTCAAAAAAATCGCACCTTTTAAAAATCATCTTTAAAAATTCTTAAACCTTATGTAGAGGATAGTGTTGGGTATCATTAGAAAGGTAACAAAAAGGAGTATCAAAAAACAATTAAATTTAACTTTCTGTTTAATTATAATTATACAAACAACATTAAAATTAATAAAATAATAAAAATCCTTAATTAAGTCCTAATTAACAACAGATAATTTACAAAGAAAAATGTACAAAAAGTGTCTTAAAATTAACTTAAAATCTAGTGTTACCCCCCCTTGCCCTGATCACGGCTTCCATACGGTCCCTCATGGACCTCACCAACTTCAGGAGCTCTTCTTGAGGGATAAGCCCCCATTCTTCAATCACCGCGTCTTGGAGCTCCTGTAGAGTCGAAGGAGCTGGATCCCGAGATCGAACCTTACGTTTAAGATGGTCCCAGAGGTGCTCTATTGGATTCAGATCCGGACTTCGCGCTGGCCACTGCATCACAGAGATTTGGGACCTCTGCAAGAAGTCGCTCACGATGCCTGCAGTGTGAGCGCGAGCGTTGTCGTGCATTAATGTGAACCCCTCGCCAAAAGATTCGGCAAAGGGGACCACATGCACTTCCAGGACCTCAGTGACATAGCGGCGAGCAGTCAGCGACCCTTGTCCGCGAGCACCTCCAGTCCGGGAGACGCAGACAAGGTCGGTTTTGCCGGCAGCAGACATACCGCCCCAGAACATGCAGGATCCGCCACCATATTCCACCGTCTCCTGGATGCAGGCTTGGGCGAAACGTTCACCCTGCCTCCGGTATACTCTTCTCCGTCGGTCGTTGCAGAAAAGACACACTCGCGTCTCGTCTGAGAAGAGAACAGCTCTCCACTGCTCAAGGGTCCAATCGACGTGGTCACGAGCAAACTGCAAGCGGGCTCGCCGATGCGCTGCAGTCAATTTTGGACCCGTAGCAGCTCTGTGGGCCGCTATCTTCTTCTCCTTCAATCTTCTTCTAACCGTAGATACGCTTACGGTGCGTCTGCGAACTGCCTGGAGCTGCTGTTGCAACTCAACAGCGTTGGAGAAACGATTTCTCAAAGAGTTCGACACAACGAACCGGTCGTCTCTTTCCGAAGTGCAGCGACGTCTACCCGAACCGTGTCTGCGGATATAGCCACCGGTCTCTATGAAGCGCTGGTACACTCTTCGAACGGAATAACGGCTCAGGTTCAGTTGCCGGGCGACATCACACTGCCGCACCCCTGATTGCAGTAGTGCAACCACTTGAGCGGCTTTATCAGCTGTGGTATCCATCAAAATCTGTGCGTGTGTCCTCTTCAACGGTTGAATAGCGAATGACCCACATTGAACCCGTGTTGACCGTTTTATACCCACAAAGGAAGCGCAACTAGCAACTCTCACGGGTAGCAAAATTTGCATCGAATTTTTGTGACACTTTATTTGTTGCATTAGGTTTTATTTGATAATGAAAAGTAATGTTTTTTATTAAGTTAATTAAGTAACCTTGTAAATAAAATCATAATTAATGCGACTGCATGTGCATATCAAGAGTAAATGACATTTGAAAGTGATTTTCTAAGAGGAGCGATTTTTTTGACGCCGAGTGTAGTTGAAAACCCATCAGATGATTACGTATCACCAAATTTTCCTGAAGAACTTGTCGAAGGAAATAGCGGCATCTTCTATACTGAAAAGAAAAACTCTACAGCCCAGGTCGAAAATGATCCTATTGTAAATAAAAAGCCTGAAACGTCCAATGAATCTCAAATCCGTGACCGAAAATGCAAAAAAAAAATTAACTTTGACAAAATATACCTAGATTTTATTGATCAAGAAGACGCTGATACGCTGTTGCTGAATGAAGCTTTTCCTTCTGAAGATTCAAGTTGGAGCGGCGATGTTTCTTCTGATGAATCATCATCGAAAGGGAAAAAGAAACAATGTAAACTAACCCAAAAGAAAAAGAAGAAGCAGAAAAAAAGTAAAACGCTGAAAATAGCTACAGAAGAACAAAACAAAACCGAAGGCGTTCTGACTCAAAAACCTAAAAATAAGAAGAAAATTAGTAGAGACAACCAAAGAAAACGTAATTCGGGACAGTCCTATACCAACAAGAAAGGTGAACAGGTTGTGGCTAAGACCATGAAACCTAACCCATGTATTAACATCGATTGTAAACGGAAGTGTGGAGAAATAACAGAAGAAAGGCGGAAAGGCCTTTTTAATTACTTTTGGAATCTTAGTAGCGCTCAACGCCAAAAAGATTGGATCTCACAATGTGCCATAAAAAAACAAATAAAAACTCATACTACTGACAAAGGTGAATCATCTAGAAGAAATGTCACTTACGCTTATTATATAAATGAAGGGGATGGTAGAAGGCAAGTCTGTCAGAAATTCCTGATAAATACAATAGACATAACGCAACGGTTTCTATTATATACATTAGATAATGCAGTTGAGGGATTTGCTAAATCTGACGGAAGAAAACTTAACGGTGGTACCAACAAAACTACAGAAGATGTCTTAAGTCACGCTAAAACATTTTTGGCATCTTTACCACTCGTACCATCGCATTATTGCAGGAAAGATTCATCTCGCCTTTACTTACCTGAAGAATTTAAAAACATTTCAAATTTATATCGCATTTATGCATCAAATTGTGACACTAATAACATAAAGAGTATGTCATTTAAAGTATTTTCAAATTGGTTTAAAGCTAATTATAATATTGGATTTCATATCCCTAAAAAAGATAAGTGCATGACATGCATGGCGAGATCGTTTGACGTGAGAAATGAACAAGAAATTATAAAAATGGAGCAACATCTACAAGAAAAGGAAGAATCTTACAAAAGATTTAAATGCCACCAGGACCTTAATGGCATAGATCCCAGTGTGATATGCGCAAGTTTTGACATGCAAAAGGTGTTAAATACACCGTATGGTGATAATATGGCATTGTATTATTCCAGAAAAATTGCAGTTTATAATCTAACAATTTACGAAAGTAAAACACAAGCAGGGTTTTGTAATTTATGGACCGAATCTGATGCTCATCGTGGAGCAAACGAAATTGCAACGTGTTTATATAATTTTATTCAAGAAGTAGACGCCCGGGAAAGTATTCAAAAAGTTTTGCTTTACTCTGACTCATGCTTCGGGCAAAACAAAAATAAAACAATTCTGGCCATGTTAAGGTATATTTTGTCGAAGTGCCAAAACGTAAATACAATACAAATGAATTACTTGATACCAGGGCATACTTATATGCCGGTAGACAGTATGCACGCGACGATTGAGCGTGCTGTTAAGAAGACGACGATATGGGCGCCATCAGCATGGCCGACGGTAATCCAGATGGCTCGTAAAAATCCGGGCCCGTATAAAGTTACTGTTTTGGAGGGTCATGACTTTTTGGGCTTTGAAGACATTTTAAACAAAACCTTCAAAAAAAACCAAAAAAATTTTCAAATATCTAAATTATGTATTGCTACATTTAGAAAGTCACACCCCAACATAATGTTTATAAAAAATTCTATGTTGCCGAATGCCGAAACTGTAGAAATCAATTTGTGTAGCTTAAATGACGCTCAACCCAAGGTTTGTCTTTATCCTGAAAAACTTCCTGTTTCGATACAAAAATACAATGATTTAAAAAAACTGGTAGACAAATTAATTATACCTAGAGTACATGCGCATGAATATCTAGGTCTAAAACGAGATAAAAAAACTCAAGATATATTAATAGACACTGACGAAGAAGAATAAAAGGCTTCTTTTATAATAAAATTATTATAAGTATAATTTTCTTCTATTATCTCCATAATAGGTACAGATTGTCATAAAACAACTTTTTTTATTAATAAATAAAATTTAATAAAATACCTATTTTTTATTTCATTATAATATTTGATTTATACCTTGCTTTGTACCTACATAAGAAAATTAATGTAATGTTTACTAACCTTCTTTATTCATTGCTGTTTGTTACATTTTTACTCCTTATCCTCCTGTTAATGGTATTTTCTAATAAATCTGTTGAGTATTTCATTTGCAACACAAAAGCTGCTTAAGTTTTAAACTTTTTTATCATTGATGTTGGGGTTAATGGTTACTAAAAACAACATTTAGTTTTCTTTATTTACATACAGCATTTCCTTATAAGTTTCATTTTATTTGTTTCAAAGATACATTGAAATTCAACACTTCAACTTAAAATTATAATGAATTACATCAAATTTTAAATGGTCTTCTTTTTAAATTCATTACATACATCACAATAGCTGCCTTTTTATTTATTGACATTTTGCCGAGTCCTATGTTTTCACTCTATAGATACAGCAAAATTGCGGTGTATGTTTGAAAATTCAATTGCTGTAACTAGTGAAAAACATAGGTTATAGTAACCTCAGATAGTAAACTCTAATCGCATAATAAGTTATCATTTAAAACAATATTTAGCCACACAAAGACATTTCTCTGCATGTTCATTTAAGAGGTATGAATTTTTTAAATATGATTTAGCCTCCCACGTAAACCTCGTTTTTCGTTATACTACAAGATTGCTTTCCAGCGTCGATATAGAGGGAATTCTAGTTCTAGCTGGTCTCATGGGTATAGAACTCAAACACCCGAATAGTGAATTTTTGTACCTATCTTGATTATTCAATTAATAAACAAAAATATGTTAACAATCTATCTACTTTTATTTACCGACTTACCTTAGTGTTAAAAATAATTTTTGTTCAGGTGAGATTATACGATTTCCGAAAATGTTAGATTCCAGATTACTTCTAATTTTCTGTAAAACATAATCGAATGTCTCTATACTCATTCTTGTGTAATTGTAGAACTTTCTTGAATGACAACGTAGCTCGTAATAAAGTGTAGAAAATTCTCCCAAACTGCGTCTTCGCTGATTTATTGGATGAACACCATCTCTGGGTAATAAAAATTCTCTCATTAGGAGACTGGGCTCCAATAGTTCTCTTCGACGTGAATTCATGTTTATCACAACACTGCGTGAGCGCGACTGCGCGGAAGTTTGTTTCGTACACACGCAAGACACCGCTATCTCTTCGCCCCGCGCCGCACCGCCCCGCCCCGCCGCCGCTCCGCCGTCGCCCGTTTCGTACCCGCAGACTAAAACAATTATAATAATTGCTTTTTTTGTTCTAGATGCCTAGACAACGCAAACGAAAAACCTCTAGAGGTGAGTGTGAAATAACTCACTACAAAAATGCTTATGAAGAACTTAAAAAAGGGACTTCCTTACGAAAAGCTGCAGAAATGTTTGGAGTTCACCACTCTTCTCTTCTGCGATACAAGAAAAAAAAAGATGCAGCTGCTGAAGAAGGTAACGAGGCTGATGTTTCTATGGGGTATGTAGCCCACAACCGAGTATTTACCCCTGACCAGGAAATTCACCTGTCAAATTATTTAATCCGCTGTGCGGATATCTACTTTGGTCTATTAGTCAAAGAGGTAAGAAAATTAGCATTTGAGCTTGCCATCAAATATAACTAAAAAATACCATCTACGTGGACTGAAAATGAGACCGCTGGAGAAGAGTGGTTTCGCTCCTTTATGAGAAGAAATGTGAAACTATCGGTGCGTACAGCCCAGGCAACAAGTCTCTCCAGGGCAACACGTTTTAATAAGAACAACGTAAATGCTTTTTATGATAATTTGCAAATTGTTCTTGACCGTGACCACTTTGAACCGCAAGATATCTACAATGTTGATGAGACAGGCGTAACAACTGTACAGAAGCCCGACAAAGTCGTGGCAAGGCGTGGAACACGACAGGTGGGAGCGGTCACCTCTGCAGAACGTGGCACTTTAGTCACATTAGCCTTTGCTGCCAACGCGTTGGGTAATGCCATTCCCCCAATGTTTGTGTTTCCAAGGGTTCGATACCAGGATCATTTTATAAGAGATGGTCCAATGGGTTCAATAGGAACTGCCAACCCATCAGGTTGGATGCAAGATGAACTATTCGTCGAGTTTCTGAAACATTTCAAGAAGCATTCGAGTGCCTCTACATGTCATAAAGTACTGCTTGTTCTTGAAAACCACTCTTCCCACATCCACATAAATTCTCTGGATTTTTGCAAAGAAAATGGTATCGTATTACTTTCATTTCCACCCCACTGCTCCCACAAATTGCAGCCTTTAGATAGATCTGTTTACGGACCATTGAAAAAAGCCATAAACTCCACCGCTGATGCCTGGATGCGCAACAATCCTGGCAAAACAATGACAATTTATGACATCCCTGGAATAATAAAAACTGCGATGCCACTTGCTCTCACACAATCAAATATTCAAGCTGGGTTCCGAAAAACAGGAATATACCCCTTCAATCGTAATATATTCCAAGATCTAGATTTTGCCCCATCATTCGTGACAGACAGACCAAACCCAAATGATTTGGTAGAAGAAGTGGTTACAACTGCATCAGCGCAGGACACTATACCTGCACCAGAAAACGTGGTTGTGTTAGCGGCTGAAGAACAATCTTCAATACGGCCATCCTCTTTGTCGAACGAAGCTCTTATCTATGAAAACATTCCACAAAACTTTGATGACTCAATGACGCCGCTTACACAAAGTGGTGTAAATGTTCACCTACAGATGCAAGACAGGACAATCAGCACAGAATCGATTATACCCCCCACTACAGATCCTACTACATTACAGAGTCACATCAGACATCAATCACCCAAACCATCTACAAGTAAACAACAACCCATGTTTTCACCAGAAGAAATAAGGCCTTATCCAAAAGCTGCCCCCCGAAAAATCACAAATAGAGGTCGCATTACAAAAAAATCTACTATTTATACTTTATACAGACACTCCGGAAAAAGAAGCTGTAAGAAAAGACCATGAAGATAGACAGAAACGATTAAATACCAAGCATGTAAAGAAACCGATATTTGAAGACAGTAAAGCAAAGAAGTCCAAAGGTAAAGCAAAGAAAAAGGCCGATACACCAGCTTCATCAGAAGAAGATGAATATTTTTGTCTTGTATGTGTGGGAGCATTCACAGAGAGTAGATCCGGAGAAAAATGGGTGCAATGTCAAGGGGTCTGCAAAATGTGGTCTCACTTAGAGTGCACTGATGGTGGGCAATACTACGTCTGTCACAACTGTGACGAGTCTGAGTCTTTAATTTTGTTTCACAAACATTTTTTCAGTTTTAGTTATCGACGGCTGTTAAGTTGGTTTATGTTCCTCCTAATTTAAGTTTTTGTAAACTGATTAATAGTTATTTTTTTTATTATAAAGATTTATTGTTATTATGTTAGTTTAAATCAGAGCAGCAGAGCTCTTTTATTTTATCTTGTTAAATGACCTTAGAGCAGAGCTATTTTGGGTTTAAATAGCTAGTTGAAATAAGAATATCACAGCTGTTTTTATGATAATTGGTGTTAAATCACGTAAGACTTAAATTGTTAAGACTGATAAAAATGCCACACTAGATTAAAACTTGTTTTGGTTGATTATTAATAAACAAAATAATGATTAAATATTATATTTGTGTGTTTCAATTGACCCCCATCACTGTTTCAACCGCCCTTGGTATGGGTACGGTTGAAACAGATTCTCATCTTTCTTATAAACTCCTATAATATAAAAACTATTGCAGGTAAGCCTCCAGTTCATTATGTACTTTAAGACAAAAGCCTACTCTCTCACTTTAAGTGTTTCGTTTGTAATTATGTTGCATATTGGCAGTTCTATCGGCATTTATCTTGAAATTGTTTCAACCGTACCCAGTCTCCCCTACTTTGTTACTGTATTTGTATAATTTAATGAGGTTTAAAGTAAAAAAGGTGTTATGTTAAAAATATTCATTCATATGAGTAAAAGATTAAGTATACAAATCTGTAACCTACTGAGCCAATCTTGAGAACGTACCTACTTTTAGCTAGTACAAAAATAAATTAAATATAAATACCAGACCATTTATGGATCATCATAGTCAAAATACCTATCTGGGGAAAAATAAAATAATACAATATAACTTTATTCAAAGTTCATTTATTAAATGTGCGGGACCGTAACAACGAATATATGAATATAAATCATATTAATGATTCGTTGTTACGGCCCCATCTCTGCGGCCGGTCTCTCGCCTTGATTTTCAACGCGCGGAGCTCCGCAGACATTTTAATATTAATCGGCGGCGTTGGCGGCTTTGGCGGCGGCATCATGGGTAATGTCGGCCGCGGAGCTTGTACGTGCCGCCACCTCGCAGCCCACAGCCGCCGATCAGCTAGCCCTTGCCGGGCTGTTTGGATTTTTCTGCTGAAAATAAAACGTTTTTTTTTAAATACCGACAAAAACAAAATTCATCATCATCATCATCATCATCAGCTCATTTTATGTCCCCACTGCTGGGGCACGAGCCTTCCCTATAGATGGATAGGGAGAACGGGCCATAAACCACCACGCGGGCCCAGTGCGGATTGGTGGTTGTTAACGACTGCTAATGCAGCCGGGACCAACGGCTTTACGTGCCTTCCGAAGCACGGAGGAGCTCGAGATGATAAAGTTTTGGTCACCCATCCGATGACCGGCCTTTGCGAAAGTTACTTAACCTTAGCAATCGCAGACCGGGCGCGTTAATCACTGCGCCATCGAGCTCCTCATCGAGCTCTCATCGAGCTCCTCTCAAAAACAAAATTATCGTAACCTAAATCAGTAAAATATGTAGGTAGTTACCTCTTTTTGGGCCTTTGCCACAACCACAACAGCGCCGCTCGCGCTCCCACCACGGTCGCCGCCGCTGCAGTCGATATGCAGATTAGCCTAAATCAAACAGCATAATTAATGGCCTCTGAATCTGTTTGAGTTTTTGTAAAAAATTAAAGCTGGCAAAATATACATCCTTTTGATTTATAACTTAACTTTTGACATTAATTAACTTAGGTCGAACCTCAGAATAATAACTAAAGTAATAGAAACCGGACTAAAATAGCAACACAAATTCATCAGTTTGCACTATTCTAACGAATGAACCTATGTGATATGTTGGAAAGAGATCGATTGTCCATTTTCTTTCGTTATTTCGAATGTGTCACCAGATTTGTGACGTCAATTTTGAGGTAATGTGGTGACTTTATCGACTTTATTATCGATCTAAATAATTGAAAACAACAACATAGTATTTCTTTTGTCACTATATTTATTAAACATAAATTATGTTAATTTGACAATAAATACACAATAATACAACCCAAACCATCAATTGCACTATCAAACAGCAAACTCATTGAAAAGCAACCTACTGGCATTAAGTTTTTAAATAACTAATTTAATTACAATGGTCGGTATTCATCAAAATACTGTAAAGATTTTCATTTTTTTCCTTAATCGAGATACTCGTTTAATTAGAGTGTTAATCTTGCGAAAGCGCCGTTTAGATATCATTTTTTTTTTTTTTTTTTTTTCTATTAGAAGGAGGCAAACGAGCAGGCGGGTCACCTGATGGAAAGCAATCACCGCCGCCCATGGACACCCGCAAAACCAGAGGAATCACAGATGCGTTGCCGGCCTTTAAGGAAGGAATAGGCTCGTTTCTTGAAGATTCCTAAGTCATATTGGTCCGGAAATACCGCTGCTGAGAGCTGGTTCCACAGCACTGTAGTTCGTGGTAAAAAATTACGTGAGAAACGCACAGTAGTAGATCGCCATCCATCAAGATGGTGTGGATGGAAAGACAGTCGATTGCTTGTAGTGCGGTGAAGGAAATCAGCGGCAGGGATCAAACCGAACAATTCCTCAGAGCACTCCCCATAATAAAGGCGATAAAATATACAGAGAGATGCAACGTCTCTCCGAAGGGCCAGTGGATCGAGCCGACCAGAGGTTACCACGTCGCCGACAACTCGAGCAGCTCTGCGTTGAATGCGGTCAAATGGGAGGAGTTGGTACTGGGGCGCTCCAGCCCAAAGATGGGAACAGTATTCCATATGAGGCCTGACCTGTGCTTTGTAAAGCTGTAAGCGAAGGGTCGGCGTGAAATACTGTCCCGCTCTATTGAGCACACCCAGCTTTTCGAAGCTAATTTAGCTTTACCTTCCAAATGACTGCGAAATTGAACGTCACTCGAAATATCGACGCCAAGGATTCCAATGGCCGGTTTGGTATCAAGCGGAGCTCCTTCAAAGTTTAGAGATAAGACGAAGGGATGTTTTTTAGCGGTGAACACGCAAACTTGTGTTTTGGAAAGGTTAAAATGGACTAGATTAAGTCGGCCCCAATTCGAGACATGACTTAACATGTTCTCAGTGTCAGTCACAAGTTTATTCCGGTTCTCGATGACGCTTTCCAGAGAAATATTAGTACGTCCGGTGTAAAGCGTATCCCCAGTACTGTCGTCTGCATAGCAATGAATGCAGTTGTTATGCAACATGTCATTGATATGCAGAAGAAACAGTGTAGGCGACAGCACACACCCCTGCGGGACTCCAGCATTCACGGGCTTCAGGTCAGAGCATGATCCGTCAACTACGACTTTGATGCTACGCCCAGAAAGAAAGCTGGCGACCCACGCACACAATTTCTCAGGGAGCCCGTATGATGGAAGTTTCGAGAGAAGAGCCCTGTGCCATACCCTGTCGAAGGCTTTCGCTATGTCCAAGCTAACTGCCAGTGCCTCCCCTTTCCTCTCGACTGCCTCCGCCCATCGGTGAGTGAGGTACACTAAAAGATCACCAGCCGAACGACCGCGGCGAAAACCGTACTGGCGATCGCTTAGTAGTTGATTCTCTTCTAGGTACCTCAAGAGCTGGCAGTTTGTAATGGACTCCATTACTTTGGAGAGCAAAGAGGTGATGGCTATAGGCCTGTAGTTGGACGGATCTGAGCGATCACCTTTTTTGGGAATCGGGTGGACAAGGGCTGTCTTCCAAGAACTCGGGACAACGCCAGTCGTGTAAGAGAGCCGGAAGAGGCGCGTTAGAACCGGCGCCAACTCAGGAGCACACGAACGAAGCACAATGGGAGGGACTGCATCAGGCCCACTCGACTTATGAATGTCAAGGGAAAAAAGAGCCTTACGAACTGACCTTTGCAGGAACCGAACGTTTGGCATAGAACAAGCGCAATGCGGTATTGTTGGTGGCGAGTTTTCCCCATCGTCCAAGGTCGAGTTTGATGCGAAAAGAGTATCCAAGAGATCAGCTTTCTCTTTTGCAGTATGGGCAAGGCAATCATCGGTCTTGTGCAGTGGTGGAAGTGACGGTCGATAGAAATTCCCCAAGACAGCCATTCCAGCCATTTCGCATCTTTCAAGTTTTACTTCTAACAATCTTATTCTTCTAATATTTTCATTTTCTGGATTTGTTATTGTTGCCAACTATGCCAAGGAAAATCATAATTAATAAATTACATGATAACTCTTTTAAAAAAATTCAAAATAAAGACTCATTTAATTTTAAGTTATGTCATAAAATCATGTCATAAAAATAAATCTCGTAAAGTAACAATTTTCGCGGAACATAACACTGTTGTTAATATAAGATAATAACAGAAGCCGTAATCTGGAATAGTGTTTCGAGCAAATCATACTGATATTTCATCAATTCTACTAACACCCTAGCTTTAATATTTTAGCTATAAAATTTGTACTGTATAATTATAAAGTATGATTAAAAATACCCATATCGTTTTTTCTGATCCATTCATAGTAATGAACAACGTAGGAACCGCATCTTCTCGAAGTCGTCTCCATTTCGTAACGTCTCCACTTACAAAGGAATCGGAGCTAAAATGCCTTGAGCAGATGCGGTTATGTCGTTTTGGTTTCCAGGTTGGTCTACCAATACGTATAGGCCAATTGTTTTTTTTCTTTCATCTTTTGGAAATCTGGAAATTAAAAGTATCGAATATCGATATATAAAAGAATGCACATTGTTTACGTCACTAAAGATGACAAAGAATGCCTGAGAGCATTTCTTATTTATCGCTAAAACAGCTTTTAAAATAGACTTTACGACTGGTTTTCGCTAGAAAGTGGTACTACCAAATTTAATTTGTATTTATATTTGCTTATCAGCTCACATTCTATAAAAAATAAGTTGAAACTTACCGATGGAAAGTCAATAGTTCTTGAATATTTTCTTTCTTGTTTGAATGGGACCTGCAGCCCCTAATTACGCAGGGCATTGTGCCGCACACTCCACACATTCACAAATTAACAGTAAATATATGAAATAGCGTCATTTATCAACATAAATAGTGAAAATTCGGTAAATATTCAAACGGAGTATGACCACTAGTTTGACATTTTCCATAATGATTATGCGAACAAGTCAAAAATATCTAAAACGAACTGTCAGCTTTTAAATCAATGTACTTCTGAATTTGGCCGAGGCTTGGCCGGGCAATAGGACTCAGGGACTCAATTTTCTGATGACCGTTTGACATAACAATACAAAAAATAAAAACTAAGTGTCAACCATTTGTCCCAGTCCAACCTCCTTTTCTAGCCATAAGATAGAACGGAACTAAACATAGTTGCACGATTTTTATTTTAGCCATCCTTCTATAGCTTTAGTTATTGTTCTGAGGGTCGAACGAACCAGCTGAAACTTTTTTTTTTTTTCCTTTAGTTGATGGCTTCGTGCGATTAGCACATTTAGCCAGTGTCAAAGTATTTTTTCTTACAAGTAATACATAAATATACAAATCCTTCCAGTACGTACATAATAATGATGAATGATAATAGAAATGAGAAGTGAGAAATGATATACCCCCCAACCCTTCGAGTATCTCAGTAAAGATGTGGGGCTTTACTAAGTCCTCGGGCAGACTTCTTGAGAGAATTTAAAAAGTGAAGTTGCAGTTTTGTTTCATTTGCCAACACTCATGCACACTCACGAAGACTTAACGGTTAATAATCCACCATTATTTCACATTCATATTTGATATATCACAAATTTTAGAAAATAAAACAAAATCGCAGACATGACTCTTCTTTACTTTCCCGCCAAGAAGTCAAACTGAAACTTTGTTTGCACGTTTTTTTGTTTATTTCTTTACACGCTAAGAAAAAAAGGGATTTAGTCCATACAGCTTTGGTTTTCAGTTTAATAGGGGATGGATGATTGGTATATGACCGCAGAGTCCCTGGCAAGCCCCAGACCAACGTTGTTTCAACAAAATTAAGGTATTTTTGTAATAAAGATATTTTAATGCGGCGATAACGTGTGCCAATACAGGGCGCTTTGAAGTTACCTTTTTAATTAAATTTAAAGAAATTGCTACTGCTGCCATCTAGTGGCATCTATCGAAAATTTCTACAAGGTCGATGTTTCGTCATGAAAGAACGTTCTACCCAAACATTGTGCTGCCCTCTAGTGAAAGGGGAAGCACAATGTTTGGGTAGAAGCTTCTCTTATCTCCCGATAGATGTGTAGCTCTTTACGTTTTCTAAATCGCGCTATCGAAATTTCTCGCCCTGACTATATATACCAAACAATATTTTTGTATGGTATGATTATGTAAATAACAATTATTTAATTTATATACTTATGAATTTATAATGTAAATTGTAAATATGTAAATAGAAATAATGAGATCATAATTTTTTAGATACCGGTTGGGCCGCCGCCAACCGGTACGTAAACTACGAAAATACCAATATACTACGGTACCTACGCTAAAAGAAACATCCTTCACTAAGCGTTTAATTAGTAAGAGATAATTTGAATCTTGAACTTCTAATAGTTCTAATAGGTACATATTTTTATACATATTCTAATTTATTAATCTAATCTATTATCTAAAAAAAATAAAAAATAAAAATAAAAATAAATAAATAAATAAATCTAATTAATTAAATTCTAATCTAAATTAGACAAGACAGGTAATAAATATGAGACAAGTAAAATAAATAAAATAATGATCATCGAAGCACCTATGTAAACACTTATTATTTTGCATCGATGTGTATGACGTCACATCGCGACTAACCGATCGCCTTGACTTCGTGTGTGGTTTATGACGTCATCTTGTCGTTTCGTGCCGCCTATGAAAGCAATATCGAAAGCTATAGCCTTTAGCTTTTGATATTGCTTTCATAGGCGGTGCGAGGTGGCAAGATAACGTCAAAAACTATACGCGTAGTTAAAGCGATCGGTTAGGCGGTCGAAGGGCAGGGTACCAAAAACATAGTGCTGAGAAAACTTAATCAGCGAGTGTCGATTTTCCAAATAAAAAACTGATATTTTAGTTTTATTACATCGAATTTACTTATACGTCAGTCTTTGATATATTGCAAGGTAACAAAAAAAACATTTTATTTCATATTTTTATCGTACTAATTGTATCTGAAGCAAATTAATAATAAAAATTCGAATATTTGTTGTACACATTGGCACAACGCTACCTGTGACGTTAGTGTTGGCATGTACCGACGTTGGCTAATTGGACCGTCACATTAAATTGTGTGTTTACGAAAAAATATGTTTTAATTTATTTTGAATAATATAATGCCATTATGTCTAGTGGTTTTGGTGAAAAAATATCTACAAGGCTTTTTTTCTTCATGTTCTGAAAACAATAATCTTATTGGTATAATACTGATTTTTGCATTGCATTTTTGCGACGTCAGTTGCCGACAGTGGCGTATGGGACACTTTTTTCTTTTGACGTCGTATACCGACGTTGGCGGTGAAAAGGAATCACGTTTCGCGCGTAGCCCGCACAGGCGTAACGTCGGCAATTATACACGCCATACGTGTTTTGCCGCACAGCTGTGGGGAAAAATCACGCACACACCTAGCGCGTATCCCGCACAGGCGTAACGTCAGCACTAACACGCCGTACGTGTTTTGCCGCATAGCCGTAGGGATAAATCGGGCACACGCCTAGCGTGTGTGAGCCGTACTCGCGTCGCGTCACGAAAAACACGCTTAACGTGTTTTCAGCAGTCAACGTGTCTGATTTTATTTATGAAAAACATTGCTTTTATACTGTTTCTAAACAAAGGAAAATATTAAAGTAATTAATAGTAAAAATGGACTTTGTTCAATCATATGACAATACGTGCTGTTTCAAGGTAACATGATTTGTGTAATTAATTTATATGGAACATAATATTGAGTTACAATATTAAGTGTGAGTCATTTCCATATGATGTTAAGTGGCGCACTCCACTACACTTATCCCATTTAGACCTTCTCCGTACTTCTGGAATTCTAACAAAAACTTTACTTCCATACATTTTAAAATTTTTAACAGATGGCTTTCTTTTCAAAAATATTTCATATGGCGTTTTCCTCTCAATAGTATTAGTCAAAGTTCTGTTCTTAAGATAAGCTGCGGTTTTAATTGCTTCTGGCCAAAATTTTCTTTCCACCTTTGCTTCTGATAAAAGACATCTACCCATATCCATTAATGTACGATTGTATCGCTCTGCTGTTCCATTTAATTCATGAACGTATGCTGGACAAGGTTTTATTATTATTCCTTTCTCTTTTGCAAACTGAAAAACTCTTGCATTCATGTACTCTTTTCCATTGTCACATCGCAGTTCCTTTATCATTCTTCCTGTCAAGTTCTGTACCTCATTCACATATTGCATCAAGTAGCCATATACCTCATCTTTTGATTTTATGCAATAAACTTTAACCAATTTGCTGTAATCATCTATAAAGCTCAAAAATATTTTTCTCCATGATATCCTGTTGTCTGATGAGGTCCATTTAAATCTGTATGTACAATATCTAATATCGCCTCTGCCCTTCGTCGATTATTATGAAACGGTTAGTTATGCATTTTATTTTCAATACATATAGCACATTTTAAATATTTGTATTCAATATTTTTTGGTAATCCTTCTAAAGATTCATTTTTACACATTAATTCCAAATTATTAAAACTTATATGACCCAATGTACGATGTAATTTTTCTTTCACTGTCATATCCTTTCTACTTATGTTCGCTTGCAATATTTCTTCATTCATGTAACTTTTCATCTTATATAATCTTTCATCCTTAATAGCAACTGCTATAATCTTTCCATAATTATTGTAAATTTTTGACACTCTCCCGCTTGAAACAATTGAATGTTTTTCTGTGATTAATATAATAACTCAATAAATTTGCTTTCATTTGTTTTACATAGAAAATATTTGTCAGGGTTATTTCAGATTTTTGTCCATATACTAAGAAACTTGTTTTAATATTACCAACTTTTGTAGCTTCTAATATTGTTCCATCACCAATTTTTACTTTGACAGGTTTATTTAATATCTCACAGGTATCGAAGTACTTATCAGTATTGATAATATGGTCTGTACATCCACTGTCAATTAACCATTCTATTTCACCTTTCTTTAGCTTGTCATCTTCACTCATTGTGTAAGTATTATTTGCGATAGTAGTATGAAAACTCATCATCATCATTTGCGATAGTAGTATGAAAACTGTTACCTTGACTCTCATTACTATTATGGTGATAATTTTGTCGTCCTCTACCTCTAGATGAACTCCGTCCTCGATAATTAGAAAATCCACGTCCCTGATTATTAAAGTATCCACGTCCTTGATTAAAGTATCCACGTCCTTGATTGTTAAAGTATCCACGTCCTTGATTGTTAAAGAATCCACGTCCTCGACCACGGTTTACATTTTCAGATTTACAGTCTCTTCTTAAGTGGCCAGGTTTTCCACAATCAAAACAATTATAATTAAGACGGCTTGGCGTCTGCATTAAAAACATTTGATGTGTCATTGTTTGACGTTTCACTCACATTTTCCGTTTTTTTAAGTTTTATTTTGCTCTTTAAATAGTCAACTGTTCTTTCTTCCTCCGGCAAGACATCAATTAAATCACCTATGTAGCTGTAACTTTCAGGTAGTGCTTTTAACATGTAATTTAGTTTTTCCGTTTCTGAAATCATTGCCCCTGTTTGTTTTAGCTCATTCACAGCCTTTTCAAAGTTATCGAAAAATAAAGATACCTCAGAATAATTTTTCAACTTGACATTTTCTAGGTTATGGCGGCACACTATTTGCAAGGCTGTAGACTTTTTTATATACATCTCATCAAACTTTTGAATTAATTCGTAGGCTGAATCGAGTTCGCTTATGTATTCTAACTGCTTGTTGGTTATTGCACTGTAAATGTAATTTGTTGCTTGGACATCCTTTTCGTCCCACTTTTCGTCATCGGTTGCAATTTTCGCTCTCGTTACAACATCCTTGCACTTTTTGTACTGCAAAAACTTGAGCATTCGTATTTTCCAATTACTATAATCTGCTCCATCAAAAATTGGAATATTTAAATCACTATTTCTAGCCGCCATCATGGCCGCGATGCTTGACCTCTAAGAATTTGCAAATCTTATAAACTTTCTTAATTACGTTTTATTTTTTGAAACTTTTCAACTACGCTCTGCTACCAAATTAATGTAATGAATTAAAATACTTTACTTAATGATAACTTGACTTTTATTTCTATTTATATTACTTATTAGCACATAACACATCACATCGAGAATCGCCATATTACACGAATGAAAGAGACAGCACACACAGTGTTGCCAATATAAAGGTATGATAATACTAACATCTACAATGCCCACTACTGGACTGGGGCAAACCCAAGATTGGTGCGCCCGGACCATTTTCAACATAGGTTCAGTGTTAATGTGTGGGCTGTACTATTTGGAAACCAACTCCTCGGTCCAGTTTTTCTAGACCTTGTGTTTGTCGGAACGTTTATAAGAGGGCCAACCTTTGCGTCCGACAACAAGGGGGCCACTTCCAGCAGTTGCTATAAGTGATTATTTTTTTATTTGATTTGTAAATAATAACTTTGTATATAATTTTATTTTTTACAGTCAGCTACACATCATCTGAGACAAAACTGTCAAACTTCTTCAAATGATTTTAAACATTACCTCCAACACATTAAGGTCAAAAATTAACTAAAAAAATTAACAGTTTGGTAATAGGTTGATGTGTAGCCGATAATATATGAACTTGAAGATAATAAATGAACTTTCAGCCTTTAAACACGCCAAGTAAGTGTAAGCTATTTTATCTAAAATAAAAACGAATATTTTGAATAAATGGTTTTACATTAACTTGCCAGTCCAAAGCCTGGAGAAGTTTGATGGGAGGTATGAAAAGATGAAATAATTGGTCAATATTAATAAATTGTAACGCCATGATGGACCAATCAGCGCTCGCCATGAAAGCCCGCCATTGCCCGCCAATGCCAAGCTGCCACGTCACTTCCCCCCCTCTACCGCGCCAAGCCAGCGAGCCCGCCATGCCGTGGGGAGGAAGCTATAAACGTCTCTGCCGGCCTCATCTGGGTCTTTTTCGTCTGCTGACCACTTGTCAAGAGGAAACTCTGTCCAATTCATCATTCAGATTGAAGATTAAAAATACAACTTATAATCATTACCATCTGCTTTATTATTTGTTCGCCCTTCTGTTTCAATCAGAAGTGGGATACATAATAAAAGATGAAGCGCAACCAAGAGGGTGATTTTGTACGACCGCCAGGTTGGGTACACCCATCTCCACCCACAAGCAATCTCGACACCATGAACGAGCAATATGAACGCAAAGCTTCATTGTCACCACCACCCGCAAAAAAAATGCTCAGAGATTTACTAGAAAACGAGATTGGCAGAGCAATACTAGATCTAAGCGCAACCCCAACGTTCACAAGAGTCAAGGAACACCGAGCGGCGTCTCTCATTCCCGAATTTGACCCTGATAATGAAGACTGCACGGTAACAGCGTGGCTCCGAAAAATTGATCATCTTGGTGAAATCTACGATTGGGACCAGAAGACTAAATCGTTTCACCTTCAAGACAAACTTAGAGGTCAAGCTAGGAAATGGTACAACAGGCTCGAGTCCTACGATTACACTTGGAGCGACTGGAAGACTATGCTACTGCGCGCATTCCCAAGACATCGTGACTATTTTAACATGCTTGAAGAAATGATGCAGAGACGGAAACTACCTAGTGAAACCATGACCAAGTACTACCACGACAAGATAGCCATGTGCTTTCGCTGCAAGTTGTCCGATGCTGCGAGCGTATCCTGCGTTATTCGCGGCCTGCCTCAACCGATACAACCTAATGCAAGAGCATTTCAATGCGAGCGCCCCGATGAGCTGTACGAAGGTTTCCTATCCGCATTTGATGATTATCGTGCACCTATTTCAGATGCACGTACGCACAACAAAGATTTCAATAGATCGCCGCTCGATAAGAAGATAAGTACTGTCAATCCTGATACTGACCCCTGTCCCCGCTGCAAAAAAACAGGCCACATGTTACGTAACTGCACTCTTCCCGATTTGCGCAGTTGCTTCAAATGTGGAAAACAGGGTCACATTGCAACTCGATGTCAATCAAATATGGCAAACACATCTGCGGGTCGTAACGATAACATAAAGGAGATAAAGATGTTGCAAAGTTACAACGATGTTTACAACGATGTTTACAACGATGTTATAAGAAAACTGCGAAGGTAGATGGCATTTTTGTGAAATCTTATATAGACACTGGAAGCCAAGTTAACATTTTAACTACTAAGGTCGCGGATCTGCTAGAACTACAAGTTAAGCCTACAAATATAACTCTAAAAGGTTTTTCTGGTGGGCTGGTCACTAGCCGCGGAGAAGTGGAGTTCCATCTCGAAATCGACGACGCACAGCTACGCTGCACCGCACAAATGGTAGATGTCGACATGCAAATCATCAGCTTACTAATAGGACAGCCAGTGATCAACAGCGAAGGCATGTCCTTGGTTGTCAGTAATGGAACTGTCACATTCAAGCAAGAACAATCATCGTTTCCGAACTACATGGATGTCGTAGAAGAATGCAACCGGTTCAAAGTGGTAACTTCTTCAAAAGAGCGCTTGCCACCAGGAGTTTCTATAATAAAGGTTCAAATTCTAGGCAACAACGCTAACAACGATGTGGCAACCGCGCCGCGGCACTTCGAGCTTCAGGAGCAGTCTTACTCCATCCCGGCAACCTTGCTACGAGGCAGTGAGGGCTACATGAAAATCATCAACACCGGCAACGGGAACATCGTGTGGCCGCCAGGCGAGGTGCTGACACGGGCGGAGAGCTGTGAGGAGCAGCCATTGCAAAGCCAGGTTAGCCATACCAATATTAACTTAGCCATTAAAATGCCAGTGCCTATAAATTGCCTTTCATCTAGTAGTACTGATCATAATGAAACTCTTGAGGGAATAGATGTGGATCAGTTAAAAATAGGGTCGATAAATAAAACAGATCGTAAACGCTTAATTATTTTATTGAATCGTTACAATAGCTGTTTTCAAAAGGTACACATGATTTAGGATGTACAGATTTAGTTCAAATGAAAATCAAAACTACTGCGGATCAGCCTATTCACAGACAGCCGTATAGGTTATCTCACGCTGAGCAGGAAATATTAAGGTCCAAAACAAAAGAACTGTTAAATGCAGGCATAATCAAAGAATCCGAGTCAGATTACGCGTCTCCCGTCTTATTAGTTGAGAAAAAGAACGGTGACTATAGATTATGTGTTGACTATAGAGCGCTTAACGCTATCACTATTAAAGATAGGTATCCATTGCCAAATATAGACGATCAAGTTTCTAAATTAGCAGGCAAAAAGTACTTTACTTGTCTTGACATGGCACAAAGTTACCATCAACTTTTAATGTCACCTGAAGATACACATAAAACTGCCTTTGTCACACCGCAAGGACATTTTGAGTATACCAGAATTCCGTTTGGATTAGCCAATGCACCATCTGTTTTTATGCGTTTGATAAATAAAGTAGTCGAGTCGGTACGTAATAATAACAATGAGCATGAGCTATCTAATTTAGCCTTAAACGGTAATAACGGTTAAACCTACTAAACAAGGTCTCAGGGCCCGCAGCCAGATTGAGAAACTCAACAGGTATTGCCGAAAACTGGAACATAATACGTAACGCTCTTATCAAAAACTTTGCCGACCATCGCGACGAGATCGCTCTTTACAGTGACTTGTCTATGCAAACCCAAGGCTCCAGTTCCCCTCAGAAATTTTACGAGCGCTGCCAAACCATATACAGTACTATAATGACATATCTCTCGCTTCACGAAACTGTCGTCACCACAATCAAGGCAAAACAAGCCAGCCCTCTATCAAAAACTTTCACTGCAATCTTATTAGCGCGGTTTTTAAGACCCTTTTGGGTCTTGAATCCGTTCAATGCGGCCCGAGACTATGGAAAAAGCCCTCGAGTTCGTTCAAGAGGAGCTAAACACTTTATTTATTTATTTATTCATACAAAAATCTTAAAAGCTAATAGATTTTAAATCTAAAGCGCTAAAAAGATTAACAATTATTAAAATGTCAAAGCGCATAGCGCCATCTTGTTTGTGTGTTTGTTTCTCCTATCTCCCGATAGATGACTGTAACGCGGTTAACGTTTTCTGAATCGCGTTAACGGAATTTCACATCCTGCCATATATAACCAAACCAAATTTTTACCTGGCATGATTCTGTAAATACCAATCAATTTATACAATTACATATTTATTACATTAGAATTAGTTATGTAAGGCAGGCTGTATTGTATGCGCCGAGCCCTGCTGCACGCACGGGAGGAGGCACGCGGGAGCCGCGGCACGATAGTTCGCGACACCGCCGCTAGGAGACGGCGCCCGCGCCGGCCGGCGGCGGCGCTCGACGCTTCAATTCAACCAGGCTGTCACCGCGTGAAACGCACGTCCCTCGCCAACGCCCATCCGCCATAGTTTTAACGTAATTTTTTATTATTAATGTAACGTGTAAATCGCGCATTACAAGTCTATTGTTACTATTTATTGTTTTAATTATTGCTCCATTCGGAACAATTGGCGACCGTAGGAAGTATCTGCAAGTTTGGGAAGAAGTACGAGAGAGAAATACGTTCAATCCGAGAGCGTTGCGTTGGCACGGCAAGCGTGACGTGGGATACCTGCCTACGAATTTCAAAAGGGACGCCAGGAATTGCTGTCTTCTGGGGCCTGCAGCGGACTACATCGAGGTTCTTCGGCCGTCTGGAGGTCTAGCCCAAGGAAGTACACCATTTTCCAATCCTTTCTTACCTAATTCCTTCAGAATTGTTTTTATGTCTGTGAAAGCTCCCCTGCACCTCAAGCGTTAGGCACCTATTCCTGATCAAGCTTGCATAAGGGCAGGGCTATTTAGTGCTACACCTATTCACGATTTTTATTGTTTCTGCCTGTAATTTTACTGCACCTCGAGCGTTAGGCACCTATTCCTAATCAAGCTTGCATAAGGGCAGGGCTATTTGTGCTATATTCACGATTTCTATTGTTTCTAAGTTTGTTATTTTATTGCAATTGCCAGCTACTGCGTCTCATTTACAAAAACATTTCAATGTCGTAAAATTACCTGAACCGGCCATCTTGTTAACGTTGCCACGTAATTGCCATCTGTCATAATTTACTTACTGCATTTAACATTAAATAAGATATGCTTATCATTCGTTTGGCTAAAATGCACAACTTTTAAATATTTTGCGCACATCATTCATTTGATAATTCAAATTACTAATTTAATAACCAAACGGGAAATAATTGGACTTTAAGTGTCACTCCCAATTTGTACGATCCAAAATTAGGACCCAAATTAACACATTATTATTCTATAGTTATCGGGCGAGCGGCGCTTACCTAAGCTAAGCGCTGCCGCGGCCGACTCGCTTCACTGTTTCTGCTTGGTTGAGCTCTGCGGCGCAAGGGCTCAGCTTGCTGGACGTGCTGGGTGCTCGGCGGGGGCAGCGTGTAGTGGCAGCAGGCGCGCTTGCGGCTGGTTGTGGAGCCTTCTTCATACGCTTCTCCATACCGGTTAGAATTTATCTACTTACTTCTTACTTCATTGTGTGTGCCTAATTTATTTATTTCAATAATGGATCCGCCTAAAGGGGTGTCTGCGTCTACCGCTGCCGCCTCAGGCGATGAAGTATCCGACTTTGGTAAGTCGGAGCATTGGTATGCTTATTAGAAAGCGAGGCATAATTAAAGGGCGTTTAACTAGATTTACAGAGTATTTAAGTGTATTGCAAAAGATGAAACCCTCTGAAATTTCTAGCGCTAAAAATAAAGAGCTTGAGTTAAGACTCAACAAATTGCAATTATTGTTAAATGAGTTTGATGAGCTACAAAATAGAATTGATTTATTGCATAATGAACCCGCGGAACAAATTAAGGAAAGAGATGCTATTGAAAATCTTTTTTATGCGCACTTGTCTACTGGGCAGGATATTTTAGAGTCTACTCGAGTAAATGTTAAGCCTGTCCTGCATGAGACTGACACTTTGTCCAATTCTATGGCGAGCTGTCAATCAAGCGCATTTAATTCAATTAAACTTCCCACGATAAAACTTCCCACTTTTGATGGGAACTATTTACGTTGGATGGAGTATAGGGATATGTTCGAAGCAATGATAAATAAAAATGACAATATACCTTCTATTAATAAATTCCATTATTTACGTTCGTCATTAGAAGGAAGCGCTAGTGTTGTTATAAAGTCTATAGAATTTACTTCTAAAAATTTTGATATTGCATGGGATCTTTTGTGCAAAAGATACAACAATCCAAACATTTTAATAAATAATCATCTTAAGGCATTATTCAACGTTGAGAGCATATCGAGAGAGTCCCATAGGGCATTAAGATTCCTGTTGGATCATTTTTCAAAGCAATTGCGTGCCCTCGAGTCACTGGGCCAGCCTACAGAAAGTTGGGATGCTTTGATAATATATATGGTTTCGTCTAAATTAGACGATAACACGAGTCGAAAGTGGGAGGAGCACAAGTGCTCTCTTGACAAATTACCTACAATTGAAGAATTTTATTCATTTTTGCGTGGTCGTGCTGACGTACTAGAAACTTCGTTTATTAACCACTCGGAAAATAGACAGGGGTCACGCGAAAATAAACCTAAGTTTAGCAACAATAATTATAAAAATCTTACCGTTTCCGTTGATAAAAATTCTAATTTATTGTGTTGTCAATTATGTAAACAAAGTCATCGCTTATATGAATGCAATAAACTCAAAGAAATGTCTGTCGATGATCGGATTGGTATGATTTCTAAATTGCAATTGTGTAAAAATTGTTTTCGCAGCGGCCACGACGCCTATCATTGTAACTTAAGAACGGGCTGCCGCGTATGTAAGAAAAAACACAATACGCTTTTACATAAACAATTACTCAGTTCCGATGCTACGTATAATGCTAAGATTTCTATGCCGTCCACTTCTTTACAACAAAATACGCAACATGAGGATGGCGTATCGAGCCCACCTGTGTCTTTATCTGTGGCCACCACGGGTCAAGTATTATTGTGCACCGCATTGGTAAACATAGTTTACAATAACAAGACATAACTGTGCGTGCACTGTTGGACACTGGCAGTCAATCATCTTTCATAACTTACGATTTAAAGAGGAAACTGGGGATAATAGGGGAATCAATCGATTCTATTAATGTCAGTGGTATAAATAATGTTGTTTGCAATATAACTGAAAAGTGTAACATTAACATAAAATGCGTTAGCTCTTATGAAGTAAATGTCAATTGTTTAATTATTCCGGCAATTACAATTTTTTGGGGGTTAAAGTTGTCCGCGTCCGTAGGCGAACCCCAAGCTCTTTGTTTTTGGGGTTCATGACTCTAGTTACCCTACACGTGACCCCTGGGCAGTGCCAAATGGACAACAGTTATTCCGGTGGTAGGCTTCGGCCGTGGCTGGTCACCACCCTCCGGACAAAGCCGTGTCGCAAAACGGCTTAAGCCGTGTTCCGCCACGATGTCCGGTGTAGCCAACCAGGAGAATGGGTCTGGGCAGTTGAGGCGCTCTGTGTAATTCACGATCGCAACCGTTACGAATTGCTGATACAACTATGTCGCAAGTAACAACCATCCAACAGGACGACGCTGCGGTGTCCCTGTTCCAGTCGACCTTTCAGGCCCCGCTGCCCATGTCAGGCTCAGCAACTTCAAAGCTGGCAGACCTACCGACCTGCCAAGACTATTCAACCGCGAGAGGGAGCAACCGCGAAATAGCTATTACATCATGGAACACACAGTGTCGCAACTATTTGACAAGTTTTGGGTACACCGTGACCGTCCCTGCGGAAGTGCATAACACCAGAGCACCCGCAAGAGTAACCATCCTCATAGATGGTGCTCTCAATCAGGTGGTGGCGAAGCTGAGCAGCGTGAACGCGACAATGCGCCGTGAATACCTGAGCTCAAGGGGCCGCTACATTACATCAACAGGACTGACATTGTACGAGATGCCCACAAACTGTCTGTGCAGGAGCTCTCCATATTCGGACTCAACGGCTCAGGCGCTGGCAGCGGCAATTGACGAGGGGAGGCTGCTGAACGAGCCGCCACTGGACTTGCCAGGAAGTTCAGAGACCGGCGAGGTGCGAGAAGTGCGTCGCATCCATACAGAAACTCAACATCCTGTTTGCGGCACAGTTGGAACAATGACCGTGACGGCGACTGTGCCTGCGAAGAGCAAGACCGTCTTGGTGCAGCCTCTGCGTGCAGTGCGCACTGTGGCAATGGCCTTTAAAGGTGTGCACCCTGTAAAACCCCCGAAGTCGCCCGCCATGGTGGTAATAGAGTCATATGCATCGAATGGGGACAGGGCAGCCACTCAGCCCTATATCCCCACCACTCGTGGACCTTTGGCGAGGGACATGTCGGCGACCCAGGAATTGGTGGCGTACGCGGCAACTTATAATGTTTCCCACATCGAGACGGCCGTGGCGTTGAGAGGATTACTCTATGCTTATCCTCGTGCGGCAGACGCTTGGAGCCTGGATGCCGTGGACGGGCGCTTTATGCGCCGACAGGACAGAACAACAAGGGAGATGGAACCTGAGTTGGATGCCACTTTGATTCGCGACGCGTTTGGGGTGGGTGGTTTCTCATACAGAGACAAGCCATCCATTGAAGCTCTGATAACATCAACTGAATACGACTATCCATACTTAGTGCAATCGTTTCCATCACTGGCCGTTAAACTGGGAGCTCCGGTCATTCTGTATGAGGGCAACACGTGCGGTGCCATGAACTGTTCGGTGCCGCGCGTGGAAGACTTCTTCATTGACGGAGCCAGGGAGACAGCACTAATGGTAGGCACACATCTAGCCATGAAGCACCTGTACGCACCATACGTGGCACCGTATGTGAACCGCGTGGTGTCGAGGCCGCTAGCATTCATCAGGAAACCGTTTGTGGACTGGTATCGAGGCGCGTTGTACAGCGCGGACCACATGTCATCGAGGGCCTTTGAGAGTGGGGCATCTGCAGCGGCTGACAACATCCGGAGATCAACTGTGGCGCTGGAACTCGCTGAAAAGCTACCCCCGTACAGCCTGCGTGCGACATCTGTAGCGGAATGGAGGGGAGCTTCCACGGCGTTGGACAACATGTTATCACCTTCCGCATCGGCCTTCGCTACTCCGTTGGGGTCATCATCATCACTGGCTGCCTCGGCGGGATCAGTGTCTGGAATTGTTGTGTCTTCACGCGACGCCGGCACTTCGGGACTGATTAGGGGTACTGGTGGCGTGAAATATGCGTCGGCCCCTGTATTGCCGAACTTGGGACGAGGAGCACTGGCGGTCTCCACGATGTCGCGCAACACTATGGATTTGTTAGTGGAAGTGCCCGTAACAACACTTGTGAATGAAATACCATCAACGGTCTCTATTATTCGGTCAAACAGCAGATCAGTACTAGCCTCCGTAATGAGGACGCTCAGAAAGGTTCCGAAGCGTAGGCGACGACAAGCTGGCACGCTGAGCAGGAAACTGGCGACTGGAATGCGTGCATTGGGAAGGGCGTACGAACGAATACCTAGCTGGGTTAAGACTGGAGCCGTGTACAGCGCGCCGTGGGTGATGTCGGGTGTACAGAACCTGCAGACCTTTGACGTAAGAATTAGGACCCTACATCCAATACAGCGACTAGCAGAATATGAGCGCTACTTCATAGCGGTAACAACGCTGCTGTGGGCGCAATGCTTTCACAATGAAGACATCAGGAAAGCAGTGAATGAGCGTGCATCAGAGGAGCCGATACGCGTGGGACATCGCACGTTTACACCGGCTGACGTGGTGTTTGACGTGAGGAGGATGATACCCGGTGAGACGTTGAAGGCGTGCTCACCATTTTTTACACGCCAATTCAAAGGGATGGACGCTGCCCTAATGTCCGAGACTTTAGCGATACACTTCGATGACACATACGTGTTGAATGACATCTTCCTATACAACGGCCCTGCGAAATACATCATTAACGACTACGTGGGCTACTTCAACGACGTTTTTCCAATATTTTCCCCATATACGTTCAGCGGTACGCGCCAGGAACTCGCAAAGGTGTTGCGTCAGGACGAAGCATACAACAACAACTTCCCACGTAATAAGCGCGCTCACAGCGTAGTAAAACGAGGAACTTACACGTACAGCGGAAGAGACACTGTCAAGGGCACCACTCCTCCTAACATAATGCTGGACTCTTCAAGCGCATTCACCATGAGTGTACAATATCTACTGGACACTCCACGTCTAAGGTACGAGTTCGACATTGTGCAAGCATCTCATTATAACACATCGTATCTGTATGGTGTCTCTGTATGGTGGTTTCTCATACAGAGACAAGCCATCCATTGAAGCTCTGATAACATCAACTGAATACGACTATCCATACTTAGTGCAATCGTTTCCATCACTGGCCGTTAAACTGGGAGCTCCGGTCATTCTGTATGAGGGCAACACGTGCGGTGCCATGAACTGTTCGGTGCCGCGCGTGGAAGACTTCTTCATTGACGGAGCCAGGGAGACAGCACTAATGGTAGGCACACATCTAGCCATGAAGCACCTGTACGCACCATACGTGGCACCGTATGTGAACCGCGTGGTGTCGAGGCCGCTAGCATTCATCAGGAAACCGTTTGTGGACTGGTATCGAGGCGCGTTGTACAGCGCGGACCACATGTCATCGAGGGCCTTTGAGAGTGGGGCATCTGCAGCGGCTGACAACATCCGGAGATCAACTGTGGCGCTGGAACTCGCTGAAAAGCTACCCCCGTACAGCCTGCGTGCGACATCTGTAGCGGAATGGAGGGGAGCTTCCACGGCGTTGGACAACATGTTATCACCTTCCGCATCGGCCTTCGCTACTCCGTTGGGGTCATCATCATCACTGGCTGCCTCGGCGGGATCAGTGTCTGGAATTGTTGTGTCTTCACGCGACGCCGGCACTTCGGGACTGATTAGGGGTACTGGTGGCGTGAAATATGCGTCGGCCCCTGTATTGCCGAACTTGGGACGAGGAGCACTGGCGGTCTCCACGATGTCGCGCAACACTATGGATTTGTTAGTGGAAGTGCCCGTAACAACACTTGTGAATGAAATACCATCAACGGTCTCTATTATTCGGTCAAACAGCAGATCAGTACTAGCCTCCGTAATGAGGACGCTCAGAAAGGTTCCGAAGCGTAGGCGACGACAAGCTGGCACGCTGAGCAGGAAACTGGCGACTGGAATGCGTGCATTGGGAAGGGCGTACGAACGAATACCTAGCTGGGTTAAGACTGGAGCCGTGTACAGCGCGCCGTGGGTGATGTCGGGTGTACAGAACCTGCAGACCTTTGACGTAAGAATTAGGACCCTACATCCAATACAGCGACTAGCAGAATATGAGCGCTACTTCATAGCGGTAACAACGCTGCTGTGGGCGCAATGCTTTCACAATGAAGACATCAGGAAAGCAGTGAATGAGCGTGCATCAGAGGAGCCGATACGCGTGGGACATCGCACGTTTACACCGGCTGACGTGGTGTTTGACGTGAGGAGGATGATACCCGGTGAGACGTTGAAGGCGTGCTCACCATTTTTTACACGCCAATTCAAAGGGATGGACGCTGCCCTAATGTCCGAGACTTTAGCGATACACTTCGATGACACATACGTGTTGAATGACATCTTCCTATACAACGGCCCTGCGAAATACATCATTAACGACTACGTGGGCTACTTCAACGACGTTTTTCCAATATTTTCCCCATATACGTTCAGCGGTACGCGCCAGGAACTCGCAAAGGTGTTGCGTCAGGACGAAGCATACAACAACAACTTCCCACGTAATAAGCGCGCTCGTAAATCGGATACGGTTTAATTTTAGAATGATAATGGGAATGATAGTAGGTAATTAATTTTACAGCTCAGAACCGTTTGGATCGATGGGTCCCAATTGCTAAGTAAAAACTAAGCTTCAGTCTTGAATCAAAGTGTGACGGGATGTATATTCCGATCGGTCTTACGTGGTATGGGACATATACATTAGAGTGGATCGCCATTGTATGGTAATTTTTTTATTTTATAAATCAGGTTTTGCGGGGTGCGGAATAGATACTCTAGATATATACAATTCAGCATACAAAATATCAATTCAAAATTTTGCTAACAAGTACTGCCCCAAAGCAGCTGAAATATATAAAATCTGGTAAAAAAAATGTCTCTTTATAAAACAGTTTTGTGTCAACACTAAATTGTTTTAAAAGCTTAACAGGATGAGATCCATACCCTAATCTATACTAATATAATAATAATAATGTACATAAGTATATACACTGTTAACTCTTTTTATTTAACTGAGTTTGTTTTGGTGTTTCTTCTCAGCACTTGCCAAATGTTTGTCTCGAAACTCTAAAAAGACAAGGAAATAAGTATGTAAAGGCTTTTTTTGTAAATGTATCATATTATATATTTTTATAGGTTCATAACTGCCAACTTTAGCCAACATTAATAAACGTATTTCGTAAGTTTATTAGACGTTTTTGATTTTTATAAATTAAGGTTAGATTGTACAGTGTACACACCTACGGAATATAGGTAGGTACAGGTAGTTATTTCCATCTTAGTTATTGTTCAAAAATTGCATATTTATTATAATATTATAAATGTGAGTGTGAGTTTGTTTGTTGTTTGATACGTTTTCACGCGTAAACTATTTAATGTTGTTGTCATAAAAACTTCATATTAAAATATTTGTAACACTATTAAGTTTACATATTGACAAAATTACATAAAATATGTAAGACTTGCTGTGTATTTTTATATAATATATTTTCAATTTATGGCATGCCAGGCTAATGGTAACCTGTAGCCAAACTAAACATTCATAATGCTTATAAAATTAAAAATAGGAAATATTTAAAAAGTGCCAAAGATAATTGATTTTTGAAATGATTTAGGTTTTAATTAGTATTACCTACTAATAACTTTCCAAAACCTACCTCCTTACTTACAGGGGGACCCACCACACACCCTTGGATGTGTCAACAACCTCTTCAATAATTATAAAAATGAAAAGAGTGACAAATCCAATCCAAACATATTTAGCTGTTCTTTCTTCTTCAGAAAAGCCTAGTCCAGTGCAGCTTAGTGATTTAAATTTAAGATTGACAAAAATTGAAGAGTGGTACGGTGAATTTGACGTGTTACAAATTGAGATTGAAAGTTATTTGGAAATTTCAGAAGCGGATTGCGAAAAGGAGTACCAATATCGCGAGCAATTCGAGAGTGAATACTTCGCGGTAGTTGGCAGCGCTCGCGAGTGGGTAAGCAGGTTCACCTCTGCGCAGCATAACGACGACGGCGCATCAACCTCATCCGCGGCAGGTACTGTTCTTACGGCTAGTGCACCAACTTTAACGTTACCTACTATTCAATTACCTACCTTTTCTGGGCGTTTTGAGGAGTGGCTACGATTTCATGATACTTTCACGTCACTTATACATTCCAATGATAGTATTCCTAAAATTAACAAGTATCACTACTTGCAATCGTCATTAAAGGACAAAGCTGCAGACGTTATAAGCTCATTAGACTTTTCTGCCAACAGTTACGATATCGTTTGGCAGTTACTATGCGAACGTTATCATAATAATAAGGTTTTAATAAATAATCATATTCAGGCGTTATTTGACATAGAATTAAATACAAAAGAATTATCTGTTTCTTTAAGAAAATTAATTGACACTTTGAATAAGCATCTTAGAGCACTTGAAAGTCTAAACATAATTACTCATAATTGGGACACGCTATTAATACATATGTGTTCAAGCAAACTTGACAACGTAACGATTAGAAAGTGGAAAGAATTTACAAACAGTTTTGAAAAATACCCTGATTTGGAAAGGTTCATTAAATTCATTAAAGATCGTGCAGGGTTGCTTGAAACTATAAATTTGAGTCAGATCAAACGTAGACATAGTGAACCAGTCACTTCAAGGTCACGCTCGTTTGTTGCAAACGATAATACACACACACAACAAACTAAGTGTTACTCGTGTCCATTATGTAAACAAAATCACGCTATTTATCAATGCTTAAAATTTAAAAATTTATCTGTTTATGCTAAAATTAATAAAGTAAAACAATTAAAACTTTGTCTGAATTGTCTACGTCATGGGCATGAGCTAAATAAGTGTAGGTTTGGCCCGTGTAGGATCTGTGCTAAGTGGCACAATACGATGTTGCATACTGAGGATCAGTTGCAGATCGAATCCAAGGGATCCCCCCCTTCTAACTCTTGCTCAAAGAACGACAAATGCGTTACGTTGACAACTAAGGAGGTCATTGAGTCAGAGTCGTACGATGACGCAGATGACGGTGTCCCGGCAACCCATCCCGAGGTGGTTTTGTCATCCACGCATAACAGTTGCGTTCTCCTGTCCACAGTTCTCATTGACGTGGTTGACAGTGACGGCATGCGTCACACTGTTCGTGCCTTACTCGATAACGGTAGTACGTCTAATTTTATGACAGTAAATTTAAGAAAACAATTAAAATTGCCTCTTTATTCGACTTCGACGGCGGTCGAAGGTTTGAGTCGCGAGTCAATTCCTATTAGTTCGCGTTCTATTGTTACCTACGAATATAAGTTGGCTGATCCCAACCTTCAACTCACCTTCTGACATTGACATGTTACTTAGCGCTGATGTATTCTGGAATGTACTGGGTTGCGAGCGTATTTCGTTAGGTAAAAATAAGTCAAATCTTAATAACAGTAAATTCGGATGGTTGGTATCAGGTGCAATGCAATCTCAAAGGTTAAATAATGAAACCAGCCAACAATCTACATACGTTAATACAGTCCATTGCCATTTTTTAAATGAGGTTGAAAAAAAAATGTAATTTAAATAATATGTAGTGTTAATTCCGCTAACTTACTCGTTTATACAGCTTGGATGCAGTACGCATGCACCGCCCTCCCGCCCGCAAAAAGTATGCACATGCAGGAGAAACAATGCGTGCAAGCGAAAATGCACACCAACACCGATACCCGACACGTGTTTCGCCCCTCCACGGGGCATCCTCAGGAGCTGTTGACTGGTCGAGAGCTGCGCACCGACTGTTACGGCTACGCAGCTCCCGGCCCCTTTTATAAAGCGCCATCGTTTGACATTTGTGACGTACTACCCGCGACAATACGTAATAATGGGGATGGAACTAAATTTGTTTGGTCATTCAACAGCGCATGACTGTCATTATTATGTTTCATTATTTCTAATTGCTCCAACACACACAACCGAAAACTTTTATTACAAACATGCAAAATATTATATCTGTTATTGTCGCACAAAGAATGGCCGGTATCAATTAGATGTTTTGCGAAATGTGATTTATCTGGATGGCCATTCCTATACGCGGCAATATGTTCCTTATATCTAATGTCAAAATTTCGGCCTGTCTGACCTACATAGACCCCATCACAGTCGTTACAAATTAATTTATAAACACCGGATTTTTTTGAGTTTTCTAAACGATCTTTACCGTTACAAAGGTGACGTACATTTTGGTCTGTTCTAAAAGTAACGTAGATCTTGTTTTTCCTAATGATATTAGCGATTTTATCTGAAATAATAACATTCCTATACGCCCTGTTGTCTCTTATATTGGTGTCCCAACATACGAATTAGCTAAATACCTTAACAACCTTTTACGAACAAAGTCCTCTTTTAAACCTCAGTATAGTTTAAAAAATAGTTTAGATTTAATTGAGAAAGTTAAAGACATCAACATCTCCCCTTATTCCAAATTATTTTCTCTGGATGTTGATAGTTTATTTACCAACGTTCCCTATGAAGAGTGTTTAAGTATGTTGGGTATCCATTTTGAGAGACAAAGGTTACATCCTGGAGAAGTATATGATTTACTTAACCTTACTAGAATATGCATGGAACAAAATTATTTTAGATTTAATAACCAATACTATCGTCAAAAGGAAGGTCTGGCAATGGGTTCACCTTTAAGTCCACTAATGGCGGATATTTTTATGGATTATTTTGAACGTAAACATATAGTGAACGAACCCAATATTCAGTTCTATTATCGTTATGTCGATGACGTAATTATTTGCTGGACCGGTACTAGACGTCAAATTGATACCTTTGTCAAAAAAGTTAATACGATCCACCCAAAAATTAAATTTAAATTAGAACTAGAGTCCAACAAATCACTTAACTTTTTAGATTTAACCATTACCAGAGTTAATAATAAACTAGATTTCCAAATCTATCGCAAACCCACACATACCGATACAACTATCCCCGTTACTTCTTGTCACCCATTACAACAGAAACTAGCTGCCTTCCGCAGCTATGTCCATTACCTCTGTCCGCAGATAATTACGTCAAAGAACTTAATATTATCTATCAAATCGCGATTTCTAACGGTTATTCAAAACAAATTATTGACAGTTTAATTAAAAATAAGCAGAATAAAAGGGTTCGTTCACTACTTTATGCATGTCCCCCAGAACACATCCACAAATATGTAGGTAGTCTGACTTATGTAGGCCCTATTTCAGATAAAATCACTTTTAGAACAGACCAAAATGTACGTCACCTTTGTAACGGTAAAGATCGTTTAGAAAACTCAAAAAAATCCGGTGTTTATAAATTAATTTGTAACGACTGTGATGGGGTCTATGTAGGTCAGACAGGCCAAATTTTGACATTAGATATAAGGAACATATTGCCGCGTATAGGAATGGCCATCCAGATAAATCACATTTCGCAAAACACGCAAAACATCTAATTGATACCGGCCATTCTTTGTGCGACAATAACAGATATAATATTTTGCATGTTTGTAATAAAAGTTTTCGGTTGTGTGTGTTGGAGCAATTAGAAATAATGAAACATAATAATGACAGTCATGCGCTGTTGAATGACCAAACAAATTTAGTTCCATCCCCATTATTACGTATTGTCGCGGGTAGTACGTCACAAATGTCAAACGATGGCGCTTTATAAAAGGGGCCGGGAGCTGCGTAGCCGTAACAGTCGGTGCGCAGCTCTCGACCAGTCAACAGCTCCTGAGGATGCCCCGTGGAGGGGCGAAACACGTGTCGGGTATCGGTGTTGGTGTGCATTTTCGCTTGCACGCATTGTTTCTCCTGCATGTGCATACTTTTTGCGGGCGGGAGGGCGGTGCATGCGTACTGCATCCAAGCTGTATAAACGAGTAAGTTAGCGGAATTAACACTACATATTATTTAAATTACATTTTTTTTGTACTATGGATTTCCGCAAAATAACGCCTGATTCCATTAATTAAATGAGGTTGAGTTACAACACAAACTTGAAAGATTTTTTGAATTGGAGTCAGTACCCTTGCCCCGGAAAACTACAAAACAAGAAAATGAGTGCGAACGGCATTTTGCTGCAACTACGACGCGTCAAGATGACGGTCGATTTGTTGTTGAGATTCCATTACAACAGTCACCGGAAGTGTTGGGTGAGTCTTATGATCAAGCATTTAATCGATTTCAATCATTAGAACGTAGGTTTGCGCGTTACCCATTTTTTAAACAAAAATATTGCGATTTTATTCAGGAGTATATTGGCCTGGGTCACATGTCTTTAAACATTGATAGCAAAGAGGATAAACATACATACATCCTACCTCATCATGGTGTTCTTAAGGAGTCTAGCCTTACAACAAAGCTAAGGGTAGTATTTGACGCCTCCGCGAAGACCACATCAGGTTTGTCATTTAACAATATTCAGAGCATAGGGCCTACTGTACAGGATGATTTAATAAGTATTTTGATCCGTTTCAGACAACACAAATACGTAGTCACTTCCGATTGTGAAAAAATGTACCGATGCGTGTTTGTTGCAGAACATCAAAGATGTTTGCAACAAATACTCTGGCGCTTTAAGCCTAGTGACGAACTAAAAACGTATAAACTAAACACTGTGACTTACGGCACAGCGTCGGCGCCGTATTTGGCTACTCGTTGTCTTGTAAAGTTGGGCCACGAATGTACTGATCCATTGGCGCGCCAAACTATAATGCATGACTTTTATGTGGATGACTGCATAAGCGGCCACGAATCAAAGTCGAGCCTCATACACATTATACAGGTTGCCATTTGCCAATTAAAAAAGGGTCAGTTTTATTTGCGAAAGTGGCGTTCAAATTGTCCAGATATATTAAACAATATTCAAGAAGATGATGATCATGATGGTTTGCTTAAACTAATAAATGATGATGATGCAAAAACTTTAGGCCTGAGGTGGTCTTACGAAAGGATACATTGCAATTTTCCGTCACCATTGAGTCACCATCAACGGATAGAATGAGCAAGCGATCAATTTTGTCCACAATAGGACAGGTGTTTGATCCTTTAGGCATGTAGTGTATGAGTCACTTGCCCCTTATTGTATTGCTTGACATGATTTATTTAGTAGTAAATCACTCATCAAAGACTACACTCGTTTCATTTAAAGCGTCTTCCGGTTCCCACATTGCAGGCATAGTAAACCCATGCATACTACATGGAAAAATAATTTTGCAAAAACTTTGGGCTTCTAAAATACCATGGGATGATCCCTTACCTTCAGAAATTAGAAAGGAATGGTTAGTGTTTTTACAATCCCTCCCACAGCTGAATGAAATTAAAATTCCGCGCCGTACAGTGTGATTCATGCCTTTAGCGACGCATCTTTACATGCATATAGTGCATGCATATACCTACGGTCTGTGTCGGCAGATGTTAGTACCACTGTGCGGTTAGTCATGGCCAAGAGCAGGGTGGCTCCTTTAAAGGGTATGACTGTGCCTCGATTAGAACTGTGTGGCGCATTATTGGCAGTCAGACTAAAGGAGAAGGTTCGAACTGCATTAAGATTAAATATCGATGCTTGTGTTATGTGGTGTGACTCGACGATTGTTTTGGGTTGGATTCGAACTCCTAGAGCCTCACTTAAAATGTTCGTGCTTAATCAAATCAATGAAATAACTGAACACAGCGACCCACAGGCGTGGAGGTATGTACCTACTCACCTAAACCCGGCTGACCTGGGGTCTAGAGGATGCAACGCGAATCAGTTACGAGACTCCCTGTTATGGTTCTCTGGCCCATCGTTTCTAATGCAACTAGAATCCCAGTCAACCCAAAAATATACCTATTTCTTTACCTGAGATTAAGGGTGAATGCAAACTTGCTACTGAACATAACAATTTTACTCATAACTATTCTAACTTTGCAAAATTGAATAGGATTACGGCATACATATTGCGATTCAAAAATAATTGTCGAAATCCAAATAATAAATTTAGTGGTTATTTAAAGTTATCTGAACTGAACTATGCTACACACGCGATATGCAAAATCGTGCAATTGGATATTTTTTCACATGAATACAATTTTATACACAACAATAAACAACTGTCAATTAAATCAAAGATTTTAAATTTAAATCCGTTTATGTCGAATGAAGGTTTAATTCGTGTCGGTGGTAGGTTGTCTAATTCCAACCATGACTACGACACAAAGCACCTAATCTTGCTTCATGCATTACACCATGTCACAAAATTATTATGTAGACATTATCATACAATACTTATGTATGCAGGCCCGCAGTTGTTGTTGTCTATTTTAAGACATAAGTTTTGGATAATTGGTGGCCGCAATTTAGCTAGAAAAGTAACACACGAGTGTCATGCATGTTGCAGATTTACCGGTATTCAGCCTAAAATGGCCGATCTGCCGAAAGAAAGAATTCATAGCCAGTTCCCATTTTTCAATACTGCAGTGGATTATGCTGGTCCGATTATGCTGGCGGACAGAAAAGGTAGAGGATGTAAATTATTAAAATCATATATTTGTGTATTTGTCTGCCTAGCTGTAAGGGCGGTGCATCTGGAGTTGGTAACTGATTTAAGTACTGAAACATTTTTGGCCGCTTTAGGTAGATTCATAGCACGCAGAGGTAAGCCTGCCTTTATTTACCCTGATAACGGTACTAATTTTGTAGGGGCCGCAAACGAAATTTCCAAATTTTTAAAAACCAAAGGTGATGACATTGGTTCGAAGGCGGCGGAGCAGTCTATTATCTTTAAATTTTCCCCCGCATACAGTCCACATTTTAACGGCCTAGCCGAGGGTTCCGTAAAGTCTGTTAAGCACCATTTAAAGAGAGTCCTCTCTCTAGCAAACTTAACGTACGAGGAAATGAATACCGTACTCGTAGGTATAGAAGGGATATTAAACTCTCGTCCGCTTACCCCCCTCTCCTCAGATCCTAACGATTTTATCCCATTGACCCCATCACATTTCCTTATCGGACGCACACTCACTATGCTGCCTACTTCTCAGATCGATGTGGAGGAACCGGCCAGGATCTGCACGCTGCCTCGATATCGGAGAGCACAAATCCTAACTCGGCACTTCTGGAATCGTTACTACATGGAATACATTTCAGATTTGCAAAAGAGGCAGAAATGGAAGCGCACCAGTGGAGGAGAACTGCGCATTGGAGACCTGGTGGTGATAAAGGATGACCGGCTGCCCCCTAACCGCTGGCAGCTTGGGCGTATCGCCTGCCTCCATCCCGGCAACGACGGCACCACGCGCGTCGTAGACGTCAGCACCGCAACAGGAGTCTTGAGAAGGGCTTACAATAGGCTCTGCTTGTTGCCAACCACGGACATCTTGGAACTGGACGTTCCAATCCGGGAAGCCTGTTAACGCAAGTAAACGCACCTACGCGGGGAAGCAAAGCCATCTTCATAAACGTGACGACGAACGCCGATCGGGCCCCCCACCACATATCACGCCTCTCGGCCACTGGCCTCTCTGTCTCGGAGCAAAACGCACGCACGCGATTGTAATTTTTATTTTACTCATTTGTAATACACCAGTTTAAGAAAAAACGCGTTTAATATTTCTCCACCCCTTGGAACCTTGAGCCGAAGAAGTTTCCGTATACCTTTTTTAAATCAAAGTTGGCAACACTGGTCGTTTGTGAAAGTTTCAGAGTGCCTACTTTTCGTTTTTTTGCTGTTCGGTTTCGATTCGACTATCTATTAAGTTAATATGGCATTTCTAAGTAATCAGGAGTATTACGAAATGATTTTTTGTGTCTGTGAACTGTACCGCGAGAGATTCATCAACGGCAGACCAGAAGCTGAGCAGCGAAGCTTGCCATCGGCGGATTGCTTTCGACGAATGGTTTTGCGTCTCCAGCAGACTGGATCCTTTCGTGGAACGAGTCCGGAGGTCCAGCCAAATATGCGGGACCCGGATTTTGAGGAGGCTGTGTTGGAACACTTTCGACAAAACCCAAGGACCTGTACACGTCGATCTGCAGCGGTATTCAACGATGCTCACATGAAGGTTTGGCGGGTGGGTACTCCGAGATGACGGCCAGCATCATTTTCGGCAAACCCTAGAACTTACGCTTGCGGACTTCGAACCGCGTCGTGGATTTTGCCAGTGGTACTGCAATAAAGTGAAGATGACGGTTCCTGGTTTTGCTTAAACTGTGCTGTGGACGGATGAAGCAGCCTTCACTAGGGGCGGGATAAGCAATATCCACAATGGGCATGTGTGGTCACACACGAATCCGCATGCGTCAACAGAGTCCAGTTTCCAATATCAGTGGCGAGTTAACGTGTGGGCTGGCATAGTTGGTGGTAGGCTGCTTGGACCTAAGTTTTTGCCCCAACGGCTAAATGGAGAGAACTACCTAGAGCACTTGACCAACTACATTGAAGAGCAGCTTGAAGAGTTTCCTTTGGCGGAATATCATGCAATGACATTTCAGCATGACGGGGCACCACCACATTACCCGCGACAAGTGCGCGAATATCTAAACCTACGCTTTTCACAGTGGATAGGCAGAGGAGGGCGCGTTGCCTGGCCACCGCGATCGCCGGACCTAACACCTATTGATTTTTTTTTATGGGGGCATGTTAAGAGTTTGGTGTACGCCGTGGCTTGCGATACTGCTGAAGAAATGAAGGATCGTATCATAGCCGCCTTTCTGAGCATCACACCACAGATGCTTCAAAACGCAGAAGAGTCCGTTTTGCGTCGGGCGCAAACTTGCATCCAGCGACAAGGTGGGCATTTTAAGTCATTTTTGTAAACTGGTTATGTGAAGTGGAGTGGACTTACATAAGTACCTTAGAGTAGTACGATTATTTATTCTGTGACTACACCTCAAAGTGCTTCGCTTTAGTTGATTTTAGTTTTATGTGAAGTGGAGTGGACTTACATAAGTACCTTAGAATAGTACGATTATTTATTCTGTGACTACACCTCAAAGTGCTTCGCTTTAGTTGATTTTAGTTATTTCAAAAATAAGTCATTTTAATCAAAGACCAATGTAGGTACCTACTCGTAGGTAAGCGTACCTATCTACTTTAAAGTCGAAACAATGTGGCTGTAAAATTAAAATCTTTTTATTACTTTGATGATAATTACATAAGTACCTACTTAATACAAATTATTAAATCACGAAAGTAAAATAGCTGCCTACTTATTTGTCTTTGTTTTATTAGTCAAACAAAAAGTCCAAAAAGAAATGCCGCCAAGCAACTGCCGACAAAGAACCCAGACGGGTTGTTTGTGTCAAACAAAATGTGCTGTCAAAGGTTTTGACTTTCGCCGCCCGCGCCAACAGTAGCCGGCAACTGTTTGAGCGGGCGAACTCCAGGGTGCCTAGTGTAAGTTTTTTTTTTTTTTATATATTTAAACGCCATTCTCTTACTAAATAATAGTAAATTTTCTTAAGGCTAATACAATTTTGTTAATTTATTTACATACTATACTATTTAATTATACAAATTGCTTACCTACTTAAATTTAAAACACCTTATTATTTTATTGTAACACACATATTTATACACATTTTTTACACTTACATAACTTACTTTTGTTCCTATGATTTGCACCTCTAACAACAGCCTCCATATATTTTATTAGTACTTGTCTATATTTTTTGTTGTATATTAGTGCACTTATTGTGTTAATGTCAACGAGACCATCTATTTTTAATTGCAGTTCATGTTTCGCTTTCGCGTTTATTGGGCAGTCTAACAAGTGTTGGATGGTCTCGTTGGAATCAGTGTCACATTCACATAGCTTGCACTTGAAACGGTGTAAGTAGTCGGAGAACCCGCCGTGTCCTGTTAGAGCTTGTGTAAGGAGGCTGTTGTGGCAAATTTTTCGAACTATAGTGTAGGCGATCTTGGCGTCTGGGAAAAATATTTTGGTGGTGCCAGCAGTGTTCTGTGTACGGTATCTTTCGTTCCATATGTCAAGAGATGCTTGACGAATACATCTCTTGACATATGAAACTGGACACTGGTCGTAGTCTGGCTTTCTCCTCAACTTTAGGGCCGCTTCTTTCGCGAGATCTTCGGCGCGCTCATTTTCCGGCAGACCCGCATGTGCCTTGATCCAGAACAAGGAAACTTCCTTGTTTTGTATCGCAGCCAAGCTCAGGTTCCGACTTGTCTCTACTGCCAGGGGATGACGAGACTTGATGTTAGTAACTGTCTCAAGTGCCGCCCTAGAGTCGCTGTAGATGCCAAACGAAGATTCCTTCCTCCCAAGGATTACGCTTGTGGCTTTGTTTATGGCCAGAAGCTCCGCCTGGTACACCGTGCAGTACGCGGGTAAGCCAAGTTTGACGGCTTTGGTTTGATGATTTGACAGTGCAGAGTGCAGACCCAACCTTACCGTCAATCTTGCTCCCGTCGGTGAAGATACGCACCGTCTGCACGTTGTACCTGTCTACCAGTTCTTGGTCTACCAGGCAGACGAAACCTCTGTCCACATCCAAAGCGGGATGAATTACTTTATCAAAACCTATCGGACGCTCAACCTCTGTCTTCTGGTATGTATGGTGTCGACTCTCTCGCTGCATACAGGGCGGCTGCCTCATGTATGCGGAGGTCTAGAGGAAGTAACCCCGACAAAACCAAAGCTGAGTTCAGCGAGACTGTGCGGTAAGATTTGCAAAGCTTCTGAGCGAAACCTCTCTGGACCGAGTGTAGGAACCTACGCGTGCCCAGTTTGTTTGCCGCAAGAGCCCACGCACATGCAGCGTACATAATCACTGGCTCAACTGCGGCTGTGTAAATGGACCGGACTATCTCGGGGTGAAGCCCCCAACTAACTTTGGCCGCTCTAGCCAAAAAGTAAAGTAAAGTAAAGTAGTTTGTAAAGTCTTAGTGCTTTGTTGCATACGTTTGCGACGTGTGCGTTAAATGTGAGCTTGTCGTCGATAGTGAGTCCAAGCAGCTTGATACTTCGCGACATTGCGATGTTAACCCCGCCCATATTCAGTGATGGTGTGTCATACTTAAGCTTCCTCGTCAACACCATGGCACAAGTCTTGTGTGGTGCAAACTTCAGCTTGTTTCTTACGCCCCATTTCTGAATATGCCCGAGGATCTCATTGGCCTGTCGCTCGATTTCGGCCGCATGGTTCCCGCTAAAAACTACAGCTACATCGTCCGCGAAAGCCAGGGCGAAAATACCATAGGTCCATAGGTGTCGAGGAGTTTAAGGAGTGGGTCGAGGAGAAGGTTCCATAAAATGGGGCCGCCAATAGACCCCTGTACGCATCCTTTGTCGGTTTGCTTGGCATGTATCTTACCGGCGTACCTTACCTCGACGGTCCTATCGTCGAGATAGTTCCCAAGTAGCCTCTGGATGTTAACCGGGCAGCTTTCCTCAGCTAGTCTGGCCTTTATGGCACCAGGCCACCAGGCACTATCGAAGGCACCCTCTATATCTAACGACACTAGAGTCATAAGTCTTTTAGAACTCAATCCTTTTCTAATGTGGCTCATTAGGTTGTAGAGGGCGTCTTCGGTGCTTTGCCGAGGCATAAAGCCATACTGGCGAGTACTGAGCCTCGGTACGAGGTGCCACTTGAGCATTTAATGATTTATGGAGCTCATGTAACTGTAATATTACACGAGACATACTAAACTAAACATCACTCTAAAAATTAAACTATTACATTTATATTTAGAATAAAACATTACATACTTTCAAGGCCGTAATCCATACAACGATAGCTGCACGGGACGGGGAAAAATGATGCTATGATGCTCTGAGGAGACCTGACGGCGCAACACGGCACGGGCGCGGGCGGTGCTGTGGGCTGGTGGCGCGGCGGTCCGCCGGCGCTGCTTACGGGCTCAGGCTGCAGTTTTCTGAAGAACCGGGAACGGGTGCTCCGGGCTATACCCTGGACTCTTCTTGATTATTTTTCTTTCTTTTTAAACAGCGCTGGTAGCGAGGTTGCTGGTGCGTGAGATGGTAGCAATGTTGTTGCTATTTAGCTCCCGTTAAATAGTACGCACGAAGTTTATTGCATTTCTTGAAAATGTAATAAAAAACAGCCAATATCAAGATGACAACAGACACGGCGATCAAGACTTCAATAATAGCTAGTTTCTCACTGTGGTACTGTGTGCTCGTGGCAGAAGCTTCACCATTAGCATTCTGAGCTATTACAACTTGTTCTTTTGAAGCCGATCTTCCCATGTCTTGTTATTAGTTCATGAAATAAGAGGAGGAAGTCCATACTTCATTCAAACTTCAATTACATCCTCTAATATGGATATATTTTTATACATAAATGCTAAGTTTACGCATATAGAATCTCATATGAGACGAGAGTTGACAAGTATGTATGAATCTATAGTGAAAGAACAATGTAACACAAGAAGAGAAGTTTTAAAGACACAATTAGCATTAGCGACTATAGACCCAATAGAGTTTGCATATATTTATATGAAGAGACCGGGGTACACGGGAATAGTCATGGGGGAACAATTACATTTGATTAAATGTAATCCAGTTTATGTGGGTATGAGAAAGACAGAAGGTTGTTTCAATGAATTACCAGTAAAATATACGAATAAAGAAATGTTTATGTCACCCCGTTCTCATATAATTCAAAAAAACTGGAACACCTATAGCATGCTCCATTGCAATGCAACCTGCATTCCATCTATCCGGAAGTTGGTTTGCTTCTCAAAATGGTTTGAGTAAAACAGTTATTCCTTCTACTTTATCACCTGCTATAGGACCAATATGGACATATACTGATGCAGGTGCATTGGCAACTGAAGGTTTTGATTTATTCTTCAGTTGATTTAGATAAATTACGCAGCCAACTAATGTACTCTTCTGAAAGAAAAGCCATTACACAAATTGTATCGGCAACTATCAATCAGGACACAATTATATCAGACACTTCATTCTTTAACCATCTTTTAACTAAGGATGCTGTAGAAAAATCATTCCATACATTTATGAATGATGTCTGGTGTAAGTTTCTAACATTCGGAAGCTTCTTCTCAGGAGTATTTGGTATCATGTTAGTGTTCAAATCTTTAAAATGGGCATGTGATACAATAATTTATTCTAGAGGTTTGTACGAAGTATATGGATGTGGATGGCAACTACTAGGGTCAGCTTGGGATGCTGTTACTACCTATCTCCTATCGCCTTCTCGAGTCAATAAATTTTATGTCTCTAAATATAATAATCCGACTAAAGATGAACCTGTAACACAGGAAATAATATAATCTTTCAGATTTTCTGCAGCTTTGTTTCTTAGTAGATACACTGTAGTGTAGTGAGAGTAATCGTCAATCACTGTTTGGTAATAATGGTAGCCCTCATTTGTTTTATTTTTCATTGGACCAGCAAGATCTGTGTGGATTAGTTTTCCTATTTCCCCAGACTTTGGTTGTAGTATTCTTTTGAATGGTTGTCTTGTTGCTTTATTTTCAATACATGTACCACATATCTTTTGACTGAAGGGTAGATTCATTATCTTCAAGGATTTTTTATCTATGTGGCCTAATCTTCTATGCCATAAGTCTTCTTCTGTTACATATGCTATTTCTTCACTTCGTTCTTTATTTATTATTCCTTTTAGTGTATACAGCTGTCTTTCATCTTTCTTTAAATAAAATGTGTGTGTGTTATTTGTTAACTTTAATCCCTTTTTGGAAAATATTGCATAATATTTTTTTTTATTCATCTTCATAACACTTAAAGAGGTTATTGGATAATCCTTCTACTATTAAACCTTCAACCGATACACTAATATTGTTTGTGTATATCCATAATTTTCCTTTCTTTGTAGACGTCAAGTAACTTCCATTTGCAACTTTAATTCTTATTGGCTTTTCCAAGTTTTCTATATTTACCATAAATTTTTCATACTTTCTTGTATGAAATGATCTGTAGCTCCTGCATCGATTATAAATTTTACTTCTTGAGTTGAATTTTCTTTAACTTCTGACGTAAGTGCATATAAAGCTGCTTCATCATAGTTATTTTCAGTCTGTGCAGAGTGTACTGAATAACCTCTACCTCTTGACCTTGACCCTCTCTAGGCCTTGTAAAATTTTGCTCTCTTCCTCTGTAGTATCCTGATCCTCTGTAATTACTTGTTCCTCTACCTCTGTAATTGTCTGTCCCTCTATAATTATTTAATCCTCTTCCTCTATACTGACTTCTCCCTCTTTCTTTACAATTTCTGGCAAAATGATTAGTTTTACTGCAGATGTAGCATTTAAATGACTCACTATTGAGAGAATATTCTTCTTGAGTAGAGTGTCTATTACTTTTATCGGCTGTTTTTAATTCTTCATCTAGGAGTCGAGCTTTGACAAAATCTAAAGTACATTCTTGCTGTAAAGTTTCAATGGCAGTGATGACAGAGTTGAATTTCTCTGGTAAACCGATGAGTAAATAACATACTTTGTCTTTATTTTCTATTTTTGTATCAGTACATTCTAGTTCTCTTACAGTATTGTCAAATCTCATGAAGTAATCCTCCAGACGCTCGTTATAGTTGCATTTTAAAGTTAAAAGCTGTCGACGTAAATTAATTTTGGATACAACACTTTTTCTTTGGAACTGATTTTTAAGAATTTGTAACATTTCTTTTCCTGTTGAAGCATCTTTGACCAGGTTGAGATGTTTGTCTAAAAGACATTGAATTATGATAGACTTTGTCTTTGCATCCTTTCTTTTAAATTTTTCTGTCTTCTTCTTTTACTGTAATCAGGTCTGTTTTCGTGATATCTAAGAGTTCCTTTTCATTGAGTATACACTCTACTCGGTACAACCAATTGCTAAAATTTTCTGGTGAAAGCTGGGGATATTCAGATGACGCCATTTTTTATTTTAAAAAACACTTTTTATTTTATATAAACTTTCCTACCTCTATTCTTTGTCATCTGACTTACTGTTATGGTTTTCTGCTGGGTCCATAACCTGTTAAATAATACACTTTAACTAACAGAGAATCAGTATTTTATTTATTATATGAAATAACAGGCACCAAGCCATGTTGATACCAAAGCGGCTTACAAGAAGAGGGCGGAAACAGAGACAAAAACATAGACACTAAATCTATTTAGAGTGTGTTCGGATTTACTATTTTAACAATTATTGGGCTCAATAGAACAACAATAGTCAATGCACAGTAAACAAATAAATAGAGCAGGGGTAAAAGACCTGCTCTGTTAAGTAGAGCGGTAGCACTAAGTATGACTGTAAAAATTGTTAGGTATTGCCAAAAGGGCTACCTAGTCTCTCAAATAGATTGCGAAAGGAGGAAGGGGTGACGCACAAAATAATGCTTTTGACGCGAACATTAAATGCGGCCGAACGGCGATATTCACAAATTCAAAAGGAGGCGACATCTATTATATTCGGCGTTCGAAGGTTTCACCAATACCTTTATGGCAGATCAAATCCATTTGTTTTATGAATGGACCACAAACCGCTTATTTCCATTTTCGGGTCGCACAAAGGTATTCCAGAAATATCAGCGAACAGACTTCAAAGATACGCCATGTTCCTCAGCGCTTATAACTATTCAATTGAGTACATTCGAAGCGCTAATAATAGTGCTGATTTTTTGTCGCGTGCTAGCTTGCCCGATTCCAATAATGCCACAGTATGTACACAGTCTACATGCAAGACGGACGCAGGCGGCGGCTGCGCAAGCGGCTCGCATGCTGCGACTGTAGCAAATTATAGAGATCATGCGTCGTATATCAATTTTGTTGCTACCGGTAGTATGCCTATAACAGTCCAAGAGTTATCCAAACAAACTGCTAGTGACGTTACGCTTGGCAAAGTGATGAGCTATGTAACGAATGGTTGGCCTAAACAAAATAATTTAGATTTACGGTTAAAGCCTTATTATTTATGTAGATCACAGTTATCGTTGGAAAACGGCTGTCTTATGAGAGGCCATAAAGTAATATTACCCGAAAAACTACGTAACTTAGTGTTAAGCGATCTACATAGTTCGTATATGGGAATCGTGAAGACAAAGGCAGAAGCACGCTCTCGTTTTTGGTTTCCAGGGGTAGATGCGGCTTTAGAGAATTTAATAAATTCGTGCAATATCTGTATGCAATTGCGGCCCTTCTCCGGCTCGCGCGCCGTTGTCGCCGTGGGAGTATCCTCCCGAACCATTTTATAGGCTACACATAGATTTTTTAGGACCTTTAAATAACAAAATGTTTTTAGTTATTGTTGACGCTTACACGAAATGGGTCGAAGTCTATGACATGCGTAATAACACTACTTCGTCTGCCGTAGTAGAAAAAATGTGCATGTTTATGTCACATTTTGGCTTACCGCATACTATTGTAAGTGACAATGGCACATCGTTTACTTCGCATGAATTCAGGAACTTCTGTACAATTAACGGTATTAAACACGTGACGTCACCGGCTTACCACCCTGCTAGTAATGGGCAAGCCGAAAGTTACGTGAAAATTGTGAAAAAAGGTATTAAAGCTAGTTTCTCAAGTAGTACTACCATTACCAATTCAAAATTGCAGTTATTAAAGTTTCTATTTGACTATAGGAACTCAATTCACTCCGCCACAGGTTTCTCACCCTCTGAGTTAGTATACTATGGGAAAAAACTTAGATCTCGTTTAGACTTCTTGACGCCAAAGCGCAAACCGTTCTCAGTGACGTCATTAAGCAATAGCGTAAAGAAAAACAGTGTTTACAGAATAAATATCACGGCGGTGCCAACAAACAATGTTATAGTCCTGGTGATGAAGTAGTGTATAAGAAATATTTCAATTATAAATTATATAAGTGGTATGCGGGTAAAATTGTAAAGAAGTTGGGTAAAATTTTATATGTTGCAAAAGACCATTTGTCTTCAACTTTAATAAAAAAACAAAAATCAAATTATGTTAAATAAAGGTACCTATAATAAAGCACAAACGGCCTGCTCAAGTAACCTTTTTGATAACGTCACAGACATCTCGCCAGGCTACTGCCTCGAGCCAACGATCACTGAGAGGGAGGAAGGTGAAGTCACTGAAGCTGCTCAAAGCGACCACCCCCACACCAATGAGGAAGTACGTGACGTACGTCCTTCTAGAAGTTCCGCCAGTTTACTAAGGGACATTCCAAAGGTGGATTATTTATTTATTTATTTATTAAGGGCAACCAACAAATCTTACACTATTTACATTGTTTAATCTTATGTACTATATTTAAGATAAGTGCAGATTTTCTTACAGGCTGCCACGACAAGCAAACGTGAGCAACACTAAGTATAAAATATAATATAAATATTTAACAGAATTGGGTGCACCAGAGCTACAACTTGAACGAATCAAGTATAGCTCTCTTAAGTTTTAGAGCGCTACAAGACAAAATATCGACCTCAGCAGACCTCTTCAGCAGTGAGTTGTACTGTCTTTGTAGCCTATTTATTAATGAGTGGTGGCCGAGCTGGCTTTTAGACCTCTTGGATGTAAATGGAACTAATTTACCACCTCTTGGTAACTTAAAAGGGATGTGAAACTGCAGCTGCGCAAGAAGGCCCGGGCAATCCAGACCACCACTAACCAACTTGTGCAAGAAAAGAAGATCTAGCATTTGACGTCTATCTTTCAAACTTAACATTTGGTACTTTAAAAGACGGTCAGTGTAGCAGGCAGGCAGGCAGGAGGCAATAGAATGCTTTACGTGCCATGATATTATAGGGCATAGAAGCGATTCAAAAAGCTTAGCCATTGTAGGTAGTAGTGAAATAGGCCTGTAGTTTTTTATTGATTTTTCATCACCAGATTTAAAAACCGGAACTATGAGAGCCTTCTTCCAGACTAAAGGAAACATACCAGATCTCAAGGAATCGTTAAAAATAATTGAGAGTGCATAAGAAACGTTGTCAGCACAGCGCACCAAGAACAAAGGGGGAATACCATCCGCACCTGCGCCTTTAGTTACATCCAGTTTTTTTATAGCGTCCAGAATTTGACTCGGCGAAAACGATATTTCTCCAATATTGCTATTACTGGCTGCTACAGGAGGAACGATCACAGGTTTCGTAACAGCTGAAGGTTTACTATAAGCAGACATAAAGCAACTAGCGATTACAAGGTATTCTTTTAGAGAAAAGGTGACGTCTTGTGCTAATGGGGGAGAGATGTTGTGTATGTAAGCATTGAGCGCATACGCGCAGCTATCTATGTACGTGTATGTGTGTGTGTGGCTGCGTCCACACCAGCGCCATATTTAATAAAACAGTGTGTCTCTAACCAGCATTTCATTAGCACGCATCCCACCGACCTCGGACTTAACAGGGTTCCGAGAATAGTCGAAAAAATATGTTTGTGCTCTTTAAAGAACAGCGTTAATTTAGCACCGCTAAAGTCCTTAACCTAACTTACACTTACTTAACTTAAAGTTTCCGTGGCCGAATCGACTAGGTATCGAGAGAGATACTACGATTCTAAATTCTCAAAGATGGAGGCCAAGACGGCCTACCCACACTTTCAAAATTCACCTACGCCGCAACTCTTGTCCCATGCGCCCGAAATTCGGCGCGTTCCTTTGGGCCCCCCGTCCTCTACCAGTTCCGATAACGGTTTGCTATTCTACAATTCCAAAATTGTAAAGCTATAAATCTCTGCGATCGGCAGAGCTAGTGATTTCAAGTGTTTTCCTGGAGAACGCGATCCACTCCGATGGGTCCAGAGATATGCTAATCCCAAGATATCCAAAACTGCGTCCAAGGTGACAAATAGTAAAAGAACCAAACACATTGATATTAAATATCATTTTATTAAAGACAATTTTACAAAGAATGTATTTTCAATTTCGTATGTGTCTACCAACGAGAACGTTGCAGATATTTTTACGAAATCTTTAGGTGTCATCATCATCATCATCATCTCAGCCAAAAGACGTCCACTGCTGGACAAAGGCCTCCCCCAAGGATCTCCACAACGACCGGTTTTGTGCTGCTCGCATCCAGCGGCTTCCCGCGACCTTCACCAGATCGTCGGTCCACCTTGTTGGAGGCCTGCCCACACTGCGCTTTCCGTTACGCGGTCGCCACTCCAGGACTATCCCGCCCCAGCGGCCATCAGTCCTGCGAGCAATGTGACCTGCCCACTGCCACTTGAGCTTAGTGTAATTAAACATAACTTTTTCCTAAACAAACTAAAGATTTTACAATAAACTTAGACATTTTATATAACGTATATTAGAAAGTTAATTAGGTATTACTACTATAGAGTGAGAGAATAGAATGCTCTATTATGTGATTTATGTGTTATAATTGAATGAGATAGTTAATGTTTTGTTTATTTGCTATATGTTATAATGTGTTAATGTATGTGTAGTAGGCGATGTGTTATTTCGGCGCCTCGCGTCCAGGGTCGGTAGCTCAGCGGCTAAGAGGTCGGCGTCTACCTCAAGGGTACGTGGTTCAAAACCAGCAATTTACAAACACAACGAATTTAATCTTCTCACCGCTTTGGGGGCTCCGAAGACAGTAGGGCGAAGTCTCGGCGATAAGCAAAGCAAAGACCGGGGCTCCCGCACAAATTAAAATAATAATTCAATAAATTCACAGAAACCAGCAACACGTCCGGACGCTACAGAGATCAGCCGCCGAAAAAGCCTAGTGTGAGTTTTGTTTACTGTCGTTACGTTTACGAAAATGAAAATTAGTATGGCATTGAAGCAGCGCCTCCTGGCGGCATTCGAGAAGAGTTAACATTTTGCCATACAAATTCTCGTTTTCGTTAACGTGATCGAATTGCGAATGAAACTCGCACTTGTACCTAGTAGGGGGCGTGGTGGCCAAAACTAGGGCAAGCAGTTTTACAAACAGGAGGTGCAGTGTAGGCATCATACAGAGTTCATGACCCTGCTAGTGATGGGTTTAGCTTGTTTTGATTTTGAATTAACGTCAGATTAACTTTGTTTGTAAATGCAAAAACAAATTTAATTGCGCTTATCTTACTAGGGTATTTATAGAAAGGGTCTATACTAGGGATAATTTAAAACCCTGGATTATGGCTGAACCTGTCTAATACACGTTGTATATAATATTTCATGCTTATTCAATTTTTCAGGTGATTCAGGATATGCTCAACGCGCCTACTTTATGACGCCAATTAGTAATGCCGAAGATTATTCTCCAGAAGCTCTATACAGTGACCTTCACTCAACTGTTCACAATTCAGTAGAAAGAACAATCGGTATCCTAAAAGGACGATTCAGGTGTCTGTTAGTACACAGTGCTTGATTATCATCCAGACGTAGTTGCAAAAATTGTTATTGCATGTTGTGTTTCGCACAACATATGCAATCGCGCAAGAATGCCGGCATTTACAATATCTGAAGAAGAAAGGCTAGAAGAGGTACAAATAATTACTGAAGTTCAAAGGAGGCAAACTAGGGATTTGCCATCTAACGCCGACTTAGCTATTGGGCAATTGCGTAGGCGAAACTTAGTAGAGCTCGTCTAAGGTGAAATGACGCGCCCCACTGCCGCATATACGCACACAAGCAAATTTAAAATATGAACGCAATACATATCCAAATGCCATTGTAATTGGTCATTCAGTTGTCGGTTAGACTTTAACGTAGGAGCACGCGTCGTTCGATCGCAAAAGTACCGTCAGCATGTCGACCAAAAAGCATCTTCGGAGTCAGGTAAGTAAGATATTGCTTAAAAACTATTTTAATCACAAATTGTTTTTTTATGATGGCTTACATGCATTTATATTACCTACTTATGAATTTTTTACAGGCCAAAGAAATTATCGCGAAAGTGTACCACCGAATGAAGTATGAAGCAGAAAATGGAGTGGAAAAACTAAATGATGCTAGATGGCGAACTGCCCAAGCTGTTGGTGTTAGTTAATCCAAGATTACGCGAATTTTAAAAGAAGAGAAACAAGCTAGTACATCAAATAATACGTCACAGAAACTTTTTAGATCGCCCTCAAAACCATAAAGGGTGTGTACTAAGTCTAATCTGGACTTTTCTGCCTACCCCTGCGGGAAAAAGGCATGATTATAATAGGTAAATGTATGTATTGAAAACTACTAAACCATTAATAAATAAATAGAAATACAATAATTAAATAATTGAATTCAGTTTCTTTGTAGACCGTTCTTTGATTTGTTGTCCAACTAGTCACAATTGTCCGAACGCGCGAGAGTGCGGTCGTGTTGTTGTCATACAATGCGCCAGTGCTGCTCCATAGAGAGAGCGTTGTCGGATTTATCACGCGACTAGTCGACCGTGATGTAGGCATACAGATCCTAGATGCTGCCGACAGCCTGGAGAAGTGGTTTGGGGAGGCCGAAAGTGACAAGGAACTGGATGTGGACGACATGACAGACCGACAAATAGACCTACAACACGACATTTACGTAACGCCAGCCCACGTTGTAGACGACTGTGACCAAGACACACAACTTTGGATACAGACTGAAGACAGACTCTGACCGTTTAATTCAACAGTTAATTCTAATTGACCATCTAACGTTCGACTGGAGCTGCAATCATGAGAATCTACAGGCCAACGAGACTTTTAAAGGACAACCCGGACCGACTTTCCCTGTGACAGACGAGACAAGACCAGACGACGTATTTTTGAAATTCTTTGACGACCAAATGTTTGATTTATTGACTCGACAGACAAACAAATACGCTACTCTGCAAATAGACTTCGCTCCTCAAGTGGAGAGGTCGGTTATCATTCGCACAAAAGATTGCCACGAAGGCCGCCAGAGGTGGAGTAAAATCATACGAGTAGTGCGAATCATCTACCGGCTACTTGTGGAGCTTCTTCGTGTATACTGGAAAGACGGACAATGACTCGGAGACAGGACAGACAAAAGCGACAGACAGACCAACAGACGAACAGGCAGACAGACAGACAGGCGAACGGACAGACAGATCGACAGGCGAACGAACAGACAGACCGACAGACGAACGGGCAGACCGACTGACAGACGGACCGACTCTCCCCGCCACCGCCACGTCCAGAATCGTCCACGATCTGGCCAAGCCTCTCCTCGACCGTGGCCACACCATCATCATGGATAATTTTTATAATTCCCCGCTGCTGGCACGTTATCTTAAGTCTAGAGGCACCGATTGTCATGACACGTTACGCGTGAACCGCGAATTTGTCCCCGAGGCTTTAAAATCATCCCTCTCAAAATTTGAGATGCGCCCGGGGGAAATGGTGCAAAGTTTTACCCACGACCTCAATGTAATGATGTGGTGTGACACAAATGTGGTGTCCATGTTGTCCACTTATCACAAGGGGGTTGTGGGTGGAATGAAAAATATGGCCGGTATAAGTACAAGCCTGGGATTGTACTCGATTACAATCTCGCGTTGGGAGGTGTTGACAAGAAGGATCAAGTTTTGTCGGCATATCCCATCAAGAAAATTTGTAACCAAGTATGGTACAAGACGGTTTTTAGAAGACTCCTGAACATAACACTTTTAAATTCCTATATAATTTACAAAACACACAACCCACGCGCTTCACAACGGTGGTAGGAACCAACTTGCAGAGGAGTAAATTAAGATCTTTAAACACCCCTCTTACAGCGTCCAATAAAAGTGGTGGCCAAAACTTTGATGACCGATACCAAGAAAGTGCATCCTATTTTAGAAGGTAACCATTTTATTGGTTTCGGTACATCAAAGTACTCTTCGTGTGTGTGGTGTAAAAAAAAACCGCTCGAAGTACATTTGTAACCAGTGCGATGTATCGTTCTGCTTACAAATTTGCTTCGAAGAGTACCACACCCTTCCTGTACCCCGCACTACATAACACACAGACTACCTCACACGCGCGCGCGCGCACTCACACACAGTAGTCAAAAAAACCTATTTGGTAGTGACATATATTTTTGTAAACGTCGTTACTTCTACTAAAAGCTGTCTGTGCAGTCTTTTGCGTCCATTCTTCTTTACAGTTAAAAGACGTCCTAAATAGTTTTTTTAATTTACAAAAGTGCTTGTTTACTAAGTTTATATGATTAAAGACTGCTAAGGCAGTGTCTAAATCGTCTTCTGACCTCAAGGCTGACGCTATTAAAAAATCTAAACAAGGCAAGAATTGAAACCGCAAGTAGGGTCCCGGGAACCGAAGGGCGGCGCCGGGCCCTCGGCGGCGTCACCAACCGCCCTCATCAGCCGGGTTAGTGACGAACTATCACCAACCAGTATCTTCTTCTTAGTAGTCAGTAATTCTTGAGTATCAGATTGGTATTGGAATCGCGTTTAGATTGAGAAGTCCCGCATGAAGTTAGCTTCAAACAACATCTGCAATAGTGATAACCATTATGTTATTATGTTTAGGTCGTATCGATAATGCGAATATGGAATGGAAAACTACGCTATTTCACCAAAATTATTATTTTAAACGTAGTTAAATAACAAAAATAAGTTGGTTGGCTGCTAACGATTGTTTTCCTTTAAATTTTAGACCAAAATATGACACAATTGCAATTTTTTTTGAGTAGATTCTGTGGTGTTCTTTGACTCCGAAAAAAGGTAAGTGCAAGCGCGCCAATGAAGCACGCTATTCGTTTTGAATAGTTACTTATTTAATAGTTTGTTTGTGTACCTTAGAGTGTGAAACTGTTCAGTGTGTTTGTAAAGGTAATACATACCTACATAAGTAAAATTTATTTTGTGACACAGTGCTTATGCAGGTAAGTTATTTTTATGTATTTAAATAGGTCAGTCAATATTATTTGGGTCGTTTGTAAGTAAATTACAAAGATTGTGTGCTAACTATCATTAAATATTATGTTTACAGAAGAAGAATGGTCAACCGCCCTACATCTTTGCAGTTACAAGCTCTTGTGGAGTTCTATTCTCTAGTAATTTGTTATTTTGCTACCCCTTAATAGGTACCCTTGTCAAGATTGGAATCTTGACAGGGCTACCTATTATAACTCAAACTTAAAAAACTAACACATGCCACATAACAGTTTCACAGTTTCACAGTATGGTCTTTGGCCTTTGGAATGCATTCAATAATAATGTGTTTTTTTATGTGTACAATAAAGTATTTTATTCTATTCTACAATTATTTTGACAGGTTGCCTTTTTCAGGTGGTGTTCGATAACACACGACGCGTATGCCATAGATGTTAGCAGAGAGCTGATAATGCCATTAGACCTGCTGTCACAGAAGTGCAAGAAGATGCCAACGACCTTCATGTTCCTGAGTACAAGAGAGCTTCTAACACTACTGCGCATTGTATCTTCAACAACTGTGGTAATGACACACGTCACCAAATACCAGAAACTACCAGAGGCCAAAAGTTCACACCTTTTGTGAATACATATTGTATATCCCCGATGGTGTCAGAGTTTGTAGAGAGCACCTTGAACGAATTAATTGGGATGAGCTGCCTGATTTTTGCAACACCACTAATTATTTTACTGCAGCACAGTTTTGCGATATTTGTGACATATTACAAGCAGATATTCAACATGGAATTGGAGTTGAATTTTAGAGTACGCGATGCTATGAGCGATGACGAAATGCATTTTTGGGTAGGGTTCAATGGCGATCAATTTGATGACATTTTGGAGCAAACTCCTTCACTCAGCGAGAGATGCAACGATCCCAGAACTGTGCCAGGCATATATTTGTCAAAACTTGTGAGATTGTTTACACCAAAACTTTGTCCCATCTCACTTAGGCATAAACTATTTAAGTAGGGAGGAATTAATACAAAGAAACCTCCTTATTCCACAGGGTCTCTTTGGAGATTTTGAAAATAGGAATGCAATAATAATTTGTGATGGGATTATCTTCAAAAATCATCAAACTACTTTTATCAAAAACAGACTTGTAGTTTACATACTCGTTTGGATGCTGACATTATAAAAGACTTATTTAGAGAAGATAGTGAGCTTAAAGAATATTTCCAGAGTGGAGATGTTTTTATTTTAGATAGGGGATTCCGGGACGCCATTGATCACCTAAGATCATGTAGTTTTCAAGCCGGAATCCCTTGAAGAAGGCCAGTTTCAATTACCAACAATAAAGGCCAATAAGTCGAGGTGTGTCACTTTGTGCAGATGGGTAGTAGAAGTAGTTAATGGCAGGTTTAAAAGAGATTTCAAGTTATTTAGAAATACTTACTTTAATACTTCTGCTACCCATCTAAGAGTTGATTTAAATTGCTGCGGCAATAATAAATGCATATCATCTAGTGTTAGAAAATAGACCTGATGCTTCTTTAATACTAGACCGTGCCTTGCAAAGAATAAATTTAGAAAATGATTTGGGACAGTATATTATTAGACATAATATTAATCGAAGAAGAGCTTCATTTGTAAGAATTGATGCTAATGTACCAGCTCTAGATATATTCCCAATCATAAGCATGTCAGATTTAGTTTTATTTGCATTAGGCATTTATCAAATTAAACAGGCACGATCTTACTACGGCGAACATATACGGCAGGATGGCACTTTTTATGTAGAAGTAGCTAATGTCACAGAACAAGCCCGAGTCAATACAAATGAGGCACAGCAGCTGATAAGGGGAAAAATAAGGTCAAGACACCACGGTCATAAAATATACTATTGTTATAGGTGATTTTTCCTATTCGCTATGCTTGGGTTTAAAACGGTACATTTTTTCTTTATGGCCTCGTATCAGTCTGCGAAGTTTCTTAAAACGGTACATGTATATTGTTGAACCCAAGTGAAAATAATTGGGAACAAAAAATTACAGGGTATTATTGTAATTGTTTAGTGGGTATACGAACTGTTGGCTGCTGTGCCCACGTAATGACATTAGTCTGGTATTTGGGTTGGGCTCGACACCAGAATTACATAGAAGCACCAGCGTCTTTTCTTGATAACATATTGATTAGAGATGAGGAAAATATTGATTGAATAAAATAATACTTTTAATACTGTTGTTTTCTTTCATATACTACCTACTACTTTAACCTTAAAATAATAAAAATGATATACCAGTTTGAATTGTAATTCACTCATTTATAGCACACAGCACTTGCTTTTTCTTTGAGTATCCCCTTATCCACATAAAAATGAAGTTTATTTTAGCTAGTTAGTACCTACTGACTTAATAGATACCTTAATACATATAAAAGCTGAACTGAAAGCCTGATTTTATTTTATGAGTACCTAGTAGTCTGATATCTACCATTTTACGGACCGTAACAGGCCACATCAACGATATTTTGACACAAAAACTAAAGACAAGCATAATATGAAATTCAATAAGAATTATTATTTGATTTCGATTTCCTAAGTACCTATGTAATGGTGTTTTTAATATTTTAAAGAATACTTAGCATAGGTACCTACTAAAAGTAATCTTTTCTATTTTACACTTTAACAGATTTGACTGCTAGCGGCTGTACAACTGTCATTTGTTGACAGATATTGCCAGTTATTGAATTACAGATTAAAAAATTAGAAAAGTATACAACTAAAGCATAAAATGCCGGGTCTCCTTTTTTATATACATATGTCGAACGGAAGCGTTTGAATAACCAAAGGGCTGATTTTCAACGACTGGAAGCGAATAATATTGAAAACTTCCCAAAGCTCACCAAAAATCAAATAATTATTTTAGCCTTGGGTACATACCAACTAAAACTGGCTAAATCATACTGCGGGAACATCTCCAAAACGGTTTATACCTTATAGAGACCTACAGGCAAAATCAACAAAAAAGCGAGGGCGACGATTTCGAAGGAAACATTAAATCAATATTTTGATAATTTGGAGCCACTAGTTAAAGATGTGCCGCCATCTAATATATTTAATTATGATGAGTCGAATTTAAGCGACGATCCTGGAAAAAAGCAAGGTATATACAAGCGTGGCGTCAAGTACCCAGAAAAAGTAACTAATTACTCAATAAGTGCCACGTCCATAATGATATGTGGGTCAGCAGATGGTGTAATGCTTCCGCCCTATGTTATTTACAAAAGTGTTCATTTATATGATGCCTGGAAGGAGAGCAAGCACCATGCGGGCCACCATGCTGTGATAAATGTTGCCCAAGGAACAAGATTTAACAGAACTACTAGCGGCTGGTTTGACTCAGTGACATTTCGGGAATGGCTTCCTACCACACGCAAAAAAATTAAGTGGACGTAAAGTCATAATAGGTGATAACCCTTCTTCGCATTTGGACATGGATGTTATAAGACTTTGTGAAGAAAATGACATAGACTTTGCTTGGTGCCACACTCAACGCATTTGTGTCAGCCACTTGATGTGGGCTTTTTTAGGCCCATGAAGTCAGCGTGGCGTGCAACCCTAACCGAGTGGAAAACCCGTAATATGAGAATAGCTAATTATGTGTACACCATCACCTTATGTGACCTCCATATATTTGAGATAATCCCTAATAGGGGAGAAGGTACTATCGTTGGCCCCCCTGCAGTGATTGGCACTCCTAACTAAATAAGCACCGGCGCAGACTACGGCCCGGGTCTAGGCTGACCTAGGCGACGACCTGCGCTCACGTACCCTTTAACGCTAGAAGCTAAGTCCCCTTATAAATCAGAGCGACACCACTGAATTGTATGCGACCGACGATTACCCACCCCTGGGAATAAACTATTGTAAAGTTTTTACCTACTCTTTTATTTCTTTACCTGAACCTGGGGTGGACTAAACACCCTAGCGCTTTAGTGGCGCCCGGCTTGCTCAAGGTCGCTCATACAGTGTTGTCGCAATTTTTTTTTTTACTGTGTAAAGTGGGTATCAAGTTTTGTGTTTTTATAGTGCCTACTGTGCATCTGGCATTTTGTGCTATAATTTAGTTGGTGGTTCTAGATTAGTGGCTACTACTACTGTCCACTACTACTGTCTTCTGAGACAATTTTAATCCGTTGCGCTGGTAGCGGTATAATTTTAAATAACGAGCGATCTACCTCGTTCTTCGTTATTTTTAAATTTAAATTTTTAAACTTGTTGTGCTCCTCACTTTAAAATCCGTTGGCTGTAAACGGTTGTTGTAAAAAAATTTCAAATTTTAAATTTTGTTAATACCCACTTAATTTTTTTATTATTTTAAAATTTTTATGTTACGCTGCAATTGATCTGGCTAAGAACACTTACCTAGGGTTCTCTTAGTGTTATTGGTTCATCAGTGTAGTGTGTTCTCGAACTGACTTCTGACTATTTATAAAATATTTTTTAATTTATTTGTTTCTCATACGTAGGTCGTGTGACTGACTATTTTATTGCCGCGAATTGTTGTGTATTTGTGTGTGCTCCCTTTAAATCATAATACAATATAAATTATATAATTTTTTTTTAAAAAGAAATTAAATTTTAAATGGCTTATCCAATTAAATTTTTGTCTCTACAAAAAGCCGAGCTGGCTTACGAAGTGGAACTTCGTGGTTTAAAACCTGGGAATTCCGTTCAGGAGTTGCGGAAACAAATCGTCAAAAGAAGACCGGCGAGAGTCGCCCTAATATTTTACGAAGTAGTACACTTTCGGAAACATGATAATTTAATTAGATTAAATTCCTACAATTTACTTTTACGAACGTCTGATTTATTAAAGAAGGAGATAAAAAGATAAATTATTTTCAAATCGCAAATACTTGACTGAACAAGACGCTTTCTATAGTGTAATAACTAAACGATTAAAACTCTTTATACTCGTAAATACGTTTCATTTGACGCAGTAGTCATGTAAACCAAGGCCATTTTTATTTACTTATTAGATACATCAAAGAAGGCACATATCATAATATTAAAAACCAATTAATATTTTGATAGAACACGGTAGGTCAGCATTTTCGATGAAGTATAAAGCATGAGCTGCTGATGAATTGACTGTATAAACATAGATTCTTTTGCTTTTCTTATTTAGAGACAGACATTGATCAATGAGTCATTTGACTTGACACATTTTCAGTTTATTTCTGTGATAAGTTGTTCGTTGTGTTAAAAGTGGTTTTTTCATTGGATTTTCGCGTGTTTTATGGACTTTAGATTCTTGCCTTATTGCCCCCTGGATTTTGATTTGCAAATTCTGTACCGTATGTTAACCCTCTGAGTCTCCGAGTAGGTAGATACCTACTATGTCTCTGATAGAATAATGGTTACTTTCGTTATTTGTCTTTGTTATTTATTAACTACCTATTCATCTATTTTATCATTTAATAATTATTTGCGTTGTTTTTAATAAAAAGTTATAAAATAAATGATTTTTACCCTAACTTTAAGATTTTTTGGTTATTTAACATTATCTCTGTTGTCCCAACTTTAAAAACATAGAAACAATTAACTTTTTTGTTAGTCTAGCATAGTTCTTAAAGTACCATTTGATTTCATCCATGAACGGGACATATAAATCGAGGTCTGAAAATACATAGAAGTTCGCCAGCCTCCTTTCTAATGACTCACCAGCGGAGGATATTTTGGAGTCGTTTTTAGATCCGGATGAGGATATTGAATGCGTTAAGGAATCTTTAAATAAAGCTATAATTAATATGCGACAATTAAAAAGTTCTTTTGACAGGAATCTTTTTGTCCGTACGGAAAATTTAATTAATCATATATATCATAGAATAAATCGTATAACCGCTACGGATGCACTTTGGGACGAATTACACGAAATAACTTCTGTATTTAAAGCAACGCATAGAAATTTAAAATCAATGGAACCGCAGCCGCTCTCCGCAGCAACTACAGCGCCATTAGTAGAAGAAGCTAAAGTCGTGTCTGTCGCGTGTGAGCGAAATTTGTTGTCCGATTTAGGAAAAATCAAATACTCTGGCAAGTCTTGTGTCCGTGCATTTTTACAAAAAATAGAAGAGTTCGCTGCTGCTAGAGGCATTCAGCACGATAGGCTTTTGTCCTTCTTATATGAGATTTTTACGGACGATGCTCTCCATCTCCTCTGGGGGTAAAGGACAGCTTCAGTTCCTGGGCTGAGTTAGTGAAGCTTTTAAAAGAGGATTTCGGTGTAGATGACTATGATTATCGCCTCATGGCGGAGATTCGTGCTCGCACTCAGGGTGAGGGTGAGAATATTACTGTTTATCTCTCAATCATGCATGGCATGTTCTCTAGATTGGACAAGTCTGTGAGTCCAGAGGATAAACTCGAGATTATCCTACATAACATTAGGCCGTGTTATGCCAGCACTTTGGCTGCGGCAAGTACCATTAACGACATTGAGCATCTTAAAACACTCTGTCGTAACTACGAGAGTATTCAGTCTCGCATGTCTCATTTTCACGAGCCACCTAGTGTTGGTCCTAATACACTTGCACCGGAGTTTGCCTTCCGTGGCACTTCGTCTACCTCAAGGAATACTATTGTCAGTTATAATAAAAACTATAATTCTAACATTTCTAATCCTAATTATTTAAATAAAATTACAAATTCAAACAACAATAAAAGTTATAATACTGATGCTAATAACAATTATTCTAACTCTTTTAAAAAAAAATATCCGGTTGCTTCGTTGTCATCGTCACACAGTAATGACTCTGAGGGATCACGAAAGGTGTATTGTCCGAGATGTAGGATGGATTCTCATTCGCTGCGGCAGTGTACCAAACCTCACACTATTGTTTGTTTTAAGTGTGGTAAGGAAGGTGTTCGTTCCCCAGACTGTCCGAATTGTAATAAAACTAAAAACCAAAAAAACTAAATAACCGGGATCGAAGAACCAAACTTATTACTACTCATTATGTGTCTCCGATCCTGGAATCTAAAACTTATTCGTCTCGTCCTTTTATCTCTGTTAATGTTGGTAACAAAAGTATTGTTGGTCTTTTGGACAGTGGTTCTGGCATTAGCATTCTGGGAAATAAAATGGAAAAATATTTTTTTAATTTAAATTTTAAATCTACCACTTGTGATCCGCTTCAGCTTTCTGCAGCTGGCGGTCAGAAGTTTCTAACTAAATCATTTTTAACTTTATATTGTACTTGAAATACAAAATAATCTTATTTTAGGAATGGATTTCTGGAGATCCTTTGGGTTGTTTCCCAAGGAGCTAGACTGTTTTATTGTCGACTCTCCTCAAGAGCCTAGTCTATCTAACATCACCTTGGATGATAAAAAACTCTGTTCTTACACTCAATTGAGCAAAGATCAGAGGGAAACTGCTGATAGCGTCATCACTCAGTTTCATGGTATTTCGTATGAGGAATGTGGTTTAGGTCGTACTTCTTCGATAAATCACGCTATCGACACTGGTGATGCTGTTCCGATTAGGCAAAGATATTATCGTATGTCTCCTCAAAAACAACAAATTCTTTCGGAACAGCTGGATGAGATGTTAAAGGAGGATGTTGTCGAACCTTGTGAGAGTCCTTGGTCTAACCCCGTACTTCTTACTCCCAAGAAGAACGGTGAGTACAGATTTTGTCTTGACAGTAGGAAACTGAACTCTGTCACTCGTAAGGATGCCTACAGCTTACCTTATATTACTGAAATCTTAGAAAACCTGAGGGATGCTAAATACCTGTCTAGCATTGATCTCTCCAAGTCTTTTTGGCAAGTTTTGATAAAGCCAGAAGACAAATGTAAGACTGCATTTTATATTCCCTCTAGGGGAACGTTTCAATTTAAGTCTATGCCCTTTGGTTTAACTAATGCACCTGCTACGCAGCAAATATTGGTAGATTTTGTTGTTTTACGGGCCTGAATTTGAAAATAAAGTTTATATATTTATCGATGACATCGTGATTGTGTCTAATTCTTTTGAGAGTCACATCTCTCTTCTTTTGCGGGTTTTTTTATTTCGTGGGAGTTCTAGAACGTACTACTGTTTGATTTTAAAAATCTAATATAAAAGGGTGAAAAAGAGGTTAACGTCTTCTTTTGATCACTACCACATCAACTAGTCGGTTCTGACTTTTAGTTTTTGAAATTGTGAATTTACATATTCAACTACCCCAACCTACGGGTAAGTGTTCTTTCGTCAAAGTGTTTTCGCTTAGATTTGCTAGATTTTGATAATTCTGTTTTACTGTTAAAGTTATTATTTGTGACCTACAAGTGAGTGAGAGAAATGTAGTTTATTAGTATTGTAATTCCTTTTTGTTTAATGACGATTTAATGCTCTTATGAGTTGAATCGTTCAATTATAGTTTTCATAATTTGATAATTGTATTGAATTGAAGCGTGATTCCCACTGGATCCCGTGGACAAAATACAATTAACATTTACTTTTATTATGTAGGAATCCCTAACGGTTCTTAGTTTTCATTAAATTTCATTTGTCCGAGTAGCCGTTTACTATGGCGTCGGTAACCTACCTTCATAAATATTATAATTAACATTTATTAGTAAATGTTATTTTATAAAAAATGAAGCGTGCAAAGGTAAATGTTACGAAGAAACAGCAACAGAAGATAGAAGAGAACCCAGTGGAAGTGGAGGGGGAGGAGAAGAAGGAAGGCCGGGTTCCCACTATGCCGGACCGGCAGATCTCACTCAGACTCGGCAGACCTCATGAGTCGGGTTCAAAAAAAGCAAGAACATGAACATGAACATGACAAGAATCAGATTTTCGTACACCTTTAATTAAAGATAAAAGAACAATTGATAATAAAGAAGTAAATGAGAAGATGTCAAAGTTTTTAGACTCCAGAATGAACCCAGAAAAAGAAAGCCATCACCTTTCTTTTTTCAAAGGCATTATACCAACCTTGGACACTTTAACTATCGAAGAGACTTTAGAATTTCAAGCCAGCGTCCTGACAATGTTGCAAAAAATTAAAAGTAGGAATTTTGAGAGACCAAATTACGGACATTGGCGTCATTATAATCAGATGACCGGACCAGATCAGTATACTCACTCTGGATACTACACACATCCTAATCAACAGGGGAAACCTACGCAAGATCATCACTCTGGATACTCTACACAATATAATAGTAGCAATCAACCGGCAACAACACCTATACCATCAACTTCTTCCCAGTCATCCAATTCGAATCCAGTGAATCCAGTTTCGCCAACAGAATCTACTCCATCCATATACTCCCAAGAGTCAGACTATTTAGATTTTGAAGGGTTTTAAGTTAATAAATACTTAAATGACTTAAGTTTGAGTACAAGTAAATACTTAAATTACTAATTTGCATTTCTTATTAACACGTTCCAGGACACAACCATTGATTTTTATCCCTTTCCATAGAAATTATCGTCGTACAAATAAATACTTAAATGACTAATTTGCATTTCTAATTAATAAATTATTGTCAAAAGAATACACTCTTACCTTAAACATATGGCCAATCTTTGTTCTGGGCAAATACATTCTCTGAAACTTGTATTTCGTACTCTTATGCCTGGTGAAAGTCGTCCTAGTAAATCGTCAAAAGTGGATGTTGTCATTCGAAAATAATTGAAGAACTTTGCTTCGTCACTTCTCAGTTCACCCATCAATGTTTCAAATGTCCCAAGTGAAAATCTTTCTCGTAAAATAGGATGTACCCAATACTTTCTTCTTTTATTTTGCCTTCTGCGCCACCACCACCACAACACAACAATTTCGTCGTCCATTGTGAGTGTCATATAATTATAAATATGTAGGAGGTAGTTGAGCATGAGTGAATAAAGCAGTGTTAACCCGAGCGTCGTCTTTAACTGAAGCCTCATAACATAACATGGCGCAGCCGGTTATTTAAACTATTATTTTACCAGTAAAATAAGTGCTGTGATAAGTGCCTTTGGGGAAGAAAAAATAAATAAATAATAAATATGGAAACAGTTTTATCGCCACCACCACCGTTTCAATTCGACGAAAATTCGGTCGATGCAGCTTCGGGCAAGTTGAATGATAGTTGGCAAAAGTGGAAGAAAGGCTTTCACATATACTTCAATGCGTGTGAACTGAGTAAAAAATCATCTGCGATACAGTTTAACATATTTTTACATATAGTGGGCCAACAGTGTCGTGATATTTTAGAACAGTTCAATGAATCGACATTAGAAGGTGTTTATAAAAAACTAATGACCATTTTAAAACAAAGAAAAATATAACGGTGGAACGGCACAAGTTTTTTACACGGAATCAGCAACAAAATGAATCGATTGAACAATATGTGTTTGAATTACGAAAACTATCTCAGCCCTGTGATTTTGGAAGCTTAAACGATGATCTCATAAAAGATAGGCTAGTTTGTGGGGTGCTCAGTTCTGCGATACGAGAGCGCTTATTACGTGAAGACGACCTAACATTGAGCAAAGCATTGTCTAGAATGTATTCTGAAAACATAAAACGGGAAGCTGAGGTTGTTTACAATGTTAACAATGAAGGAAACCAAGATCGACAAATAGATCAGCAGCAAAATCATGACCTATGGGTGGTAGAGAAAACTATAATGATGATGGTGGAATGGGTCATAATAGATCAGCTTCAAACAATGGAAATTACGGGTTAATGCGAAGGACAACGATGCGCGGGCGCGGTGGCGGACAGATGCAGCGAGGCGGCATGATTCGACGCGGCGAGCGAGGGCGTGGGGGCCTCACGCATTGCGCACCCTGCGAGCGCCGCGGCGAGACCGCGCACGAACACCAAATGCAGCAGATGTGGTATTTATCATGCATTTAATGCGTGTCCAGCGTACGGGAAGACTTGTTTACGGTGCTCAAAGATGAACCATTTTGCCAAAGTATGTGGCGTGCACTTTGTGGAATCATCAGACCAACAGGAGGTAATTTATTCACTTAGTAAAAACTTGATTGACTGGACAGTAGACTTAACAATAAACAAGTGCAACATCAATTTTAAATTAGACACGGGCGCGGATGTAAATGTGTTACCGCTTCGTTATATTAAAGATTTAGGTATATCAGAAAATAGTTTATTGCAGGCAAACACTAAATTAAGTGGGTATTCAGGTGATTTTATAACTGTTGTGGGTAAAATACATTTAAAGGCTTATTATAAAAACAGATTGTATTTATTGGAGTTTATGATAGCAAATGTTAACACGTTAAACGCCATAATGAAAATACAAAAAATTATAAAAAAACTTTTTGTCGGTAATTGATGTATTTTGGTATGATATGTACTCAAAATTATTTATTATAAAAATCTGACATAAGATTCCGTAAATATATAAAAAAAAAATTATATGAGGTCACCGGTGACCCCCACGGCGCTCTGTTACAGAAATTTAGATTTTCGTTACCACAGCGCCATGCCGGGCACCCCGCCGCCCACGCACCCCGTTCAGTCCTGCGCTAGCTTTCGCCGAGTAAGATCGCGTCGCTTCTTTTGAAAATTAAATACGTATTTAGAGGTTATTGTGTTGCTGTGTTAGAAGAAAAATATATTCGTGAATGATGGAGACTTTACACTGTTCTGATTTTCAAGAAATACATGTGGACATGGAAGATTTTGTGTTTACCCAAGATGATTTCCGTGAAATTGAATTACTCGAATCAAATATATTTCTTCAGGAAGAATCTACTGTGTGTTCCGATACACGTAAACATAAGACACATCGTATGCTATCGGATTCCGATTCAGAGTCTGAGGAAATGCATATTTCAAAAAAACGAAGACGATTAATTACCCGAAGTGACAGTGAGAGTGAAACAGATTCGGTACAAAATTATGTATTAGCCAATATTTCTACTGAAGATCGTACTTCAACAAAATGGTCACGACCGCGACGCAAACAACCATCAATAATACCTTTTACAGATGAATCAGGTTTGAATAAAAACTTGGCAAATTCATTAAAAACTGCAAGTCCGGGAGATTTTTACAGTCTTTTAGTACCTGACGAAGTTTTTGAGCTGATTACAGAACAGACGAACTTATTTGCGACACAGTCTATTCCATTAATAAATAATAAACCGTCATCCAGATCTCATGCTTGGAAACCAACGGATAAATATGAAATTAAACGTTTCTTCGGTCTTATTCTTTACATGGGTCTTGTTAGGCTTCCAAAATTATCGTATTACTGGAGCAAAGATAAAATATTAGGCCAGAACTTTCCATCCACTGTTATGAGCCGAAATAGATTTGAAATACTCCTGCAGTATCTACATTTTAGCGACAATCAAACTGCAGATAAAACAGATCGTATTGCTAAGATAAGACCAATTATAGATATGATGAATGAAACGTTTCAAAAATACTATTCTCCCAAAGAAGACGTCTGTGTGGACGAAAGCCAAGTGCCGTTTAGAGGACGCATAGTATTCCGCCAGTACAATAAAAGCAAACGGCATAAATATGGCATGAAGCTCTTTAAATTATGTACTGTTCCGGGATACACGTGTAAATTGGCTTTATATAGCGGCAAAAATATAGACACGGTGAACACCACGCCAACGAAGGTAGTTATGTCGCTTTGTAGCCAAATACTAAATAAAGGACACACTCTAGCAACAGATAATTGGTACACCAGTCTGGAATTAGCCTATAATTTGCTGGAAAATCATACACACTTGGTTGGGACGATAAGAAAAAGTAGAAGAGGTTTACCGAAAAGTGTAGTGGAAGCCAAACTTCAAAAAGGAGAATTTATGGCAATGGAAAACGAAGACGGTATTACAATAATGAAGTGGAAAGATAAACGCGATGTTTTTATGTTGTCTACTAAGCATTCGGATAAAATATGTAAAATTGTGAAGAAAGGAAAAGAAATAACTAAACCTAAAATTATATTGGATTATAATAAATCCAAAGGCTCTGTCGACTTGAGCGATCAGATGGGTTCATACTCATCACCTCTGCGCAAAACCGTAAAATGGTATAGGAAGCTGGGTATCGAACTTTTGTTGAATACAGCCATAGTTAATACTTGGGTTATGTTTACCGAAACTTGCCAGTCTAAAATATCCATTATTGAATTCAGAAAATCACTAGTTGAGTATCTAACAAGTTCATTTGCACTCCAAGAAAATGAGTCGATAGTATTGATTCCGAGGCCGAAAAGATTAAAGCATGAGTTGAAAACTAAGTCGGGGAAAGTTCGAAATACAAGACGTTTTTGCATACAATGCTACAAAAATATGGTGCAACAATTTGGTCGTAAATTAGCTAAAAATAAAGCGAAGAAAGTAAACACTTATTGCGCTCAGTGTGAAGGAGAACCACATATATGTCTACCATGCTTTAATAAACTCCACCGTTATGCATAACTTTTATTAATAATAATATTTTTTTTTGATTAATTCTTTCTTTTTATTTCTTATTTCATTTGCATTTATAATTTTTTTTGTAAAACTAACGTAAACCTAAATAAATATGGTAAAAAAATATGTTGATAATTATTTATAAATACATTCCCCACAACTATCTACAAATATGTATCTATTTTCTAAAATATACTTGATAGATGTGTCCCATTTCAAAGGATTGCTCTGAGGCGCCATGCCGGCCACTCTCAAACACGAAATGTACGGAAACAGTGACCGGCGGCGTGAAAAAGCATTCTAAAATTACCCATCTAGTGAGGTCACCGGTGCCCCCCACGGCGCAATAAACTGAACAAGATGAGGTCACCGGTGACCCCCATGGCGTCTAACGTGTTAAAAGTATACCTATATTAGGCCGTTATGCTTGTGTTGAATTGAACCTAATCAATAGCGTAATGTCGGTGCAGAGATCCATTAAAGATTCGCCTGAGTTTATCAATGAGTATAGCGACGTGTTTAGCGGGATAGGTTGTTTGCCGGGTGAGTACAATATACAATTAAAGGACGACGCTGTTCCTGTCGTTCATGCGCCCAGAAAATTACCGTTTGTGATTAGGGAAGACGTTAGGTCGAAGTTATTAGATATGGAATCACAAGGCATTATAACAAAAGTTAAAGGTCCGTCCGACTGGGTGAGTAGTATAACAGTGGTTAAAAAACCTAACGGTGATTTACGAATCTGTTTGGATCCTAAAGAACTGAATATGGCAATTAAGAGAGAACATTTTAGGTTACCGACTATCGATGAGATAGTGTCAAAACTATCTGGTGCAAAGTTTTTCAGTACATTAGACGCCTCGTAAGGATTTTGGAATGTTAAACTAGGAGATAGTAGTAAATATTGCACTTTTAACACACCGTTTGGTCGATTTAAATTTTTAAGAATGCCATATGGTATATGTTCAGCATCTGAAATATTTCATAAAAAAATGTTTGAGTTTTTCGATGACATTGAAGGCGTATGTATGTATATAGATGACCTCCTGATATATGCTTCAAATAAATATACACATGATAAAATATTACGTACAGTTTTGGAAAGATGTAGGAAAATTAACTTAAAATTAAATATTACCAAATGTAAGTTTGGATTGCAAGAAATCAAATATTTAGGCCATCGAATTTCAAAAGATGGTTTAAGCCCGGATGATTCGCACTTATCCGCGATTAAAAACATGCCAGTACCTAAAGATAAAAAGGCAGTGGAGCGATTTTTGGGATTGATTACTTACATAGGTTCATTCATTCCAAATTTATCAGATAAAACTTTACCACTAAGAGAATTACTCAAAAAATATATAGAGTGGCACTGGGATGATAGACACAATAAATGTTTTGATAGTTTAAGAAAGTGTCTCACGAAACGTCCCGTTCTTCAATATTATAATATAAAAGTGCCTATTATTATATCGGTAGATGCTAGCGGGACAGGTTTAGGTGCATGTTTAATGCAAAATGGTCATCCTGTGTGTTACGCCTCTAAAGCACTGACAAACACCGAACAAAGATATGCGCAGATAGAAAAAGAACTATACGCATGTGTTTTTGCCTGTGAACGCTTTTATGCTTATATTTTTGGTCGTTCAGATATAACTATTGAATCGGATCATAAGCCGTTGATAAGTATAATTAAAAAGCCTATTGTTGATGCTCCATCCCGTTTACAGAGGATGCTATTAAGGTTACAGCGATATACATTTACTTTAGTGTACAAACCCGGTAAACATTTATACATTGCTGACACATTATCACGTGCTTATGAGTCAGTATTACACAATAGCATAGATAGCAGTACTGATGAGGTATGTGTATTAACAGAGGATGTAAAAAATAAATGCGAATATCTTACAGACTCTCAGTTTATTAATATACAAAAGAATTCAGAACAAGATGAAGAGATGATAAAACTAAAAAAATATATACTGAAGGGTTGGCCAGATAAAAAGGAGAAAGTTTTAGATATAATAAAGCCATATTGGAATTTTAAAGAAGAGTTAACCGTTGCAAATGGGTTAATTTGGAAATCAGACAAAGTTATTATACCTAAATCGATGCGAAGAGATATGCTTACAAAAGTTCATATAGGACATAAATATGGGTATGGAAAAGTGTAAATTACGAGCTAGAGAATTAATATTTTGGCCTTGTATTAACAACGACATAGATAATATGGTGAGAAATTGCACTATCTGTTTAACATATGGAAAAAAGAATCAAAAAGAAGAGTTAAAGTGTCATGAAGTTCCTGATAGGCCTTGGGTAAAAGTAGGAGTAGATTTGTTTCAATTAAAGGGTATTAATTATTTACTAACTGTTGATTATTTCAGCAAATTTTTTGAATTGGTAAAATTACATAGCACCACCTCATGTTCAGTAATTAATAGTTTAAAGGATATATTTGGTCGTCAAGGAGTACCAAACATTGTAATGTCTGATTGTGGTCCTCAGTTTTCAGCGTGTGAATTTAGACAGTTCGCACTTGATTGGAATTTCACCCACGTGACGTCATCTCCGTATTATCCGCAGTCGAACGGACAGATCGAACGCACTGTGCAAACTGTGAAAAACATAATAAAAAAATCAACAGAGGATAATACTGATTACCGACTTGCACTATTGGAATGCTTGAATACCCCTGACTGCTGACTTGCCCTCTCCAGCAGAACTTCTTCAAAGTAGAAAATTAAGAAGTATTCTTCCTACTCCCATAAAATTATTAAAACCAAAAGTTCACATAAACGTAAGAAGCAAATTAATTAGTAGACAAAATAAACAAAAAACATATTACGATAGAAATTCTAAGAACTTAAAACCATTACAAATAAATCAAAAAGTTAGGGTATACGATTCAATAAAAAAATATTGGATTCCAGGCATAATAGAAAATATTTTAAGAAACAGATCTTATGGTATTCGTTTGTCTAGTTGTAAACTAGTTGTAAGGAATAGAAGGCATATTAAAGCAGATCTCTCGCATAGGCATGATATCCCCAAAGATTTTAATTTCGATTATGATCATATTTATTCCAATGCAAATAAAAATCAATGTATTTCATCATCTAATTTATATATTACTCGTTCCGGCAGGACGGTGAGACCTCCGAATAGATGGGGCTATCCGTGACCTTGACCTACAAAGCGGCCATGTCACAAAATAAATTATTAAACGAATTGTAATGTATTCTGCATGTTAAAGTATTTATATTCATTTGATTAATTAATAAACTGTCATGTAAATGCATATATATGCAATTTGTATAGGTACCTAACTATTTCTTTTGTTTTGTTTTATGTATATTGTTATATAATTTGAATTTGAATTTACAAACATAAATAGAAATAAAGTAAAACAATAAATTTATGTATTTTATTAATTTTGAAATAGAAAATATAGTCTTGTGATAAGTGTTTTAATGTATATGCACCTACCTAAGATTCTGAATTTGTGAATTCAAGAATATGTATGATTTTATAGCAAATAGATGTCCATAAAATAATATATATATATTTATTAATTCTCGAAATGTTATAATTATAAATAGCATAATTATGTAAAATAAATAAAATTATATTAATTACAGTTCTAAAGACACCGTTATTATTGTATTGTGTAACGCTAGGAGCTCAATTATTTATAGGTAGGTTAAGAACTTCTTAAATTATGTTTTATTTTAGTAAAGAGGAAGTTGTAATAAAGGCCTCCAAGAACTAAAAAAAAAAAAAATGTATCTACTTATAAAGTTTTTTTTAAATATATAAAATAATTAAATAAATAATTAATGTAAGTTAAATATATAGGATTATATTAAATTTCTGAAGTCACCTATAGTATACTATAGGTTATCAATGTTATCATTCTCATAGTTAAAATTGTTTTTTTTTTGTTTGAATAAGGGAGATGTCATATAATTATTAATATGTAGGAGGTAGTTGAGCATGAGTGAATAAAGCAGTGTTAACCCGAGCGTCGTCTTTAACTGAAGCCTCATAACATAACAGTGGGCACAGGTCCAAATTGAACTGAGAGATTCTTGTGAACCCGGCCTCCGGGCCCCCGAGATCCGGTGATCCGGTGTAATGTGAACACCACTGTCCGGTGTCCGGTTTCCGGCAAATCTGCCGGTCCGGCTTAGTGGGAACGGGGCCGAAGAGAAGAAGATGGACGAGGAGATGTTCCAGATACAGGATTGGGGGAAATTCAAGAAGGAGAAAATAAACAATTTTGTGCTGGACCAGATGGGGTTGTCGAGTCTGAGACAGCAAGTGGATGCACAGTCCGATGGGGAAACGGAATCAGACGACGATACAGTGTCGATGGATCAAGCTGCGACAGAGATGACGGCAGTAATGGAGAGTTGGGACTAATACACCCAGTCGGTTCGTATTCAACAAACGCAAAAGGCTGCGGCCAAAAATTTTATAATGGACCTTATAAACTCGTCGCTGTCCATAACGGAACAAGAAGACGACACTGGCACATTATATACGTCAGTGCAAATCGCCAGTGGGGATTTAACTCACGATTGGGAAAAGCTATTCGCGTGGGAAAATACAAAAATAGCTCAATTGACTGTATCACTTGTCTACGCGAGTATGTTTATAGTGGGAATGGTCGTCAAGTGTTACAGGACATTCTCAGTGCGCAGAGCATCGTTGTGGAATGGTCGGGTACAATAAATGGAAAGGCAAAACATACTACGCTGACTGTTCCGAAAGGGGAACTTCAATATTTGCCGGAGAAGGCAGCTCATCTGGTGAAGGGATCAGTGGATTGGTGGTTCCAAATCTTCAAGCCGGTGGGAGTCAAACTGAAAATGAAGATGGGAACGGAGATCAGACTGGATTCGAAAAAGGGCAAGGTATACGTGGACGGAAAAATAATGAATTCAATAACTTCGAAGGAAATGGCGAATATTTGTGTGGAGACTCAAATATTATTGTACATTTATGCAAAGAAGGTGCTTTCACAGAGGGAGAAGCAATGGCAGTATTTAGTCGACAACCTGAAGGGATTAAAATCTTATGCACCAAGCAGTACTCTGAAAAAATCAGGACCTACATACACATCGCGAGAGTTTTGGTATTTCAAGAGTCAATAAAGCAGAGATTTGAAAGAGCAAAAAATAAATTTGAAAAGACCAACACTCTGGACATGGACTTGGAAAATATTATAAAGTTGAAGGCCATTCTGGAATCTAACAAGATAAACGAAGAGAAATTCATGAAGAGCACCTTTGAACATTTCGTACAGAGAAGTGGAAAAAAGAATAATTTATTTTTCCTGGGTCCACCGTCAACGGGCAAGACAATGATAATGAACTCTTTGGTAGCGTGTCATTTTAATTATTGTTTGCTCACGGGACTGATATCAAATTCAAGTTTTAACTTTAGTGGACTGCTGCACACAAATGCGTGTCTGATGGACGAGTGTAAGCTGACGGACACCCAGTTTGAGCAGTGGAAAATGTTGGCGTCGGGAATGGCAATGTCGACAGACGTAAAGTATAAGGATAGATGTGATGTTAAAAATTGTGTTTTATATACTTGCAGTAATTATCCGATAGAAATGTATTGTAACGTGCCGATGTCAGATGAAGCGGTACGATCGAGAACGATAAAATTTGAGTTGCATCAAAAGTGCGACATGTATTTTAATCTTAGTCCACATGCATGGGAGCAATGTTGGAATGAACATCAATGTTTTTTGTAATTAGATATAAGTAATGGTGGAGGGTTTTTTTTTAATATTGTAAATGGTGGAGGGTTTTTTGATTAATAAATGATTATTTTTTTTTTTTGTTTTTTTATTATTAGGTTAGGTTAGGTTCTGGATATGCGTCCAACTGGTTGAGATATCCGCTCACGTCCTTGTGAGTCACGATGTGGTAGTAATACTGTGTCTTGTTCATAACTGATGTTGTGTCCCCGCTCCACTGGTATTTATATCGTGTCTCCTTCCTTATACATGCTCTGACCTTTATGTGTGTTTTTCCAATTATTTTTTAACGATATGGCCAATAAATATTTAAATTTTGTTATTAATGTGTCTGCTGACATTTACTTTAAAATGGGCAATAAAATGTTATTAATGTGTCTGCTGGCCTCGATTATTTGTGTCCTGTCTGGTGACCTCGTCTGACATTTAAATCCATGTCCTTGTTCGGTGGGTATGTAAGCTCGTGTCGCCTTCTATTTTTGCACAGTTCAAGTTGTAACGTGTTCAATCTACAATGTCTTCTTATTCACCTGCGTTTGATACTCCGGATGCCTCGCCGATGGTGTCTACTCCTCCTCCTCCTCTTGTTTAAGATAATAACGATATTCCTCTTTTTGGTGAAGATGATGATGATGTTCGCCGGGTTTCTTCTACTACATATGCTAAGATTTTGTCTGACACCTCTGACCGGTATCGGTCCTCTCTTGCTGGGCGTCGGATCACTCGGTGCCCTGAACTACCGTCGCCTGTTTGCTGTGCTGAAGATCTACAGACTGTTGATCAATTATTCTTATGGTATGACGATTTACTGAAGGCCCCTTTTTTACACGTTAAAATTAGGGTTAAATTTTATATCGGTTTAAATCGTTGGGATTCTCATGTTACAATGTGTTTTAATTGTAGATCTACCTTTTTTAATAATGCCAAACTTGTTTAGTCAATTAAGGTTTAATTAACCACAGATGTTGTCTCCCTACTAAATGACTTTCATTAGGTTCTCTAAACCTAATGTAGTTCTTTTTGTGTTGCAATTGTTTAACCGTTAGTGGTCAATAGGGGCCGGTTCAATTGCAGCAGCTTGTACTATTACCAGACCGCGTGGCGGCGGGACTTAGTGCACAATTGCTCATACATTAATTGTGTATCACAGGGTTCATCTACCGGGCAGAGCTTCCCGACCCTTTCTTCTGCGGGGCAGAGCTACCCCAGTACCACTCCACCGTCTTTTGTGGCCTGACGGCTGCCCAGCGCGCTCACCCGTCTACGTCTTCGGGGCTGATTGCAGGGATTCCGGATCCCGGAATCTAAATACCACCGGCGCAGACTACGGCCCGACCTGCGCTCACGTACCCCTTAACGCTAGAAGCTAAGTCCCCTTATAAATCAGAGCGACACCACTGAATTGTATGCGACCGACGATTACCCACCCCTGGGAATAAACTATTGTAAAGTTTTTACCTACTCTTTTATTTCTTTACCTGAACCTGGGGTGGACTAAACACCCTAGCGCTTCAATAGAATTTAGAGACACAAGTGATACAATAGAGCAAATAGGTCATGAAAAAACTGAAAATAAAACCTTGAACAGCAACAATGATAAACAAATAAATAAGCCGTTATCACGTACGTACTTAACGTAACGCGGCAAAGCCGCATGTTACTTGTTAAATGTACGTACGTGATTACGGCTGTGGTTGTGGGTACAAAAGGTTCGAAAATTTAAATTAAATAGTTTAAACCGACAGCTCGTCGAAGCAACACTGGATTACCTTAGTAAATTCGAATTCAGAGTCAAGAATGTTCAACGAGGAAATGGGCGACAAAGTGAAGAAAGTGAATACAAAGGGCCGAAAACGCTTGAATTTAGAAGAGGACGGCAGTATCATAATTCAAGACCAAAACGAGGACTTGCGTACTCAGGACATTTTGTCCGAAAAATCGACGACCTCAGAAACTATTACCAAGTTACACATAAACGCTGTAGATCAGGAAATGGCGGAGTGTTTACAAGCGATACTGACAATGGACAACACTCCGAAGACGGGCCGCAAAGTAAAAAAACGCGAACCGACGATTCTTCATCAGAAGAAAGTAGTGAGGAACTCACCGTTGATGATCTGCTTAAACAAATTGTGGAACACTCAGTACACAATGCTTTGTCTAGCAGTGGTAATACCGAAACTCCTGAAGCACTCGATGGAAGTACAGTCAAAAGCACTCTACGAGACAGCAACAGCGGCCAAGGAAATTTTGAAGAGATTCGTTATTTATCTCAAGAACAACGAGATAAAGACCGAATCAGTATCGTTCGAAAAATTCGCCAATTGGACCTTAGGGGAAGGATTATCCACGACGTTTTCGAACTTCGGAACCTTCCAGTATGCCCAGATTTAGAAGACTCTTGGTGGAAAATCTTTACGGCGGAATATCTAGCGCTGGAGAGTTTACAGGAAGAAGAGGACAGTGCCTTCGAAATAGCGCAAAGGGCCCCACAATCTTCCTCATATGCACGCACAACCAACACATCCACGTCGTCCATGACTGCGCATACGCGGGAAGCACTTGTAGATGCGGAATTATCCGAAAAATCTCAGAGTTCCGAATCAGAGACAGATGTGCATCCGACGAAGAAAGTACGTTTCGACGCCAAGAGAAATACATACAAGAAACCACAGAAGACTACGAAAAAGAGGTCCGTGGAATCGGACAGCGACAACGAGCTGCTTATTTGTTTATCATTGTGAAAAAAATTAGTATAAAAAATATAACACAAAAGACAATGACACACAGAAAACTGATAAAGGTTCTGATTTTTGGCCAAATTGTAATGAAAACTGCAATAATGAAACTGAACGAATTGGTGTAGATAATTCTGAAACTACTGCTCAACTTGCTGTTGAAGTGAAACAATTACAAATTGATCTACTTAAACAATTACAAAATGATACTTCAGAAAATAGCACAATTTTGAACAAACCGTTGAAAAACTAGACACCGCTAAAACTTCAGTCGAAAATTCCATTTCCATAGAATCCGTTAGTTGTCACAACAAACTCAGCACAAAAATTGAATTGAGAGATTGTCTAGAGTGGCCATCAACACCTGTACGTAAAGGTAGAAAAATATCTGCAGAACCTCTAAACGTTTTGACGGGCGCAAAATGGCTAGACACTGAAGAAATTAAAAGAAGAGATAAATAAAAAGTGATTAAAGAAAAAGAACAGCGAAAGAAGTTGAGAGAAGAAACTAAACAAGCTAAAGCAGTACAAAAACAAAACAAAAAAAATGACTCAGAATAAAAAAATAAGGATAGAATAGGCATATTCATGAACTTTATCATGTGGCCGCTCCGCGGCCACGATAGTTCGAATGCCTAACGTGTTGTTGTAGTCGTGGTGACGTATCGGTGGATTGTAAATCCAGCGAGTTATAAAAAGGTGTTTACCGGGCCTTGGTGTGGCACATATATATATCTGTGACGTCACAAATAGTATATAAAGACTGGTTTTTGCGAATTTCAAAGTAAATGCCACCCATTCGCGGTCATCACGGTGGTCAAATACGATATAGTGAATTACAAAAAGCATATAGTAGAGCTTGGAGATCTTTGTCAGCCGCTGAAAAACAGCAGTATACAAGTTATAATCAATGGCGGACTAGTGTTGCTGGTAAATCTGTTAAGCGCAATTTTGATACCGCTTTTAGACGTGGACCCAATCCCACCGATTCCGGACCAGCCACCGGTGAACCCAGTAGTTCCAGACACCGACCCAACGAAGACGACGACGACATATTCAATTTGGACGATTTATTTGATAACGTTAATTGGGATAATCACCAACTTGGCGATATGGCAGATATACAAAATAATTTGCCTACGGCTCCAACTGCCTCGTCGGTCGTTCCGGGAGGTTCTACGCAGGAGCATAGGCCATAGGGATACCGAACAATTGGGATCAAATTCTGGAAGATCAGGAGGAGGTGGCGTTACTGCTTCATCCACGGGCATAGCAATGATTATGCCTAATCCAAGATTAAAGACAATGCACATAAGTTTTGCAAAAAAATGGTATAATTATACTTATGGATATGCTCATGCAAATATCACAGGAGATTTGTTAATACGAGTTTTAACACCATATGCATATTATCCAGTTGATTGGTTGCCATGGTATTTATCACCACAAGAATTTACATCTTTACCAATGAACGCTAAAGTTGTAAAAGTAAAAACTGATATTCATTTATTAGGAACAAGAACAGCATTTGATCATGGAACCACTTTATCCGGTACAGCAACTACAGAATATGTACCTATTATTAAATGGGCTGTTGGTTTAAATAATGCCATTTATTTGGATAATAGACCGGTATTATCAGAATCTTCAGAACCTATGATGCCAACAGCTGTAAAAGATAAATCATTGGCTGAACAGTTTCAAACTATGTATAACATAGGAGGATCAAATGAAATTCCTCGTCACCTTAATTGGTATGCTGGTATCTTATATAATAAAGAAGATAAAGATTATGATGGTATACCAACAATTATGAATTATCGTCTTGATAAAATATTAAAAACTGGATTGGCTAACAAATGTATGGGAGAAGCATTAGTTAATTATGAGTATATTCCAAACAATGGTTATATAAAACCCACTAAAAAAGTGTTGTTGCCAATGTACAATAAAAAAGACGGATTTGCAGATGACGTCACGTACAAACAGGTTATTTATAAGCATCAGCTGCCGCATACTATTTCATTAGTAGCCGGTGGAGAGGCCTCGCGAGGTGCTGTGACCGCCGACTCGAATTTACAAAAAACAAGTTATAATTATACCAACCGAGGAACGTATAACTACTACCAAAGCATTGAAGGTTATACGTATTTTCATGTACATTCTGGACAACATTCTAATTACCGTAATCAACCTCAAGTTCATATTGGTTTATTAGCTACACCTGCTTTAAATCCAGCAACTGAAAAAGTGAATTTTTTAAATTCATCTGTATATACAGTATCATATACACATTGTGATGTGGAATTTAATATGGAAAGTATGTGCACTAAAGGTGACGCGTATGATTGGCCCGAAGACGTTAAATTTTTCATTAACAAAGAAAAGGGTTTTCAAGGATATGGACCTCATGTGTTTGGAGTTGCTGCTACTGCTTCAGGTCGCTTGGAGTCAACCAGACTCTCTGGAACTGAGCGGAGAACCGACGACTTACCACGTCGAGGAGGAACATTTCGTCGCGGATCAACCAGTCCCAGATCAGTATTGGCCAAGCGACTATACAGAACAGGAATTGGACGCGATCAAAGAAGTCATCGGGTCAGAGAAAATATCTCAATGTTACCATCAATTGAATCCGACAATGAAGAATATGACTTATGCAGCCATGAGAACTTTGACGACTACCAAACAGAATGATTTTAAAAAATGTGTTTTAAAAAACGTTTGGTATAATTTGCCAAACGATCAAGTTGCATTAGAAAGAAGACGTTTTACTGATGTTTTAAATAATGTGTTTAATATTGATACTTATATAGATCCTACTTTTAAAAGATATAAAGATTGTTTATATAATCGAAAAACTATGTATACTGCTCCAACTGGTTGTTATTGGACAGATTCATCAGATAGATATAAAGAATTAATATTTTTTTTTTCTAAATATGGACAAGATTTATTATATACTTATGATTTTATTTTAAATATTGAATCAAACACAAAGGAATCAAGATTATGGTATTTAATTGCATATTTGAAATTTATTGTTATTAGTGAACCTGATCCTAATAATTTATTAAAGAAAAATAATAAATGTAACTGTAATAAATGCAATTGTCAAAGTGAAATTAATAATGTTATTAATAGAATAGATATTTTACAATATTATTTGACTGTACTACAAAACAAAGTTGACGCTCATATAAACGAGAACAAACCATTAGTACATTACGATAACAAAGTAGTCGTAAACAACAATGTAAAGTCGATAAGGATTCGAGCAACCACAGTACATGAAAACCGGTACAGACGCCTAACTGCGCGGAGAGAGCAAATTACTGCTCGCTCTTTACAAAGCCGCTTGCGCCACGCAACGGGTACCCGCGTAAGTGACCGACCAAACGATTAGAAATCGGTTGCACGATCATCAGTTCTCCAGACGTGTAGCACGAATTCCTTTGACAGCCGCGCATCGTGCGAACCGATTAACGTTCGCAAGGCAGCATTAGGCCTGGGATATGGATGATTGGAGCAAAGTATTGTTTACAGATGAGTGCAAAGTGAATTTTTTTTTTATGACTGTCGCATTAGAATGTGGAGATGAGAAGGTGAGCGATTTTCGGATGCTTGCGTTCATTAAAGTGACAGATTTGGTGGTCCCAACGTAATGGTATAGAAAGGAATTTTGTTAACGGGTCGAACTGAGCTCGTTATTCTTAACGAAGACACGGTAACAGCTCAGCGATACATTGAGCAGGTCATAAGGCCCCATGTGGTGACTTTTGCACAAAGAATTGGTGCAGAATTCCGCTTAATGCACGATAATGCCCGCGCTCACACAGCTAGAGCTACAAGGGAAATTCTAGATGAAGCTAATGTTCAGGTTTTCTTTTATATTAGAAGGAGGCAAACGAGTAGGCGGGTCACCTGATGGGCAGCAATCACTGCCGTCCATGGATAACCGCAAAACCAGAGGAATCGCAGATGCGTTGCCGGCCTTTAAAGGTGTTCAGGTGTTGCCGTGGCCTGCCTATAGCCCAGACCTTAACCCTTTATAAGGCAGAGGGTATATTTTTACCACCATACTTTTACCAATGTAAAAAATAAATAAAAGAAGATATCGGATTTTGTCTATGGCAACAATTTCCGTATTCAAAATGGCAACATTTTTTTCTCATGGACAGTGACAGGTCGCCATATTACTTTTCTGATTTGCGATATCAGCCAGTTGTCAAACAAAGGAAAATCTGAACTGTTAAACAAATCTTAATAAATCTTCGATTTTTGCAATTTTGAAACGGTAAGTTGTTCTAAATATTGTTTATTAGTGTTTATTCTATATAAAAAGATACATATTTTCATTCTGGGTCTTGGGATATTTTAGATACATGACTTAGTTGTGGTGGTAAATATATCCCCTTTGCCTGTTTGTTGCAGATTTTTTTAAAATATGAGTAAGAGTAAACTTCTCAACGATTTGCAAATAACCCACGCATTAGAAGAGATTTTTGGCCTTCCTGATGATCCTACTCAGTCAGACGATGATTTGCAATCAGATGAAGAAGAAATACAGTACAGTACCGCGAAATTTCAAAGAATTCTAGAGAATATAGACAAACCTAGCCAAGGAATTCTACCACAATCGCCCGATCCACCAAGTAGTCCTTTTGAATGTCAAAAACTATCTCCCCAACCATTCCACAGCGAAAGTAGTGGTGCAGCAACTGTTGAACTCCCACGAAGTCCTCTTACGAAGTCATCTCATACAGATCATCCTAGACGGGATACAGGACTCCAAGTTTTACCTGTGTCTTCAAATCAACAGGCTGCAGAGCCTAGGACACAATCGCCACGTCCATCACCTCAGTCATCTCATACAGATCGTCCTAGAAGGGCAACAGGAGTCCAAGTTCTACCCGTGTCGCAACAGGCCGCAGAGCCTAGAACACAATCCCCACAGAATGTTTACGCAGATTCAGAAACAGATGATTCCGACGGAGAAGAAGAAGTATGGAAAAAAACCAAGTGGACAACATATCGACCCACTCCATCTGTTTATGATGAAATCCCAGTGGGACCTACACATATGTTTAGCAGCCGCATAAGGCCGGTAGTATTATTTGAAAAAACAAATAAACAAATTTATACGCTGAGCAAAGCAATGCGGAAGGATGGACAGCCTTAGACAAAAAAGAACTAAAAGCCTTCTTAGGGATTATAATAATTATGGGATACAATATTCTTCCGTCCATTGATCTTTATTGGTCATCTGACCCTGGTTTCAGAGTTGATGAGATAGCTGAAATTATGACTGTAAAGCGGTTCAAGAAAATATTACAATATTTTCATCTCAATGACAATTTAGGACAACCAGCGAATATTACCGACAAACTTTATAAATTACGACCATTATTAGATTCCATCAATCAGGCTTGCCTTGCGAATGCTAAGGCTTCTTCTACGCAAAGCATTGACGAGTCTATGATTCTGTTCAAAGGCAGGTCTTCAATGAAACAATACATGCCTCTAAAACCAATAAAAAGAGGCTACAAGGTGTGGTGCCGTTGCGATAGCTATACCGGATACCTATACGAGTTCTACCTTTACACAGGAAAATTAGAAACTGGAACAGAGGAAGGTTTAGGATATAAAGTTGTGAAGACGTTGACAGAAAAGCTAATTGATAAAGCACTGGAAGAATATCACATTATTGTCATATTTGACAATTTCTTCTGCGACTATAATTTATTGCAATATCTGTATGAAAACGGCATTTATGCTACTGGAACCGTGAGAAGACATAGGAAAAATCTACCTAAACTAGTAAAACAGAAATTGAAGCTTGCAAAAGGACAATATAAATGGAGAGTGAAGGGTAATGTAGCTTTCATAGTCTGGCAAGACAGCAAAGAAGTGTTGTTACTAACAAATGCATTCCACCCAAAAGTGGATAAAACCACAATAATGCGGACGCAAAAAGATGGCTCAAAAATGGCAATTGAATGTCCATTAGCTGTAAAAGAATACACGAAAAGGATGGGCGGTGTGGATCGCTTCGATCAAATCAAAAGCACCTATTCAGTTGGCAGGAGGAGTAAAAAATGGTGGCTTCGTATATTCTATTTTCTCCTTGACACGAGCATAACAAATGCATATTTGTTGTATTGCCAAAATGAGAATGTGACTAAATTGAGTAACCTGGAATTCCGGGTCTCTATTGCTAGAGGTCTGATCAGTGGCTATTCAAGCAGAAAACGTCGATCTGGTCCTGCTAACTATGTATGCAAAAGAAAAGCAGTTTTTTCGGAGAATCGCCAAAAGGTTTTACATGTTATAGCTGAAGAAATTCGTTATACTAACGTTGGAGACCACATGCCCGTTGAATTACTTTCGTATAAACGATGCAGAATGTGCAGCACAAAGATAAAAGATAAACGATCAAAGATCATGTGCGAAAAATGTGGGGTTCCACTCTGCATTACACCGTGCTTTAGTGCATTCCACAAAAAATCTTGAATCTGCACAGGCAAAGGGAACATTTTTCCCACCACTTTTTTTTTAAATTTTTTCAAAGAAAACATTTTTTTTTTAAAACAATAAAAAATCCTTTCTGAATATATAAAAAGTTTTATTCTATTATCTCTAGTTCCTTATGCCTTATAAAGGCTTAATTCAATTGAACTCATGTGGGATCTGTAAAAACGAAGCGTCCGGGACACAAACTAACCCGTAAATCACGAAAGACAGCTCATCAACGTGCTAAAAACGAGCTGGGAACAAATTCCACAAGAGACAGTGCGCCGCACTTGGTGGAGAGTATGCCTACCAGACTTGAAGAATGCGCACAAAAGAGGTGGGGACATACACGATACTGAGCAAACTCCAAAAATTATCCAATCTACAGTTTCTTTTTTATTCATAATTATTTACATGGTGTATATTTTTTATGAAGATTGCCGATTTCACCAAAAAATACTGATAAAATTTGTGTTATTAGTTAAGACATGTTTTGTGATTATAACATAAAAAATTAATCAATTAATTTAATTTGATTATTTGTCTGCCCCCAAACCCAATATATCTTTAATACCACTGAAAATATATGGTGGACCCTATTTTGTTTTGACTAGTATACATATTTTATAGTAATTTAAATGTATTATGTTTTATCTATTATGTGCAAATCAAGAATATACACAGTGTGAATGAACTAAACATTTTATTATTTCCTTCTGATAATTAACTATTAGGTAACCCTCTTATAGGGTTATTTTAATACTATTTGTATCTTTACCATATTAGGTACTTGATATTATTTACAAATTATGGAACCAAATATCTGATGTATGAAGGAGCATAATTATATAAAAAATTACCCAAGTCTGTAAAGTATAAGTCAATCCATTAATAATATTAAAAAGAAACTATTTATTTTATTTTATTCTTTCTTACAAAACAAATGGTTGATCCCTGTGGGAGGCGTCTGTCCATCAGTAGACGTCTTATGGCTGAGATAATGATAAAGATGCAACAAATAGTTGTATTATGAAAGTAAAAATAATTTTGTAACAAGCCGCTCACTACTGTTCGCCATTATGTATTAGCATGTATCAGTTATGTATTTAATATTTGAGTTTAAGCTGTGGTTTAAGTCTTTTAAGTGATATATGTAAAAATTCTGTAGGCCTAACGAAAGCTTAAAAACTCATCAGGAAATTATACGGGTTGGATTTAGAAATAAGCTTCCTCGTTCTGTGAAAACTGACGCCGTGGGGGGACTCAGGGGGTTTTACTGAAACCCCTGACATCGATTTTAGTTGCCGGAGAGGTACCTACGTATTTTTATATTTTTTTTCATTTTTTCATTTTTGTGTGAAACGAAACGCATGTAGTGAGAAGAAAAGTAAAACGACTCGCAAAAAGTAATCGGAACAACGTGAAACGACTGTTACTGTCAAAAATGACGTTTGAGAAACGTCATGCCGCCATTTTGAGATGTGTTCATTCATTCCGTTGCTTCCGAGTGTACGTGAATGTTCTCTGCTTCCTTTTGTGTGATTTCGACCCTTTTTACTGACTTTGGCGCGCCCCCCGGACTGATTGGATTGCACTACGACTCACTTTGGCTACGAATTTGGACACTGAACGTTTTGGATATGGCTTCGACGTCTGGAAACCCGGACCCACAACCTGGGCCGTCGCAACCCAGGGCATCGACAAGCGACACCCATGCCCATGATGATATTTTCTTTGAAGACGAACCCTATGTTGATCGAAATTTAAATGTCGACGAAATATTAGCAATGTGGAGTTTGGCAAAAATTGTTCGCGAACTTGGAACCCGTGACCAGTGCGTGGCATTTGCGGAGGCGCAGGGATTGATGCCAACCCAAAAGCTATGTCGCACACATCGTACGCCCATGGTGATTGCAGCGTCAACCAACAGGTTAGTTAATGAAATAAGCAAAATCTATGTTACAAACCGGTATAAATTGGTTGAGTAGGTGGTAAATCTATTATTTACTTACTTTCTTATTTCTTTTAGGTCATTTGGTTCATGGGTGTGCCAGAAAAGAACATGTAAAGGCAAAAACAAAGTGGCCCGAACAAATGGTACTTTCTTTGAAAATATCAAAATAGACATAGTACATGTGTTTTATTTAATTTATGCCTTCGCACATAAAATGGATTACAATGCCGTGCTTAGAGAAGACCCATTTAAGGAGGAAAGGCAAAAATGTTTAAGCCGGGCCACTGTTTGCGATTGGTACAGTTATTGCCGGGAGGCGGTAGTAATATACCAGATAGAAAACATGGAGGCACATGATCGTATTGGGGGCCCAGGCAAGATTGTACAAGTGGACGAGTCGAAGTTCGGAAAAAGAAAATATAACCGAGGTAAATTTGATATTTTATATAAGTACTAAGGTTAAATACTAGTCATGGTAGTTTAATATAAGTATTATATTGTTTTTTTTGTTTTTTAGGACGCCATGTTGAGGGCTATTGGGTCCTCGGTATGATTGAAGACGGGTCAGAGGATCTGCGCTTAGAAGTGTGCCCAGATAATGTTAGATCTGCAGAAGTACTAGTGCCATTGATAAAAAAACATGTGAAACCTGGGACAACAATTCACACAGACTACTGGAGAGCCTACGATTGTCTGGGGGAACATGGATTTGTACACAAAAAAGTCAATCACTCGGATCCTGATAATCCATTTATGGCCCCAGATGGGACTCATACACAAAGGATAGAGTCCCAGTGGAGAGCAGTGAAAAGATATTTTAAAAAAGACAATTACAATCACCCAGAAAATTTCGGAGATGCAATTACTGAATATGTGTGGCGTAGAAATATTTTTAAATTTAAAAAAGACCCCTTTTTAGCAACCATTGCGGCAATAAAACATGTTTATGCAATAAATTAGTTTTGTGTGGAATTTGATGCTTTTTATTTCTCATAAAATGACAATGTAGGTAATTAATTAAATTATGTCAACAAAATTAGTGACATAACCGAATTAGTCGACCCCGACCTCACGTGGTACTAGTTTGCCCTACCCCTAGAGTGTATATAAAAGCCCGGAGGCGCGGAGGGAGAGCAGCCCCAGCCTGCTGTAACAAACTGCAGGCACCATGTGAGCCGAAGCGGCTGAAGCTGGTCGCCGAAGGCGACCAGCAAGCCGAAGCTGCGTAGGTGAGCATGGAGTGCCTGCGGTTTGTTACGCAAGGGCGGAGGGGCTGCACTTCCCGCAGCGCCGGAGACGTTCGGAAGCTCTTAGCTTGCCTTAGTCCTGTAGGTCACTTGATAGGTTAGATTTTATTAGAAAATTGCAAGTGTGAATCTTAAATTTAGTCGTATTTTTTTTTTAACAGGACAGATAGCTTTTGTGGGGGTTGTGCACTCACCACTACCGTTTTTCCCTTTCACCTAAGTCCTAATATGTCATCTCTCTCTTGCTTTTTATGCATATTTTATTTTGAGGTTATGTTTACAATTTTTTTTTTCCTGAAAAAACTACGCGTCTCCGGCAGACGGGGGTTGAACAGGGGGGCTCCCCCCCTCCCCCTCCCCCCCTCCTCCGGAAACCCCTATCGAGGAAGCTTATTTCTAAATTTTACCCAGTTTACGACAAAACCACTAGATAGAATACAGAAAATAGTACTAACATCCTTGATCAGACAACAAGAAATAAATATGAGAATAGCAAATGGATATGAATACTGTGTTTTAAGTAAATAAAGAATTAATTATTTAATCCTTTAAGTATTTGTTTATTTATTGGCAATACATTTTATAGATACAATTATGGTTATTAGTATATTAAAACCTAAATTAGGTTTGTCTAGAGTCTAGACTCTAGACACTAAGTTTTTAAAGATATATCTACACAGAGATGTAATAAGTAGTAAGTAAATACAAATTTTTTTCTTCTCTTTTAATCCATTATCAGGCTTGCAACTAAAAGACTGATGTGCTGTGCGGCGATAGTTATGCTGAGCGTGCCCTCCATTGACAGGACACTGCGTCCTGAATAAAGAAGCTTAAACTGTCTTCCAAAACATAGCCTTAAGAACCATCACAAGCGCACACTGGCTTGTAAGAAACAAGGATATCCATGATTATCTTGAGATGCCAACCGTCAAGGAGGAAGTTGCTGTTGAGAGATATAAGGAAAGGCTTAAAAAACAAACAAATGGTCAGTTAGCTAGGAACCTCTTAAATACACAGGACAATGTAGCACACCTCAAAAGATGGCAAATACTAAGCCCGGACCAGAGAAACTAACCAGCTTCTTTTAACCAATACAGTGCTGTTCAGTGGAATTGCACCCAATACCCCTAAACCTGGACCACATCTGATTAAGGCTAAGCAGCCGATGGCAAAAAAAGAATGGAAAAATAAAAAAATTAAAACTGTGTTAACTTTATATACAAAAATGAGCAACAGAAGCTAGCTTACATTATAATTTTACACAAATATTGTTGCAAACAAATTTAAATTTAAAAAATGTCTTTCAACAGAAGATATCTAATAAATAAATAGGGCATCCGCTACAGACACAACAACTTCAATCTTCAACATAAACAAAGATACTAGACCATGAAGGTTTTTTTACTGTGGATGGATATGCATCCTCAACAAGGTCCATAATTTAATCTATAAATTTTGGTAAAATATTTCAGTTTTGTTATGGTTTATTATTAATAAAAATATTAAGTACCTACTTCTTGAGTCTGAAGACAGACATTAATTGTTTTAATTTTATTATTTTATTTATTTATTTATTTATTTATTAGGAGAACCAACAAGACAAACACTGATACAAGCAAAAATTGTAAAAACAAACATAAACGTAAAGCTAAATGTTCTCTTAATTACAGGTTGCCACGGCACGCAATGTGGACTATAATTTTATTTAGATTTTTAAAAACAAGCAATTTATTAATTTATAATAGTTCAGTCGTTCAGTCACTAATTTGACGCCATATCAAATGACTTTAATATTTCCTGTTTGAACTTCTGGGGCTTATCTGCGAATATGTTGATGTTACAAACTTTGCAGTTTGTTATATTGCCGCTGTAGTCTAATCATGGTGGTGTGGTGACCTACATTGGTCCTGCTACCTTTAACAGAAAAAGGCACATATCTTTTGACCCATGCCAGTTTGGTACATTAAGATTTATTAATCGCAACAGAGAGGAACAATCTGTGGTGCTGCTGATTATCTTTTGAAGTAGCATTAAATCCAATAAAAACCTATGATCAAACTGTTTAATCTAAAATAAGCCAGCTGTTCTTCATAAGTGGGAAGCTCTTTTGCCTTATGAGTTTGGTATTCTGGATACGCTCTATACGTTTGATGTGGACGTCGTAGTGGGGGGACCAGACCTGGCTACAGTATTCGAGGTTGGAACGGACCAAGGACTTGTACAATAGTATTTTAGTTGAAGGCTTTTTAAATTCTTTAGCATTACGTAATACGAACCCTAGCATTTGGAAGCCTTTGGATACAATTTTGTCGATATGCTTGTGAAAGCGTAACTTTCTGTCCAGCAGCACACCTAAATCGCGAATAGACTCCACTTCTTCCAAAACATGTCCATCAAAACGTATAATAGGTACGTTATATTTGAGATGCTAACACAGTTAAAAAAAAATTTGAGTTGTATTTTTGTTTTAAGTTTGACTTTTGTTAATTTGAGTTAACATTTTAACGTGACATTTGTTGTTTTTAAGTACGTACCTATCAAATTCGACGATACAATCATTTTATAATTTTGACAAGCGTTTTTTAATGTCATTGTTGTTTATTCGTTAAGTACGTTTGTACTTACTTTTTATTAAATTGTCGTTTAAATTTTCAACCCAATAGTATTGACCCTACTTTAAGAACAATAAATTTCAAATTAGTACCTAAAACTTTGCTCCACAACCTACTTTCCGTGTCACTAACAAACAACGATGATGAATGTCGCTCGCAAAAATGCCGAATTATCCGTTGAGTAGTACCTAATAACAATTTAACCTCTACAAATCCGACGTTTCACCGCGCGGTTAAAACAATACTGATGCAATACCGCTTTTTATTGTTAGTTAATTAGTTTTGACCACAGAAATAGAATAGATCTATTTTTTTTTTTTTTTTTTTATTATTTTTTTTTTTTTATAACTTGGCATCGCACGGTTTGTGCATTTGCCACAACGAGTATTAATTAAAGGTAGGGAAACCAATTTTTGAAATACAATGTTAAAGGAACGGAATTTGGAAAAAAGAATAATAGGATCAAAGTTGGTGGTTACAATATAAATAAATGGATATACTACATAAGGGGATACTTAGTTGGAGTTAGGAAATAATACTTTTTACTCTACATACACACAGTACATTATTTACAAATTACACTTTAATATTATTGTTAATTAAAAAAGTTGATAACAAATTATATATATCAAAATTTATAGAACTCAATAAGGTAGGGATTGATGTAGGAAGAGGAACACGGAGGACTATGAGGGAGTTTAAGAGTGAGGAACTATCATGGAGGGGGCAAGCAAAAAAGATATGATTTAAATCTTCCTCACAGGCACCACAAGCACATAAATTGCTATTAATAATACCAAGTCTTGCAAGATGAGAGGCTGTGCAGACATGACCCAAGCGCATTCTTATTATACTGGAGGTTGCAAGCTTAGAAAGTTTTAATTTTGTGAACCATACTTTGAGTGGTATTTTGTGTTGAATACGTTTGTAATATTGACCTTTATGACAACTTGAAATATTCCAATGGGTATTCCAAGCATGATACAAATGATCTTTAGGAAGAGAGAGAAGGTCGGACACGACATTTTTATAAGGAAATATATCACCGGTCTCTATAGCATCTTTCGCAAATTTGTCTGCTATTTCATTGCCGCGAATGTTATGATGGCCAGGTATCCACACCAAGAGAACGTCTAAATATTTTAATTTACAATTCAATAGTAGTTGTCTGGATTCTATTACATAGAGACTATTTGAACCTGCCCACGGGGATTTTTGTAGAGCTTGTAAAGCGCTCTTCGAATCAGAAAAAACGATGGATTTACTGAGTTTGGCTAGAAGGATGTATTCTAAGGACTTAAAAATTCCAAAGCATTCTCCGGAAAAAACTGATGTTTCAGGAGGTAATTTTATTTTCTGATGTAAATTATATTGTTGATGATAAACCGCTACACCGATTGTGCCTGATACTGGATGTTTGGAAGCATCACAGTAAATGTAATGCCTGTCTGCCCAGTCTCTATCGACTACGAAGTTCAAGTTAGTGTCAGTATTAGGGTCACTCTTTAATGATTCAAAACTATAATTAACTACAGGGGAAATAGCAAGAGCTTCGTAACTGACAGAAAATATAGGAAGAAACTGAGAGCGGTGTGTGGGAGCTTGAAGTGAAGTAAATTTACGGAAACTTATAACAGAGCACGGACGAGATTTATGGGACCAATAAGATGAGCATTCTATTTTTTGTGAAAGAGTTAAAAGTTTTTGGTAAAGTGGGTGATTGATTAGTAAATTGAAGGGCTCGAAAAAGGAATTTATCGCATAGAAACTGTCTACGTAGTTTTAAAGGAGGGTCTAAGGATTCAACTTGTAGCGCATTAATAGGACTAGACCTCATGGCTCCTGTTACAATACGCAAAGCTTTCGATTGAATGCTGTCTAACTTAGACAGACCTACTACACTACATGGTTCTAAGAAATAAGTACCATAATCAAGGATGCTTCTTATGATAGCGTTATACAATAATTTTAATGTAAATGGATGGGAACCCCACCAAACACCAGAGAGACATCGCATTATATTCAGTAAACGTTCACATCTAGCTAAGACATAATAACAGTGTGATAAACCTGTCATCTTAGTGTCTAGTAAAATACCTAAAAATTTTACTTCATCATTTACTGGAATTTGTTGATTATTATACAAAACTGTATATGGCGGAGGTAAACGCATTCTAGAAAATAAAACGGCGTTACTTTTACTTACACTAAGACTCAAGGAATTATTATCTAGCCATAACTTTAAATTTTTTAAAGCAAAATTCAGAGAGGAACTTAATTTTTCTACAGAACGACCTGACACGTACAGAACTAAATCATCTGCATACTGTAAAATATTAGCTTTACCAATGATGTGTGCTTCTAAGTCGGAGGTATATATATTATAAAGAAGTGGGCTCAGAACCGCACCTTGGGGTAGTCCCTTCCAGGTAAATCTTGTTTTGACGTTTGTTTCGTCTATGTTGACTTGTAATTGTCTTCCCGAGAGAAGATTGTGTAAAAAATTGCAGAATATAGGAGGCACTTTTAGTTTTAAAAGTTTTGTATTTAGTATATTTAGATCAACATTATCATATGCAGAGGAAATATCTAGAAAGGCAGCCAGCATGGATTCATTATTAGAAAAAGCCAGTCTTACGTCTGTAATGAAAATCCCTAAACTGTCCATGGTACTTTTACCTTTTCTGAATCCATACTGACTCGGAGACAGTAGACCTTCACTTTCGACATACCATTCCAATCTATTTTTTACTAAATGCTCTGCTAGTTTAGATAGAACTGAAGCAAGAGCTATGGGTCTGTAAGAGTTGGGATCTGACGGGGGTTTGTTTGATTTTAGAATAGGGATAATTTCGTAAATTTTCCAAGAGGCAGGGATTTCACCAGATATTATTATGGAGTTTATTAAATGTAAAAAGTAATTAAGGCTTGAATCATTCAAATTTACAAGAAAGGAATAAGGAATACCATCCCTGCCAGGAGCAGAATCTTTAACATACTTTAACACACCTTTCAATTCTACTAGAGTAAAAGGAGAGTCAAGGCCAGTTGAATAATTTAGCGGCGATCGGATAGGGGTGACAGATGTTGAGATGGACATTTGTGGGACGAAAGGAGGTGCTAGTTTATCTAAAAATTTATCTGCTACGAATTCATCAAGATAGTGTGGTACTGTTTCTTTAAATGCTGATCTGAATCTACGTATTTTTTGCCAGATTATTGATGGAGAAACGTCAGGGGACAGCGATGTGCAGAAATGTTTCCAACCCTCCCATTTCTTTCTTTTAAATAATTTACGGGTTTGGGTATTAATAAAGCTAAGTTTATCAAAGTTTTCTGTTGTGGAACACTGATTAAATTTTAGTTCAGCCTTTTTGCGTTCCTGTACCGCTTCAGAACATTCATTATCCCACCATGGGGGAGACGGAATGTTATTATTACAAAGTTTAATTGGAAATGATTCTTTTGCAGCTTCTAACATAGCTACAACAAAGGCATCAGCACATGCCGATGAATTGCTTGAATCGATATTATAGAGAATGGATAACTTCCGCTCGACTAGTTCACTAAACGTTTTCCATCTGTCAGTGTCATTATTAGTAATTTTGTATTTTAATCTTGGTGGGCGTCTGGGTTGTGATTTTAAAGTTTTTTTAGGCAGAGTTAATAAAATGGGATAATGATCACTGTCGAAAGTGGAGGGCAGTGTTCTCCAGGTCAATGAGGATGCCAAACTAGGAGTGGTTATTGAGAGATCAGGGGCACTGATTCCCTCATGCAGTTTTGTACGTCGCGTTGCAACACCTGTATTCAAGATACAGAAGTTATTGGAGTCCAGAATATCCAATATTCTAGAACCGTAGTAACTAGAAGTGGTGCTACCCCAAGCCTGATGCTGAGCATTGAAATCGCCCATAATTAAGATAGGTTTTGGAAGATGAGAAGTAATGGTTTCTATTTCGTTGTAAATGGATGATGAAGGGTGGGGAACATAAACAGACACAAAGCATATTTTATTGATAGATGCAGCTATTATAGAGAAATCAGTACTATGGTTTGTGATGGGGATGTGAACAAAGGGAACGGTATCATGAATTAACAGAGCAACACCAGCATACCCATCAGTTCTGTCTTCTCTTAAACATAAATATTTGGAAACTTTAAAGTTATAACCTGGCTTCAGCCAGGTTTCCTGAAGTGCAACCACAACAGGTTTATGCAAATTAATGAGATAAAGTAAATCACTTTTTTTAGTATTAATACTGCGACAATTCCACTGAAGGATTGTGGACAGATGATCCATTATTAGAGATATTGTTATTTATGAGTTGATTTATACTTTGTACAGCAGCGTTGGACGGTTCAGACATATTCTTAGTTAATGAATTAATTAAAATAATAATCAGTTTTCTAATAGACATATTTGTTAAAGAGTTATTATTTTCACTAGTAATTGTGCCAATGGATGGTAATGGAATGTTATAATCTTTAGTTAAGGCAGCATGTGTATATTTGTCATAACCTTTACTATTATGTTTTGGGGAGCTATTTGATTTAATACAAACTGTTTTTTTATATGAAGTGGAATTTTCATTATTACTATTGCCTTTAGTTGAATTAAAAGTTTGTCTTAAAGGAGATGAAGGTGCTGCAACAGATGTCAAAACTTCAGAGTAAGATCTAGTAACAGGAGGGTGCAACTTAAATGCTTCCGCATAGGAAATGCAATTATTAGCCATCGACTCTTTGATAGCTTTTTGTCGACTATATTCAGGGCATTTTCTGTTGGTAGCAAAGTGGGATCCAGTACATATAAAGCATACAGCATCATCTTCATCAAAATCACAGCTGTCTCCTGAGTGGTTATTACCACATTTGAAACAGCGTGGAGTTGACCTGCATTGTGATTTTATGTGACCATAACGGCAGCAGTTGAAACACTGTACTGTTGGGAAAATGTATAGATCCACTGGAAGGGAATTATAACACAAATATATTCTTTTGGGTAACACCTGGCCATCAAATGTGACTACCACGGTCTCAACAGGAATATAGGTAATTTTATCATCTTTAAAACATTTTTCTATTTATGCGTCTTACTTTTAAAATTTTTCCACATCCAAAAGGCACAGACAAGTTATCTAGTATGTCTTCTTCGGACCAATCAGTCGGTACTCCTCTAACAACACCCATTCGAGTAACTGATGAGGTTGGAATGAAAGCTTTGTAGTTAAATTTTTTTAATGTTTCATTTTCTAAGAAAGAATTAGCATCTGTGTAGTTATTGAATGATATTACCACTCTATTTCTTCCAATTTTTTTGAGACTGCCATTAACTATGTTCTTTATAGAATTCTTTTTCAAAAAATGCCCAAAGGAAATGGGGTGTATAGATATGTTGTCGTTCGGACTTGTCTGGATCTTTTGGATGTGGATATTATAGGGTGCAGAGTCATTAGTTTCATACAGCTTTCTACCTACATATGTGCCTGGGTCAGCCTGTTTGGCTTCATCATTGTTTGGTTGGGAGGGTTGTGATTGTGATACTGAGATAGGAGTTACTTCCGGAGACTTAAAAACTTTAGGTGGCTGGATTTTTGAATTCAATTCGCATTGGCAGTCACTCTCACAAAGAACGACAGAAGACGACTTATGACGCCTCCGTTTTTTATTACAGTGTCTACATATTTTTCGAGATATTGTACGTTTTCTTTTAGAATTACTACAATTATTGATTTTACTCTCGGAAGCATCCGTATCCAAGAGAGAGCCCTCCGTATCCATCTCCAAACAATCATGAGGTACCGTCACAACCAGAGCTACCTGAGAAGGTGTCCCTCCACCAGGGTCATCTGGTTCGTCGTCCATCAGAAAAGACAAAAAACTTACCTACAGACTGCAAATATATACAATAATAACAATAAATAAACTAAATTTTAAACACAATGATCCTATTTACACTTAAAATCAAATTAAAATTAGAGAGGCTAAAATATTCGACCGCCAATTTTAAGGTTTCCCGCGCTTCCTTATAGATCTATTTCTATGGTTTTGACAATGTCGTTAAAAAAATAATTAGACCTACCTTTTTTTTTTTTTTTTTTAGTTTATGGCTTTGTGCTTTTAGCACATTTAGCCAGTGTCTAAGTAATTTTTCTTACAAGTAATACATAAATAAACAATATTTCCATGTATGATGATGATGAATGATATGAGAAATGATATACCCCCCAACCCCTCTAGTATCTCAGTAAAGATGTGGGGCTTTACTAAGTCCTCACGCGAGCTTCTTGAGAGAATTTGAAAAATGACGTTGCACTGTTTTGTTTCATTTGCCAACAGTCATGCACACTTACGAACACTTAACGGTTAATAATCCACCATTATTTCACATTAATATTCGACATAACACAAATTTTAGAAAATAAAACAAAATCGCAGTCATAACTCTTCACTTTCCCGCCAAGAAGTCCCAATTAGACCTACCTACTAATTATTTTGAAAACGATTTTCGTGACAGGGTTGCCAGATGAGACTTCTCGAATTTCCCCAGGTTCAAAATGTTTTAACCCCAAAATGATTCCTTTTATTAAAAAAAATCCCCAAACCTGATTTGACGTAATTTACAAATAAAAACAGCAGTAATTTGTTCTTACTATTTATTTATATTACCTATTTAAATACCAATTTCCACCTTTTTTTTTTTGTATATTCTTTCCATTGGAATAGGATAAAGCTCTCGCGCCATACCGCCTTTTCATAAGTCCTTTCTCCTTTTTCAGTATGTAAAATCCGTTAATATTTCTTCAGTTTAATATTTTTCTTTAGTACCTAAATTCCAGTAATATTTCTTCAGTTTCACCATATATTATGATACTTTTTATTTTCACCTTTTCACAAGTACGACAATGTCAAATACGGTTCGTTCGTTCGTTATTTTTTTAAGTTATTTTTTTTTAAGTGTAGTTTTGTTTCTTAAATTCATCAGTACTATCTGTAATAAAATATATAGGATGATAATGAATGATAATAGAAATGAGAAGTGAGAATGATATACCCCCCAACCCCTCGAGTATCTTAGTAAAGATGTGGGGCTTTAACTAAGTCCTCACGCGGAATTCTTGAGAGAATTTGAAATGTGACGTTGCACTGTTTTGTTTCATTTGCCAACACTCGTGCACACTCACGATCACTTAACGGTTATTAGACCACCATTATTTCACATTTATATTCGACATAACACAAATTTTAGAAAATAAAACAAAACAAATTACAATACCAATAATTACAAAACAAACAAGCCAAGCCAGTGTTGCCGCAACCACAGAGTACTTTTTTATAATATTTGCCGCAACTGAGTTCCCCAAAAGTTACATTAATTTCCAGCGCTGAAAAGGTACATTTTGGGGTAAAAAGGTACATAAAGCATTTTTTTAACTCAAATCGCTCGTACTCGTAGGCGTAGGTACAGCTTTTATTGCTCTTTCGCAATGAATGCTTTGAGAGAGCGATATACTTTTTTCCTGCAAGCTAGGAGAAGTACTATTTTTTATTTTAGGAGGAAAGTTTAGTTAGCTTAGCGCAGTTTAAAGTGTTACCTATTTCCACAGACGTCAAAAATCTTCAATTTAGGTACTGGTACCTCATAGTAAAAGTTAGTTTAATTTATTTGTATGTAAGTCTCTTTAGTTAACAAGTAAAAAACGTCTTCAATCTGGTACCTTTACCTAATAGCTTTTATATTCTGAGTACCTACCCTCAGAACAATAACTATTAGTTATTATTCTGAGTACCTACCTACATAATTAAAAACCATTCCAAGTGTCATTCGACCAAAGAGTTAGAAATATTTATCATTAGAGTTGAAAAGAAGACGCAACTTAGAGCATCTTTCTTTACTTTTACCCTTCCGCAACGACAATGTCAATGGAAAAGTAGCTCTAGAGGAACTTTTTCAAAACGTTTATTTGACAGCGTTAAATAGGTTCCCAGCGAGCGTCACGCCTTTGGTCGTCACCGCCTCAGAACAATAACTAAGTTATTATTCTGAGGTCACCGCTGTCAAAATGTGGTCAACTCAAAGGGTCGGGTTATCACTCGTCAGTTTACCTCATTTGTCAGTATCGCGAAATTCGTCAAACCAATGGAAAACTTCGATCGCTCGTTAAGCTCCAAAGATCGATCGTTGCGCCAACGTATTTCCCAAATCATTATCGTTAAAATATTTACCGTGATACGAAATGTGCTGAACGTGACGTTTTTGGTCGAGGTTTGGTTTTGGTAATGTCGTTCCCAGCTTTTGTATTTTACCGCGATCGAGGCCCTGGTAAAGAGAGTAGTTCAAATCGTCAAAATTTTTCGAGCAATGTTTTTTTATTTTTTATTTTAAGAGCGTTTACGCCGCACACTAGCGCCGCCAATGAAAAAAAAAACATATCTAGTATAGATAGAAAATCAAATTACCCTCAACAAACTATCTGAATGAAGTTACGGCCACTTTTAACTATAACGCCATATTTAACTAAACCATAACATGTCAGGTGTTCATTAAGTGACGTAAAAATACTAAATTACTTCATTCAAATAGTTTGTTGGGCATAATTTGATTTTCTATCTCTAATTACTAGATATGTTTTTTTTTCATTAGTGGCGATAGTGTGTGGCGTAAACGCTCTTAAGAATTTTCGTCTTCGCTGACGTAAATATTATTTTTTTAGAATAACTTCTAAATCTTTTTTTGAATTTTTCTGTTATGTCATAGACCTCATGACTTGTACTTTCACACACAAAATACCCAGTTTCCTGCCATCAAAGTAAGTTACAAAAATATTGACCGAAATTAAAAAATTAAGGTGAAAACAAGTCATAGTTATATATTCATTTTTAAATTTAAAATTTAAAAAAAAATCCATGACTTCTATGTAATTTTAAAAACTTTGCAAGACCCTAAGCTTTAATTATGATACAAAAAAAAGTAATGCTCAATAGGCATTTTTTAGCCGAAATCTGCTTTCAAATGCACAAAGATGTATTTTACAATAAGTGTTCGAAATGTCTCCCTCCCACTTCAATGCACATCCTACAACGCCTTAAAAAAATTGTTTTAAATTTCGCAAAGCACCAGAATTTTCTTTGATTTTTATTTCTGCTTGTCTTAGTTTTTCACGCAGCTCTTATTCGGTGTTCGTTTCGCTTGCATAAACCATCTCTTTCTAATATCCAAAGAGAAAAAAATCTATGGGGTTTAAATCTGGTGAACGCGCAGGCCAAGGCATCGGGCCGCCACGCCCAATCCACCGTCTCGGGAATGTCTGACTGTGGCCAGAACTATTCCGTTTTTAATAATAGAAAAAGGGATTAAAAATATACAGCCAAATTTATTTTTATTTTTTTTATAAATCTATTTCATTTTTGATTAACTTTACTAAATGTCATTGGAACATACATGGGATATATCCGGGTACACCTAGATGACAGGAATCCAAAAAAAATGTTTTAGTGTCACCGTTTGGGCCACCCTGTATAAGTATACAACAAAAAGAAACATAATCTAACTAAATAAAAAAACAGAAAAATAGCAAATTCAAAACTAAATAACTAAAAAGATGTCCTTCTACTGTGGGCTTATGGGAACCTTAGAGCATTAAACCAACGTAACTATCTACAGCTTCATGGTATGTATAGTCGACAATGAAATTGCTTTACCACCTTAGAAGTGAATTTTGTTTGCATATTCTAAAAAAACAAGTTTTATTTTTGTTTAAAAGACCAAGTGACAGATACGTTGTCATTAGTGACAATGGGCCTTAGCGAAATTTTATTGTAATAGAAGTTTTTGTCAAAAGTGATAAAGCAATTTCGTGGTCGACTATACTTACAGCAGTAGACTACTGTCTAAGGCTTCTTGGCGGGAAAGTGAAAAGTCTGCGGTTTTGTTTTATTTTCTAAAATTTGTGTTATGTCGAATAATATCATTGGTTATGTCGAATAATAATGTGAAATAATGGTGGATTATTAACCGTTAAGTGTTCGTGAGTGTGCATGAGTGTTGGCAAATGAAACAAAACAGTGCAACGGCACTTTTCTAATTCTATCAAGAAGTCCGCGTGAGGACTTAGTAAAGTCCCACATCTTTACTTAGATACTCGAGGGGTTGGGGGTATATCATTTCTCACTTCTCATTTTTTTTATCATTCATCCATCATCATCCTAAATAGAGTTTATTACAGACTAGCTGTGCTCGCGACTTCGTCCGCGTGGAATAGTGACTTTCAGCAGCATTTTTAATTTTTTAGGCTCTTGTTGCCGTTTTTGCAACATTTTTCACGGATGCTTCGCTCCTATTGGTCGCAGCGTGATTTTATATAGCCTTTCTCGATAAATGGACTATCCAACACAAAAATATTTTTGCAATTCGAACCAGTAGTTCCTGAGATTAGCGCGTTCAAACAAACAAACTATAAAAAACTTTAAACTTTTTATTATTAATATAGATAATATTAATGACATGGCAGCATTGTCTATGACCTTAGCCGGTTCAGAGAACGTACAAAAAGTGAATGACAGCGCACGCACAGCATCTTGTACTTAGGATTAGGGTTCGAAGTATCGGCTTCGGGTATCGATACCAAATACTCATGTGGTATCGAGAGACAAAGTATCGATACTCAAAAAGTATCGGTCCTAAAGTAACGATACTACTCAGTATCGAGTATTTGCGAAAATCAATTAATTAGACCTGCAAACGCGTAAAATAATAGAAGGAACCTAATTAATTAACCTAACATGTGGTGAAGGTTAAACCCTCGTGGGAGAGTTCTTAAGAAACTAGCGTATTAGTAGTAATTATGTATTACATACTTAATTTTTAGAACTTTCTAATTCATAAAACTGTAAAAATGTGGCCAAAGAGGAAAGTAATTATACCAATGTGGCACAAAAATGCAGTAAACTACAACAAAATAAAAAATTAATGCCTTCAGATTTTAAATTATCGAAGAAAACTGTATAGTATCGTACCTTTGCCTATCTCTTTGGAAATTGAAATGAATGATAACCAACCATGTTTGTTTTTGATAAGGCTATTATTCCAACATGCAATGATCCACTAAATAGGCTGTTTGGCTTGGTCCCTTTGCCTTTTCTTAAAAGGTTAAGACACTAAATACCTATCTTCTGCTATAAAACGTGACGTGACCACAATAAAACGAGTACCTATTCAGTATCGGGTATCGCGTTCAAAAGTATCGATACCTACTCAGTATCGAAAGCTGAGTTATCGAGTACTCAGTATCGGGTATCGCGATCAAAAGTATCGATACCTACTCAGTATCGAAAGCTGAGGTATCGAGTACTCAGTATCGGGTATCGCGATCAAAAGTATCGATACCTACTCAGTATCGAAAGTATCGTTCGAACCCTACTTAGGATTCTTGGTGGGAAAGTGAAGCGTCATGTCTGCGGTTTTGTTTTATTTTCTAAAATTTGTGTTATGTCGAATATTAATGTGAAATAATTGTGGATTATTAACCGTTAAGTGTTCCTAAGTGTGCATGAGTGTTGACAAATGAAACAAAACAGTGCAACGTCACTTTTCAAATTCTCTCAAGAAGCTCGCGTGAGGACCTAGTAAAGCCCCACATCTTTACTGAGATACTCGAGGGGTTGGGGGTATATCATTTCTCACTTCTATTATCATTCATCATCATCCCTATATAGTTTATTACAGATAGTACTAATGAATTTAGGAAACTAATGACATGGCAGCATGGTCTATAACCTTAGCCGGTTCCTCAGGGAACAAACTACATTAAAAAAAAAATTGTAAAAATTTGTTTGATCTTTTATTTTATTTTAATTAGGTAGGTACAGGTAGTTAGATGTAATATATTGGCGAAATCCAAAGGGAAACGCCACTGCACAAAAAGAAGAAGAAGAAGAATATGTAATAACCTGCCCCAAAACTAGACACTGGCTAAATCGTAGCGAGAGCCATCATTCAATAATTTGAATTGAATTATGTAGGTAGGTATTTTCGGATTTTCGATTAATTTCTCAGTAGGTACCTACTTAGCTAGGTATAGCTTTATTTAATTACGTATCATTTGAGTATTGGTTATCGAATCTATGTCAAGAATCACTTTAATTCATTCTCTTACTATGTTATATCTATGTCTTAGCCAATGTTAAGTTTCAATTTAAGCTCAGTTAAAAGTTGGTTACATTGTTCCGGTGACTATAAATCAACAAAATCACTACCACTTTTCAGTCTTCCAAAAGATACTTTGTTTTCTAAAATTGTTATAGCTTTGAATAGGTACCTAAGTATAAATGTCTTCAGTGGAAAATTATGACCTTAAATTGTTACCCCATCATGAACAATTGCCTCTGTGCACAAGTAGACAGCCTTATAGGCAAGGGAGAAACCTCACTGCTGTTAAAGTAAGTTTAAATAAAGAGTGTACCATACCAACATAATGCAATAAATAATTATGGCTATAAATATACAAAACATTAAACAAGGGGACTTAACGGAAACTGTTAATGCCCGTATTCTTCAATCCCTAAGTAATGTAAGTAAGTAAATAGCCTATTACCGTTCCACTGCTGGGCAAGGGCCTATTGAGATCAAGTCATCACTACGATTTATCACCACGCTTGCCAAATGCGGGCTGGTGATCACAAACCCGGGCTATCAACCCAACCTCAGGATTGAACCCGGGACCAAATGGTATCGAGCTGAGTGCTTTGTCTCAGCCTTTATTTGCAGTAAACACGTCACTAAACTTGGTTTAAGGGTGCATGCTGTTTAATGAAAATTTACCAAGCAGCGCTGCATGGAAGGGTAACGGCGGGTTCTATGTGGCACGCTTGTTTGTTCGCAGGACGGATCACTGATATGCACTTTTCCACATGAAAGTTTTAAACTGCCCACAATTTTTAAGAATTATTCTCTTTTTAAATATCTAGTATCAGTGAGTTTTCTTACTGTTTTAGAGAAAAATGTTACTGATGATCACACACTAATAAAATTAAAAAAATAATCAGTCAAGACTGACTCTACAAAGCTAGTATTCTGTTGGAGCCTGCCATAATCCTTATTAACACTTTGTTTACAGGTTTACTCCATCACCAACGAATCGAACCACCTCCTGATATTCGGTGTGCCATCACTAAACCTGCGACAAGAGATCAAAGCTCAGTTCCTGAAATTCGGCAAACTATCACAATTCAGTCTAAGCAAAAACAATGCAGCAGAACAGTTTACAGAGACATACCATGCCGTCTATGAGAGAATACAATCTGCTAGACTCGCTAAAAAAATGCTTGACACCAAGAACTTTTACGGTGGATCGTTACATGTTTGTTATGCACCTGAGTATGAGAATGTCACAGAAACGAAACAGAAGCTATTACAGAGGCAAAAGGATGTTCTATTCAGACTGAGGAACTTACAAACAGAAAGTGTTATAACAAAAGTAATCTCTAATGAGATAGTACCAGAAAAAATTGCAGAGGTGGATTTAAACAGAAAATTAAATATGGGAGAAGTGAATATGATTAGTTTTGATGACAGCAAAGTGTCTAGGAAAAGGTTAAATGATAATAAAAGTACGGTGATTGAAAAGAAATTTAAACCCTGTTGCATTGTCAATAATGAAGTTGATAATAATTCTTCAAAAGACATAGTTATTGACGTTAGTAAGAATAAAGATAATGATAGTTCTAAATATAAAGATACTGGTAGTGAAGTGGAAGTTATAGATTTCACGTCAACAGAAACGGAAACTTTAACCAATATAAACAATAGTTTGAATTACAATAACTTTGGTAGTGAGGTTATAAGAAAAGTAGCAAATAAACCTGTAAACAGAATTAAGTTTTATGTCAACAATAAAAGTTAATAGTAAATTGTGGAATTTTATTTTATTGTTACTAAGGTCGTACATTTTCTTATTATTCTAATTTAAAAACAAAATTTTGGGATATTACATAACTGTTACAAAATAGTGGGTAGGTACTTAATTACATAGCTTCCTTTTTCATTTAAAAATAACAAATAACAAAATTCTTTTTCTGATATAGTAACTGTTTATACTTTTTTCAATATCTTTATTAATTTATGATCTTCACTTTATTAGTATAAAACAAAGTCGCTTCCCGCTGTCTGTCTGTCCCTATGTATGCTTAGATGAATGATATAGTAGAGAAACACTGATAATTTTAGAGGTTTCACATTTTTTGCGCTTACATTGGAAACGCTCTGGCTGAACCCTACAATATAGATCAAAATAATGTACCTACACCATAAAAAAGGTCTACAAAAAAGTCCGCGATGGTATTATGTCTATCTCGTAGGGATAACCCACAATCTTAGATAAATGATTGGTCTCGCGCGCTAATCATTAATCTAAGCCCACAATGATCATTTTTTATCCTATACTTTTTACGATAAATAATGGCTTATTTACCAAGCGATTGTAAGCAATACAGCATTAATCCTTAGTACTATTATTTATTCTGTGATCTTTATCCAATTAAGTACCTTAAATACATTGTGCATTTAATAAAGATCAATATGGCCCTGTACAGCATCTAATTTAAATGAATAATTTCGAAAATATTACAGATTTAAAATGCAGGGACATAGTGATAAATAAATAGACATACGATTTGTTTGTTTTGTTGTCATAGAAACTGTCGGTACGAAGTCCGCCGGGTCAGTTAGTTCCATAATAAAATAGAGATTGTTTTAACGTACCTAGTTTTAAGTCACAAATGCTGCATGATTAACTGGCTGCTCATAGTAACAAAATACATAGGTACCTAAATAAGTAAATGTTTTTTTTTTATAATTATCAAAAATGTTTAACTTCTAATAAACCTTTTCCCTGTTTTGGAAAATTGATGAAAAAAAATTCCACTCGCGGGATTTGGACCCGCACAAAAAAATCCTGACATACATACCGGGTCCGGTGCGCTTCCGATCACGCGATTTGTCAGAGGACGCAAGTTCGAATCGCGCTCGTGGAAATTTTTTCAACACTTCCAAAAGGAGATGTTTAATTTTTTGCCAAGACCATGTACACCTACTCAAAAAATAGTATTAAATACATGTATTTAGTTGATATATTTAATATTCCGATATGCTTTACCATTTTTGCGTAAGAATAAAAAAATGAAACATAATTTTTAATAACCTGGCAACTTGAGATGTCTTTCTGAGATTAAACACAAGTGTCCAAAGCTGTAAAGAACGTAATTAAAAGTGCAACTGTCACCATGATTTTAAAAAAAAACCGGTGTTTTGTTTTCATTCCGTTTTTACATGGATTCTGAGTCGTTGTGGTTTTGTGCTGTGCTGTTTTTAAATTCTGATTTGGACCGATTACCTGCTAATCGTTTACTGCCTCACTTGTTGACTTCTGCCTGCTATCCTGGACTTCCGTTTGCTGCCTCACTTGTTGACTTCTGCCTGCTATCCCGGACTTCGATTTGCATTTGACCCTGCTACTGTTGATACCATTGCATTGTTGCTACTACATTCGTTGTTTTTAGGTGAGTTTTTCGTATTTTAATTAGGCACTTAACAGCTTAAGTTTAACTCTACTCTACCTACATGTTATGAAAGTAATAGCCAGAAGTAAGTTAATTTATTAACATTAACAATTTTCATGCATACGGTAAGTACTTTTGTTATGACAGCTACTTGACATGACATGACATTGACAGAATACCACCATTACCCCCTGCGATCACGAAACTTGCCATTATTGGTTATCTATAATACTTCTTACGTAAAAACTATTCATTTATTTGAAGAAAATCATTTTGAATAAGCTTATTTCATGCATTAGCTACATTTTGGTATTATGTACAAGGTGTTGGCATTTTCTCCATACAAAATTAAACATCTCCTTTGCGTAAAATTATTTTTAACATGTAAGTAACAGACAAGTGTGGTCATAATTAAAAGATCTAGTATCTAAGTAGATCTTTTATGTAGAGTTACTTACGACATAATTATTAACTTTATTTATCATGCTATTGTCATTACATTACATATTTATATTAGTGACGTCATTTGCGCCAGGCGCGCAAAAGCAAGCAGCAGTGACCGTAAATGTAAGTACACAGAGGTTACGACTGAACCACTAGTGCTGTGACATGATTATTTTGATGTGACGTCACAAGAGAAATATTTAAAAAATGCATAAATAAAAGTTAATAATTATGTCTAAGTAACTCTGCATGAGGAGCTCGATGGAGCAGTGGTTAACGCGCCCGGTCTGCATTTGCTTAGGTTAAGCAACTTTCGCAATGGCCGGTCATCGGATGGGTGACCAAAAATTTACCATCTCGAGCTCCTCCGTGCTTCGTAAAGCCGTTGGTCCCAGCTGCATTCGCAGTCGTTAATAACCACCAGTACGCACGGGGCCCGTGTGGTGGTAGGTATATGGCCACGCTCCACTATCCATCCATAGGGAGGCTCGTGCGTCGTGCCCCAGCAGTGGGGACATAAAATGAGCTGATGGTGAACTTCGCTTACAAGATCTAGATCAGATACAGTTTGGGTCTTTTCATTATGATCACACCTATCTGATACGGGATACCTATATTTGAGTGCAAAAGGCGTATCATCAAATTTTGTTTCTTCCAATACCTTTCAACGACATAACATCTATCTATCATACTGCGAAACCTTGTTCATTCGATTGCTTGTTACTGGGATGTTATGTTAAAAAAAGTTGATTATCTTTATTTTCTTTATTTATTTAGTGGTTGATCCTTATGGTGGCACTTCACATGGCTATTTGTATTCGCGTATTTGCCATATTTGGCAAATAATTGCCATGTGTTGTAGGGCAATTATTTGCCAAATATGGCAAATACGCGAATACAAATAGCCATGTGAAGTGCCACCATTAAAGTTTGTCATTAATTTATTAATAACAAGGAACAACTTGTTAATGTTAATGTGTTTACATCGCAGTAACAAGACGTCGATTGAACAAGGTTTTGCAGTAAAATCGTTCGCAGTAGTTTTCGATGTAACGTAACATCGCAGTATCTTATCTTATCTTAGCTTAGTGGGGCCTGCCGAGGTTTCCACCTCTCAGTAACACTTCGACCCATTGGGATCTTTTGTGCAACCCCATCCTTTCACTCTTCCTCCTCTGTAAAGATAGATGCCATAAGTCTGGCAACGTCCTTAAGAGCGAAGAGTCCTCCGGTTTCGGATAGGCCGACCCCAGGAGTCAACATCGCAGTAACAAGGCGTCGTCGTCGCAATGTCGTTGAAAGGTTTTCGAAGAAACAAAATTCGATGAAACGGCTTTCGCACTCAAGTAGGTATATATCCCTCTGATACATGTTGTATAGGTAAGTATTCATAATATGTGTATCAAGGTTAACCTTTAAATAATCAATCACTCTTGTTCGTCTTCTTCTGGGTGCCAAGTGCGAGTTTCGTTTGCCATCGCCATTCGATCACGTTAACGAAAACGGGAATTTGTATGGCAAAATGTTAACTCTTCTCGTATGCCGCCAGGAGACGCTGCTTCAATGCCATACTAATTTTCGTTTACGTAAACGTAATCGAATGAATACGGAGAGTAAACAAAACTCTCAGTAGGCACTTGATGGCATTTCTTCTTGCTCGTCAAACTCGCCGTCTTCTGCCCCGACTTCCTGCGAAATATTAATTATCACATTAATACTTATAGCAGCAAGTGTAAAATGATGTAACAAATATTTACTTACATCATTTTACACTTGCTGCTAGATGTTTATATAATTTTTAACGCAAATTTTGTTGCGAACAAATTACAAAAACACAAATGCTGAAAAAAATTCCACGAGCAGGATTTGAACCCGCACCCTTCTGACAAACCGGGTCAGGTGCTCTCCCAATTGAGCTATCGTGGTTCTAACCAGCCCGCCGAAATTATATTATTATATATTATTATTATATTATTATGATCAGATGTTAATGACGGTAGTTGTTGACATTGAATGGGCGCCTTTGGCTTTCAAAGTAAAAAGTAAATAGTGTTGAATAATTTCGGCGGGCTGGTTAGAACCACGATAGCTCAATTGGGAGAGCACCTGACCCGGTTTGTCAGAAGGGTGCGGGTTCAAATCCTGCTCGTGGATTTTTTTATAACATTTGTGTTTTTGTTACTTGCTGCTAGATTAAAGCTAAGTAAACGTAATGTTGGAGGCGTTTATCACATAATATAAATAAAGTAAGGGCGGTAAGAAAAGGGAAGCCAAGGGCTAAGAGGTTGTGGCCTTCAAATGTTCCCGTGCATAGGTATAAGCAACACTAACCTGGTAGTCTGCAGCTGGTTTGTTCTCAGGCGGTTAAAAGTCGCACCCCTCAGGTAGACACGGAGAACGATTCGGCAGCGGAGCGAGCGCGGAAGGAGACGTGCGTATACCACAGCGGAATTTTCGGAACTGCCCCCCGATCGCTTTCACTACGCGTATAGTTTATGACGTCATCTTGCCACCTCGCACCGCCTATGAAAGCAATATCAAAAGCTAAAGGCTGTAGCTTTGGATATTGCTTTCATAGGCGGCACGAAACGACAAGATGACGTCATAAACCACACACGAAGCCAAAGCGATCGGTTAGGCGGTCGGGCCCCTGGTCCTGGAGGCGCCAGAACGCGTCTAAGCGCCGCACCAATACACCCCGATCCGATCCGAACCCTTCGGAGACTCTGGAAGGGCACGGGGACGCGCACTTTTAAGTGTGCGATGCCGTACCCCTCTAGAAATCCTCCGAAGGTGATTCGTTTCAACACGGCTTGAGGTACCCTTTACGTACCTCGCCGCCCCTAAAACAAGCCCGGTGAAGCTGAAAATGCCCCTCGGCAATCAGCAGTTTCTCTCCAAAAAAAAAAAAAACCAATACACCGCGAAGTGGTGGATGCGCGGGCGCGCGCAGTGCGAGGTAGCTACCACTATGGTTTAGTGCTGCTACCCTCTTCACACAGAGAAACAATAAAAAGCGCGCAAACAGAATGCTCATTCGGTGGCCGAGTGGCTAAGCGTTTGGTCCGATATCTGAAGGTTCTGAGTTCAATTCCCAAGTCGGGCAGTGTGCTTCGGATATTTCAATGCGTAACTTGGGTTTGTGATAACTAACAAGCATTTGGCAAATGTGTTGATTAAGCCATTATTGCCCAGCAGTGAGACAGTTAAAGGCTTTTTACTAAATAATATGCTAACTTAGATTTATTTAGGGACTTGTTTCTTCAAATATTTCTAAAATTTAGTGAAAAAATTAAATGCCTACCCGACCCAGCCAGGAATCGAAAATGGGTCTTCCGCAATCCGGCAATATTTCTTTTTGTTTTTTACATGTTGAGGTTGTCTATTGTGTGTTTATTTGTAATGGCACGGACCACAGAACCTCTTTCTTGTGTTCTGTGGCATGGACTAATCCATGGTTATGGAAAGTGTTTTATGATATTATTTTTTTTATAATTTGAGGCTGCAAGGGAGATAAGAAATGCCCTTGCTGAATTAGTTTTCAGTTTTTCTCAATACAAGCTCTCCCGCCTTGAGTAGACTTACGAACCGACGATGGCATAGTGACATTCACAAGAGCCATTTGTTTGTATGTCTAAGCTAAATAAATGATTTTGAATTGAAATTAAGTTTTTTTTTTGCGCCCGCCCACGTCTGATAAGCGGTGACCGATTTTTTAGGCGGTAAAAATGAAACGTATGGATTCCTATGTTATTTTATTTTATTTATTTTGCTTTATTTGGAAAACATACAGTGATGATTAACTGTTAACAAATACTAAATTGCCACTATGCACTATTTACATGTTTCCGCATATATATAACTAAAAAAACAAATCCAATTTATTGGCACAAACAAATGGACAACAGTGAACAAATATGATTAAAAAATATTTATAAATATATTAAACTAAACAGTAAGAGAACCATTAAACCAGGATTTAGCCATCGTACCTTTAAATTTATCTGGCTTTGAATTAAACAAATCCAGTTCAGGGAAGACAACCAATTTATTTATTTCCCTAGCTGATCTTATAAAAAAGGAGTTCTGCCTGTATGGTAGTGCATTGAGGTATATTTAAGTACACATGCCGCCTTGCAGTTCTGTTAGGACTGTTTTTGTCTGTTGTTGCAATGCACACGTCTTAGAAAAAGTCGGGCACAAAATCGGTAGGTACTAAAACCTCGGCAAAAACACGGTTACACATAAGTCGGTCGTGGGCGGAGCAGTTTAAAAAATAGGGAGCATCACTCGGCAACTGATTGTCTAAGTTGTCATCCAATAACATTTCAATGAATTTCTATTAATTTTTTTATAGATGCGTAACTTAATAGTTATTTCATGTTAACACAGAATCTTTATCTTTTAATTTTTTTATTATGAAAACATGCAGCATAAAATAATACATAGAAATAAATAAACAAATAACAACACAATTGCAATCCCCCCGACCGCCTTACCGGTCGCTTTGACTACGCGTATAGTTTACTAGCTGTGCTCGCGACTTCGTCCGCGTGGAATAGTGACTTTCGGCAGCATTTTTTATTTTTTAGGCTCTTTTCCCGTTTTTGCAACATTTTTCACTGATGCTTCGCTCCTATTGGTCGCAGCGTGATGTTATATAGCCTAAAGCCTTCCTCGATAAATGGACAATCCAACACAAAAAGAATTATTCAATTCGAACCAGTAGTTCCTGAGATTAGCGCGTTCAAACAAACAAACAAACAAACAAACAAACTCTTCAGCTTTATAATATTAGTATAGATGACGTCATCTTGCCACCTCGCACCGCCTATGAAAGCAATATATAAATAAATTTTCCTACACTCACACCAATTATCTAGCCCAAGAGAAGCTTCGTTATGAAACTCGTTATATGGTCACTAGACAACGGATAAACATACTTAAATACATACTTATTATACATAGAAAACACCCAGACCCGAGACAATTTAGAAAAAACAATAATTTCTAAATTGACCTGACAGGGGATCGAACCCGGGACCTCAGAGATGGCGACACCATGAAAACCGGTGTACAAACCACTCGACCAAGGAGGTCGTCAAATATCAAAAGCTAAAGGCTATAAGCTTTCGATATTGCTTTCATAGGAGGCACGAAACGACAAGATGACGTCATAAACCACACACGAAGTCAAAGCGATCGGTTAGTTAGGCGGTCGGGCCCATGTTTTCACTGCTAATTAATACACAAAATACGTTGAAAAGACAACAATGCGAAACAAAAAAACACTAATTGTTAACGTTATTCAAAGCCCGACATTGCACAAGCTTTATGCGCTCTCCATATATTTGAGAGTTCCCTCCCGTCCCTGACGGAACACGGCAGGGATGGAGAAAAAATCGGTTACCATACGATTTGTGCGAACTTGTTAACACATCTCCGTGTCAGGAGGATCCGGATCGTCAGTGTTTCGGAGCAAACTCGGACGCACGGACGCTCTGACAGTGTTATCCGATTTTTATCTAGGTACGTGGACTGGACGACATTTTGTGCAAGTGGATAAACATACTTAAATACATACTTATAATATATATAAAACACCCAGACCCGAGACAATTTAGAAAAACAATAATTTTTAAATTGACGCGACCGGGGATCGAACCCGGGACCTCAGAGATGGCGACACCATGAAAACCGGTGAACAAACCACTCGACCAAGAAGGTCGTCAAATAAATATTTATTTCTTACGGGTAAGCATCTTGTATCTAGATCTCAGACTGTCGGAACACCAAAATGCATTTTTTTTTGAGTTTGCTGATTTGCCTCTAACGGCATTTTCAGCTTCACCGGAATTTTTGGGGGCACAGACAAATTTAAAACGTTCCTCAAGCTGTGTGAAACGAATCACCTTCGGAGGTTTTCCAGAGAACAGCATCACACACTAGTGCGTGTCCCCGTACCTTACTAGATTCTCCGAGGGGTACGGATCGGATCGGGGGACAATGCAGTAGCACTAACATCGATGTATAAATAAACAAATAAATAAATAAACTTTCCTACACTTACACCAATTATCTAGCCCAAGAAAAACTTCGTTACGAAACTCGTAATATGGTTGCTAGACAACGGATAAACATACTTAAATACATACTTATTATACATAAGAAACACCCAGACCCGAGACAATTTAAAAAAACAATAATTTCTAAATTGACCCGACCGGGGATCGAACCCGGGACCTCAGAGATGGCGACTCCATGAAAACCGGTGTACAAACCACTCGACCAAGGAGGTCGTCATGTATCAATCAGATATTAACATTTAGATAAGACGGTGGTAGCTAGCCAGACCCTGCTTGTTTAACCTTTTCACCGCCCAACTATCCTGCACGCGATGTCCCGCTGTACACCAACGTATAAATGTATTTTAATAAAGTAGGTACAAAGAAGAACTTCTATAGAAGTGCTGGCGTGGACGGCACGAAAATCTCGAACTTCTATAGAAGTTGTTGGCGGTAAAAAGGTTAAAAACAAGCAGTACCACCACCACTGTACCACTAACCAAACAGAGTACAAATAGTACAAAATAATGAAAAAAGCAGTTAGATGTTTCGAAGGGTTTTCCGCCTATGGTCAAATGTGCGATTCGTCAAAATATCCTTTTCGTCAAAGGCTCGTGTGGTCAAAGGTGTAAAAGAGAATAAAAATAATAATAATAATAATAATTGTTCTTGTTCTCATCTTGCTAACGGAGAGTATTTGCACAGACACAACCAAGTAGCCAGAATAATTCACCAGCAACTTGCTCTTGGATATAGCCTTGTTGAATCGGAGGTGCCGTACTATAAGTACGCACCTGCGCCAGTACTCGAAAATGGTCATGCAACGCTCTACTGGGATCGCTCTATCATTACGGACAGGACTATTGTCGCCAATAAGCCTGATATCGTGGTGGTCGACCGATCCCAGCGCCGGGCAATACTGGTTGATATCACCATACCTCATGATGAGAACTTCGTGAAAGCTGAGAAGGACAAGCTCAGTAAGTACCTTGACTTGGCTCACGAGGTTACCGCCATGTGGGATGTGGATTCAACCATTATTGTACCGATAGTCGTTTCGGCAAACGGTCTTTTAGCCAAGAGCCTCGATCAACACCTTGAGAGGCTCTCGCTGAAAGGTTGGGTCAAGGGTCAGATGCAAAAGGCAGTACTCCTTGACACGGCACGTATTGTCAGGAGGTTCCTCACTCTGCAGCCCTGACCATCGGTAGTTTGGGCCCTGCCTCGCTGCTGGCGGTACTCTAGGATTAGGTTTTTATAATGTTTTATTGCTTTTATATTAAAATATTGTAAAAATCTAGTTTTAAGGAAAAAAATGAATAAAGAGTATAATAATAATACAAAGTAAAAGAGATAATGGTTATAAGAGGTATTTTAATGTACTTTCACGAAAAACATGATTTGACCAAACGAGCCTTTGATAAAAGGATATTTTGACGAATCGCACTTTCGACCAACACAATTTGACCAAAGGCACCTTTGACAAAAAGAGTATTTTGACGAATCGCACTTTTGACAAACACAATTTGACCAAACGAGCCTTTGACAAAAAGGATATTTTGACGAATCGCACTTTTGACAAACTTAATTTGACCAAACGAGCCTTTGACAAATCGCACGTTTGACCATAGGCGTAAAACCCGTTTCGAAGAGAACAGAACAACTGTGTGACTAAAGTGAATAGATATATTTTAACACTAGTGGCCGCTCGCGGTTTCACGTTCCCGTGGGAATATCGGGATAAAAAGTATCCTATGTGTTATTCCCGGTTATAAACTATCTGTATGCCGAATTTCATCCAAATCCATTCAGTAGTTTTTACGTGAAAGAGTAACAATCATGCAAACCAACTTTCGCGTTTATAATATTAATAGGATTTTTGTAGGGGACAATTTATCCTCTGGGAATCGAACCCGGGACCTCATGGTCTGAGACTGGTGTCGTATCACTAGACCACAGAGGCGGTTAAGGTTAGTTGAGTAAAACAGGGCAGTCTACTAATAAAACAAAAAAGCATGATTTAAAAAAATATGTTTATTTATCATTCTCATTATTTGTGGGAGGTTGCATAACTCTCTTGACTGCCCCCATCAAAACCTCAAGCTTCCTTCTTGACAATTTAAGAATTGACGCAATACGAATATTAGCCTCTTTACTCTTCTGTTTCATCAGAACAGCTGCCAAACCAGTAGCACATCTATTGATAGCAGTCAACCCTGGAGTACCAAGCAACTTAACTTTAAACTCTTCCTTTCCTATTCCCAGTAAATATACAACAACACTATCTTCCATAAAATCAACATCTTCAAAATCAATAAATGTCTGTAACTTCAATAATTCAATAACATCATATATATGCTCTTCGGTGAACATATTCATAGATTTTTCTGACAATGACGTCACCAAATTATCCCAATTGCTCTCATGTAAATGTTTTAAACATAACCTGCAATTTTTGGGTACATAAAAATTGTCATTAGCCAACAATCTTCTACGTACAGCGTTTGGGATTCTATGTCTTTCCTTGCCATTGCATTTTGGGATCACACATCGTGAATTTGTGAAAGGAGCACGATTCAAATTTAGTAGCATTATGGTATTCTCCATTTCAGTTGGTGATGGTGATCTGTCTTCTAGAGATACAGGCGATTCAGGTGATACAAACAGCTGCGGTGGCTCAATGTCTGGTTCTTCTTTCAAGAAGAACGGTTCCAATTTAACGTCAACCTTTGTTGATTCCTCTTCAATGTCAAATGGTTCTTCGTTAATGTGAAATGGTTCTTGCTTAATGTCAATGTCGTTTATAGACGACAACGGGTCGCTATAACTGCATGTTGGCATGGCTTCTTGTGGTAATAATGTTCTGGGTTTTTCGATATAGTTTGGTTTCGACGTTTTACGACTCTTGGCTTTTGGTAGAGACTGAAATAAAATAAATTGATTATACAAATACCACACACTTCATTTGCAGATCACCATCACCGAAAAGGAGCCTTATTCAATGTTGTCAACTACGAATACTCGTATGTAATGCTGTATTGGCATGGCAGTCAGCTTTAGAGGAAGAAGAGTGAAAGGATGGGCTTGCACAAAATGTCCCAATGGGTTTAGTGCTTCTGGGAGAGGGAAACCTTAGAACCCTAGTGGGTTCAAAGAGATTAATTTATTTCATTTAAATAAAGCACACTAACAGTATAATAAAATTCATGAAAGAAATAAAAATAAAATTCATTAAGACTATGACCCATTATTGCTATGCATAGCATTCAAGAAAAAATAGAAATTATAATAATATTTAACAAGACCTTACACATTTAAAACATGCAAGAGAAAGAAGATGTATATAATTAAAATAAATTTTATATGAAAAACTAAACAATTTATAAATTAAATTAAATAAAAGGAAAAGTCAGACCATTTTACACACCTTGATACGAATTCTGTCACACTTTTGCCAACAACAATGACAGAGACAATTGTTACCGGACAACTGGAACAAAATATAAGTAAGTTTAAATATTGAAATGAAACAACTTTTACGGATCTACTCGCGTTTACTTTAAACATTACTATTTAATGTTTATCCTGACGTTTCGAACCCATTGCAGGGTCCGTGGTCACAGGGAGACCGTAAAAGTTGTTTCATTTCAATTTTACTTTATTTTTATTTAAATAGGTGCAAAAAACCGAATGCCCGGGGTTCAATTCCTAGGTCGGCTAAAATGTATTACGGATTTTTCGATGCATACCCCGGGTTTGTGATAACCAACCCGCATTTGGCAAGCGCGGTAATAATATCATCGAAACTTTAATTTTCATGTTCAAAATGTCGTCCACCATTACCAATACATGCATGAGCACGTTTTCTGACTTCAGTCATGCTGATTTTTAGCATCATTTCTTGTTTCAGCCGTTCAAACGCAGAATGGATTCTCTCCAATAAGTCCTCCTTCGTAGAAATTTCCGTCGTGTAGACAAGTTCCTTTGCCCGTCCCCATACAAAAAAATCTACCGGGGTTAAGTCAGGCGATCTCGTGGGCCAAGGAATTGGCCCGTCTCTGCCGATGCAGCTCTCCGAAAAACAATTATTGAGGTATTCTCGTACAATTAAGGTCCAATGCGCTGGGCATCCATCTTGTTGGAACATGATTCTCCTGTCAGTATCCAGTATTGGTATTTCCGCTTCATAAAGGAGGGTTGACCAATCTTTCTTTATGAAACGCATTGGACCTTAACTGTACGAGAACACCTCAATAATTGTATTCCAGAGAGCTGGATCGGCAGAGACGGGCCAATGCCGTGGCCCACAAGATCGCCTGACTTAGCACCGGTAGATTTTTTTGTATGGGGACGGGCAAAGGAACTTGTCTACACGACGAAAATTTCTACGAAAGAGGACTTATTGGAGAGAATCCATTCTGCGTTTGAACGGCTGACACGAAATGATGCTAAAAATCAGCATGCCTGAAGTCAGAAAACGTGCTCGAGCATGTATTCGTAATGGTGGACATTTTAAACATAAAAATTAAAGTTAGATCACCAAAAAATATGTTTTTTTAATATTTTAAAAATCGATATTATAACTCTTAACTGGTTTAAGCACCATAATTTCAAGAAATGGTAAGATATCTGCGTAAGTGATATCTCAAAAGAAAGGGCATTAACCTAGCATGTTTTTAAATGTGTTTGAACATCTGCAGCTATTTTCTTTATTTTTTAAATTGACATTCAAAGTCGAAAATTTATTTATCCAAAATTTCTATCACTTTTGAATGGCCTGTAACTTTATTTTTTGGTAACAATGGTGCTTCAAAAATGATTCGATATGATTAGAGACACATTACACTAATAAAATAAATTGTAAAAAATAGACATTTTAACTCAAACTGAATGTTGTTAGCAATTAATTAGCAAATTTTGGATTTTTGGCACTAAAATCGCAGATCAACAAAAAATAATAATAATAACAGACTTGGTCTAAGACAAGTGTGGCTCAAAATGTTCTAGATGGTCCATACTAACATCCCCTCAAGGCTTTGCACCGACCTTCCAAACACCCTGTATATTATAGCTAAGTCTGTGACGGGCTTTACCCATCCATTAAAATAAAAAAATAAAAAATAAACTTTATTTTCCACCAGAATATTACATGTTTTGCTAAAACAGCGAAGTGTAGTGTGTAGGAATGACTTGATTTCGATGATTTTATTATTTTTTTATAATTCGATAGGCTTGCATTTAACTACTACCTGATGGTAAGTGATGATGTAGCCAACGATGTTTATTTTATTTATTTACTAGCTGACCCGGCGGACTTCGTACCGCTTTGACAGTTTCTATGACAACAAAACAAAAAAAATAAAATAAAAATAAAACACTTTTATTACAGACCATGGTCCATATTCACAATTACCAAAAAAATTCAAAAACAATAAAATTAAAAATTATAAATTACATTATATTATTAAAATTACATTATAAACAAATCGTATTTCTATTTATTTATCATTATCAGTGTTTATCTCTACTATATTATGCATGCATTTATACATATAAACCTTTCTCTTGAATCACTATCTAGGGCTTAAAAAAACCGGATCAAAATCCGTAGCGTAGTTTTAAAGATCTAAGCATACATACATACATAGGGACAGACAGACAGCGGGAAGCGACTTTGTTTTATACTATGTAGTGATTTATTTATTTACGATCTTACAACTATCATTACAGGATACTTATTCCTAATGCGATAGTGTAGTACCTTATTATCTAACTATTTCTATAACAAAGAACATATGATGAAAGACATACGTGACTTTTGTGAATTCATTTAGAGAGCAGTTGAATATATCAATATCGTCAGCGACTTTATTAATAATGCGCAGGTAATGAATGTAATTCTAACATGCTTGCCTATATAGGGTCTAACAATATCAATAAGCGAACGTTTTAGGGGAGCATCTATACATCACACTGAGCATGCTCACCAAATTTGGTTCAAAACTACAGGCTTGTCACAGAGATAATCAACAAAACATTATCATAATTTACCAAAAAATACACCCTTTCCAAACCCGTACAGCGGTACTACACGCACACAAAGATAGCCGCTGTGTCGTGTATCCGTACACTATCTTTTTAACGACGCCTGCGTGCGTGTTAGTAAAGATACAGCATGTTTCATGATGTACATTTTTTAATTGATTTAGTTTGTTAGAAAACATAACTTTGAAAAATCACTATAAAACTGGAGCCCATTTTTTGTCATTGTATTCAGAATGATGTATAGATACCGCCTTTAAACGTTCGCTTATTGATTTTGTTAGACCCTGTAGAAGGTAAAACCCACTTGCTTCCTGATGGAGGCCTTTCCCTAGTAGTGGGACAGTTATAGGCTGTACTTACTTAATTTTAGGTTTAAGCTAGTGTTGATAAGTTTTTGGTCACCCATCCAATGGGCGACGCACCGCTAAACAATTAATCTAATACGGAGCGTTTGCGCCCCGTACCATAAGAAAAACTGTTTTTTTTTCCTTCAAATTAAAACTACCTACAAATTATTTTTAAAAAATGAACTAGCATATTGAAGTGTGTGTTTAAGACTAATCTACTAAGAAAATTTAGATGCTTAAATCTGGTTAGCCTGTAAAATGCAAATCTATGTTTTAAAAGAGGTTACTTTGATATTTTTTCTCTGTTATAAAAGTTGACAAATCGTGTTTCTACAACTAGCAAAATAAAGTCAATTAAATGAAAAATCATGTCATCAAATATCACTTTCATATTTAGTTTTGTAATTGTCGGGAAAAATCAAGATCCCGCAACGTAAATTTCCAATGCTTAGCCTTAACCTTACCAATCGCAGACCGCGCGAGTTAACCACCGAGCGAGCATCGAGATGACGCGGCCTAGGGTGTAGCACAGCAATTAGAAAATGGCCTATAACTGTCCCTGGGCTAGCTGGGCAAAGGCCTCCAACATTGAAATCAAATCATCGCCACAATTGACGGGTAATGGCTTAATCACCACGCTTGCCAAATGCGGGTTGGTGATCACAAACCCGGGCTATGCATCGGATAATCCGAAACACACTTTGCTCAACCTGCGAATTAAACCCGGGACTTGCCTGGAAAATGCTTGTTCGACAATAGATGGATGAATTGTGTGACAGATGATATCGACGCTGAAAAAGAAATATTGACTAAGCGACATTAAGCAGTTATACGATTTTATTTTTAAAAATCGGAATTTCAAACTACTCTCTCGTAAAGTTAACGTGTCGTTTACGACGCACACTAGCGCCGCCAATGAAAAAAAAAACCTAGTAATTAGAGATAGAAAATCAAATTATGCTCAACAAACTATCTGAATAACTGACATGTTATGGTTTAGTTAAATATGGCGTTATAGTTAAAAGTGGCCGTAACGTCTTATTTAACTAAACCATAACATGTGAGGTGTTCATTATGTGACGTAAAAATGCTAAATTACTTCATTCAAATAGTTTGTTGAGCATAATTTGATTTTTTATCTCTAATTACTAGATATGTTTTTTTTTTCATTGGCGGCGCTAGTGTGCGGCGTAAACGCTCTTAATGTCGCTTATTCAATATTTCCTTTCAAGCGTCGATATGAATGTAAAAGGAGTGTACGCAAGTGACTGACAGAGGAGAGTGAAAGAAACTACCAATTTGCAACGAACCCCAGGTAACATGAATTATGTGCATAATAGGGACTTAAAATGGACTGGTGCTGATGATAATCAGAATACTTAAATGCAGGGCTTGGAAACCGGTTAATCTTTTGAACCGGTTTGACTAAACTATGCATAGAACTTTATTATAAAGTTACGTTCCATTTAACCGGTTTTTGAATCGATTTACAATTTTTTTATTTTTTTATTAACCGGTTAATAAAAGTGAGTGAAATGAGTAATGATAAATACTTGATTTACCTTTACGACCCATGTTCAGTTCAGTTCAGTTCTGCAACTGGGTCGCTGTCTTCCTACATGAGCGTAGGATTCGAGTACTCACAGACGGATGTGCTTCCCTGTGTCCCTCGGGAGTCCGTTCTATCCCCCACGCTGTTCCTTCTGCATATCAATGATATGCTTCCACTTGGAAATATTCATTGCTCTGCAGATGATAGTACAGTGCATGGTGGGTATAACGGTCACCCAGCGGCTGGGCAGGTCGAGACTGAAGAGAAACGAGTAAATCTTGTCATTGAGCTTAATCGGGTACTGGACCTCACATCTAAATGGGGCTCCAATAACCTTGTTTGAGTTCAATGCCAAGAAAATGGCAGGTATGCGCGTTCACGGCAAAAAAGTCACCATTCCTACCCCTTCCCTCTCTTCAAGGCACATCACTCGGCCTGCAGAGCAGTATTAACATGCTCGGTATGGAGATTCGCTGCGATCTGAACCAGAGGGACTATATCGAAGCCGTGATAAAAACAGCGTCAGGTAAACTCGGTGTCCTGAACAAGGTGCGGCGATTCTTCACGTCGAACCAGTTGTGCCTTTTGTACAAGACACAGGTGCGATCTTGCGTGGAGTATTGCTCGCACCTTTGGGACGGTTCCGCAAAGTACCTTCTCGATGCCTTGGATAGATTGCAGTGGAGCGCTATACGCATTATCGGCAATGCAGAGGTCACTAATGCTCTCGAGCCCCTGCAATGGCGTAGAGATATAGCGTCACTCAGCGTCTTCTACCGCTTATACCACGGCGAGTGCTCTGAAGAACTCTTTGACCTTATCCCACCTTCTCCCTTCCTCCAAAGGAGTACGCGTGCTGCTCTCCGGAGTCACCACTGTACTGTCTCGAACTATCCATCGCGCGCAAAGAAATTTGGTGACTCGTTTCTTTGTCGCGCTTCCAAAAGATGGAAGTCTACCAGCACACGTTTTCCCTCTTTCCTATGACATGGGGTTTCCATGGGGACCGGCAGGGTGAGGGTGACTGATGCTGCGTTGTTTTCACGCTGCACTAGTTGTCCTTGCGTCTGGACTCCGTTTCCATTTAACATCAGGTGGAGTGGAGTCATTTGCCGAGCTATGAATAAAAATAAAAATAAATATTAACCTTTTTACCGCCAACAACTTCTATAGAAGTTCGAGATTTTCGTGCCGTCCACGCCAGTACTTCTATAGAAGTTCTTCTTTGTACCTACTTTATTAAAATACATTTATACGTTGGCGTACAGCGGGAGATCGCGTGCAGAATAGTTGGACGGTGAAAAGGTTAAAAAAAAAATGTATCAACATTTAAATTTTTTATTAGGATGCGCGCAATTATCAATATGAGTCTGCGCTCAACAAGTTACAACAAGTCGCAGCGTGTCTATGCATCTCACTATCCCAGCGATCGCTAGGAATAAACCGGTTTATTTAGGTTCGAAATATCGCTCCTATATGGTTCCGCACCGGAACGGTACTTTACGATAGTACAGGTTTGACCCTAGTGAAACCGGTTAATTTTGTACCAGTTTCAAACGCTGCTTAAATGTAACTTACTTGGCGAGGAGAGATCTTTTTGACAATCATATCTCTTATAAATCTCTCCCTCTCCGTATCAGTAGAGAGTTTGTGGTGCCTCTTTCGCAACACGGAACGTCCGCAGCTCACGCACACCAACCGATGACCTTTAGGTATTTCTCCATTCTCTTGTTCTGCTTTCAATACAATATTTAAACAATGGCGACACATCACACTGTTTGTGTTAAGCTGAAAACAAAACAATCGTTTTTTTACATTGAAATAAACCATTTTATCTTATCTTAGTGGGGCCTGCCGAGGTTTCCCTCTCCCAGTAGCACTTCGACCAATCGGGATTTTTTGTGCAACCTCAAAAAATGCCTACCCGACCTAGCCAGGAATCGAATCTGGGTTTTCCACAATGCGGGCGGCTGCACTGACCATTATGCTATCGGGAAGGCTGACGTAGGCACTGAATTTTTTCACTGCTTTGATTTTTGATTGCTTTTTAGCAACTTCAGTGCCATCTATCCAACCGTCATTGTGTAGTGTAGCATTTAGCACTTAAAATCATCATCATCATCATCATTAGCCTACACACGTCCACTGCTGGACATAGGCCTGTCCAAGTCCAGCATTTAAAATAAAAAAGTAAAAATCTCTTTTCTCTGTTAAAATAGATGCCATAAGTTCAGCAACATCCTACTAATATTATAAACGCGAAAGTTTGTAAGTATGGATGGATGTTTGTTACTCTTTCACATAAAAACTACTGAATGGATTTTGATGAAATTCTGCATACAGATAGTTTATAACCTGGATTAACACATGGGATAGTTTTTATCCCGATATTCCCACGGGAACGGGAACCACGCGGCTGAAACCGCGAGCGGCTGCTAGTCTTGAATAAAGCTACTTGTTGCAGAGAAACTAACGTGAGACTTGACCGCAGAAGCAGAAGCAGAGACATTTATTCCTCCATATTAAGAAACAGAGATTAAGCTTGGAATAGATATTTTGTGTTTTGTTCAACAAACTATACTTGACAACCTCCGTAGCCAAGTGGCTTGCACGTCGCCCAAAGGGGCGACACTAACTCTGAGGCCCCGAGTTCAATTTCCAGCTAGGTCAATGTCGAAAACGAACTTTTTCGTTGTTTCTGATTCCCAGTAAACGAGTGCTTTAGCTACTAACCTTGGGATCAGAACAATGTATGTGATGTTGACATAATATTATAGTGTACCATAACCACCGCACCGCACTGGGCCCATGTGGTGGTTTATGGCACGTTCTCCCTATCCATCCCTAGGAAAGGCTCGTGTCCCAGCAGTGGGAACATAAAATGAGCTGATGATGATGATTATAGTGTATTTTCTACATAGGTAACAGATATTGAAAGACTTTATAAAAGTCTATAAAGCAACGAAAGAAGAAGAAAGAAGACAAGACATGGAATATCTATTTCAAGCTCTTCATGTTTATGTTGCCTGAAAGATGAAACTCTTAATTTTATTTTAATAAAATGAGTGTTTATTTACATTTATATTTATTAGTACAGGGGACAACAAAAAGAAACTTACCTCATTAGGGGCGATCCATTGGTTTACAATAGTTTGCAATTCTACAAGTTCCTCATAACATACTTTGTCAGCAGTCCGTTTGATTCTGTTGAGTAATATTCCGCAGGCTATACACCTCTCCTGTTCGCACTCAGTTTGCGCAGTGGCTTCCATGTTGTTGACAGCAATTGTGGTAGCAATTGACTTTTTTATATGTTTTGGTCTTTGTAGTGGTTTGGACGGTTTTGTTATGCTAGGCTTGTAATCAGGATCCTCCATTTGTGTAAATTAAATAAGAGTGAAGCATCAAATCAATTGAAAATAGTCTAAACTCAAAATTAAATAAACAAATCAAGCTTGTATTATGAAAAGAAAAAATTACATCTACACTGCCTGCCTGTATTTAATTTAATTTTAGGAAGAACTTTGTTTTATTTTTTAGATAGGTATTGTATTGTATTGTAAAGGAATAAGCATTTAAATCAGGGCTATGAATACAGTAAAAAAATTGGTATTGATACTTCTGTCAACGGAGATACTGGTAAAAATTACCGATATGCTTGGTATCATTACCTGAGTGGAATTTTAACCGGTAAATTAGCTAACTGCTCTATGCAAATTGGCTAAAGCGCAATATGTAACGTAAAAAGTAGGGATACTTTTCTAGACAACGTTAACTGCATTACCAGTACCATATTACCTTTATAGTAATACCTAACATTACTTACCGGTACCATATTACCTTTATAGAAATACCTAACGTTACTTACCGGTACTTACTTATAGTGAGAATTTGGTAACGGTATTAGGCCCTGATTTAAATAGCTACGGAAAGTCATTAACAAGTTTTCGCAAATAAATAAAACTATTGTGGTGCATAAACAAAATACATACAAAAGAAGTTCAATTCAATGTTTTCCTTGGTTTGATGTCTAGTTTTTAGGTTATGTTTTGATTTTGTCCGTTACCGACAATGTACCCAGGTAAGTCTTACACATCAGCTAATTGTCTGAACACGAGCACAACGTCTCACTATAAGGAGAGTCTGTGAATTTACGGCAGGCACGGCCGCGGCCGGCATCGCAAACCTGCGATGCGGATGCGTCAATAAAGTCAATGATTCAACTTCGACATTTGCACTAATTGCACTTGCTCTTCAATTCATTTTCTTGAAGGATGGCTCTCGATACGATTATTATTTTCTTGTAGCCAGTGTCTATACAGTTTTGGGACAGTTATTAGTGTTTTGACATGCTCAGCTCAGCTCGCAGCTGACAGCTCGCTCAGTGACATTGACAATGAAAATGAATGAATGACAAGTTTTTTTTTCCTTAATTGATGGCTTTGTGCGATTATTTTATCATCATTTAGCCAGTGTCAAAGTTATTTTTCTTACAAGTAATATATAAATAAACAATATTTCCTTCTTGTATAGATGATGATGAATGATAATAATTGAAATGAAAAGTGTGAGATGATATACCCTCCAACCCCTCGAGTATCTCAGTAAAGATGTGGGGCTTTACTAAATCCTCGGGCGGAATTCTTGAGAGAATTTGAAAAGTAAAGTTGCAGTGTTTTGTTTCATTTGTCAACACTCATGCGCATTTACGAACACTACGACCTTTCCTCGCCCCATACAACAATGTACCTAAGATTTAAAGGTATCAAAATGTAGGGAAAAAATCGTAGATTCTAAAAATATATATAACATATTTTTTATTCAATTTGTGCCACCCAAAAACATCATTAGAAAGGTTTGATTACTTGCAACATTGAATTAATTTAACTGGCAAGCACAACTCTCTCGCTGTCTGATGCGTTTCGTTAGCTTACTCTCAGGCACAACTAATTTTAGATAAAAGTCTTTTAAAACATTATTTTTACTTATGCTTAACGATTTCTAGCAAGTACATGATAAATAATAACAAAAATAAGTGTTTTTAACTGTTTTAAATTATTTTGTGCGTTTGATTATTTTATCACCCAGAAGAAATTGATAAAAAATACTATAAGCCAGAGCTGTAACGAACGAATTTAAAGACTGAGTGACTTGTCAGTCATGACATCTTGAGATTAACCTTTTTTCATTCCGTTTCGGTCAAAGAGGAAATTAATATTACGGAAAAAGAGTGCCCTCTTGCGGGTATTTTATGACAACTCGTATTGAAACGACATCTGCGTTAAAGCCCCGGAAACTTTATGTATACCTACCTATACCTATACATATATTTTATAGGCTCTATAGGTTAATTGCCTCTCGAACTACAAACACAGTAAAAATCGTTTTGGAACTTCTAAAAGAAAATGTTTACTTGACTTCTAAAAATAATGTGCTTTTATCAATTTTCTTCTAGAAGTCCCAAAACGATTTTACTGTGTTTGTAATTCGAGTGGCGCGGGCGGTAAGAAGGAAACGTATGAAATAAAACACGTGCTTAAAAAATAAGAATAATTTACTAAGAAAGATTTTTTAGAAGACAATTAATTGTATGTACTTACATATTAATACAATTTTTATTATCGTTATTGCATCTTTTTATAAGAACATTATTACATTTTTACAACAGTCAATAATGCAACTTACATGATGATATTTATGTCTAAAAGCCATAGGTAAGTGGTTTTTAATGCTATCTTTATCTAGATTTACAATTAAAGGACGCATTACGCTAGCTAACAAAGGCATATGTTTAAAAAAAATCTTGCTAGCATATCTTGGAGTTATAGAAAAATCATCACCAAGTTCTCGTTATGAGTGAGTTAATGAGTTATTTAATCTATTTTTTTTAAACACAAGTATATGAGGAGCAGGTTTATTTGTATTTTTTTCAAGTAAATCTATTAAAAAATAACAGTTTTTAGGGACACCAATGTAAGAACGTGGATTTCTGCAAATTTTATGTAAGGTATAAATGGTGTATAAGAAATATCACTATCGGATTGGTCTTCTGTTGCAAATAATTTCCTTGTATGTAAGATCGATGTTGTTGGCTTAGCGTGGGTAGTGTTTCTTGAAATCTTAAATGGTGATGTAGAAACAGATTGGAGATCAGGTTTCATTGGTGATGACGTCTGATTTGTAACTTTAATTTCTGTTTGAATAGCTTTACTTCTGAACTTATGTGTCATATAAACCTAGATTAATTTGTTTGCATTTTTATGTTTTTCTTGAGTAATGTTTTCTATGTCTCCATGCAGAACTGAAAAGCAACCACATTGATTAAATAATAATAAAAATAGGGAAATAAAAACTTATCATTAAATTAAGATATAATATTATGATTACACTTGTTATACAACTAGTCATTTCCAAACAATGCTTATGTAAGTAACATAGTACATGGTAAAACGCAATTAAGCAAATACTGATTTTATTACTTTAGCAATACGGAATGACATCAACATTTGTTAAGTTATCTATCATGATTGGCTAGTAACTACTACGAACATCTATGAGTAAAAAACATTAACTTGTGTTCATCACACAAACATTTTCACCTTCCGGGATACGAACCCAGGACCATTAGCTTAGGAGGCGAACTTCATCACATTGCTTATGTATATTATTATTCATCATTACAGCTATGTAGTTAGTATTAACAACGCACCCACCAGTTGAGTATTGGCCTCCTCCCTGATGAGGGAAGGATTAGAGCATACTCCACCACGCTGCTCTAGTGCGGGTTGGTGGATTATATTGTTATTAATCAGTACTAAATGTACCCTACTTCTGCATCATTTTAATAATTAACAGAGTTGATATCCACTTAAACAAATAGGTAGGTTACCTGCTGCACTTCCAGATGATGTCTCTCCAAGCTCCAAAGGATTTGTTATAATACTACTTTCTTTTATACATTCTTCTATTAATGTCCTTCTTTGTTTTTTCTGAGTATATCGTTAAAAAAAAAAAATAGTATATCGTTCTTTGATATCAGATATTCGTTTTCTTCTATCTGGTTGACATTCAAATTTTGTGGGTATACATCCTGGTTTTATGCGAACCTGAGACACGGAACCCATAATATGATACTCCATAAAGTTGTCCATATTATCATTTGGTAACTAGAAAATGAATAAAGTATGATTAAATTTTGTATTTTATTATGTTTCAATTTGCATGTATTTTCTGGTTGTTGTTATTTCGTAGTTATAGATTTACTTAATGACTGCTATACTATTGTAGGTCAATGAAATAAGACCGTTTTTAACTACCTGTGTTCCACAACAAAGACATTTGATTTGATTTGATTAAAGTATAGTCGACAATGAAATTGCTTTACCACCTTAGAAGTGAATTTTGTTTGCATTTAATAAAACAACAAATTCTATTTTTGTTTAAAACACCAAGTGACAGATACGTTGTCATTATTGACAATGAGCCTTAGCGAAATTTTATTGTAATGGAAGTTTTTGTCAAAAGTGATAAAGCAATTTCATGGTCGACTATACATAATTCAGACATAAATATAACCTCAAAAAAGGTTCGTACTAGATATTAAATTTAGTAAAAAAAAGTCACACACCCTATGAATATACGAAATAAAGTAAAAACTTACATCAAAATGATCTTCACAGAAATAAATATGAGATTTTAGATCTATAACTTTTGGATTTCGCAAGATCAAGGGGCAAGATCGGGCAAGATCATAAATCTCGTCTTTTTGTTGTTTGGCACGTGAACAAACAATTTATTTGGGTTCATAAGTGATGAACTACCGCACTGAGGGACCCCACAGCACTTATAAACTTTAGAATTCATATTTAAATTCGATTAAGTGAAAATGTTTACGTTATCTCATAGACTTCTACTAGCAAAAATGATTTATTTATTATGAATGAACGTGACGTCACGCAGACGCCATGACACTAGCCATCCGTTTTGGCGCAAAATTTAAACTTATAAATTAAAATCGCACTTTTTCGCAGATTCTTCAACGCACGTAGCGTCATCTAGTGTAATTTTTAGTAGTTTTCATAAAAGTTTTATGGGCTTTAAAAAAGATGTCGCTATCTTCTTTGTAATTTTGCGCTTTGTATGAGACTGTCCTCCCCCTGGTTTCGGTGTAGGTACCTGGCTCTGGCTGGAGTGTTTTTCGTTTGTATCTGTATTGTTTTGATTATTTGACTCGGCTATTCTCCCTGGACTTTTGTTTATCTGAATCTGAAGACTTGGCGATATCTACTGGACCTCGGTACCCCCGCCTAACTTGGCTGCTATTGATATATTGACGATTCCCGACAACCTGCGTTTGGATACCGATTCAAAAGATCTTCTTATTTTACTCATGAAATGAAATGAAATGAAAAAATGAAATTATTTTAATAATAATGCTTCTACCCATCTAATATCTGATTTCCGAATAGCAGGGGCCATGATAAATGCATTCCATCTACCCATCACAGACAGACCAGATGCCACTTTAATATTAGAGCGTGCCCTAAGTGGCCCTAAGCAGATTAGATCAACCAAATGTTTTGGCAGAGTGTATAATAGAAAATAATATTAATAGAAGATGAGGTCTTTTTGACAGTATAAATGCTTACTATTGAATGAGTTTCCAGTGATGACAGAATCGGACTTAATATTATTTGCACTGGGAACTTTAAGCAGGCACGCTCATATTATGGTAAGCACGTTAGACCAAATGGAACATTTGGAATTGAAGTATAGTGATATTGAGCCTCTCCATATACCACATTCTGAAAATGAAATGGATCTGTTGAGAGGTTGATTAGTGGTCGAACATGTTATACATATATATTGTTAAATATGCAGCACAATAGTTGGGAGCACAGAATTCACCGTTATTACTGTAATTGTATAATAGGAAAACGTACCGAGGGTTGCTGTGCTCATGTTATGTATGACCATTGTGTGGTATATGGAGTGGGCTCGATACCAACAAAATATAACTGCTCCAGCATTCTTCCTTGATGATATATTAATCAGAGAAGATGTAGAAAATGAAGAAACATAATAAAAGAAATTAAAAAATAAACATATTGTTTTATTCCAACAAACAACATAATGTTTTACATTGCCATCTAAGGTGCGCTCAACCATTTCTATGTCATTGTAGAACTGTGTTGCTTTTAAAATCAATGCAATTGGTTATTATGACATGAAATATGTATAGGTCCGATGTAAAAGATAGACTACTACACAACTGCTTGTGCTGTTGGGAAGGACTTTGCAGAAGCATTATTGATGTGTCAGTTGGTTGACAATAAGTCTTTTTTAGAAAGACTGCTTATGAATCAAGTTGGTCATCTGTAGTAAACATGAATTACATTCTTGTGTCTATTAGCATTTATGGTTCCGTGTAAGTGCGGACCTTTCTAAATAATTATTTCAGTACCTACTAGATTCTATGATATCAACATTCGTTTTCATCACACAAACATGTTTTCTATCCGGGATCTGTAGAGCAAAATAAAAAAGTTTCTATGGCTGCATAAAAGCGGCTTTGGTTCAGCAAAAAATAAGACGGTCACGCACGCACGATCTATGTTTATTATTTATGTGAGTTTGTAGAAAACCGTATAATATTAACTATGTTTTCGACCTATTTTAATAATATTCTTTGTGAGATTTTAAAAAGACCACAATGTTTACACCAAAAACCGCTATGACAGATGTCACTGTCATCAGTCATATTTTGCACGTTTCGTTTCATAGTTACGATTTCTAGGACCATTTTGGCGATTTTTTTTATTTTCCAAAAAATCTAGTTTTAGCTAGTTTTATAAAAAAATTATATCACAAAATGTTTCTGCATAATGTAGAGAATATTTTAAAATAAAGTGTACCTCGTTACAACGGGGGCCCATTTGGAAAGGTCTCCTTTTAGAAAATAAAACAAAACCGCAGTCATGACTCTGCACTTTCCCGCCAAGTAGCCAAAGTTTTTGTTAACATTGACTTCTTTTATTTGATGGCTTCGTGCGATTAGCACATTTAGCCAGTGTCAAAGTAATTTTTCGTACAAGTAATACATAAATAAACAATATTTCCATAAATGATGATGAATGATAATAGAAATGAGAAGTGTGAGATGATATACCCCCCAACCCCTCGAGTATCTTAGTAAAGATGTGGGGCTTTACTAAGTCCTCACGCGGAATTCTTGAGAGAATTTGAAAAGTGCCGTTGCACTATTTTGTTTCATTTGCCAACACTCATGCACACTCACGAACACTTAACGGTTAATAATCCACTATTATTTCACATTAATGTTCGAATTAACACAAATTTTAGAAAATAAAACAAAATTGCAGACATTACTCTTCACTTTCCCGCCAAGAAGCCTAACATTGACTTGACAACAACAATGGTTTTCTCTTTTCTTTTCTTTCAAAGAAAAGACAAAGGGATATCAAAAATAAATCCAAATATTCAGTTACAGGGGCACACCGTGTGGAGACGTACTGCTGGCCGCGCGCAATCCCATTGCATTCATTTTTATTAGATATAAAATTAGAATCTATTACAAAAGAAATTGATTGACTTAATTGATCCTTGCAAGATAAATTAAATTTCTCAACCATACAGCCCGTTTCTTCTATTTTTTCTTCTTGGTCTATTGTTGCTCTGTCCCTTGATGTGCTTGCTCTATTTGCACCTCGAAAGCATCCCTGATTTATGCCACGACCTCGTCCATATAATTCACTTCCTCGGATATAAGCACCAAACTCCAACATCATTTTCATTACAATTTCCAACATCATCAGCTCTAGTCTTGTGCTTAATCGGACACTTTTCGGTTTAGTACTGTACTAGTACAGTCCGAGTAAAGTACTAGTACACCTTATTACCTTATTAGTACTAATAGTACCTAACAGTACATGTAAATAAAGTCGTTACCTACCTATCTATACCGCTGACCTCTGTAATGAACACTGTAATGTATAATATAGATAGAGGCCAGTGCGCTATCCTCTATAGACTCACTGCTGTTTTAATCTATTTTGGCACTGTTATCTTATCAGCCAACTAAAAAGCTTTAAAACTGTTGTTTGCCAAAAGTAGCAACTTTTATTCGAAACCATTTTAAAATTATTTAAGTGTATGTTGGAACAGGGTAAAAAAGCTATTCAATAAATATTAGACGTTATTAAGCACAGACTCAAATACTCAATCACGTCAGGGCGCTTTAACAAAGCGCGATCACTCGCTCACACTACACACTAGCTGGTTTTTGAACATTTTCAGTAATCTTAGCGCTAAATACAGCTGAGCAAGATTTTCTATCAATAAAACGTACGGTCGGCGTAAGCGAATGATTTGCTATCTCGCATAATGTGTTTGTATTCGATAGCGATTGCAACAACTATCTCGCTTTCTCGTACATACAGTACGTTTGTTCCTTCGCTCGGACATTCGGAGTAATTCGGACAAGCAACATAAGCACTTGAGTTGAGTGTAGCGACCTACATAGTCTATGGTAGCGACTAGCGGGAGGCGGTGTACTAATAGTCCGACTGTCCGATTAAGAGTTTGCGTTCGGTAACGTTTCTTTTCGTACAGTGCCGAGTATCGTTACCTATTAGTACTTAGTACGCGTACTACACAACACTAATCAGCTCCAATCTCCAACACTATCAATACCAATTAAATAATAATATTTCTCGGTCCCCGAATTATGAATCAAGGAATATGGGGTGGCCCATAACCTGTTGAATACCTATTTTATTATTAGCACAAGGAAGTCTCCATATTCCTATATATTATTATTAAAACGATCCGATCACTATAATCTTTTTTTACTTTCCCGCCAAGAAGTCCCAATGACAGACAATGACAGCAGTGTTGCCAACCAGTAGGCCGATTCTACTAAATAACTGCAACTACACTGCTGACTAGTGTAAAATATGCTAGACCATAGTCGAAATTTTGACAAAATTATGCTAATTGCTAGTATATATTTAATTTTGAGAAACGTATAAATTAAGAGCTGGATGAGAGTAGCCGCGGATCGTGCTCAGTAGCATGCACTTGGAGAGGCCTATGTCCAGCAGTGGACGTGTGTGTGTGTGTGTGTAATTATATAATATAAAAGCTTGTCGCGAGATTCACTTGTGTAGTAAATTAAACTCATTATTATTATTGGCATCGACAAATTTAATCGATAGTGTCAAGCCCTATCGATGTTTATATAAAGTTGACGTCAGACTCGTGCACGGACAGGCTATCACTGTGTGTGAATGTATTAGTGTGCGTCTAGTTTATGCTAGTGTTTATTAATTTTGTAGTTGCGTGTGTAGCGACGTCATTGAAAAATGCATCAGTGTGCACTGTATTTGTGTGCGTTTACCTCGTCCCCCGCAGACAATGACAGACTTTTTTTAATAGTAATGCGTGCGCATGGCCTCTCCATTTGGTTTAATGCTCTAAGAGGCAGGCTGATGATGATGATGATAAATTAAGTTTTTGACTTAAGGACTAGTATCCATGGTCATGAACAAATAAAAAAAATAATGTCTGTCATCTGTCACCGAATTCACCAGCCAGCTAAAAAGCACGGTTGTTATATATGGCAAAATATATCTCAACATCAAGAGATGTGAACGCCACTAATAAAAAAAAATATTTTAAACGTGCTCGGTCGAACAAAAGCCGGTATTGTTTAAGCTAAAAAGTATTAAGTATTCATTCAAAAAAATCTCAGCTGAAGACCCGGAGCCGCAGGTCACTGAAATATAATATAGTCGCTATGCATGAACTACCACTCCAACAATGTAGGTAAGTCAACTTTCAACAGTTTCAACAAGTAAACATGGCCGGGGTTGTTCTAGAAACGTTCAGTCAGTGTTTGTTTATACTACTTTAAATATCTGTAGGCTCTAAAATGTATGTCCCCTTAAAACTCAACTACTCAAGAACGGCTTGACCGATCATGATGAAAATTTGTATGTAGTAAGAACATGAGATTATGCAAATGATAGGCTATAAAAAACAATTGAAATTTTATTTACAAATTTTCGCACAGCGAAGCGGGCTGGGGTCAGAGTGTCGTCTAGATTCATTATCTAACTGACTAACAAAGCCATTATAATAATTTGTCATTGATATTTTGCATACTGCCCATAAACAAAAAACTTTTTGATTGTAACGCAATTGGTACTTATAATTCTGACCATAATTTGGTTTTTGACTTGCGTTGTAGGTTATAACTCTGGTCAGAATGATATTATAGTGTAATTTGAAACAGAGAAGCAACCAGGTGGTTCGGCAAAGAGACGAGTGGAATGACTTGAGGTAAATCATTGCCTAACAATGGGGCAGCATACACTATGGAAAAGAAGTATTAGTGTTTTGTTTATTAGGTATTAGTGTTTGTAGCATTGTTGTGTGCCGGCATCTAGAGCTAAGACAGCCAGTGCCTCACTAGTTGAGGATACCGGGTGAAGTGCGCTTCCATCAATGGCCATAACAAAATTATAAAATAAATCAATGTGTGTGCTATTGATGATGGTGATGCTAATAATGATGATGATGTAGTGCGTTTTGTTAACAGGGCATGACTTGGTTGCTGTTAACCAAGATTCCGTACTACAAGAATGTGGTGATCATGTCGTTTTCCTGCATGGAGTGCGGGTACGAGAACAATGAGATACAACCAGGAGTGGTGTCGCTGAGTTGGGAGTTAGGTGAGAAAAACCTTTAATTTGAATTTATAAATTTAAGGTAGTATATTAGCCCAGATACTGTCCCAGTGCTAAACATCTATCACTTGGGGCAACAGTGCTCAACCAACCATCGGTGCTTACATTGGTCGAGTATACAAATACATAGTCGCTTATGAAATACAACAGTACTATGCTGATTGTAGGTTTCGCGTATTGGTACACAATATGAGCTGAAAAGTTTGAAACACACCTATCTAATTCAGAACTCTTCAAGTTTCCTTGGTTTTTTTTCTTTGTGCCTTTTGGCAAGGCTTCCTCCAACCCTTTCCTTTGTTCCCTGTATCTAGACAGTTTAGTCCGGGTTTTCCTAGCTAACTTCACTATATTATCCTCCCATCCATCTGTTAAGGTAGGTACTTGCGAATATCTGGCGAGGTATCTCGCGAATATTCAGCATTTTTAACCTCTGGAGACCCTCGTTACACCTATGTGCACCTATATAAATTTTATTTTCATATATTCACCTTCTGTTTGTGTGAATTAGTCTTATATTTTAAAACCCTATTTGATGTGCTTCTTAGAAATATCACTAATGGCGTAGTGTATTGGGTATAAGTTTAAATAACTGACATCAAATGTCAAACTTGGTGGTTTATTTTTCAAATTGGGTGTAGCAGTATAAGTTAATTTTGCTGCTTCTTATTAAAGACTGCTAAAATATTTTATATTGTAAAGAATTTAGCTCATGACGCTCTATGAATATGTAAAGTAATAAAAATATTATTATACAAATAATTTAAATGTAGCATGTTATAGTTGGCGCCCGAAGGTAAAAATTAAATGTTGATCTTTTCGAAGTTTCAATAATTGGTGGTGAATAATACCTTTCCTAAACCTGATTCAGGAGGAATTTCGGTATATTTCCCGCGTGCGCTGGTTCAAAGCTTTTAAGTTTTAAGCCTATGATTCGCTACCTTTGAAGTCCCGAGTAAAGATGTGTATTGCCGGAATAAAACATATATATAAATTCAATCTCTGTCCCTAAACTCACCCCAAAAATTCGCTAAACACTCACATATTCATAATTAATAGTTATTTAAAACCGAGCCGGCCGGCAACGACAGCGAAACTCTTTGACACCATTTTTCTTCCTTTTCAAATTCTTCCGCGCATGACACGTAGTGTTGCGCGGCACTGGCGATCTTCTTTAAAAGAGTTTGTATTTGCCACCCAGCCCCAAAAGAGAGACAAATATATACAATATAGTGTGTTAGAGCAGTCGACACGACAGAATTAATGTTATGAAAAAAGGTGTAATGTCGCGCCTAGAAATAAATCGCTAATTTGGCATTAAAAATAAAACATTCCCCCGCCCGAGAAAGGCTGAAGCCTTTATCAACCCAAAAATAACATAACAATACCGCATAAATGCTGCAATAACCGCAAAATTGCGACCGTATAACTAAAATAACCTTTAAATAAAACAGTTTTACAACTAATCATCTAGGGGAAGTCTACAAATTTTAACAACCCGTCGCATCATCGTGCCTGTTGAGACTTTTAGTCTTACAACTCCTACGACCCCGTCACTACCAGGCAGCAAATCCTCAATTCTACCTAATCTCCACTTGAGTGGCGGCACATTTTCTTCTTTAATTAAAACAAGATCACCCTTTTTAGGTGGATCTGTCGGAGATGTCCATTTCCTTCGCATTTGAAGTGAGTGCAGGTACTGCTCACTCCATTTCCTCCAAATACGTTGACACAGCCTGAATCAGGTTATAACGATTTAAACGTGAATCGGGTATGTCTTCCCAGTTATACTCCGGAACCGATAGCAAAGGTCTACCTATAAGAAAGTGAGCAGGTGTCAGAACTTCAAAGTTTTGAGGATCCTCAGTCAAGGGACATAACGGACGACAGTTCAAGACCGCCTCAATTCTAGTAAATACCGTTACTAGCTCGTCGAACGTTAGCACCTTGTCACCTATGACCCGCCGCAATAAAGTCTTAGCAGACTTAACAGTAGCCTCAAACAAACCACCGAAGTGTGGCGCTGCAGGAACGTTGAAACGCCAAGTTATATTATGCTTAGCCGCTTCGTTAATAAGCCCTTGCTGGACATCCCGAGAAGTTAAATATTTTTGAACCTCGCTTAAATGTCTACTCGTACCAACATAGTTGGTTCCGCAATCTGAACGGATCACACTAGGAAGACCGCGCCGTGATGTGAATCTCGTCAAAGCCGCAAGAAAACCTTCAGTCGAAAGATCCGTAACACACTCTAAATGAACACATTTAGACGAAGAACAAATGAAAACGCAAAGATACGCCTTTAACGTTTTGGCCTTCCGCACCCGCGAGTGTTTAATAATAAAAGGACCGGCAAAATCCGTTTGCACGGTATGAAAAACTCCAGTCGCATTAACCCTGTCACTGGGCAGTCCTGCCATCATCGGCTCCGTAGGCCGAGCTTTAGTTCTAAAACATTTCATGCACTTAAAAATACGTGTACGAACTACTTGTCCCGCCGAAATAATCCAAAAATACTTTTGCAATATAGCCAGTAAAACTGTAGCACCCGCATGGCAATATGTTTTGTGGAAATGGTCCACAATCAGGACAGTGAGAGGGTGACGTTTTGGTAAAATAAGTGGATGTTTCTTACCAAAAGACAGACTCGAATGCTCTAAGCGACCTCCAACGCGTAATAATCCGTCATCACTAATAAAAGGCCCGAGCCTACGCAACTGCTTAGAGCATAGTTTATCTTCCCTCAACTGGCTAACATCATCGGCAAATTCCGCATTTTGAACCAATTTAATTAAACGCTCTAAAGCAAAGCGTCGCTCAGCAGCCGTCAACGCTCCTACTAGTTTCCTGGAAGGATTCTTAGCGTTGTGAACAAACCGTAAACAATATGCTACGACCGCAAGTAACATATTTAAACTACTGAAAAGACTGAATATAGAGTCGGTTTCTACTATCTCCGTGAAAACCTTGACTTTTGTTTTCCGCAAACCAGGTAAGTCAGGTTCCGTCTTATCAATTATATTTATAGGCCAGGTTTCGGCATCACCTGTCAGCCAAGTTGGTCCCCACCACAAAGGATGACCAAGTAAATCTGACGCGCGACAACCGCGACTCGCAACATCAGCTGGGTTCATCTCTGAAGGCAAGTGTCGCCAAGTTATATTCAATCCGCAGTTAACTATTTGCGAAACCCGATTACCCTCGAAGATCTGTAGTAAATGAGGAGATAACCGCAACCACGAAAGAACGATGGTACTATCAGACCACCCAAAGATCTCCTTGACGACCACTTCGTCTTTGATAGCCTCCACAACGTATTTAAATAATCGTACTAACAAAGTCGCACCGCTAAGCTCAAGCTTGGGTATAGTTAGTTGAGATTTGACTGGGGCCACCCGCGATTTGGCCATCATCAAACTAACTTTGACCTCACCGTTCCGTCCTTGAGTTCTTAAATAAATCACTGCACTGTATCCGAGTTCTGATGCATCTGAAAAGCCGTGAAGAGAGCAGGACTTGGCATCGTTTAAAACAAATCGCTCTAGCCGCAGTTCAGCGATTGTGGGCAAGTCTCTCACTATACCCTTCCATTCCGCGATGACGTCAGCAGGAGGTACATCGTCCCATGATAAATTTAATAGCCACAACCGCTGCATGAGAACTTTGCCTTGAAATATCACAGGAGAGATCCATCCCAAAGGATCAAAGGTCCTAGCCAATGTTGACAAAATTAACCGTTTGGAACAGCCGTCTGTCCCGTCAAGTTTTAAACGATAGGAGAAACTATCGTCATTAGAGTCCCATTGAATGCCTAATATTTTGAAGAAACTGGATCCGTCCGCATTATCAAAGACCCGAGGCTTCTCCAGATGTTCCGCTGGTATGTCTTGTAAAAGCTCTTTGCAGTTAGACGTCCACTTACTCAACTCGAAACCGCCTGAGCGTAGTAAGTCCGTCAGCTCCTGCTTTAGTCGGCTCGCATCTTCTGGAGTATCTGACCCGCCTAAAATGTCATCCATATAGACCGAGGAACGAAGAAGACGCGCCGCCGCCGGATGTCGATACTCTTCGTCCTCTGCCAATTGCCTCAACGCCCGAATCGCGAGGTATGGACTGGACTTCATACCATATGTCACCGTGTTGAGCTGGTAAAGAAGTAAAGGTAACTCCGGTGATTCTCTCCAGAAAATGAGCTGGTATCGCCGATCTTCTTCAGCAATCAAGATCTGTCTGAACATCATCCTGATATCAGTCGTGAAGACATACTTGTGTAACCGAAACCTGCAAATGATCTCCGCAATATCACGTTGCAGTTTTGGTCCCGCATGCAAGCAGTCATTTAGAGAAACTCCGTTGTTGGTAGCACAACTAGCGTCGAAAACTACCCTTATCTTTTCTGAATCCCTTTTAAATATTCCGTGATGCGGAATAATATAACCCGCACCTGAGGTATAGTCTTCTGGTTTACCATCACAGAGAGACATATGACCTGTGCTCAAATACTCCCGCATAAAATCAACATATTTTTGACGAAAAGTCTCATTGACGTGAAGCCGCTTTTCCATCGCCAAGAACCGTTTCATGGCCAGTGGTACCGAATTACCAAGTGAAGGCCTAACAGACAGAAACGGTAAGCGTGCCGAGTATCTTCCGGTCTCATCCCGCTGATGAGTACTTTGAAAGATAGTCTCGCACTCCATGGCCTTAGGGTCCTCAACCCTATCCGGAATGTCCTCCACTTCCCAAAAGCGTTCCAAAATTTGGTCTGTGGTTGTGTTACAGAAGAAGGTCTGAGAAAAATATGTCGCTTTAGGATACGGATTAAAAGTCGTATAAGTAACCGGACCTGTCAACACGTGACCGAACACCGTGTTCATCGCTCGAGGTAAATGATCATTGATCTTAAGACATCCGCCGCTTAGTAATATATCCCCAAGTAGATCTGCACCGATTAAAATATCAATCTCCCGACTGAGGTAAAACTGCTCATCCGCAAGACAAAGTCCCCGATAACTTTCCGCCAACTGAGGTGACAAAGAAAAACTTGGTAAATTATGTGTAATTTTATTCAGTACCGTAGCACCAGTCATTAAAATAGGTTGATCCGCATATTTCGGAGCTATGGTTAAATTAACCCCACCCCTGCAACCGCTTACAGAAGTGCCGCTCAGTCCCGTGACTGTTACAATGTTAGATTTAAACCGCTTTAAACCTAATCTATTAACGCACGCCTCCGAAATAAATGTACTTTGGCTACCGCCGTCTAGTAACGCTCGTGCTTCCTGATAATTTCCACTGTGATCCAATACTCGCACTACTGCCGTTGCAAGTAAAACAGTGCGTTGGTACATACTTGGCTCGCTAACGTGTGAAGCCATCAGCCCAGTAGTCCCAGGTGCCGCATTCTCTAGTAAAACACTGGTTGAGGGCGCACCGCTTGAAGCCGGCATAACGGGTTCACGGGATACCCGAACCATCGAAACACTATTCGCGACCGTCTGCTGTTGACGTTCTGGCACTGATGTAGGAACGTCAAAATGTAATAAATAATGATGTTTGGGCGAATTACATTTATAACAGTTATTGTTATAAGTGCATTGGTTAATGTTGTGACCGTTCAAACATTTGAAGCACAAATTCAGTGAGATTACTTGGCGCTTCCTCACTGCCGGTTTCATTGCTAAAAATTGGTCACACTTAGCAATGAAGTGTCCACTTTTCCCGCACAATTTACAAGTTGCTGCATTTTGAAAAGTCGCATGAGCCCTTACCGCATGGCTTGGTCCGCTGCGCCTGACAGGCATTATGCTAGCCTGTAGCTCGATACTAGACTCCAAGATCCGAATCTCATTTTCTAGGAATTTTATTAAGTCCGAAAAAGTGGGCAGCTTGTTTTCAACAATCTTGTCCTCAAAATGTTTTTTCAAATAGACGTCTAATTTTTGAAAATTTATGTAGAACAATAAATAAGACCATGAATCTACAGGAAAATTCATTTTTTCTAATGCCTTGGTATTTTCCATTAAAGTGTTTAAAAACGCCTTAAGCCCACTTAAATTTTTCGTACTTACATGTGAAGCACTCAATAAATTGTGCAACAATCTATCCGCCAACAATCTCTTGTTGTTATACCGTGACTTAAGCAAATCAATTGCGATCGAATAATTATCGCCGGTAACTGACAAGTGTTGAATTAAGGCCTTCGGTTCTCCTAATAATGAACCCACTAAATAGTACATTTTTTCTGTGTCCGACAATGACGGGTCATTACCTACTAATGACTGAAACAATTCAATGAACGGCACATACTCTTCGAGCTTGCCCGAAAAAGTAGGAATTTGTAAGCGCGGTAGCACCGCCCGCGACCTGCCTTTACTTTTACAATCACCGATATCTGATGTAGGACCGCTCCCCATCAGTTCGAAATATTTCCGCTTAATAAAATAGTATTTATTACTATATATCTCGTAGGCTCGCTTTTGCAGCTCGAGATCATCTTCTTCTGGTCCCTGAAGCCGTAATTCCAAATTATTTTCCACAAAAGTTTCAAACGTTTTTTCCAAATCAGGAAACCGCACTAAAAATTCATTTTTCTGATCTGATGATAGATCTGTAATTTTGGCAAGAGCCTCCAACAAATCAATATTTTGAGCTGCCATGTCATACTTCATTTGTGTTAACAGTGCCTTCCTTGCTGCCGCCATGTTAACCGATAAATGAAGAAACAAGTTTAAATAAATCAAACAAAATCCCACCAAGCACGATAATCTAACACAATTAAAATTATCAATATTAAAAACATTAAAAGAAGTTATATTTTTAACAAATATAATATTAGCTACCGCTAGCCAATACTCCGCACCGCTTATTAGCAAAATATTAAAATGATAATAATACAAGAAGTGTCTTTCGACCGAGAATCGAACCGCAGACCTCTCGTACAGCACGAGTGACGCGTACCGCTACGCCAAGCCTACCGGTAACATGTACGTTGAAATTAAGGTACACTATCCGCAAAGATAAAGTACAAAACTGTTTTATCTGTCAAAGTCAACCGAATATTCTAGAAACCACATTAAATTCACTTTAATAAATTGACATTCCATTCCTAATGCCAAGCATACTCAAAAAATACAACGCCGAGTGAAAATTGCGTGTGTTGGTTTCCATAGAAATTGTTTACAAGTGACAGGAAATTAAATATGGGAGGAAAGTGAAATATAATAAATATCATGAAACTAGCACTTACAAACACAATATTTACCGCTACATCTGTGTGTAGTGTAGATATGCCGTTTAAACTATTTAAATAACGATGTCTGATTCGACCGTTCGAACCAACAACAATGCCGCAAAAAATGTGTTTCTTGTAAGAACTGTTCAAAAGTACCGAACCATAAGCTCAAAACGAGCACAGAAGTAAATAAATCCGGCTCGAAGGACCAAATGGTGAATAATACCTTTCCTAAACCTGATTCAGGAGGAATTTCGGTATATTTCCCGCGTGCGCTGGTTCAAAGCTTTTAAGTTTTAAGCCTATGATTCGCTACCTTTGAAGTCCCGAGTAAAGATGTGTATTGCCGGAATAAAACATATATATAAATTCAATCTCTGTCCCTAAACTCACCCCAAAAATCCGCTAAACACTCACATATTCATAATTAATAGTTATTTAAAACCGAGCCGGCCGGCAGCGACAGCGAAACTCTTTGACACCATTTTTCTTCCTTTTCAAATTCTTCCGCGCATGACACGTAGTGTTGCGCGGCACTGGCGATCTTCTTTAAAAGAGTTTGTATTTGCCACCCAGCCCCAAAAGAGAGACAAATATATACAATATAGTGTGTTAGAGCAGTCGACACGACAGAATTAATGTTATGAAAAAAGGTGTAATGTCGCGCCTAGAAATAAATCGCTAATTTGGCATTAAAAATAAAACAATTGGTTTGTGTTCCTAATTCCTAATTGGTACTAACTAATAAACAATAAACTAATGTACACACACATATATGTGATTTACTAGATATTGGATGCATTTCTTTTTCAAGTACACATTTGTGTACCTCAGGTCTTTGAAGGATGTTTTTTTTTGTTTCAAAAATACTTTTTTTTTGTATTTTTTGTCAGGTATCACTATGGATTACCATGCAATTGAAGAATATCTTTAATACAGCTATGTAGGTTTATTTTCAGGAGATAAATATGATGATTATGTGCTTTCGGAAGTACTTAGGGGAACCTTTGCCAGTGTCTCAAGTGAAATCTCAACATTTTAATAGGCTGAAGCCAGTAGATCCTGGCAGGTTTCATTTGGTGTATCACAAACATGGTTGCTCTAAATAAGTTATTTCCAATTTGTCGCTTACGTTATTTTATTTAGGCGCGCGTACGCTTTTATTTTCCCTTTCCTTTCGCTGAGAAATCATATCTTTATCCCTCTGTGTGCCGGCAACGCAGTCGGGCGGCGCCGGCGTCGACAAGTTGACGAGGTATCGTCATAAGTGCTTTTCTTTCTTTTTTTTTTCTTCTTAAATTGGCCCACAAGCACAGAGTAGGAACAGAGATGTCATTTTGCAAAAAACATTTATCTAAATAGCAATTCTAGTTTTAGCTATACATAGGCTGCAATTCTAACACTGACATTTCTTTGCAGGTGGAAACTACGAGTCGAAAATCCTGTAGATAGACAGGTGGTGAAGAGCGATAAGCGATTATACCAGTGTCAATATCCAGAACTGAACTGAGATACCAGCGCAAAGGCAGAAAGGAGGTACGTTACCGCCTTTATAGTGTAGTGGTTAGACCACCCAGTATCAAAAACAAATGTCCCGGATCTGATGATTTGTTAGCCGTAGGTCCAATACGCCGCCGCGGCGGCGCGCCGTGCGGCCAAGTTGTATTAAGTCAATGTATTTCAACGCTCATTTTGTCCGACTCGTATATAGTCCAACACGCATTTCGTCCAACATCTATTTGTCCAATATGTATTTGGTCCAATATTCATTTTGTCCAACAAGCATTTAGTCCAACAGGTTTTTCATCTAAAAAGGCATTTCGTCCAACGTGTATTACGTCAATACGTAATTGGTTCAACACGCATGTATTTATTTATAGTAATAATATAATAAATATTATAATAATTCGTTTGTTTTGTTATTATATTATTATTATACATACCCCTTTTTAAACAACAATAAGAGTCCATTTACGTTATACAACGTTTAACTATGTACTTCAGGGTGAATATAGCCTCTTTAGCTATATATGACAAAAACAGACTGAACTGACTGTAGCATAGATAGATATAGATATATAGATATCTATCTATACTACTTACCTATATAAATCTGTAGGCTCCGTCTGTACATGCAATTTTTCTGACAAATTTTGAAATAAATATTCGTTTTATGACACACTGACACCAATTCTACGATTTTTGATTTTTGTCTGTCAGTCTGTCTGTCTGTATGTCCTCATATAACTTGTTGAAAATTTGCATGTAGTAAGAACATGCGATGATAGGCTATATGTGATGTTGCTAGACCTAATAATTATTTTGATTAACATTAATTGATTCATTATATTCGCTTAAAGCGAAGCGGGCGGGTGACGGCTAGTATTTTATATGATTGTTTCATTTAGAAGTGACAACGGCAGAAGATATTCTATGCCGAGTGATGTCAGGCCTCAGTCAAGACCAGACGGTGCGAAGGGCGGAGCACCCGGTGGCGGCGGCCCAGATTGACGCCTTCCTGCTGAAGCTGCAGGTGCTGAAGACGCTAGAGAAGCCCTGGACACTGCTGTCGGAGGAAATCAGCGGTAATACTTAAGTGTCATATTAAATAGTTTTTCCCAACATTTGAGATTTCTTAAAATTATGGTTACTGAAAAGGGTCTAGCTGAAATAAAACGAATGCTTCTTGTCTTATTACCGCCCTTAGCTGGAGGGATTTTATTTTCTTGCTTGATAACAATAACGTAGTGGACTGTATTTTTCTATAGGCTGTAGGTTCTTCTTTCTTGATAGTGGACTGCAGGGTCTTCTTTCTTCGGATTCTTCGGTTGCGTCTTCCTCAAATTCATATTTCATATTCATATCTTTATTGCACTCCATAAGTTACAAAGATGTTAAAAATATAAGTAGGCATATTTATGGACCCTGTAGGGCACGGCAAGTAGGAGAGGCGAGGAGTCACAATTATTTATTTTTTAGTTTATTATATTTATATATATTATGTATAGATAAATCTATATATTTAGCTTATACATAAATTAACTAATTGATTGATTAATATGATAAAAATATTATTTGAGGTTTTTATCATCTAAAAATTCTCGTAGGGAGTAGTAGTTTTTATTATTTAATAATTGTTTTAGTTGTTTTGCAAAAGTTTTTTCTATAGTCATATTTTTTATTGTTTCGGGCAATTTATTGTATATTTTAATGGACATTACTAGAGGTCCTGATGCGTGTATTTTTAGGCAGGAAGTGGGAAGTGTTAATTTATTTTTGTATCGTAGTGTATATTTTAAATTTAATTTCTCTCTTCGTTTATAAAATTCAGGGTATTTTTTACAAATTTGCATATTTCTAAAATGTATATACAGGGCAAAGTAAGTATTTTGTCCTCGGAGTGAGCATGCATTCTGCTTGTTCCATCCGTCTTTTATACAATATATACGCCCGCTGGCGCTCCTACGGTATTGCCGGCGTTCAACCAATCAGAGCGTTCTATTGCTATGACTGAAATGGCGATATCGCTAGCCTTGTCTATTAAAGTAGCCCCTCTAATTGGTTGACGTTTTAGGCCAAATTTACATAATCATTAGTAATTATCGTGATGCTAATTACCTTTTATGACCTATCGTAATTACATTATAAAGATAATTAAGTGTTTCTAAGTTATAACAAAACAATTACATTAATAGTTATCCTATAAAACAATTCTTATTACGATTCCTACTTATACATAATTTACATTGATTTGAATAGTGCGCTAGCTTACATTACGCGATAATTGCTGATTACTTAGATTCATTTTGTAATTAAAGTATTGTTGTGCAATATGATGTAAACATAATTATAGGTACTACGCGACGTTACGCGACGCGATACATATATTAATACTTATTGATGTGGCGACACGAAATGTGACCCATCTGTGATAATTTGCGACACTTGTGTCTTAGCAACAATGGTTTACATGACATAGTACATACATGATTCATTCCAATAAGATTCCAATTAATAAAAATGTAATATAAACTTATAACTACATTTAAACGCTAAGTTACGAAACAATATAATAATAATGTGCTTATCTATTCCTACGCTTAAATGATTCTTTATTAAAAATACCTAACTATCTATTTACTTAGGGCTAAGCGTAGTTTGTCCGTAACAGTTACTTTTATGCTTTTTTATATTAGACAACATCACATACATTAGAGTAATAATGGGAACTTTGTCTGCTCATAAAAAAACCACCCGCATTAACTCCAGTAATTCCATGATCATGGCGCATGCGACTGTGTCGAAATATTGAATTCTATCACTTTTTAAACTATCATGGTCACTTGCATTAGAATAAATATTATTAACGGGATTATTACCATGTTTATTGTCGTGTTTGAGTATCCAATATTTCGACACAGTTGCATGCGCCATGATCACGGATGTACTACATCACGGATGTACACTAACACGACAATAAACATGGTAATAATCCCGTTAATAATATTTATTGAATTCTAATGTTATATATCACATATAGTGATGGGAAATTCCCGAGAATGTTCTTTCAGTGAGAACTTTGCTGTTAAGTTCTCAAGAATATTCTTTTGGAAGAGAATTTAAGAGAATTTATAAATTGGATGACTATCTCAATAATCTGATTAAATTAATGGAACTGCGATTGCATTTTTGCTTTATTTACAAATATTTCACACGGAAAATTTAAATTATTGTCTTTCCTGAGGTTAAATTCTTCTAAGCGAGAATATTCTCGAGAATATTTCGAAGAAAATTCTCGTAAGTTCTTTTTAAATTACCTGCAAAATTTAATAATTCATTTTGGCGATAAAATAGACACATCAGTATTTTCAAACAATCACCTTCAATAAAGATCTCAAGTTTTAACAACTAAATAATTCAAATTCTTCAAAATCAACATGATAAAATCTTAATGATAATGACTAATCGTGACAAGAAATTTTAATAACATGTAAAACGAAAACTTCTACTCGAAGTGGGTTACTTTACGATACACAGTGTGAACGAAACTACGAAGAGTTTAAATGCTGTTCTGTCTCTCTTATGGCGGAGGTACCCAAACCTGGATTAGGTTCCTCGGTTTTCTTGGCAAAAGTTTGTAACTTATTAAATATTTTCCAATTATGAGAGATCTGACAATTTTTTTCGCTGATAGACGACAGGGAATTAACTGATGTAAACAAAATGGCGGCGGTGCGTAGCTGGCGGGCCGGGGCGCGGGGAGAGGGCGCAGACATGCTACGCTACTAGGGCGGCTAAACAAAACGTTTGTACATAAAAAACATTGCGGTGGAAACTTAAAATCAATTTTTACTCGCAAGGTTATCGGCAAAAACGATGGTACTGTGCTAATTATTAGCTAAATAAACTGAGATACCTACTTATTTTGTACAATACTGCCATCGTAGTTCAAAACCTCTAAAAGAATACATGTTTTTTCTAAAAATACGAAAATCTTCATCCAATTTGAAATTCTCTTAAATTCTCCTAGATTTGAGAATATTCTCAATTAAAAGGAAAATTCTAGAATATTCCCGATTGGGGAATATTCTCACTTGGAGAATTTTCTCGCGACCCATCACTAATCACATACAATGTCCTGATCCCTAGGTAAGTAGCTAAAGCACTCGTATTATGGAACTCAGAAACAACGACGGTACCACAACCACCCAGACCCGACACAATAAATATCGAAAAGATCGTTTTCGACATTGACCAAACCGGGAATCGAACCGGGCAACTCAGAGTTAGACATGGTAATTGGTGTAAATCGTTGAGGAGTTTCCTCTACTGTCATTCGGCTCCATCATCAGATCGACTCCAGACCTTCATTAAATAGTAGTGCTTTAAAATACTTAATGAAAACATTAACCTTTTCACCGCCCAACTATCCTGCACGCGATGTCCCGCTGTACGCCAACGTATAAATGTATTTTAATAAAGTAGGTACAAAGAAGAACTTCTATAGAAGTGCTGGCGTGGACGGCACGAAAATCTCGCACTTCTATAGAAGTTGTTGGCGGTAAAAAGGTTAACAAACGCACTAGTCGCCACTACGATTTTCGAAGGTTCCCCTCGATTTCTCTGGGATGCCATCATCAGATCCTGGTTTCCTTATCATGGTACCACCCTTGGGATATCTCCTTTCCAACAAAAAAAATATCATCAAAATCGGTTCGTGAACAACGAAGTTATCCGCGAACACACATAAAATATATATGAGTCGAATTGAGTAACCTTCTCCTTTTTTGAAGTTGTTAAAAATCCAATGAATTACATATATTTTTTTTGGATTTAAAATCCTTATACATTTCGAATAAAACTCATTTAAAAACACCGTTTTTTTGGAAACCCTCGCCTTAATGTGTTACTAGTTAACTGAGCTACTGCGGACCCCAGATACACATGCTACGGACCCCACTTCAAGAAACTCTGCAATAATAATAATAATAACTTTCCTACACTCACACCAATTATCTAGCCCAAGAGAAGCTTCGTTATGAAACTCGTTAAATGGTTACTAGACAACGGATAAACATACTTGAAATACTTAAATACATACTTATTATACATAGAAAACACCCAGACCCGAGACAATTTAGAAAAACAATAATTTCTAAATTGACCCGACCGGGGATCGAACCCGGGACTTAAGAGATGGCGACACCATGAAAACCGGTGTACAAACCACTCGACCAAGGAGGTCGTCAAAAAAAAAAAAACGATTATGATTATTGTATTATTATAACAGGTTAAGTCTGGCGGTGGGATTGAAGACAAAGGTGTGAGGTTTGAGGTTCGAATCGCTGGCAAAGAAGAGAGATGTGTTGAAGGTGAGATTTGGCGCGCTTTAATTCTCTTAAACTTTGTATTAATCAAGTGAGATAAAAGACAAGTACTTGCCCGTAAGAAATAATGATATGCTATTTCCGGTCAGTCAGAAACGTGCAGTATGGAGATACCGGAGCTAGAGCTATCGGTGGGGGGCAGAGCCCTAGGCGGCAGGTTCACCACCGCCGAGGGGCTTCTGCGAGCCACCGCTGACCAGCTGGCGGAGTCCCCAGGCGCCGTGGGGGATGCGCCCTCGATGGCTAAAGGCAGCTTGGACAAGTAAGGGGGCATTGTAAATTTTAATAGACAGTAATTGTATTTGAGGAAGTCGGTAAATTGGTATTGGGTGGCGACTAAATTGTAATTTACAGAGACTAAATTGCGGGGGACTGTCAATGGACTATAAATAACCAAAAGGGACTGTAAATTGATATTGAGAGAGCCTGTAAACTGTAATTGAGAGGGAATATGAATTGTTACCAAATGGGGACTGTAAATAGTAATTAAGGAGGACTCTAAATGGAAATTGATTGATTTGCCGAACTGCCCGTATGAGGAATGCGCTTCCCGCACACGTGTTTCCCTCCTCTTTCTCTCCCGGGTCATTTAAGCGGGGCGTGAAAAAGCATTTATGCAGGCCGCCATAGTGTGAGCGTTCGGCATAGCGTGGTAGCGCTGTGATGAACGCTTTCACTTCTTGGGCTTCACTGGCTGCTTTTCATCAGGCAGGGTGAGGCCATATTGGCGGGACACAATTTAAAAAAAAATGTTTATAGGCTAGTAGTGATAATGATAACCCAATACCAATTGTTCCACATCTTCGCAGGTTCGTAGCTAAGCTAGCGGAGGTGCTGGAGTGCAAAAGATCGGTGACCATAGTACTGGACGACCCAGCTGGCAACTCCTATGTACAGAGCTTGCACGAAGACCCCGGAGTACCCGATGATGGTAAGCGATTGTAGCGTTAACCCGATGGCACCCATTCACGGGCCCTCCACTCCATCACGTCGTTGAGTTGGACAGAACCACCATAGCATAGTTGGTAATGCACCTGACCTGGTGTGTCATAGGGAAAAGAATATTTAAACACTTTTTCAAAGGACATGGCCAATTTTTCTATGGACGTAGATGTAGTTAAAAACTTTCAATTACAGCAATGTTTTATAGTGTTTCGTTTTCGGGGATATTAGCTGATTTTATTCCCACGTTTAAAAAACTCAAAGAACTTGGGAGTCAAAAGTACTAGACGTAAATAGTTTCGTTTTTACGCCTTCAGATTATTGACAATTAGTGTATGCGCTATGACTTTGCTGTTTAAAAGTCGAAGGCGTTTTAATATAGTTAAAATAGCCAGGAATTGCCGACTTTTGTAGAAAAATATTATTTTATTGGTATTTTTCGACCACATTATTCAAACATGGTGTAACCGATGGGGTCGCTGATGTGAGGATACAGAGAAATGAAGACGATGTAGGTACTATGTTCACAAACGGTCTCTCGACAGCAAGCGTGCGGTCGGCGCCGAAGTTATTTGAGCACGACTGACGTGGTGACGGACGGACCGAAAGTCCTTTGTGTAGCAAATTACCGTCAACAGAGAATAATAATAGTTAGGTTCCTACCGCACAATTGCCGCCGGTACAATGACAAATTTATTTAAATCAAACGTTTACAATATTACGGTATTTTTATATATAAAGGCGTATGTACGTATACAATAATTTATTTAACTATTTCATCTATTTATTTATTTTACATATATTTCGCAGCAGCGTGGCCATCGTCAACACATGGTTTCAATTGTTGTGTATTTTTATTATAAGTTATTGTTAGATGAATGATAGGTAGGCTGCGGCGCAGCGAGACCTATCATTCATCTAAGAAGTTATTAATGCAAGCGGAACTGCAAATAAATGTCATTGTCAATAATAGATGTCACGTAAACGCGTTCCATTATAAATGTTTTTTAATGAAAAATTAAAATCATTGTTTGTTATTAATTATTAAACAATATTACCTAGCAAAAATCAAAATATTTTTCGAATGTAGCAAATTCTATAGATTTATTATTTTTAGAAGTAATGAATCTTATATGAATATAGTTTAAACGTCATGCGTACCTACATAAGTCTGCATGGTAAGGAACGTCGAGTAATGAGAAAAAGTTACATTTTGTCATTGAAATTGAAATAACGGAACTAGCATTACTAATCATTTTTAATTATAACCTGACAAGTTCAGAGGGGTTAATATTTACGTGATAATTCCTTTTTCAATTTTTGTAATTTAATACATTTATTGCTGTTTTTGTATACGGAATGCAATATTTTGTTCATGTCATTTTCAAAGTTTAATTCTATTGGCATATGTGTTTTGGTGACTGCCACAGGTCTGAAGATAACCAGGTACGAGAGAACCTTTGAACAGAACGAGGAGTTGGGTCTGAACGACATGAAGGTGGAAGGCTACCAGCAAAGTTAGAAGTCGGCGATGTACTGAACAGTACAGACGTATACCATAAGGGGGGAAGAAGAAGAAGATGAAAAAGTGTAGAACCATGTTGGTTGTGTGACGCGTACCACAACCACACCGCACCGTCGCGACAAAAGGTGGTCAAGCTGGGGTCTCGTGTGAATAGTGTCGCTGCGGCCTCTTGCGGTTGCGTTGTGTTACCTACAACATGTTTGCGATGTGGCCGGCCGCTAGTTCGCGGTGTCGCTGGTGGCTGCGTTGTGGATGCGACGTGGCTGCGATGTAGTCGGTATCAAACATGCGGTCATTAACGGCAAAATGTGGCCCGTGTGAATTTAACTATTAATTTTCATACAAATTAGCGCCCGCCTGCGTGTTGTGGTATGTGTAACAAGCCTAAGAGATAGGGAAGGTTATCAGTACACCCCTTTATATAACGCTCAGTTTGGGGGCAAGCAGTGATGTTGCTTAGTTAAGTTTTAAGTTTTTTATAATTTTGAGAAGAAATAAGTAGTATCTTTTCTTATATTATAAATTATAAAACCGTTTTAAGTTTTTAAAATAATATGTACGTACAGTGAGAAAGCATGGCCAATCTTTTACTTGATATTGATGAATATCGTCAATTTTGCGTCTGAATCAGAAAATGATTCGGATGAAGAAATTAACACTAGAGCGCACGCGCCCCCTTTAGTTACAAGAGAACTCGCGCGGGCTACATATGTAGCCCTTTTCCATGCCATGTTACAGGCGAACGCAATGACTTAGAATAAATAAAAGGACTTAAATTGAATATTTAGCTTTTAATTATACTATAACAACAGTTTTTACAACAAAAATATTCCTTCTTTAAAAAAAAAACATAACAATACAAACTTCTTAAAAAAACTGGCATTTTTTAACGATTGAGATCAGTGCACTTCTAAAGTCTAAAATCACAATATTAGGAACTGTTTTTGATAACAATTATTAAAATTAAGGGTAAACGAACATTTATTTTTGTTATATTCGGCAATCAGCACAGATTATCGAGTGGTGATCATTGCAAACACGCCTGTTACACGAGTCACATATTTTTCTCGTGCTTCTATCTCTAGTTCTGGGACAAAAAGCACATCTTCCAACGCCGCCTCGTACGGGTCCAACTGTTCGTGTTGGTTGATCTTCCAGACCGAGGAGTGCCCTTCCTCTCATTTTCAGAGACCTAGGAATGTTATCCTGACTTACTCTACGCTGGATCAGGGGCTTGACCAGTTCGAAACCAACATCATGTAGAAAATGGCGCCGTTTTGTTTTCAGGTCTATGTTATTCATTTGGTGAATAATCAGACTATTTATGCCGTAAATATTCAAAAAATTGTAAAAAAGGCATAGTGGCCAACGTCTGGTGTTTCTAGTTACGTCGTACTGCCGGCACATACGGTCCAAAACATCAACACCAAACTTCGTATGGTTATAAAATGTGATAATCTCGGGCTTGCGTTTGTCTCCACTATCAGCATCGATTTTATCATCGTTGTGCATGGTAGATAAAAGTAAAACACATTTATTCTTCTTTGTTACATAGCTCACTAAAGTGCAGTCTTTTTGAAAGCCGAACTCCGAACTATACAACTCTTTATTTCGTACTGCAATGAATTCAGTTGGTATTTCAGGTTTATTGCTCTTTAGAGTACCAACCACTGTGACTTTCTTCTTCAGCAATTCCTGGCTAAGTGGGTAGCTAGTAAACCAGTTATCCATTGTTATGTTTCGGCCAACATCACACACTGGATTTAGTATTCTCATAGTCAAATCATGAACTTTATTAGAGGCACGATATGGCCCTTCTGGCTGCTCTCCGGCATAAATTTCAAAATTGTACATATACGGATACTTTGTATCCACAACCATTACAATTTTTATGCCGAACTTGCACGGTTTGTTAGGCAAATACATGATGAATCCACATCGACCCTTGAATGCCACTAATTGTTCGTCTATTGTCAGTTGATCACTTGGCGTATAATATTTCTGGCAGTTGCGCAATGTGATTGAGGCTATTGACCTTATAGGGGCTAGCTTATCAAATTGTTGACGGGTTGATCTATCTCTGATATCATCAAAGCGCAGACATCGTAAAAGAAAACGAAACCGGTTGATAGACATCGTGGTATAGACTAGCTCAATTCCAGTTCCATAGGAGTTATTCCAGAAATCACTAAGATTTTGGCGACCTGACCGATTTACTCCGATCACAATAAGCATTCCAATAAAAGCTTTCATTTCTACGCTATCGGTAAGTTTAGCGTCTCTCTCTCTAGTGTATTTATGTTTATTGCATTCTATGTAGATATTCGTTGACGACACTAGAATATCAACAATTTCGCAGTCCAAACTACAGTTCAAAGCAACTCAGAGGTGCTTTTTCTTCTTTAGCCCCGCCTTTAGGACCCGGTGGTTGTAATATGATGTTATGAGCCCGAGTTCTAGTCACGATTGGTGGACGTTTACTCCATTTCGTACCATTGCGCGATGTGTACGATGCAAATGAAGACAAAGGCTGATCGTCTTCATCAGAGCTAGAAGGGACATTTACGTCAACCGCTTCAATTTCTGAGTCGGATTCATGCGGAGATTGCGTCATGTGCTCCTCCTCTTGACTGCAATCTTCATCGGCAGAACTTTCATCGGCCGAGTCGGGTCTATTCAGCTCCTCTTCTAGCCATCTAGCAATATTATTACTTGATAGATCCATTATTTCACTGAAAGAAGAGAAAAAAAAATTAGTACCTACCCACCAACAGTATCGTAAGGAAAACATTCTATTTCATGAGTAAGGTAAGCGTAATAAACTAATATACGTACATAAATCATACTAAAACCATAAATAAATTACAAAAACCCAACTTTACTTACGTTTTAGCAGCAATTGTTGTTTGTATAATTCGGTACAAGAATAGTCGCGCGGGTTACATACGTAGCCCCGCCACTTTGAGGTACAGCTGCGCAGGAGACCACGCACACACAGAGTCCGCGCGTTACTGACAAGCTCACGGACTATTACTCGAGGCTTACATGAACGGACAAGCGTTTCCGTCCACTGAGACAAAAAATACAAATGAAATTATTGTGTTGGGTGACATATGTAGCCCACGCGTGTGTTCTAGTGTTAATATGATTTGAAATGTTAATCTCATTTAGATAGATAGATAATACTTTTATTGCAACACTATAAAACATAAACACGAACAAAAGAAAAACAATAATAATATTACAAAGTTACAATTTGGCGGTCTTATCGCTTTCAAGCGTTTCTTCCAGACAACCAGTTGGATGGAGAGAGCTAATTAACTTTAAAATCAGATGTGAAACCATGAAAACATACTAGAATAAAGTGTATTTTATAAATGAAGCAAAATAATAATAATAATGATAAACATATACTATACCTATATAAATATCATCCAAATAAACAAACCTACTTAAACATAATAGTAGTCTCAGGTAGGAAAGTAGCCGATATGGCAGTTTTACAGCAGGACAGGGTTAATTGGAAAGGTAGAATTTTTTCACAAGCTCTTTATATGTGAATGGATTTCGCACGCCTGATCGCATCTGGAAGCGAATTCCAGAGACGAACAGCTTGGACGGTAAAAGAATAATATATCATTTATATCTTGAAATTGAAATAAATATAAATATTACAGTGTCTATTATTTATCGGTGACATTACTCTAATATATCCGTAATAGGTACTAATACAAACACTAATACATCTGTAATCAGATTAATTCCTAAATAACAACACGAAGATTATTGATAATGAGATATCTATTGATCATGTTGGCGCGGCAATGTCGTGTGTACCCGTGCGCACCCGCCCGCCCCGCGTCCCGTGCACCATAGGGGGGTCGACTTTACGACGGTCAAGCTATGATGTGGTCCATTGTACTATTTGCAATAACAACATTGCATTAAAAAATAAAATTTGCAAAGGCATATTAAATCACGCTCCCATGCAGAAAAACGAACTTCCTGTTCAACACATTGGGACTATTTATTGAAAGATGTGCTATGCCTCGTAACAATGTATACCAAAATTTATTGGTCGTTCTGTCAGTGTTACTTATTTGCTTCTAAACAAGGCGTGGACAGACATTTAGAATCGCAAACTTACAATAATATTCCAAACGCACAAGTTACATTTAATGAAGATTTAACGAAGTTAATGATTTCATGCAATATCCCTTGGAGTCAGCTGAAAAATCCAACCTTTAGAACTTTTATAGAAAATTGCGTTAACAATGTATATGGCATCAATATTCTGTTGCCAAGTGAAGCAACTTTAAGTTTAAATTATTTACCTAAATTGTTTAAAACAAATAAAGATGCAATAATTGAAGAGTTGTCGAATGAATACATATATTTAAGCATAGACGAAACTACAGATGCAATTGGCAAAAATGTAGCTAATGTAATACATAGTTGGTGCTCTGAAGGAGACAATCATTTTATATACCTAAACATCTATGGTAAGCTTGCTGTTTTTATAAAATCTCTAAAAAGTATACGACGCTACAAAACATGCACTCACACACTCACTCACACACACCAGTCACCAAGCCACTTACGCACTTACTCACACACCCACACACCCACACCTCAACACCCACGCTCTTACTCACATACAATCTTTGTGTGACATCGCATTTGTATACATTCGAAACATTCTACATTTGTCAGATTCTACGTTCGAAAGATTCTAATTTTGACAGATACTACATTCGAAAGATTCTTTATTTGTCAGATTTTACTTTTGGCAGATTCTACTTTTTACAGATTGTACATTCGAAAGATTAGATCTACTTTTGACAAATACTACGTGCAAAAGATTCTACATTTGACAGATACTACGTTCGAAACATTTTACTTTTGACAGATTCTACATATGTCAAATTCAACTTTTGGCAGATTATACATTTGAAAGATTCTACTTTTGACAGATTCTACGTTTGAAAGATTCTACATTTTGTCAGATTCACAGAGAACATTTGTTTTCTGTCTTTTCTTCGAATGACAAGCCGATTTCAATTAGTTTCTACAATTGTGGTGAACCTACATAATTCCATCAAACGTTTTAAAAATTTCGTCATTTTAGTATTTTCTTCATCTGGCATACAGGTTGTATTTTCTTCATCTGGCATACAGGTTGTATTCTCTTATGGGTCGTCGATTTCAGCAGTTGCGTTAAGTTATTCTGACTGAATAACTGTTAATATACAGTTGTTCTTCTAAAATTGGCGGCATGGTTCCTTGCGACAAATTCTTCCATCTCTTTTAAAAATAATTTATTACAAACAAAAAAGTACAAGCAAATTTTGTTACGAATCAATACTGATATTTTTTAAGAAAATGTTCATTTTATGATCTAGTAGGTCTACTAGTTTATTCTATAGTCTATTCTAGGTCTATTCTCAACTTGTCACGGAATACACGACTTGGGATAGTCGTTTTCTGTGGATCTATAAAATATGAGAGAGAGAGAGTTGCAATGTTGTTAGTTCAGCGCAACGGAATAATAATGCACTCAATGGTTTAAAGGTCTATATTGACCTCTCTAATATCTAAGGTTACATGAATATAAAGGTAATAAGATGCGTGGGTGTTAGTACAGTGTACACACACGACAGATTAATAAAAATAAAACAAACTCTTAACGAGTTGCGAAGTGTCGTTACGGCACTTACTAATTTAAACATAATTCTTTGGAACGGATTTTTATCGTTATGTGCACTAAATCTAATGATTTTAAAAGGTGTACTGACAATATTTTCTTTGAGTAGTAATTAGCATATAATCTGCTTAGCTATATCAGTATGCATCATCATAATCAACCTATCGCAGTCCGCTACTGGATATAGAATACAAATTCTGTAAATGAAAGCAAATAATCTTAATTCAAATTCAAACGTTTACATCTATTGTAAACTTCTTAGTTAACAATACTAGAACTACTACTACTACTAAACACTACTACTACTAGATACTAGAACTCTTGTTCTGAACTAATATTCTAAAACAAAATTAATGCTATAACGTAGTTACAAAGTACCTAATAAAAGGAAATAAATAAAATAAAACAATTGTGGCGGAAGGTGTAGGTATGTACTGGGACTTGATGCACAAATAATAGTCTGTCGTGCTTACGTCCATAAACAATACACGTAATACACTCACATATAACATAGAAGGAGAATAGCGTTTGCATACACACACAGCATCAAGCGCCGCCTGGCTCTCGTTGCTGACCTCCCTCTGCCGCTTAGAGCGTTCCACCGCAGCCTGCTCACCTTCGGCTTGCTGCCTAACCAGCTTCGCTTTACGCTTGCGGTGGCCCGACCTATGACCTGACGCCCTGCCTTCACTCACCTTCTCTACATCAGGCCGAGGACCAACAGGCAGGATCCCATCAGGACCCAGTACCTGCAGCCCCGATGGTCCGGCGGTGACGACGGGATGGATCCCATCAGGACCCCGTTCCCGTAGCCCCACCATTCCACGGCCCTCCATAGGGGATTGCTGGGCTGGTGCTGTAGCCTCCCCACCATGCAACGAGCTACCACCTGCTTGGTCCCCTCGCACAAAGGTCGACGGGTTCGGCCCCCTAAGGTACCCAAACCCACCTGACCCTGGCATGGAGCCCGACTGCAGTGGATGCCGTGCCGGAGCACCGGACGCCACGCCCTTCCCTCTACGGTTTCTGCCTCGTCCGCTAGGCAGATTCGGTCCCCGAAGGTGTCCGTCTCCACTTTGCTTCGGAGTAGTCCCGTCCTTTGACGCGCCTGCCCCCGTAGGGGCGCGGTGCGCTTTCGTCCCTTGCGGGACCTTAGTTTCGCCGCGCATAGCGGCACTAAATTTTGGCAAATTTTTTGCCCCCCCCAGATACAAGGGGCAGCCTGAGCCCGAAGGCCCAGGGAGGGGTTCTCCGGCTCCGCCGGTACCCTCCTGGGGTAACTTTGTGTTTGAAAATGTGCCATATTTATTTTTGTTTAACAATTTTGAAGTCGAGGTTGTCATCCCTCCGGGAAAGGGTAGGAAATAAGGAATGCGGTAAGGAGTGAAATTATGTGGATAGGATCATGGGAAAAAGGGTAGGGTATTGGCCCGCCGTGCAGGATATCACTGGCGGGTTAGCCCTCCACTCTTCGCTACTGAGGTCGCAAGGTAGATTAGTAAGTGTGCGATGCTTGCTTGGTGACCACAGCATTGCCCGGGGCGGACGACCCACCGCAGGGTAGGTTCGCCGCCTGCCTGTACAGGTGGTCGACAGGACAAGCGGCGACGAGGACGTGTGTGATAGGACTTGACGGCAGACGCATATAGCTCAACATCGCACACTTGAGCATACATCAAACCGCCCAACCTCCCCAAAAGTCTTCTTAGAGTCTGCATTATATCCCCTATTGAGGCTTCTTTGGAGAAGGCGAAATATTTTAGAGATCCAAAACATTCTTCTAGCTTTATTTTATGTCCTAGTTCCCTTGCAGTTTGCGAGACACTGTTCATAACTTGGTTCTTAAAGTCAGATTTCACTAAAATTTAATTTAACTAAACTTATTTTAAAATGGTTAATAACCCCTAAAATAAGGTTGGACGGTTGCGAAGTGTAAAGTCTCGTTCAAATCGATGGTGATCCAAATGGTTGGACGCTCCAAACGTTCATGTAAAAGAAAAACAGTTTCCAACTGCAATTTGCTTCGAGGGTCTCGACTGTGCCTGTTCTGGTTGTATACCCTTCAAACGGTCGATGTGGTCCAGCACTGTAATGAACCCTTTCATTTGAACATAAAGTGGATGTTGACTTAATTAAATTCAGTTCATGAGTTTCTTGATTTTTATTTTTTTCTTCGGCGTCCATTTCTTTAAACGCTGTACAATGTTTACATAAGTCTTTTTTTGGTTTGTGAAAACTCAGTTTGTAACTTGTAAAAATGGACCGATATTTCTCAAATGACTTTATATTGGCAGATTGGATTTGGCACTTTTCTTTATAATCATTGTACATTATTGTAATATTAAGCGAGGAATCTAAATATCTTATGACAGAATCGCGGCGACAGTAGTGAGATTCAACTGCTGGAAAAGACAGAATGTGGTCACAAATAAACGTATTGTCTTCCTGACTTAACTTATTAGGCGGCGGCTTTTTGCCTCTATAATCTGGGAGTAAAAGGCCTTGTGAAGTAAGTTTTTTTAAAGCACCTTTTACAAATCCACCTGTAATATTAAGGGTATCTAAAAAAAACTCTCGGCATACAGTTTTCTTTTCATTATTTAAAGTAAATGTGTAAATGAGAGTGAAATTCCTGCGAGAATTTCCTTGTGTCGTACCTCGGTTTTTCTTCTTCTTTTCTACATGATTTATTATAAAATATCGTTGCTCCTGCAGACTCGACATGTTCCGAAATTCATTATAAATATTTACCCTCTCATCTTCAGGAACATGCGAAATACATTTATGTTTAAGCATATCTGAACACTTTGCTGGTTTTATGGGTTTGGCTTCCATTATCTTTCCTTTTTTAGTTTTATATAGTTCCCCTTTTAACCGTTTACGCTTTTCAATGTTTACCTTCCATTTACTAGGATTTCTTACTTTTCTCTTTTTTGGAGTTGAACTAGTATTATTTTCCACCAAATTTTGGCCTCTATTTTCCAATGATAGTAAAAAAATCCCGTCTTCCTCCATATCATTTAAAACTTGCGTCAATAATGAAGGAGATTCATTATTGGTTTGGATATTTTCACTTTCATCTGAACTATTATGGCGCAGGTTTTCATTATATTCTATCTCATAATTAGGATCGGCTACGGAATCGTCACTATCTATATCTATTCCCTTCAAAATATTAAAAACTTCACTCGTTTCTGGTGACATGGCGGGAAGAGGTGATGGTGGTAAAGAATCATGATGACAGTCAGTACTCTTATCAGCAGTGATAGGAATAGGTAGTGCCTATTCACCTAAAGTTCGAAGAACAGAGACATAAATCGGGGACTTCCTTACGACAATTTTTTTTTCTGGGACAACTTTGTCTCAGCAGCAGTTTATTAAAAATAATGTTAATTGGAATAAGTAGGTACTAACCCGAACTTTATTTATATTTTCGGAATATTAGAAAAATTTAAATTGTAATAAAACATACATTTTAAACAAATTGTCGCCTTTTTACGTAACATGAACTGTACAAGTGACGCATTCTCAAGACAATGCTCCGAAAAAAAATTGTCTTAAGGAAGTCTTCACTTTTTGTCTGTTCCCCGAAAAAGCACTACCTATTCTTATTACTGCTCATGACATACAGAATTACACATAGCACTGAATGCTTCACTTTATCTTACTGCGATATATACAATGTTATTTTTAGTTTATACGAAACCTGAAAACTGTTTGTTCACAATCAGTAATAGAATTGATTTCAATATTTTTTATACCATGTTACATTTTGACCAAATAATATTTACAAAATCTCAAATAAAGTATACCATACTAAAAACACAACGGAACAGCACAAAAACTTGTAACTTCGTGAGTTTTCAAGATATTATTTTAATTTTTTTTTTACTGATTCTTTATATGAAAATATTTGACCCGTGTTTTGATTTTTGAACTAAAAATAGAGTTGTATACCTACAAAGATTCCATTCAACAATTTTATGACCGACAATTTGTTTGAAATGTATATTTTATTAGTATTTAAATTTCTGTAATATTCCGAAAATATAAATTGTAATGTTCAGGTTAGTACCTACTTATTCCAATTAACATTATTTTTAATAAATTGCTGCTAGGGCAAAGTTGTCCCAGAAAAAAAAATTGTCGTAAGGAAGTCCCCGATTTATGTCTCTGTTCTTCGAACTTTAGGTGAATAGGCACTACCTATTCCTATCACTGCTTATCAGCAATACAATAGCTTGTGGAAGGCATTTCTAAAATTTCAGGTGCTTTAATATTTTGTTTAGGAGTCAGTGGTGAATAAGCTGGAGCTTCAATGCTCATCTCACCAATCTCACAAAGCTGTTTGTGTAACAGAGACGTAGTAGTTAGAATTTCACTGCATGTTTCATCAGGATTTGTCTGGGCAGAGTGTGGTGTTAGAACAGGAGAATCAATTTTTTCATCTTCGAACTCCAAATGAGCTGTTAACAATCAAAAAATATTATTGTGTATATTTTACACCACCATAATACTAAATACTAACACATCTAGTTGTTAAGTTCTTATCAGGTTAAAAACATTTACACATACATATATAACAAATCTAGCTGATAAGCTCTTTTCAGGTTAAAAACATTTATAGGTACATACATGCATAACACATCTAGTTGATAAGCTCTTTCAGGTTAAAAACATTTATACAAACATACATAACACATCTAGTTTCACACATCATCGCGCATTATTTCTGTTACATTGACAGTTGTAGGTCTCATATACCCAGTAATTACATTAGGTACAATATCCTCTTTCCAAAACACACAAGTTCGTCACTTCTATCACATCAAAACGGCCTTGTATCAGAGTCTGTCATTGCCACCTTATTTCTGTACAATTCAAGCAAATAAGAAAAACTTACACGGTATAGCTGTTTGTGCTCCACAATATAATGGACTAACATCATGTGTGTTGCCTCTTCTATGTTTGATATCAGCTGTAATATAAAAAAAGCAAAAACTTAACTATGATTGCTGTTAGACAAATTTTAAGCAGATTAAACAAACTTGTTTTTGCCGCATTCAAACGTTAGTTCAACAACCATCACAATTATCACAAAACAAACTCTCCAACATGCTAAGTATTAGCTAAGTAATCACATCTAAGCTTCGTCGCAAGCGTATTATCATCGATATAATAGTTAAAATTCAATTTCAGTACAAAACCCACAAGCATGATTACAGACACGGCATTACGACTTACATGACATCGATTCCAGTTTTGAAAAGTTATAATTGTAAAACATAACCTAATAAAAATTAAAAGTTATTACATTAGTTGCTCAAGAACGTATTTGTCAAGTAAGGCCCGATTTTTAAATCATCAGATAACAGATAACAGGCTAATAAAGTATTACACGGCAAAATCAGCCCTAAGACAATGATTTTAAAAAAGAACTAACTAACAACACAACAATAAATGCATTACATAAGTTTTTTAATAAGTAATATTTTTTAGGTTATAAAACTTTACAAATCATACCTGGCCCATTATTGTCTTCGTCTGAACTACTTGTACGCACGCCTGCATTTTTCATTATTTGATGCACACGTCGCTTCATGTTTTATCATAAGTTATTTCGTTAACACTTTTGCACTTCAATTGACTTGAACAAACGTTATGGAGCGAATGAATGAAATTAACCGCTTTCCTTGCCTGTAATGCGCATGCGTGTTTGTCACAGATTAGGAAGGTAAGTACTTGCGTAGAGATTTCCAACCTGAATCGATACTTAGGGATGTCTGGGTTCAATCAATTTTTATTTATTTATTCTTACTTTGTTGTCCAAATTGAAGTACCTAAATAAAATTAGCTATTTTTACAAAATAGGTTTAAGGATAGTTAGTGTTTTAAAGGTTCATTTTAAATAAACTTTGTTTAAAATCAATTATTTAAATATAAAATAAGTCAATAATTAATGATTTTCATATTACATGTACTTATTTGTATTTTCATATTATTTCTGAATAAACTTTAGTGAAAATATGGTTCAAGTATATTTTCCGATTAATTTATTACCATGCCCATTAGTCTATAACAACAAAACTACTTCTTCGATTAAACATTGGAATATCCAGTATTGAACTGAAGATTAACTGATTATTCTTTCAACCAAAATATAAAATATTTAAATTGTCACTTAGGCGAGTAGAACACTGTGAAGTGTAGCGTTTCGATTAATCTATGCACTAAAGTTGAGTACCTATTCAATCTACCACTTTGGCGAATAGAATACTGTGAAATTCAGTGCTCTTAATCTGTCTGAATCAGAGTAAAGTATTCAATCTGCCATTTAGAATAGTTGACCACTGTGAAGTTAAGTACTAATAGTGCTCTTTGAACCAAGGTAATGTGGTCAATCTGCCATTTAGACTAGTTGACCACTGAAGATAATTACTCATAGTACTCTTTGAACGGAGGTAAAGTATTAACCTCTCAAATGCCGGGCCGCGCCGCATATGTAATGCTACGGTCACACGCGCGCCGTGCAGCCCGGCGGGCTGCCTGGCGGGCTGCGCGGCATGCAGCCCGTCCCGGGCCGGCGGACATTCAAGCTGTTCACACGCACGCCGTCGTGTCAGTCAGTGCCAGAATGGCGAGCAGCGAGGATCTCGGTGTTGTTGCTGCCATATCCTTTGGCTTAACTTATTTTTATTGGAAAAAGAAACAAAATTATGAACGACGGCGAAAAAGAAAAAGACTGCAAAGAAGGTGGTGGATGATAACAGTTCACAAAAATCGTACCAAGTAAGTACCTGTGTTTTCTCCGATCGTGATTCAGTGGTGTAAAATGCTTACAAAATTACCTATTTATGATTTTAGTTTATTTTTAAAAACAATTTAAACTGCATTTACAGATTTTAATTAAAAAAATAAAAATTAATTTAAAATTTTAACAAAATATTAAAATTCGTAGAATTAAAAAGAATCTGTGAATGCAGTTGTTTATTGTAAATTGCTCTATTTTCAATATTTTAAGGTACTTCCCCTCGATGAAGCATCGCCGTGGGACACCCTGTGTATTTCACATTTCCAGGGCTCCTAAAATACATAATTTGTTTTTCGTTTACAGGGAGTTCATAGAAGAAAAATTTGATGAGCTCTTGCATGAACCGTCTGGAGAGTTCGATAATTTTTGTCGAATGACCTTTACTGATTTTGAAATTTTGCTGAGTAAAATTTCACCGATAATTTCTAAGCAAGACACAGATTTCAGAGAAGCTATTCCAGCAAAATTTCGTCTTATCATGACGCTAAGATTTTTAGCATCCGGTGATAGCTACAGAAGTCTACACTATCTGTTTAAAGTCTCCAAAGCATCTATATCAGGAATTATACGGGAAGTCTCTAGAGCTCTTAATGAAGTTCTAAAAGATGAAGTAAAGGTAGTTATATTTTTAAGGTTTTTATTGACAAAATAAACACAAATCACCACAAATTACTGAACTAAAATAAAGATATCAAAGACAAAAATCAGACACTGACAACAAAATTTTTGGCAAACAAAAACAATGAAAATTAATTATTAGGTTCATTCATGGTTCACTTGTTTCATTAGATCCAAATGTTTCAAATGAATTTCCTAATGCAATTTGTATAATGTTAGGTTTAGTCTGGATTGAGTCCGTATTTGTGGATTGTGTGTGTGCAGATTGGATTGAGTACGTGTTTGCGGATTGTGTATGTGCAGGTTGGACTGAGTACGTGTTTGCGGATTGTGTGTGTGCAGGTTGGATTGAGTACGTGTTTGCGGATTGAACATATGGAGATTGGACTGAATAAATGTCTGACTGGATTAAGTGTGTGTTTGCAGACTGAAAAGATGGGGGGTTGGATTGAGTGTGCGTTTGCAGATTGAAAGGATGGGGTTTGCATTAAGAGGTCGTTTGCACATTGAATAGATGTGCGTTGATCTGAGAGTTCAACAGGTTGATTTGATGCATGAATGTTTGAAATTGGTTCGGAATATGAGCTTAAAGTACTTGAAGGTCGGCTTCGCTTCGCTTGTGATCTGCATGAAGTCGATACTGACGGTAGTCTAGAATATGGGTTTGAATATAGTGGAGATGGTGTTTCACGTCTAGGTAGCCTGCACTGAATTCTATTAACAAATATGCCATCTATTTCATACATTATCAATTTACGTTCGTCTTTGGACAGTTCTCGCAGTTTTGTAGCCAAAAGCTTGGCGTAGAGATCGCAGTCATCATCTTCTTTAATTGCAGTATGTGATTGACGTTGTCCTAAAACATTAGTCAATTGACCGAATGCTGTAGCCATTTGCTGCTCGGCTGTATTAGGTACTGAGCGACGACGGCTATTTTTTGCTTGAGTAGGCTGCATCTGTGAGGTTGGAGTCCTTGGCGTTTGTAATGTTTCCATCACTTCGCTATCAGTTCTTTCGTTGTCGATAGCTTCATGTAGTTCCGGTGTTGTTTCATCTCCAAAAGGTTCCTTTGGTATTTGTGAATCATGTGATTCTGATGACGTTGATGGTGTCTGTAAAAAAGGTATTTTAATTAATTTAATGCTAATATATGCTATTATTATTTCAGATGCCCACAACAGCGGACGGTTGGTTAGATATCGAAAAAGGATTTAGAAGAAAATTTCCACACTGTATCGGATCACTAGACGGCAAGCATATCGTAATGGAAAACCCTTATCACAGTGGAACCGAGTTTTATAACTATAAGAAGACTTTTAGCATTGTTCTAATGGCACTAGTGGATAGCAATTATAAATTTATATTTGCCGACATAGGAAGCCAAGAAAGAATAAGTGATGGTGGTGTATTCAACAATTCATTGTTATGGAAAAAAATCTGTAGAAACGAATTAGATCTACCCACACCATGTCCTCTTCCCGGATCAAATATTGATGTGCCATATGTCTTCATAGGCGATGGTGCTTTTGCACTCAGTACACATGTAATGAAACCAAACCCTGGCAATCATGATTCGGATTCACAAAAAAGGATATTTAATAAATGTCTGTCCAGATCCCGAGTTGTGGTGGAAAACACATTCGGAATCTTAAGTGCAGTATTTAGAATATTTCGACGACCAATTGATCTGGATCCAGATATTGTATCACAATTGACAATGACATGTGTACTGCTACACAACTTTCTCAGAAACAGTAAAAATTCCGCAGCAAGATATACTCCTCCAGGAACGTTTGATGAATACGATGATAACGGCAATCTGACAAGGCCTGGATCGTGGCGAACAAACGCAGGTGGATATAACGCTATAAGAGATTTGCCAATGATAGCACGAAGATCACCTCTGAACGCTAGACAAATCAGGGACGAATTTTCTTCATATTTTTATAGGGCTATCCACTAACAATGTACCTACCTACATATTATGTTAAAATTATATAAATGTATAACTTTTTTGTTTTAACGCATGTAGAATAGAAAAAACCGAAAAATAAATGACACAGGCGGGACTCGAACCCATGACCTCCGGCGTACCGTGCCACCAGGAAAAAAAACTAACTATTTTTATCAAACTACATAATATGTACGTACCTACTAAGTTACTAATACTAATAGTACCTTTATTTAAATATAATGATTAAAAACATACGAAACTAATTTATTTACCTCTTCTGTGTTGAGTGTAGCTCTACTGGTATAAACAGGCAGCAAAAAGGACTCCATTATCTGGTATGCAAACCAAATGGGTTCATATATCTCGTCACTCCCTGAAAAATATGATTAATCACTAAAATGTTGTACCACATACGGGAATCAAACCTGGGACCTTCGGATTTGAAACCAAACCAATCTTGGCCTAAGTCTAGGTAAAATAAAAATAAATAATTAACTAATTAATTTTTATTTTTATTTTACCTAGACTCAAACCTGGGACCTTCGGATTTGAAACCAAACCAATCTTGGCCTAAGTCTAGGTAAAATAAAAATAAATAATTAACTAATTAATTTTTATTTTTATTTTACCTAGACTCAAACCTGGGACCTTCGGATTTGAAACCAAACCAATCTTGGCCTAAGTCTAGGTAAAATAAAAATAAATAATTAACTAATTAATTTTTATTTTTAGCTTTTGAAAAGGGTATCATTTAAGCTATCACCAATTTAATTAGTTTTGTGATTCTTAAATAATAGGGTTTGTCCTCAAAATAGTAGATCTGTCACCAAAATGTAGTCACCAAACAATGCAAAATCAGTTCCACAATAAATCACCTAAAATCCTGAGATATAAGGTCTAATACCAAATAAATGTTTTTGTATGTATTATAATAGGTGTGTCCTAATAAGTATTTAAGCAAACTAATTTAAAGAGATCACCAATAAATCATATTATGTTACTAGAAAATTGCATTAAGTTCAAATAAAAAATTAGGGTTGTCATCATCGTTTCAACCAAAAGATTCTGCTACTTAACTAGACTCCCAAGGTTTTAAATTTCCACTGGTAGTATAAATTATATTTAAATAAAATTTTTAGCAGAGTAGTAAATAAAACAATTAAAGTCAAAATAATCAATATTTATTGTTTAAAATAATTACCACTGAACAATCAGCGCTGGTTTAAAATAGCTGGCTTATGGCTAGCAGAATAATAGATAAAACACTTAATTTAAGTTAAAATAATCAATATTTATTCTTAAAAAACAATAATCACTGAATAATCAGCGCTGGTTTGGATTTCGAAGGGCGCCCCCTTTTTCTTTTCTGGCCGATAAGCACATTTTTTGTTTCTGGTGGGGGGTTGGCCAGCTTTAAGCGTATGGCTAATCCGATAATATGTTTGCATATATATTTCTTGTAAAACGCAGGGCAGTTGCATTTCCCATGCATCCAATCAATATTGTGCGGTAGATCCACTCTCCATTTGCTGAACCATTAGACTTTGTATTCATCAAAATCAGTCCATGTATTTTCAAAGTTTTGTATTTTGTTTGCCTTACCAGCCGGTACTTCGTAGTGTTTAAAAGCATCGTCACTATACGTCAGTATTACTTCTTTAGGCAACTTAGCCCATTGGTAGGCTTCTGTCCAGTCTTTCAGAGTCATAGTTGGTAATGTCGCAAATACTTCAAGGACAGCTAACGACCATCCATTTACAAACTCTGAAGCAACTGTCAAAAAACGAGACAGTGGCAAACGTTCACGGAGCGTGTATTCATCTTTGATTACTCGGTTATGTGATTCTAGTGCATTATTAGTCGCTGGTGAACCCATGTGAGCCCCCAAATACCAGTTACGGTTTTGTATGAGCCATTGCTCCTTAAAATACTGGATGAAAGTTGTCTCATCCTCCCATTTCTTCAAGAATGCTTGTGAAGCTAACTCGAACGTTTCTGAATCAGTCACTGCTTGGAGAGAATCCACATCTGTCAACAAATCTTTGTGAACATTTTTTCGCGTATCTTTCTCTACATGAGCCTGAATTTTTTTTTTAGCATGTGCCCAACACATTCGAATTGTGACATCTTCACCAAATACCTCTATAAATGCATTTTGTATTGCTTTCGCTGCGTCACATACTAGAACTTCTGGTTTGAAGGTTTGTGAGTACAAGTTAAAGATATTAGTCTTGATGGCATCGAACAACAACTTAAAGTCTTCTTTTGCCTCATTAGTGGCAACCCCAAGCCCGAATGGATGAAATCGTTTATTTTTGTCTGTACTTCCAACGACAAGAACGGGGAATCCTTGCCACACCAACTTGTATGTAGCATCAGCATGAATAACTTTTACGTCACGTGCTTTTTGCAGCAAATATTTTGTTGATAGTACAAATCTAAAGCGTGGTGAACTAGTTTCTTCAATCACTTCATACCCAATAACATAAACTTCATGTTCGTTGTCAGGAATTGGTGAATGAGACCTTAGCCAAGCTTCCAATTCGCCTAGGCTGATCGTGGGCTGTCCGTATTTACAACGGCGTCTGTCAATTAAATACGTCCTTACTTGGGACAATTTTGGCACTTTAATACCATCAATTTTAGTCAAATTTGCAAGTATGGCTTTTGGTTTGAGATGTAAGTCATATAATTTGTTTATTTCTTCCTTTACTCTGTCACTAAGCCCATAACAAGCGAGCGTTTTTGAATCGTGGTCATGATCAGAATCTGTCCGAAACAACAATACTTCATCCGAGAATGAGTACATGAGTAAATACAACTGAGCTGAACACTGTGGTCCCTTCCGCACCACTTTATTACATCTAAAGTACTTTTTTCTCCCTTCCTCTACATCATGCCACAAATTTTTTCAGCCTTTATGTACTCCTCAGCACTGTGTTTGTCTTCAAATTTTTTAACGAAAATCCAATCCTTGCTTTGCGACCGTTTCTTCTTTGGTATGGTGCCTTCATCAGTGTCAGTACCTTCCTCATTTTCCTCATCAGACTCCAATATCGGCACTTTCTCCACGAATGATTGCTCGACAAACGACGATAAACTTTTTGAATGACTTGCATTACCTTCACCACTACTTGATGCCATAATCAAAAATAAACATTTAAGAAATTAACTAAAACAACAAATTATCCACAACGATAATAAAATGCACCTACAACAATGAACGTGAAATCGCGAATGAAGTAAACTTGCATCTCTCTCGCACGCCGCCCGCGTCGCGCATCGTGTGATCGAACCTAGTTACCTACAACCCATCGTTGAGGCCGGATTGGTCAATTTTTAAAGCGCGCCAATTTGTCTCCGCCCCTTTGATCATTTTTTCATTAAAATTATAAATTGATGTATTAAATTGGTAACTATCTGAACGAAATAAAATGTTACTACTGTATTGGTGACAAAATATCAAATAAAAAGGAGTCGCAGTCAGGGATCGATAATCGATTTATTTGGTGACAGATCTACCATTCTGAGCACAGAGCTATTATTTAAGTAACAAAACTGTTATTATAAGAACGAAGTTTATATTCATGTAATGCAATATAATTTTATTGGTTATCGATCTCTTATTTTACACATATATTAACATTAATTTGATAATTCATACCTGGGAACAATTTTTGTTTATCTGAGAACGAAAATATTTCGTGGCGATAGATCTATTTATTAGGTGATACAACTTGATGACAAATATAAATTTTGGTGATAGAAAATATAGTTCCCTTTTGAAAAGGTGCAACTGTACGTAAAGTAAACATAAGTACCTACCTGCACCAGATCGCATAGATTCTTGTTTTTTCTTCAGATGGCGCCTAAATGTTCCCATTAGGGTCTCCTTTTTTGTTTTCAAATCCTTGATTGACACATTTAGTAATCTACCAATTTTCGTCCAAGCATCGTGAATTTTTTTCTTGTCCTTATGGAATTTATGTCCGGGGTTCCATAATACTTCTTCTTCCTGGTAATATTCCAGGAACGTCAAAATTGTCTCGTTTGACCATTCCGCCATGTTATAATCTCCGATCGTAGCGACTTTCTTAGTAACGTTGAATGAAGATCCACTCGTCGCGAAAGCGCGGGAGAGACTGACTGCCCGCGCGCGTGTAAACAGTCACCGGGCGCCCGCACATTCATCCTTTGAACTTTGCCAAAAAACCGACACTTGCCCGATTCGCGGCATTCACGTTCACAGGCGCGTTCACGGGCTCGGGCGTACCGTTTACACGCTCGTGAATGTGAATGTGCACGTTGAATGTAGAGTTGAACGCGCGCGTGTGAACCTACCATAATGCGCTAACTGCCGCGTGAAATGCCGCGCTCGCGTAATTTTTCTATTTTTAATTTTCAAACTAAAAATGAAACTTATATAGTTCTTTTATATTTCTAAATACAGGTAGATACTTGGACTTTATTTTATTGTATTTTACGTCACCGAATAATAAGTTATTTATTTAATAGAGGCGTTTCGTTTACGTCCAAGAAAATTGTCGAATAAAAACTATTTATAACATTAATCTCTTTATTTTTTGTTTTTATTCCTTAATTAACAATATTAATATTGTTAAGAACATTGAAAAGATACGATTTCTGAGCTAAAACTAATTTAAAATAAAGTTTGAAAATCGTTATAACTATCAAATAAGTGAGCGTAGATATACGTTCCGGCGCAGCAATGTGAGCGTAGATATACGTTCCGGCGCAACACGTATAGGGTGTTGCATTTTATACCGACTTTATTACTTTTGAAACATAGTAATCCAATTTAACAGAAGAGGTTTGAGACAAATAAGAATCCTTTTAGATGAAAAATGTTAATTTATTATTAAATACAAGCTAGGTAATAATATCTTAACAGGAGAATGATACAATATTAAAATAAGTAACATGTACGTTGAGTTTACAATGCGATTAAATTGACAATAGAACCCGAGCGTTAACATTGCATGTCGAGCCTCAAAAAAAGATAAATCACGTAGACAGCATTTCCTTAGTGTGATAATCATGCCAGCATTTACCTATACACAAGAACACCTGGCATTTTATTCGCCAGAGCTATGCACCGCGCACAGCGCCCACGTTTATAACGCACCCGTCCTTTTTGAACACGATTATCATTTTCTTCATGCTCTGGGAAGTGCTCAGTTCCATCTAACCTTGTCTCCCTCGGATGTGATAAAGCTCCAGGTCTTATGCGCTGTGTGGATAAAGTTTGCTGCGATAAACTTTTAGCTAGGGCATAGCGATATTCCCGATGTGTCAGTTTGCGCGAATTACTGCTATCAGAGTTTGACCGATAAATGATATAGGTATTCAAGATGCTAATGTTCAGTAGCCTCCTGAATACCTTTATATACCTTTTTATTCCTCTTTTCCGTTCCAATAAGTACATGGATAGTTTTTGGTCTTTCAAGTCGACCCCACCCATGTACTTATTGTAACTGTGAACTACTAGCGGTTTATTGCACGCTACGCCTGCTCGCTGTCCTGGTGCCGTGGCAGCATTATGATACGTGGAGATCATGGATACCAATTTGACATCTTTCCATGATAATACAGTAATATTCTTGCAATGTCGAGCGACTATTTCACCTCTCTGCATACGTCTGTCAACTAGGCCTTTTATGTCTGAAGGGGTATCTGTTCGCCGCCGATTTAGCGAACCAAGCACATCAGTACCTTGCTGCTCTTTTAGAAATCTAGTTAGAGCTACACTGTTATAGAAATTATCCATGACTAGACAATGTCCCTTTTTAAAATAGTCATTCATTATCTGTATCACTATTTTACTTGTGGCTCCTGTAAATCCATGTACTGCTTGTGCAGGTTGTGAATTGTTTTTTCCCGAATAAATGACCATTTTCAATAAGTAACCTGTCACAGCTTCACAAAGCTCGTAGCTTTTTATGCCAAATCGTGCTGCTTTGGAACGGATACACTGAATCCAACTCAGTCTTCCCTTCCAAAGCAGCAACGATTCGTCGAGGCTCAAGTGCTGCTCAGGTACATACATCTCCTGAAATTTACGGTTGCAGTGGTCAACTATAGGAACAATTTTAGAAGTTTTACGCTGTTGACCATGTAGGTTGGAATCTAAGTCATCATTATTCACAAAATGCAGAAATCGTAATATTAGAATGAAACGGTTTTTAGACATAATTTTACGGAATTGAGGCATTTCTAACGTTCCTGTCGTCCAATATTCATCTATACGTCCTCTGTAACATAAAGCCATGTAAATCATAACAGAAAAAAAATTATAAAGTTCCTCCACAGTTATTTCTACCCAGTCGTTCAATCTAGATCCTGATTTTATCCCATGATCAAATTCGCTGAGAGAAGCAATAGTCTGCCAGGCATATTTATTAGTCTCACGTACAATGGTTTCCATGATATTTCGATCCCAAAAAGTAGAGAATAGTTCAAAAGGATCAGTAGACGATATTGTAGGTCCTGATTGCTCATTGTAAGTTTCTTGCACACCTGTAAATGTTTCAAAATCTCCTGACCATATACAACCCTCTGTTCATTCGGCTGGTGTTGGAGTTTCTTCATCTTGATGTTCGTTGTCTGACTCCAAAATTTGTCTAATAGTCTCCTCAGAATAATCTTCATCATCACTCTCCTCACTGCCAGAATCAACTGCCAACGCCTAGGCGAGATGAGAGGGGAAAATGGGCTCACCGACAGCATTAGTCTAAAACACACTCACTTTTTATAGAGACCAAAACTAAGTAGTATTGAAACAAAATCCATGTACTAAGTAGTATCAAACCTACCGGAGATAGTTCTGGATGGGCAGGTTCAGATTCTAATATGTTTGATTGCCGTGGCCTATTTTGTTCAGTAAAGGGGCTTGCTAAATCAGAAACTTCATGTTCATTTACTGTTGGCTGATAAATGTACTCCTGATCCTGAATATATTAATGATAAAATTAGTTAATAGTTACACATAGTAAAATATTGGTAAGTACCTACATTGAATTAAAATACATACTACAGTTGATTGATGAATGTTATGAACATAATCTAATTTTTGTTTTTTACTTGGTGGTACATCATTCTCTCTGATTTCAGCAACTGAAATTTCCTCTAAATCAGTTACTTTAACAGGAAATATATGGCCAGTCTGACTTTTTAAGAATAACTCTTTCATTCGAAATGACTTTTATTTTCCCACTGGGAGATCTGTTCACCATCAGTGCCGCAATTAAAGGCTGATTTTGTGAACGTGGTGGATTATCTGCAAAATCATCTTCTCTAGGCTCCATTATCTACAAAAATTAAGAAGTAAGAACATAAAAATATTGAAAACAATTACTGTATGTAGGTAATTAATGAAATATAAAAACTTTTTTTATTGACGAAACTTTCCAAACATAGATCTACGTTCCGGCATTCCACATGTGAAATTTTTTTTGAACACCCTATAGGAGATAATTTTATATGGGAATTGCAAATCAACCAAAAACTGCTTACACATGTATTATAATCAATATTATTATATAATATTTCTATCCCTAGTTGTTTTATAAAATATTATGTGATCATTGCAACAAATCGAGGGTTGAACTCGACCCGACTGGCGTCTGTAGAATGCGAATTTTCTTTTAGATTCTTTTGCAAAATACTTATAAATATGTATAGTTTATTGGACTTTCACCTATAAACAATATAATTAAAATGCATAAAAACACCTAAAAACAAATAAATACTTACTTTTGCACAGAATTTAGCACAAAAACACTTTCAAAAACACAACGAATTTGGAGGTTATATTTGTACTGACATCACAGAGAAAAAGTAAATTGAGTGACTTTTTTGCATTCATTCGTTCATTAGCTCAATCACTCAACACGTTTAAGTTAATTTAGAACATATTACTAGAGACCAAAAGTTACTTTTCCATCGACATCGTAAGAGCGCAGATCTACGCTCCGGCAGTCTACTTCAACTTATTTTCGATCGTAGATCTACGTTCCGGCATATCAAAGGTTAAATCTGCCATTTAGACTAGTTGATCACTGTGAAGTTAAGTACTTATAGTACTGTTTGAACCAAGGTAAAGCACTTAATCTGTCACTTAGGCCAGTAGAACACGGCGATATTTTTGTAGTATTTTGTAGTTCTTGGTTTCGGTAAACTGAACTAAAAATCACATAGATTTGTTTACTTTTGCACTAACTGTAGTTTTGGCAGATAGGCATTAGTGAGTAGTCAATATCTCGTCGATTATTAAACTGACAGATACAGGATTTTACCACCATGTAAATATAAAAGAGTTATTAATGTTGGTATATTTAAGTCGAAACTGCCAAAATTGCAGATTGGCTAGTTTACTATTGGACCAACGATTTGTATTGGTTATGACAGTTTGATTGATATATGATATGAGTAATTAATATCATACAGTGTCTAAAGTTAAACAGTGTTCAAGAATCTAATCTGAATAAGAAAATAAAGGCTGACAGTGTCTATATCAAGCTATTTAGAATGATTTTTGCTGTTGCATCTCCATCTGAAACAATACAGAAAAAGTCAGTTACTTATATTTTTAAAAGGTTTTATTTAGCTTACCCTGTTTGTTTATTTATTTATTTGGGTAAAATCTAGTAATTGAAATTTTACCCACTTCTTGTTGACAGATTGATCTGAAACATGGTACACATCTTTAGTTCTGATGACAATAAAAAGTAAAAAATATATTATTAAGTTAAACGGTTTTATTCATCTTGTACTTATATTATTAAAGCTATTACTTATATCAGGGGCCTCATTTATTCTAATTATTTATCTAACAACATTTTAACTAGGTACCTACACACATTAACACTACATTTTATTACAGGTGAATTACACAGTGAAAATTCAGATCAGGATCCCTTTGCTGGTTCAGATCAAGATGTTGACCCTACTTATATACCAGACACCATCAGCAATTCAGATAGTGACATAGAGATGCCAACCATGCAAGTAAATGAAAACTCCACTCAGCAAAATACTGTTAGTAGAAAAAATCTCACACGTAAGAGAAAGTGTCAACCTGACACTTGGAAAAGAAATGCACAGAAGAAATTACGATTACAGGGAAAAGAACACCTTTCTCAAAGTGGTAAATTTGTAAGAGCAAAATCTGTGAAATCAGTCAACTGCAAATGTCATTATAAGTGTACTGAACATTTTACAATGGAAGACCGCATAGCTATTTTTAATGACTTTTTAAAATTACAAAATGAACAAGCTAAATGGGCTTACATAAACAGCCATGTATCTAAAATTCAACCGAAAAGGCGATACAAAATAAAAGAAGGTGAAGAGTCTAGAAAGCAATTCTCAAGAGTTTACACTCTGCCATGTAGATTGAAAAATTATGAAAATACCAAAGTTTGTAAATGTTTTTTCATAGCCACCTTAGACATTTCTGGTAAAAAAATTGATACTGCTGTCAGCAAGAAAAGAGATACGGGAATCACTGATATAGATTTGAGAGGCAAAAATCCTGCACCAAATAGAATATCTGAAGAACGGAAGGAGTACATACGACAACACATTAAGTCCATACCAGTGGTGGAATCACATTACTGTAGAAGTACAACACAAAGGAAATATTTACCACGAGGGCTTTCGGAAAATAAGCTTTATAAAGATTATATCGAATTCTGCAAGGAAAAAGAAATAACACCAGAGTCTTCATCATTTTATAAAAAGATTTTTATCAGTGTGACCACTGCACAATATTCAAAAATAAGAGTGAAAGTGATCAGATTAAGGAAAGGGCCACTTATGACTTACATTTATTAAGAAAACAAGAAGCAAGAGATCACAAAACTGCTGATAAAGCGAGAGCTAAAATTGATCCAACATTCAGAGGATATACAATGGATATGGAAAAAATATTACTTACACCTCAGTTGAGTATAGGCCAGTTGTACTATAAAAGAAAGCTAAAAACATATAATTTTACAGTATATAATTTAGCTACTGGTGAAGCTATAAATTATATGTGGCATGAAACTAATGGGACAAAGGGTGCTTCAGAAGTAGCCACATGCCTGTGGGATTTAATATCCAAATTACCACCAGAGGTGAAGGAAATAACTTTTTATTGAGATACTGCAGCTGGACAGAATAGAAACTTAATAGTGTCAGCTATGTTTATAAAGGCACTGTCATGTTTTACTAATCTCTGTATAATAAACCAAAAATTCATGGAATCAGGCCACTCAGAGATGGAGTGTGACAGTGTACATTCTTGTATTGAGAACAAAGGAAAAGCCATTGATATTTTTGTCCCTGACGGATGGTACACAGTGGCCAGAACAGCTAAAACTACAAATCCGCCATATGTAGTAAAAGAAAATCATTTTAGTGATTTTAAAGATTTTAAATCATACAGTCAGAAGCTAATTACTAATAAGAATAAGACTGACGATGGAACAAACCTTAAATGGCAAGTAGTGAAATGGTTTCAATATCGGAAGGAAAATTTGATGTTAATTCTATTTAAAACACAACTCTCACAATCCGAATTTAAAAAACTGCCTATAAGAAGAAGTGTCCGTAAAGTTTCCGATATAGAAACTGAAATATCTCCTTTGTATAAATCCTCTTTACCAATTGATAAAAAAAAGTTAAAAGACTTAAAAGATCTATGTGCACAAGGATCTATACCTTCAAATTATGTGGAGTTTTATATGGGCTTAACAACTACCAATGTAGAAGATACTACTAATTCTTATAATGAAAGTGATTATGATAGTGATGATTAAATTTATTTCTGTATTGTTTTCAGCTTTTTATTTCAATCTAAATTAAGGCTTATAAACTAATCATTCTACTACTCCTACAATGATACTATATCCTAATAACTACTTACCTACTTTAACCAGGTATCTCCAGAGTTTCGACATCTAATAACATAGCGATACTTTGAACCTGTAAAACAGATAGATAAGAAATTACAGACAAGTTACAGCTGACGACCGAACATTTGAACGTTTTTAAACTTTGGGTTTCTTAAATACCATGGCGTCTTTTCATACCATTTAAAGCTAAACAATTAATACAGGATTATGTTTATAATGCTTGAAATTTAAAAAAAAAACGTGCAAATAATCGGACGTTAATTAACAAATTTATTTATTACTTAAAAAGAGGGTATGTACTTACTTGCATTTGTAGGTATGTGTTTCTCTTAAAGATCTAACTCATATTTTTTTCCTTTACTTTTTATATTAAGTAACCTATTCTGCATAGACCTTTTCATTAGTGTAGATTCACCACAAAATAACATAATAGTGAAAAGAGCTAAGTGCAAAATACCTTATATCTCTTGAATAAAATTACATTAGTTGTATTTTTTTTTATTATAAGCATTATTTATACTCAAAATAATCATTTTGGAAAATTTCATATTATTAGCTGATATAATATTAAAGTTATAAAGAAAAACATTTTTTGTCTAAGACCAAACAATTTGATTGCTCATTATTTTATAACAATGGTCTGTTGGGTTAGATCAGTTCACCTCTAATACGACGATATGTGTAGCCACGATTATTACCACAGAGGGCTGGACTAGAGACATGAGATTAAAAAAACTGTTGTTATTGAATTGAACATAATTGGAGAAAAAGATTGAACATTTATATAATAATGATTACATAATTCCAAAACCGCTTACATGTTAATGATCACATGATTACTTAACAATTATAAAGTGATTACAGAAGCTTATACAATTGAAACTTAATATTAGGTACACTTCGACACCACAATTTTATTTGTGACACTTTCGATTGATTATAACATTTTAGTTAAAACGTCAACCGTGCCTTAAAAGTTTTTACATACACTTAAGTATTATTAACTTATAAATTTTTTTATTTAAAGATTTCGTTAAAAACATTAACGATGCTTAATTGATACTTTTATCAATAACTTTGACAGGTTGATTATAACATACTAGTTAAAACGTCAACCATCCCTTGTAAGTTTTACATAAAATTACTTCAATATTTTATATGTTACTCATTGCTTTATCCAATGACACATATAGTTCATTGCCGACATTTTCACAATTTATTGAGTTTATATAATCTTATTATTCTCGGCTTAACACACCGTACGCTTCCGTGAGCGTTTTTATTAAGGTATTCCAACCATTTTAACATAATACATCTTTAAAATTTTATATAAATCTATAGTGCTTTATCCAATGACACATATAGTTCATTGCCGACATTTTCACAATTTTTGATTTTATATAATCTTATTGTTCTCGGCTTAATACACCGTACGCTTCTATGAGCGTTTTTATTAAGGTATTTCAACCATTTCAACATAATACATCTTTAAAATTTTATATAAATCTATATTGCTTTATCCAATGACACATATAGTTCATTGCCGACATTTTCACAATTTTTGATTTTATATAATCTTAATATTTTTGGCTTAACACACCGTACGCTTCTATGAGCGTTTTTATTAAGGTATTTCGACCATTTCAACATAAGGTTTTACACTTTCGTAAACCGTTCACTTCTCTAAGTGACTTTTATTTAGTATATTATAACTAAAATATTCATACATTATATGTGCCTTCACATTTTTCATATAAATTATAATTTTTCTTAATAATTTAGACCATAATTTACACAATATTAAGGTCATACATTTAGACCATTATTCGCATAAAACATCAATCATTATTAAGTATGGCCTCCCATGGAAATCAAATAATTTGATCAATATCATCTCCCTTATTAATTATTTTTCTTATCTCATATCTTTACTTGTTGAGGGTTGAGGTTCTAAGGCGTTTGGTTCGTGAGGAAACTCCGTAATTGTATCTAAAGATTTTTGGACCTTTTGAGGTCTTTTAACATTTTTTAATGGGACCTTAGTTTCCCTTTGTCCAATTTTTATTTGTACAACATTTCTATTTATTTCCCCTATCACTTGTGCTTTTTCGTAGCGGGGCTTATCTTTTCCCTTTCTTTTGTTAACTAATTTAGTATATATTTTATCTACTACTTCTAATGAAATTTTATCACCGTTAAATGTTTATATAATTTTTTAACGCAAATTTTGTTGCGAACAAATTACAAAAACACAAATGTTGAAAAAATTTCCACGAGCAGGGTTTGAACCTGCACCCTTCTGACATACCGGGTCAGGTGCTCTTCCAATTGAGCTATCGTGGTTCTAACCAGCCCGCCGAAATTATTCAACACTATTTACTTTTTACTTTGAAAGCCAAAGGCGCCCATTCAATGTTAACAACTACCGTCATTAACATCCGATCATAATATTTTTACAAATACTAAAGATCAGTTAAGAAGTAGGCAAGCTATTTATAAATGGTATGTCAGAAGGGTGCAGGTTCAAACCCTGCTCGTGGAAATTTTTTCAACATTTGTGTTTTTTTATCACCGTTTTTACTGCGTTTTATTTTATCATTGTACAACTTATCTGAAATATGCTTATAAAGATACGACGTCCTTTTCGCGTGTTCTTTTATCATTTGTTGCATGTAGTTTTTCTCGAAACTTACATTAAATACCGAATTTAAATCAGTGTGTCCAAATATCACTTCGAATGGACTTAATCCAGTTGCAGAATGAATAGTATTATTATATGCCATTATTGCATACGTCATTACTGACGCGGCGTCCGTAACTTTTTGCTCATATTTAGCTAATCTATATATTTCAATAATTGTAGAATGAAATCGCTCCACAATACCCATAGAACTAGGATTATTTGGCGTACCAATGTGTAAATTAATTTTGTAGAACTGTAGGGTTTCCCTCATTAGCGCATTATTAAATTCGGAACCCGGATCACAACTAATTTTACTGGTTGTTCCGTAATAAGAGAAATATTTTAATAGTGCTCTAACGGTCTCAGGTGTTGATTTGTTTTGAACCCCGATTGCTTGGCCTAATTTTGAAATCGCATCTACAATTGTAAGATAAGTTTTTCCTTCTATCGAAAATAAATCTATGAAGAGTTCTTGAAAGGGTATTGTTTGAGTTTGTGTAATTAAAGTTTTTGGCTTTATAGGATGCCTATCATATTTCATTTTTTTACATACTTTACATGAGTTAATAATAGTGGCAACTGTTTGCTCTAAATTTATCCAATAGTAATTACGTTTTATTCTCGTAACTGTTTCTTTTATTCCTCTATGACAAGTTTTGCCTTCGTGATAATTCTGTACAATGTGACGTTGCTCGGATTCGTCCTCTATATGAATCACACGTTCCGTGCACTCGTAGAGTTGTGCAGCGTGATTCTCAAATAAGTTTAAATAAACTTTTGTGAATATTTTCCTAAAATTTTTATTATCAAAGTAAATGAAAGTTCGTTCTTTATGCTGTATGTTTTCTAACAAGAATTCTTTAATTAAATTTTCGTTTTTTAACGGAAGTCTAACTTCAATAATTTTTTGTTTTTCACGGGATTTATCAGTTATCTTAATGTTATTTTTGAACCAATTACATACAATGATTTGATTGGGCTTATTATCAATTGCTTCCTTTAAAATTGGAATACTATTTTTACTTTGAGATTCATTTTCTGAATCCTCACTATAGTCTGAAGCCGTTAAGGTTTCTTCAGAGTCTCCGGAACTTATAGATAATGGCTCATCTTCGCCTATTGTTAAAGCTGTTGAGTCAGTTAGAAAATTTAGTATAATCATTATTTATTTTATTAGCATAGTAACACGAAATCAATTTTGTTTCACTCATTATTTCAAAAGGAGTAAAAAGTTTAAGTGACATTTCTTTATCAGTTTCGTTTTTGATTAAAGTTGTAGCATAACCCTGTTTACATGTTACGAATGAGCGAGGCATCATGACGTTGGTCGTAAACTCGACGGCGGGTAATAAACCGTAACCGTTGTAAAGGTCAGTGGGAACTCTCACTTCTTGTTCACAATGCGGTCGTAAAGTTAATAGTATTGGTTTAAACTGAGGGTTGAAATGAATGGACATGACTATGTTTCCGATTTTCATTTTATAATTTTCTAAATCTAATTGCGCTCCTAGGCGTGACATTAAATCAATTCCTATTAATCCATCATATTCTGCCGAAATATCATAATTTATGACATTCATTGAGATTAAAAATATCTTTTAATGAAACTAGTACGCACCCGCTATGCCTAGTGTGAGCATGCGTGCTAACTATTTCAAAATCCTAACTATTTCAAAATCCTCGTTTTCTATTTTTGTTGAAAAATATTTATTTGCCAAATTTTTACTTATAAATGATCTCGCGCTCCCCGTATCGATCATAAAATGACCCTTAAATTTATCTATTTTTAAAAATGGCAATGTAGGTTTATTAACGTTTATCTCTGGGCTGAAGTTGAGGCTTCTATCTGAAAACCCTTAATCTTGGAAGACTTATCCACATTAATCGTCATTAGTCTTCTGTATCGTTCACGTTTAGTGTGTTAATAGGCTGCTGCGGCATGGGTCCTTGACCATGTTCCCTTTCCGGCCTGTTACCGTTCCATATATTTGGTCGTTTTGCTTAATACGATTGATTATTAAATTGATTAGTGGGTTGATTAGCGCGGTACTGATTAAACTTATTATAATTCGGTCGCGTTGACGTTTGATTGAATGTATTATAATTCGGTCGCGTTGACGTTTGATTAAATTTATTATAATTTGATTGGTAATAAGTTGGTCGCGTTGGCATTGGATTATATTGGTTTTGCCCGTAGTATTGGTTTCGGGGGTGCCATTGGTTTTGAGGTAGTTTTGGTTGTATACAATTATTTGATTTATTTTTTTTATTTTTTTTATTTTTATTTTAAGGTACACCAACAGCAATACACATAAACAATTAAAATGAATTTTACAAGGGTAGTGTCTTAAATATGTTTGCCAATTATAGGTATACACAACATTCGTTGTACAGTTGTCTTCCAATAGATTAACTTAAAACAAAATATACAGAAAATATTATGCCAATTACAATCGGACTAACTTATTGCATTATTTTATGAGACTTGTGTGCTTGTAGACTGAAGGTAATAATCAGTCAATTTCTTTTTGAAAATTCCAGAAGAGTCGTTAAAAATGTCAATTGTAGGGATTCTATGGGAAATCTCGTTGTACTCCTTACATACTCTGGCAAGAGGGTAGTGTGCGCCTAAATTGGTTTTATGGTCCGGAAGGTAAAATATTTTTTTAATTGGAAATCTGGGATATCTGCAAGGAACGTTTATTTTAATTTGGTTTAGGAGATTTATATTTTTGATTTTGTTGTTTATTAATTTGTACAGAAACATTAAATCTGCAATCGAACGGCGGTTTCGCAGGGTTGTCATTTTAAAAAATGCTAGTCGTAGACTGTAGGGATGTCTGTGGGATATGCCTGGGGATGAAAAGGCAAGATAGCGTGTGAATGCTCGCTGTATAGATTCTATACGTTGTGACGCTGCACTATAGACAGGGTTCCAGACAACGCTTGCGAATTCGAGGTGACTGCGCACCAGGGTGTTGAAGAGAACAATCTTAGTTTTAACGTTTCGAAAACCTTTGGCGCTTCTTTTCAAGAATCCCAACATACTGGCCGCACGTTTTATTATTTTTTCAATATGTGGGGCTAGTTTCAGCTTGCTGTCAAGCATGACGCCTAAGTCCTTAATCTCACTAACCTTCGTAAGAGTCGTACCTTCCAGTTCGTAGACGGTTTTAATAGGGTTTCTCTTTCTGGTGTAACTAATGTGAAAGCATTTATTGGGATTTAACAGCATTCCATTGTTAGCACACCAGTCAGAGAGATTGTCTAAATCAGACTGCAAGAAAGCAGTGTCACTGGAGCTTTTAACAGTGTAACTCATCTTGAGATCGTCAGCAAACATGGACACCCTACCATGGCCTATTTTGGTCACGATGTCGTTCATATAGATTAAGAATAAGAGAGGACCCAGATGAGAGCCCTGTGGTACACCAGACTCAGCGAAAAATACGTCGGACTCAAAGCCGTTCACAGCCACAGTCTGTGATCTTGCTGTCAAATACGAGGCAAACCATTGCAACAGCGTCCCACCCACACCAACATTACTAAGTTTTGTTAGTAACACCTGGTAATTTACCTTGTCAAAAGCACTCGAAAAGTCAGTGTATATTGTATCTACTTGCAAGCGCCTATCCACATCTCTTGACACAGAAGATACAAAAGAAGCCAGGTTAGTATCCACTGAACGACCACGCATGAAACCATGCTGAACGTCCGCTAGGATATTCTCTGTATGACTGTAGATCAAAGGGTACACAAGGCTTTCAAATAATTTTGAAAAGCATGAAAGGATAGAGATCGGTCGATAGTTAGTAACGACCGCCTTGTCACCCTTTTTGTAAATTGGAATGATCCTGGCTCTCTTCCATTCATCAGGAAATGTTCCGTCACGAAGGGACCGATTAAATATTATCGTCAAGGGAATGGCGAGAGCAGATTCACATCGCCTCACAAAGAACGGTGGTATGTTGTCGGGTCCAGGCCCTTTTTTTCCATTAAGCTGTTTTATCTTTTTTAACACTTGGGATTCGTTTAAATGTAAACTAGCAATGTGGCTACTTGCTGCAGGAGCCGAATCAGTGATGCTTTTGTTATTTTTTGAGTACACGGATGAAAAGTGACTAGCAAAAAGATTGGCTATCTCTGTCCCCGACGATGCAAAGGAGCCATCTACTAGTTTCATGTTGGCAGGCAGTACCGATTGGCCTTTTCGTTTGTATTTTATGTACCGCCAAAATTTGTTAGGATCTGTGCAAATACTGGATTCAGTTTCATTCATATAATTATTAAAGCAAATATCAATTAGTTTATGACAACGTTCTCTTAGAAGATTATGTTCATATTTGTCTCTTAGATTTTTGTATTTAGAATATTTTTTACGAAGATTTTCCTTTTCTTTCAATAACTTAATAAGATTTTTCGTAAACCAGGGGGGATATTTAGACGGTTTAAACGCTTTCATTTTAGGTACGTAGTTAGCAATAACAATGTTCAGGCTTTTGTAAAACTCTTCTACTAGTTGATTTACGTCCTTACAGTCTTCAAACACACTATGCCAGTCAGTACAAACCAGTTCCGATGTTAAAGACTCGTAGTCGGCCTTAAAGAAATTATACCTTTCACGGGCTTTAGGCGACAGATTTGCACCAGAGTTAGAAGGAAGTGCAGAAATGGTAACAAGAAGAGGGGGATGATGATTTATAATTATTTGAATTGTTAGGCTTATTATTGAAAACCTTTTTATAACTTCTATGCTTATAATTGTATTCCCAAGTAACAAAGTTCTCTTGTAGTGCACAGTTTACAAGCTTACAGCACTAGTACCTCTCTCTTAGTGATTCCAGGTTTTATTACCAAGCTTATAACAGGTTACACGGAGTTCGTTTAGGTTTATAGTACACCTGTTCTTATAAGTTGACTTATAGTCGTGTATAGAACGAAATTATAGGCGCAGTAAAGGCTAAGATGGTCTATAAAAGTGTTGCATGGGTGTAAATACACTTGAGAAAACTTGCTCCAGTAAGTTACACTTATAATCGGCTACAAGAAGTAATTATAAATCCGCTATAAGTGTCATACGCCAGTAATAGTAATTTATAGACTTAGAACCATTTGCACTTGTTACTTGACCTTATAGGGGTGTATAAGTCAATTTTATGTGTCAATTATAAGTGAATTAGTTCTACAGTGGTTTCTTCTAGGAGTAAGTGTACTTGGTATTATTGTGGACTCTCGAATGCTGTTATAGTCTTAATTTCTATATAAAGGTTACTTGTAAAACTATTAGTGTCCAAAGGTATCTTCGTGAAGTCCATTTAAGAAGACAATTGCTTTTAATATTTATCGCATCTTCACGGTCATTTTGTTTTCTTTTGAGTCATTGGGTTTTTATTAAATTATTACAAAAATGGATATAAGAAAATGGAAGCGGTTAAAAAAAAGCGGTTCATATAAGAGGAAAGTGCAGAAAACATACCAACAAATGATAAGTGTGCTGAGTACTAGATTAACAACGAGCCAAGAACGTTCTGTAGAAGATTGCGAGGGTTCCGGACGAAATAATAATTTTCAAGATATTAGTCCAGGAGTTAACAGTGGCGTTTCTGTACAAAACACGGTTTTACCTACAACACGTGATTTAGACTCGGACGATGACGAGGAACATATTTGTAACAACTCTGATTCTGTGCAGGAAGATGAAAGTGACTGCTATTCAACATACGAGGAAAATAATAAACTACGTAGTACCCTTAGTAAATGGGCAGTAGAACACAATATTCCACATGTGGCGTTAAATTCATTATTAAAAATTTTAAACAAAAAGTTGAAAAATATCCTCCCTAATGACGCACGAACTCTTCTGCAAACAAATAAAGCAAATGTGGATATTATTTGTTCAGCTCCAGGGGAATATTGGCATAATGGTCTGAAAAAATGTTTAAAAAATATTTTTGAAGAGCTTTCCGTCCCACCTGATGAAATTTCATTAAAAATAAACATTGACGGCCTTCCAGTGTTTAAAAGTTCTAAGTACCAGTTTTGGCCCATTTTATGTTCAGTATCTGAAATTCCACTGCCGCCTTTTGTCGTAGGTAAGTACATGTTGCGTCAGCTTCGAAGACAAAATGATGAAAATCTTAGATGACAATGTTTGCTTTTTTCATAGGTATCTACGCTGGTGATGGAAAGCCTAAAGATCTTAACACTTTTTGGGACCTTTTGTAACAGAAATGCAGCAACTTCAAGAGGGACTTAAAATAACAGACAAATCACAAAGAGAAAAAATAATACATGCCAAATTACGAGCATTCATTTGCGATTCACCTGCAAGAGCTATGATAAAAGGTTTTTATTTCACTAATAAGTATAGAAACATATAGTACAGTCAGCTAATTAAAAACAAAATAATTGTTTCAGGTGTATCGAACTTTAATGGTAAACACGGATGCCTTAAATGCACGGTGGTAGGGGAATACTCTCACAAATCAAATACTGTGACATTTCCCCAATTTAATTGCCCCAAAAGAAATGACCAAGACTTTCGTGAAAAGAAATACGGGCAACACCACAAGTTAGACTCGCCGTTACTCAAACTCAACATTGATATGATTGAAGATTTTCCAGTGTCAGATTCGCTGCATCTCATTGACCTGGGGCTTATGAAAAGATTACTAATAGGATGGCGTGATGGTAATTTTGGTATTTATCTAACTAAATGGAGTGCTAGCGATATAGATAAGGTTGACAATTTCTTAAATAATTGTGAATTACCTACAGAAATACATCGGTCAGTTAGATCACTGGACGTTTTAAAACACTGGAAAGGTTCAGAGTTTCGTAGTTTTCTTTACTACCTTAGCTTGGTGATTCTTAAGGAGGTCTTAAAAGAAGAAGCTTATACACATTTTATGCATTTCTTTTGCGCTATCACAATCTGTTCGAATGAAAAACATTTTAAATTCCTTCGGATTGCTGAAGAAATGTTGGCACATTTTACAGAACAGTTCAAAAGAATATACGGTAAAGACTATGTCACAAGTAACATTCACAATCTCTCACATTTAGTTGACGAGGTTAAAAAATTCGGGACTCTACAAAATTTTAATGCCTACGAATTTGAAAATAAACTTCAACATTTGAAGCATATGGTAAGACATGGAAAAAAGCCATTACGTCAAGTTGCAAGGAGAATCATTGAAAGGGATTTAGTTGAGTTAAAAAGTCTAACAACAGAAAACAACAAATGCCCAATAATAAAGAAAAGTAAACGCGGTAACAATGTTTTATGTTTAAGTGCATTTATATTATCAAAAAAGAAACAAGACAAATGGTTTCTAACTAATGATAATCACGTGGTTGAATTCATATCAGTTTGTGTAAAAAAAAATAGTCAAACCCAGGAGCAAGATATAGAAATACGTGGTTATGTTGTGCAACAAACTCAAGATGTATTTGAAAAACCACTACAATCTTCTTTTATAAACCTTTATCAGTGTGATTATGATGAATTCCACCGCAATAGAGAGGCTAATATCTTTAAAATTTCAATTATTAAGTGTAAAATGGTGAGTATTTTGTATGGTAGGAAAATGTTTTTCATACCTTTGTTACATACTCTGTAAGTAAGTGAACATAATTAAAGTCTGGAATAAAGAAAATTAAAGTTTTATTATTTCAATAACAATTTTTTTTCCTACAATAATCTTAAAGCGATACCAAAATCAGTCTTAAAAGTTTTAATCAATGAGGTAATCACGTTCCTTTACTTTAGCATATTGACGAGAAACAGTATCAATAATTTATCACAATTACAAATCCTTCAGTATCTTGTGTATCAAATATGTTTTGCTAAACATACCCTAATTTCTTTATTTATGCTTACATACAGGGTGTGGCGTAAGTAGTGGTCCACCGTTCAGGATTCGATGAACCAGATAATTAACTATAACAATTAAAAATTTTAACCATTTTTACCCAAGGGTTCCGAAAATATTTCCTTTTTGTCTTTTATTTACGAAATTTCTACCTTTTACTACAAATTTGTTTGTAGTTTCAACAAAAACCATTATTTTTTCATTTTGATTTCTGTTAATTACTGCTGAATACTAGAGCTATCATGTTAAATAATGATTTTTTATGTAAATTTAGCTCTTTTGAAGAAAAAGTTGGTTCTTCTCTAATTTTAACCTTAATTTTTACAAACCATCGAAGTTCAAGGGCGATTTTTGTAAAAAAAACGTACTACACTGTCAGTGCCCATTTATTTATTAATATGCCTACTAAATACCGATTTCAAAATGGTATCACTATAACAGATCCTATTATTTATCAAAAAGATATTCAATTTTAATTGAAGAAAAGAAGATTTTCATTAAACTACTTTTTTAAACTTTACTGCGTTAATACTTACGATATTTGCAAAAGTGCCCATTTGTATAAAAAAAAACTACTATTGCAGAGTTATCTAGACCTAACTTGTTACTTTAGGTATTTGAACAAAGAATAAAAAAAAACAAATCACTTTATTTATCATTTATTATTAATCTTTGTCATGATTACAATCATTAAAATTAAACAAAATGTTCAAAATGGCCACCATTTGCAGCTATACACGCTCTGCAACGTCGAATAAACGACCGTTTAATTCGTCGGGCAAAACCGCTTTCGCTGATTTCTCTAGCTGCTGCCTGGATTCTAGTCCTCAATTGGTCAATGCTTGTGATTTCTTTGCTATAGACTTTTTCTTTTAGGCAACCCCAATAAAAGAAATCTAGGGGATTTAGATCTGGCGAGCGTGGTGGCCACAATATTGGACCTAAGCGCCCTATCCACCTATTTGGATACGCTGTATCAAGGTGCTCTCGTACTCTAACAGCGTAGTGAGCGGGACAGCCATCGTTCTGCAGCCACATGTCTTCTTGGACTTCAGGAACGACACCTTCCAGAAGCAAGGGCAAGTCAATTTGCAAAAAACTTAAATATCTTTCTGCATTTAATGTTTCTGGCAGCTCGTGTGGACCGATTATTTGTCCGTTAATGATTCCGGTCCAAAGGTTTATTTTAAATTGATACTGTGATCTGTCTTGCCTTATGAGATGCTGGTTTTCTAGCTGCCAGTTATGCAAATTATGTAGATTTAAATATCCATCTTTTTTGCAGGATGACTCGTCGCTCCATAGTATTTTATTAAAAAACTGCGGGTCTTCTCTTATTCTGCGTAGCATTACTCTACAAAATGTTACTCTCAATTGATAATCTCTTGGTAGCAATGACTGTACCCTTTGATAGTGGTATGGGTACAGGTTATGTCTTTTGAGTATTCGATGTACAGATCTAGTTGATATGCCAGTTCTGCGACTTAAGACACGGACCGATGTTGAAGGATCTTCTGTAACTAAATTCATTACCTCTTCATCGTTGTGTCGTCGCGGTCGTCCTTCACCTGCACCGCCTACGCCTGTGCCAGGTATCCTTCCCTCGGTGTATGCGTTATGCACTCTTCCAAAAACTCGGTGGTCTGGATGTCTTCGATCGGGATATCTCTCCCGATAAAGTCGAGCTGCTTCTCTACCGACACCTCTGCATTCGCCATAAATAAAATGCATGTCAGCATATTCGCGCGGTGTATACCGAGACATTTTTTAATTGTCACTGCACTGCACGTTTGTCCAAATCGTTGAGCAAGCCAAAGTCACCAGTACACGTAGCCAATGTCGCAGAGATCACCAAAACAACAAGTCCAATCAGTAGGCAAATTAAACAGAGTCCGGGGGCAGGCAGGGGTAAAAAAATGGCGGAGGTAAACACAGGCAGAATAAAAACGAAACGCATACGACGCACGACACGAGTGACGAGATCGTACTAAATAACTTCGAGATTTCTGAAGATTTCAACGTTAGTAATGAAAGAGATAGCAATACCCTACCATATCTCTTCCTTATCACTCCTATTGTGCGTAACTCGATTGCGAGAGCTTTAACCGGTTTTTGTTAACAAAACAAACATGTCTCAGGTAAAAAAAGGGTCAGAGTTTTTTTTTACCTGACATGTTTGTGCTTTAACACATCACATTTGAATTGTAGAAAGTTACATTGTATCCGTTTTTTGAGTTTTAAAACGTTTTGTAATAGTATCAACGCAACAAAGTTTAAAAAAGTAGTTTAATGAAAATCTTCTTTTCTTCAATTAAAATTGAATATCTTTTTGATAAATAATAGGATCTGTTATAGTGATACCATTTTGAAATCTGTATTTAGTAGGCATATTATTAAATAAATGGGCACTGACAGTGTAGTACGTTTTTTTTACAAAAATCGCCCTTGAACTTGAAGGTGTTTTAAAAATTAGGGTTAAAATTAGAGAAGAACCAACTTTTTCTTCAAAAGAGCTAAATTTACATAAAAAATCATTATTTAACATGATAGCTCTAGTATTCAGCAGTAATTAACAGAAATCAAAATGAAAAAATAATGGTTTTTGTTGAAACTACAAACAAATTTGTAGTAAAAGGTAGAAATTTCGTAAATAAAAGACAAAAAGGAAATATTTTCGGAACCCTTGGGTAAAAATGGTTAAAATTTTTAATTGTTATAGTTAATTATCTGGTTCATCGAATCCTGAACGGTGGACCACTACTTACGCCACACCCTGTATAGATAAAAATATATATTTTTAACTAATCAAACGCGACTTAAATCAATAGACAAAATTCGTCAGATTACAAAGTTAAGCTAACGAAATAATCTATAGTTGTAGGTTAAACAAAAAAAAGTAGAAAAGTTCAACACTAAAAAATTCTGTGCTTAAAAAATGAATCAACAGAATTCACAATTCAAATAAATTAAAAAAATGTGTTCTACAAAACTATGTTACAAACAGCTTTTGGCTTTGGGGCCCGTCCTACCTACAACTTATTGTGAAAAGTCGCAGCCATTGATAGAACTTTCAGAAATCGATAGTTCGCTTCAATACAAATCGAAACCGAAGAGTGCCAAAATCTTCTAAGTGACACATTTCCAAGATACATGATAAAGGCTGTCAAAAGTTTTAAAACTCCAATATTAGACAGTTTGATGGTCTGTATCCCGGAAATGTGACACTTTAAGTGATTTTATCACTCTTCTGTTTCGATTTGTATTGAAGCGATTTATGGAAGTTGCATCAATGGCTGCGACTTTTCACAAAAAAGTTGTAGGTGGGACGCAACCCCTTTGGGTTCCACACAAGAATCTTCCAACCCTTTTCGAAAGTTTTGTTCCCAGAAGCAGATGATAGCATTCATCAATACAAACAGTTTTTACTATTGGTAATACTATTATGTACATTGCTTGTTTGCTTTTTAATTTTAGGTATACTACAATACAAAATTTTGTTGTATAGGTCATCAAAAATCACTTTTTTCACGTCTAGTTAAATAGGTGCTCTTTTATTCAACCAACAAGTCTTAGCTACCAAGGCAACTTTAAAATAAACATAGAAAATAAAATAAAAACTTGGAAAAAACTTAACCACTTATTAAGTAATATCACCATCAATAATTATTCCCACCTAATCTAGGATTATTCAAAAATCAGTAACAAAAAATGAATCGAGGTACCAAATGTAGGTATGTTCTACAGGTTCAGCGTATATGAAAACATTAACTACGAACTCAATTACTCGGGCATCCCTTCGTCGTTTTAATCAGGCCTCTCCTTATTATTTTGATATAGAATCTCAAGATTGTTTTGATCAGATCTTTCTTCATTATTTAGATCGGGAGTCTCGAAGCTGTTTTGACCGGAGCCCTCTCCGTTAACATTTTCAATCGGCACATCTATTGGAAGAGTTTTTAATGTCGCTTTTTTCTTTACTACTCTAACTTTTGGAGCCGACATCCTCTGATTGCTGATCTTTCGCTGCGTTTATGAGCATTTTTCAAAATAGTTTTGAAAAATTTATCGCAGTCCACTTTTGTAAAACTTTCATCTGTTGCGTGAATAATATCAAAAAAAAAGAGAAATCGTTCTCGTGAATGCTTTAAAACATATTTTTACTGCTTCGTTTTTGGAAAAGCCAGTCCACGTACATTGCTTTAGAAAATTTCTTTCAAACAAAGAATCGACCAAGTGGTAGGCATTTACGCCGCCTTTGCCCAAACCTTTAGAGCACACGCCGACAAATTTCATCAACATATTTTCTTTGAATGTTCTATTTGACAGCTTTGTTTCAAATTCCTCAAGGTCTTTGATATTTTTTATTAGAGTTGGCTCTCCGTCAACCGTTTTTTGTGATGCGCTCATTTTTATGAATGATCTTAGCTCTGTTTGTATTTCTGAGATCTTTACACACATTATTTTGGATTTCATATAAGGAATTTTGGTTGGCTATAATGGTTGCTATGCGGAGAGCATAAGCAATAATAATATAATTAATAGCTTTAATTTCGTTAGTTGGTGTTGAAATTTCCGGTTCTGTATGTGTATAAAGGAGGAAACTCTGTTCCGGAATGGTGACAGGGAAATTGTCCTCGACTGTACCAACAATCTGGTCTTGGGGCACAAAACAGCAATTTGTGTCTTCTTGGGATTTTTGGGCTACTTGAGTGACTGGTGTCGTGGTACTTTGCTCTTGATCATGATTCTGAAAAAAAAATATGATTATAAGTTTTTATGATTATGTCTGTAAGTGGGATACGAGGGTACTGCTGTATAATGGGCGAAAGGCTGACCACCTCTCACCATTATATGTATAACTTGTTCTATTTTATAATACCTAATAACGCTTGCCATATGTGTCAAACGTGGCATCTAGTGGTTCTAGAACTGGTGTAGGTATAGGTAACTTACATCTGTTAAAATCTTCGCCAATTCGTTGAAAGATTTCTCTGGCAAGGGATATTTTTCCTTGCGCAATGATCGACGGTTCGTATCTCCTTCGTCAGTTTCAGTGTCTGATTTGTCACTCATTGTATCAATTTCATCTTGTGCCTCTTGAAACGTTTTAAGGTTCTTTCTTTTTACATCACACGACATGATTTCCCAAGAAGCATCAGGTGAACTATTTTCCTGCCTCCTTAATTTATCTGCTGACTTCGTTGGCCATAAAAGTAATTTATTGTGCACCCACAGATCTGGTACGGCCGTTAATCTTAATTCGCCTTTTTCAATTGTTTGCACTACTGAGAAAGGCATGGCAGGAATCTGTAAAAAAAATACACGTAACTATAAATACATTATACATCCAACCACAGAAACAAACCGAACTTACGGAGACAGATGCAATAGTTTACATAGAGCTCCCGTTATATTGGCAGCATTGCGAATTGTTCGAAAAGAATCCGTATCTCCATTCAATAAGGACGTCCTTATGCCCTTTCTTTAATGCACGTCCTTATTGCATGGGCATACGGATTCTATTTGAACATTTTCCCAATGCTGCTAATATAACGAAAAGAGAGCTCAGTTGTGAAACGCACTCAAGTTACTTGAGTCAAGATACAAGAACCATTATATGTTCCTATTTATGACGTTGTCAAAGCTCGGTTAACCGGCGCCGGCGGCTTACCTTTGGTGCTAGTGGGCGTCAGATGATCAGATTAAGTAAGTAGTGCATAACATCAACCTTTCTGAGTAAACGAAAAATTATTGCTTAATATTATTCACGCACGTCCGCCGTCGTCACATTAGCACAGCTAAGATCTTACTGAACAAGAACAGACACGCACGCGGCGTGCGAGCGAGCGCCGCGCCAGCTTCCCCGCGCGCGCGGCTAACTTCAGTTCAAACATTACCTACATAACACAGGGATTCCCCGCAGTTATACCACAGGTTATACCCTAAAAATACCTATCTAGCATATTTACAGATGATTTCCACCAAGCAGCATTTACAATCTTTAAAAAATATTTATGAAATGAAGTAATAAAATTAATTACCTAGTTCACATTCGTCACTGGTGAAATGGTCATAAACAGCGAAGACGTTGCAATTTTCACACCAAAATTTATTTTCTGTTAACAATAATTTTATGTGTTCTTCCTTCAATACAATGTGAACTGGCCTTTCTCCAGAATATGTTGAAACTCTATGGCCACAACCATGGCAAATGCGAGATAACAAAAAATGAGTTTCAATCCAAGGCCATCTCGCAGTTTTTAAGGCTCGAATATAATTTTTAGTCAAAAAACGGTCTACGTCCAGAAATATGACCATGATAGTTCGATCAAAATCACAACTGAAACATAAAAATAAAAAACTCTTAGTTATTAAAATTAAGCATAAGTCATTTGTATGTGGAACCCTTATTCGTCACAATATGGCGCGACAATGCTGTTAGGACTAATATTATTTTTAAACACAACTTAGTAAATACGCCGTGTTCAAAAGGCGAACAAAAATTGAGATGTAAAACACAATATACTTCACCGAAAATACTTACGCGTTTGCCGTGCAAACACGTATGCACGTATAATATTACGTGCGAAATACTTGTTAATTAATACATTTTATATAAAATAGATAAACTTACCTTTTATTTCTTTTATTTTTCTCCACAACCGCACAACACAACACAACAACAATTCACAAATGTTTGAAGTAGCTAGTAATAGAAGCGCGGAGTACGTTACATGCCTGCCTGGTTCTATTGAATGCTCATAGTGAGCTTCGCGGGAGCAAATGGTTCTCCGGAGTCTAACTATAAGTGTATTATGGGCTTAAGTCGTGGCGTCTGGTTCTATTTGATGCTCATAGTTGGCTTCGCGGGAGCAGATAGTTCTGCGTAGTCCAACTATAAGTGTATTATTGGTCTAAGTGGTGCTCGCCAAGTCTACTATGAGTGTTTTAGTAGCAAAAGTACGCGTATAAAATGGGCCCTTTTTCGTGGTTATAAACTTTTACTAGCCTGTTATAGACCTGGCTCCGGAACCACTACAAGACCACATTTTGTTACTTGGGTTGTTCTTGGAAGTTTTCCTCTTCAATTACTATCTCAAGCGCGTGTTCTAAAGTTTTTGGATCTCGAATTCGTACTGTTCGTACTAGATCCTCCGAAAGGTTAAATAAAAATACATTTAGCGCTATGTGATTATAAATTGCTATCTTGTTATCTCTCAAGTTTTTATCACTTATTGTATTAACTTAAGAGAATAAATTACTCCGTATGCTTTGAATACGATTACAAAAGTCTAGATATTTTTCGTTAGGTTTTATTTGGATACTCCAATTTAATTGCTATACATGCTTCGGATCGCGGATCGCCAAAGTGTCGGCTTAAAAGATCCTTTATATGACTATACGATTCTATATCTGTTGCCTCACTGACCAGCGCTGCTGCCTTGCCCGATAGACGACTAGTAAGCATGTGCATATTATATGTGTTTTGTTGCTTTTCCCCTTTATACGAAGAAAGCACATATTCACATTTCTTTGAATATAAATTGAGAAGACGGTAATCTCCGTCAAACATAGGGATGATGTCAATAATATCCTTTGGGATCAACTTTACTCGGTCCATGGTTGAATAAAAATTCGCAATTCAAAATTACTATCAAAGTAACATAATCGTAATTAGATTCGTTAACAAATCACAATTAAATTTAAAAGTGTACTTTTAGTAGCTTTGCGAGTACAATTCAATTAAATGCTTTATTATACGATTAAGGTCAGTGCGGTGCGACAATTAAATTCAAAGTTTAGTGATGATTAAATTCAGCGCTTAGCGACAAAAAGAATAGACTTTACTACAATGTAAGTTATAGCGTATGCCCGTTCAACTTCTATGACGATATACGATCTCAAGACACAAGTTTAAAATAATTATACAATTCGCTTAAAATTGTCGCTAGGCAAAGAGATTTCTGCTCTTATCTACACGTACACGTACAGATTAAGTTAAAATTAAAGTTAATTAAGGATAGGTATGAGGATTTTTGGCTCCTCTATATACCTAACCGATTCTACCAATGACGAAAAGATAAATGTAAAGTGAAATACCGTTGCTGTGGTAGCTGTAGCACTACGTCCTCTTGGTCTGCTCACCCGGCCGTTGCGACGACTGCTATTCCTTCGTAGAGATGTACTCGGGCTGCGGCTATGCTGTACTGCGTCACCTCGATGTACCTCGTGGAATGGGTAGAGACTTACGCCTTCTTCTTAATCTTGCTCTTCTTCGTTGCGTTAAATAATTTATTTGCTGGAGGTCGCGATCGTAGTTATATCGTTGAAACGAATTACTTGCTATTTGAACAAGTCACGACGCGATCCTACCGACTGCGCCAGTTAACGGTCGTGTCGAGCTTCGGGAGATTATGAAGAGATCAGGGAACACTTGAGTCAAACCAGCAGCGATTAAGTATCAAACTGTATTTAAGTAAATTACAAAGTAAAAGTAGACTTAGCGTATGGTCTTAACTATACGACTGGAAGATGTGGATGGAATGAAGATCGTTGGTAGAATGTCCTTCCGCCGGCCATTGTTAGCCTTTTTATACGGCTTCGTTGCCAAGCTGGGACTGACGCTGTGGCGTTGCCTGATTCCTGGTACCACGGTCGTAAAATACATTGTAACTTGAATATACATTTTTATTATTAGCTCGTGTGCTGAGGTACGGCTCACAGATTTCACGGATATATATTATTCGTTAGATTTTAAATGGAAAACATAATCTTTTATTACCGTGTGCGCGTACGCTTACAATAATAAAGTTATTAAGACTGTGTTACGGATATTAGGGATTATCTTAATTAGTTATGGTGCACACATAACTATCTAGTGCAAAAGAAATAAACTAGTTCCAGGTACTGTCTTGATCTGTAAGATTTTGTAGCAGTCAATAGGTTTTTAATGTTATTCCAGTATAATTATTAACATTCTATGAGGAAGTAATGTCCACTAAACTGATTAGGTTCTCTACATGGTGAGCACACTAATCTTATTAACCAATACTAGATACCTAGGCACTAGAGCTGGTGCCCGTTTTTGATGAAACCCAAACATATAGTGTTTCTTTAAAGAAGCACACTTTATTAAGAATCCTCAACTACTACAGCAATGGCTTATTTCTAACTATTTATAACACAACAATGCCATTAACATTGTTGTTAATTATGCCGACAGACTTATGTAAGATATGGGTAGCTAGCCAAGGCGAATTTAACAAGCCCTACCACTAACTAAACCAAGTACAAATATGTGCGCACCCCTGAAGGAAATCAAAACCAGGACCCCGAGACCTAGATCACAGAGGCAGTTTATAAATACTTAAAGATAAAACTACTTGTGCCAAGTCCAACATCAGAAATATAATAATATACTTGTGTTATTTACCTAACGTAGATTGGTTGGGATGCAAATAAAACACGTATATAATATTTTTGTTTTTATTTTTCATTATTTTTATAAATCATCCCTTATTATTTATACATCATCTAAAAATGAGGCCGGAGCTGCAATTGTGGCTTGATGCCGAGCCCAACCTAAATGCCATACAATGGTCATCGTGTAAGCACAGCAACCTACTGTTCCTTGTCCAGATATGCAACTACAGTAATAACTTATTATTTTTTCATCCCAACTAGTTCCTTGACTCGCAATCAATATACAACTTGTTGATTTGCATTCACGCCATATTCATAGCAGCAGTCGTATTGCTTATACTTATTACAAATAAATTATAAAAAGAATATGAAAAAATAATAATCATATTTTCAAAATCTGTAAATACGAATCGCACGTCTGCGTAGCACTAAAAAATAAACGCTCGTTCGCGTACGCCCGCTCACCCGACCACGAGTAGGTAGCAACAAGCTCGAGCTTCGCGGCGCGCCCGCAGCTTTGTCGGCGCGGCGAGCGCCGGCGGCCGGCGGGCGGCGGGCGCACGCCGCACGCATCAAAGCCAGTGTGCCGCGCAACCCCGAACGAGTGACACATTTCTTAGCCCTAGCGAATTTGGAGCGAAACGTGTTCTTAGGTGTGTTGTTTGTGTGTGTAAAAAAAGTAAAATGACGGAAAATTATTCTAACGTAGAACTTGTGGAGATGATGCGATTATACGCAATTAGTGGGAACAGTCTACGTCGAGCCGTGGTCATGTTTGTGGAAATGTTTCCAAACAGACCAACTCCATCGCGCGAGGTAATGCTTGCTGCCACGCAACGACTGAGGGATCATGGCCAGTTCAACGTTCCTCGACATGCGCAGGGTCGCGGCAGTGTGGGCCTCTCAGTCGATTTGCAAGAGCAAATACTCGAATACTTCGAGAGGGAACCACGTGCCAGTACTCGTGATGCTGGCCGCCACTTCAATGTCCACCACACAACAGTCTGGCGGCTTCTTAAGTCAACAGCACCCGTTCCACTTCAGAAGAGTTCAAGAATTGAACGAGCAAGATCATGCCGCCCGGGTCACTTTTTGTCACTGGGTACTAGAACACCGAGAAGCCAGCATTCTATGGACGGACGAGTGTATGTTTACGCGCATCGGTGTTTACAACGTCCACAATGAACATTGGTGGGCTCACCGCGAACAGAACCCGCATAAGACCAAAAAAGATTCGTTCCAGCATAGGTTTAGCATCAATGTGTGGGCTGGCATTGTTGGTGGACATTTACTCGGGCCCTATTTCATCGAGGGTTATCTCAACAGCAACTCGTATTTGCAACTTTTGCAGCACATAGTTGACGTAATGCTTGACGACGTGCCACTAGCTCTTCACCGGAATCTCTTTTACCACCAGGACGGGGCGCCTCCGCATTATGGACGCCAAGTGCGCGATTATTTGGACGAAGTGTTCGGAACCCAGTGGATTGGTCGAGGTGGGCCAGTGCCCTGGCCTCCGAGGTCGCCAGACTTGACTCCTTGTGACTTTTATTTGTGGGGAGACATAAAAAGAATTCTTTATAAAGACAAAATCACGAGTGTTGTGCAGTTAAAACAAAATATTATAATGGCTTTTGAGAGTGTAAGGTCAAATCGTAGTGTGCTGCAAAAGTTACCTAGAAACTTAAGGCGCCGTGCTCATTTGTGCATAGAACGTGAAGGTGCCCACTTTGAGCAGTACCTGCGAGTATCTTAAACATGATCAGTAAGTACCTAATAATAGTTTATTGCAACAAAGTATACTTATGCGTAAGAGTAAGCCACTTTACCACAGAATACATAATAGTACCTACAAGTTTACGTAAGTTCATCGACTTAATGTCCGCCCGCTGCGCTCTTATGTACCTACTACGGTCTGCACCCCTATTCTCGTCAGTCGACGGTCGCTATTCTAATTTACACTGAGATCATTTTATTAATCAATCGGTTCCTTATTACTTTCTCCGTGTTAAAAGTATTTTTTAGTCATTAAGTGTACCAATTACGATCAGCTGTAAATTTATGGCGGGAATGCAAATCTACAACCTGTATAGGTATTGTTAGGGAAATACCTCAGCCAGGATCCCGGGTTCGTTGGGGCCCATAGCAACAACCGCCTAGTCGTCAATGGGTAATCCCCGTCCTGTCCCGCGTTTCGCCGATCAGGACTTTTAAAAATAGACGTTTCCTTAGCGGGCCACTCCTCAGAGCGGCTAAAAGGAAATCTGCTGCAATTAAAGGTAAGGTAATCAAAAACTCACCTGGTAATCCCAGCGGAACCTAAAAGCTATCAGACGGAACAAAGAGGGGCGGTGGCGAGGAAGGCCAGGAATTGACGGGTTCCCTAAATATCCGGCGACCACGGGCTCGATCAGAGCCTCCTCTCTGCTTGTCACGCCTGCTGGCGTTGGTTAGGCGCTGCTGCCGCTCCTGGTACGCGGTTGTACCGTTTAGCTGTACGTATTGCCCGGCTCGTGCCGCTTCACGCCCACGCACAATGTCAACTACACCAGAACACTCTCCCGTGAGAGGTTATACCGCGGTCACACAAAAAGCACGCGTTTCTGCAGCTTAGGTAAAGCACACCAGCTGGATTTGCCCTCGTTTGGACAGTTACAAAAACACTCAAAAGCTACAAGATTAACTCGCTAAGATTTATCAATTAATTAATATTCAATAATACGCGCACAACCAAAATTCAACGTGGTGACAATCTGACATTTCCAAATAAATTCAAAATTCAAAATTAAAAATTCAAAATTCAAAATCATTTATTCAGTTTAGGCTACAAGTAGCTCTTGTGAATGTCATTATGCCATCGGTTCGTAAATCTACTCTGGGCGGGAGATCTTGTACTGAGAAGAACCGGCAAGAAACTCAGCAAGTGTCCAGCTCTTTTCTTCCTTACAGCGTCAAAAATATTGGAAAATGCCCTATATATAATAGTGAAGTGATATTCAAGTAGAGATGTCAGTTCAATCGGCTTTTTTTTATGGCATCGGAACTGACCATTTGGCCATACAGTCTGTTCGAACAGGTATAATATATTTTGTCAGAGTGATGGCGAGACTTTATACGACCCCTAATTAATATGGGGTCCTGTAGTTGGGATGAGGTTGCCTGAGGCACAATTTCCAGAATGTTAGATACTTCTACCTGAAATGACCCACATTGCCTTATATGTTCGCCGTAGTAGCTTCTGGCTTGTTTGATTTGGTAGATACCCAAGGCAAATATTATTAGGTTCTGGCATTGTAATTTCAGGAAAAATATCTAACTCTGGAAGTTGTGCATTAATATTTGTGAATTGGGCTCGGAATCTGTTGGGCATTTCTTTTCTTTCTATAGCCCGATTTAAAATTATTTCAGCATCCGGCTTATTGATAATATTGGGATGAAATGCATTAATGATGCTTGCACAAATTCGTAAATCATCCATCAGATGGGTGGCAACTGAGTCTCTCCTTGTTGTAACGAATATGGTTTGTGAATTTTGTAACCAAGAGATTAGGTCTAAAATGAAAACATCATTTTCCCTAAAAAATCCTCTCAACTCTCCATTTTCATTTTGGAACAGGGCTTTCATTATATTTGCATCGGACTCAGTTGCCGGGTAAGGCCCTAATATATCAATTATATGACCATCACAGGCCACAAGTAAAAATGGTTTAACTAAATTACGATATTTGTGCAAACTGTATGTTTTTTTTAAACAAATAATTGGAAGATTTTTGTAAATATATGTATGTACCGTCACAAATAGTTATTGGTACTCTCTCCTCACTGTTGCCAAATAAACCCTCTGGTATTAATAAATTTCTATTGATGAGTTCATCTCTTGAAATATGATTAAAACCTAAATGTAGAGGTACAAATGAATTTAACATTGCCTCTCGAGCTGCACTAAGCAAGCGGGTTATTGAGGATTTACTCAAACTTAACAGTGATCTTCTATGCGAGTCCCCGGGTCTTGATTTCATTAAATAAACTCCTAATACTGTTTGAGGGCTTTTGCATGTTAATGCTGCACTTATATGGTTAAAAACAAAAAAATAATTTTCTTTTGTTAAGCCTGTCCAAAATTGAAACATGTTGTCATCAATGGAATTTATGTTTTCAAAATCTATACAACAATTAAAATCTTGGACACTCAAGTTCAGCATCGACTGCATCTCATTTTTAGTAAATATACTTGAAAATTCGTGCTGCGGGCAGTTACCCAACACGCATAGCACACACGTCTCCCTGATGGAATCTGGCAAAAAAATAACCATTATTCATGTATTATATTGGAAATGAAAAATCAAACATATTATTTTAAGGTTAAACAATAAAAGGTAATACCTCTCTAGGATAAATTCTAGCAATTATTTCATTTCGCTCTGGTCCCTCTGGTAAAGAATGTCTTCTTGTACGTGCAAGTGAGCGAAGGCACCATATGCAAGTTTTTGCATTAACAGGAGAAGCACTTTCAGGAAGCATTTGAATTTCTTGTGGCTGGTGTTGCTGCAGAGTATTTCTGACTCTCATCCAACATCCATGGCATACTAAGCCATTATCAGGTACCTAAACATAACAGAGTGAACCTATCACAATTATAATAAGAATACAATAAAAAGAAATATTTAAATATACATATAGAAATAAAACAACATAAGAGATTCTACTTGAACATTTATATACATATTTAAGGTTGTTAAATAATGTATAAAATACTTTTAATTGTAAACAAAGAATACTTACGTTATGTGGTGAAATACTTTCAGCAATAAATTGTCTCTCACGTGATGGAAGGGAGTGAGTACGCCTCATATATAATGAATTTTGGCACCATACACAAACATTCTCGTCATAAGAATGCTGCAACTCATATTCTCCGAGAAGTGGAGATGCGTCACTTGTAGCAGCAGTCATTATTTGCATTATGTTTGCAAAGCATTGTGCACACATAGTACCATTTTCATCCACCTTAAAATAATATTTCTGTTATTATGCTCAGTTATATGCTTAGTTCTAAATTAAACCATCGCTTCCTCAGTTTCTTCAGTTCTTACCTCATAGCCAAAAGCGCTTTCAATTGTAGAAATTATATCAGGACCCATATCACTTATTGAATAATATTGGCAATCTTCATCTATGTCAGAAGAACATGCTGTGCAGACCACCATTGTGTATCCTTGTTGCGGAAACCCACAACACACACTATGCTACTGTTTAAAATTAGGTTACAACTAAAAATCTCCAAAATCCACTCACAGTTCCATGCCGCTCCCGCCGTCCAGAACGGGATCCATATGGTCCGATGGGGCCCGAATCCGACTCCGGGTCTTCTAGGGTTCCCTAATCACACCCAAACTACCCCAAGTGCACTTTCCCCCGAGGAAATACCTGTTTACTCCAGCAGCGGTGACGCCGACAGCGGCGAATTGTACTCCCGATACGATTCGCTTATGACGTACACACTCACAAAACACAGGTTGCACAATACACTTAATTAAAGTAATACGGCTCCAAATGCCCTTATTACTACATAAAATCTATTTAATTATCAACACACGATAACCTATCAACCAGCCATATTGCCTTCCCGAGACAAGTGTACCAACAAAGAAAAAAAGAACAATTAGTGATGGGGCCATTATGCCACCAAACAAATTGAATCTCGATAATCGATTCGTCCATAATACAAATCAAAGTTTTATTTCCAACAAAAATAAATGCCTGTTTATTTGCAACAATCCTAAAACAATTTATTATTGAGATGTTTTATTTTTTATTTATCATTAGGTGCACTAAGAAATAATCAATTGCGTCATAATAAAGCGATTGAACGGGGACGTTGACATTACATAGTACTCTATGACGTTGACTGACTTTTGACAGATGACCACAGAGTAATTAAATTATTCGTTCAAAAACTGTACGAAGTTTAGGCTGGAAGCGCACTACAAAAAATATCCCGCACGTTTTATTTCGTTCAGAAATCATGTGAAATTAAAAGAAACTCATACTTTTACGGCGGCAAGGAAATAGCTATTTTTGAACCAAATTTCTCTTCGTAAGCGAAATTTGTATAGAAAATAGCTTTTATTGCTAAGAATTTTCAAAGTGCTTCACAGCCTAGATCGACCAACAACATTAAACACTTTTTGATCAGAACCTTTGTAAAAGGTGGCAATTTTAAAGTAGAAATAGGCAGTTTTGATCAAACTTGAGCATAGGGCATGATGGGATCTTAGATTCTGAAACAGATTCGAAACAAATAAAAGAAATCGCCCGAAGTGGAAATAGCCCTTTTTGAACACACGCTCCTCTTATTACCACATAATACTTACATATGAAAATGAGTGGGTGCAAATCAAACTAGTTTTTGTGATGAACAAAAAACACAAGTTTGCAAAAATTACTAAAAAAATATATGTTTCAAAATTACAACTGTGTAGCACAGTCACCCACAAGACGACAATTATAACTTAAACTTAAAAATTAATTAGGTAACAAACAATAAACAAAATTATGAAAAACAAACTAAGTTACCTATTACAAACAATTTCTTTTTTGAGATTTTGTTGCTCACATTATCTCCAGCAGTATTAGCAGCTCGCATCATCACCAGCAGCGCCTTTATGTCGTCCGATTGCCGACGTATAATTTCCACGAGCTGGCGTGTCAAGTCTGCCTGTTCTCGTGCTGTTTCTGCATGAACTCTAGTTGATTCTGCCATTATGAGAGCAGCATTTGCAAGCTTGTTTTCGGCCTCAGTCCTGCTTCTTTCTGACTCCATTACCCATTCAGGGCTGATTCTAGATGGAACTGAAATAAAAATGGTGTTTTATTTATATGCACTATAACTTAACTCTAGTGCACTATAATTAGGTAGGTACATGCATTATAGTTTTATATTTAACTTACAAATACAGGGATTCTGTGCACACTATCACCAACCACCGCTTGCTCTTCTATTATAGCCAAGACTTTCTTGTCTACTTCGGAAAGATCATCTTGGCTACTAGGACCACCACCAGTCCCCAAAGCTTCCTGCCTCCGTTTAGACAACCTTGTCTTGCTTTTGTGTTTTAAGTCAGCCCAGTAATATAAAATTAAAAGTGATATGAGAAAAGAGGGACAAGAAATGAACGAATGTATTATGCCATGTTAATGCAGAAAACATAGAAGTAACAAATTCAGGAAGCTCACCTTTTTCCATCGTTCACCAGATTTTGTTGATCTATTGCCATAGAAGTTGAGTTTATTAGCAAGGTAATTCCACTGCCTATCAACTGCTTCTTTAGACCTTGCTCCAAGCCCTACTCCTTTGGCTATTGCAGGATGCAAGGCAAGGAAATCCAATAATTCGTCCATTTGATCGTTGGATACTTTATTTGCCAATGCTGAAACACCGTTAAACAACACTTTTAAGTCATAAAACAAACTTTGCTGCATTATTTCACTATTTAACATCACTCACTATACTGTGCGAGACGTGACGAAGATAATTTTGCTCACGAATTCACGATGCAAACAAAATCAACACACTGATTCAACGCTAACATAAATTTTACCACTTTTAACATTAAACCAACGAATTTACCAATTAAAACGGACGCCAAGCAATTTTTTCTGAAATTTTTTTCGTAAACAAAAATCTTAGCGCGAAAACATCTGTCACACACTACAATATGCCAGACTTCTTGGCAGGAAAGTGAACCATTTTTTCCCGGGAGCCAAGAGGCAATCATAGAAAAATGTCTTGATTGGATCTTTATATAGTATTCCAGTTACTGGTGCAGCCCAAAGAATGTCATTACTTTGTTTTCTTTGCACTTGAAACATTCCATTTATTATCTTTAAAGGGAAAATCAACACAATAGGAACTATGGTTTTATTCTGTGTTTTGAACTTTGAAGGATCCAAAATGAGAGTCACTAATTGAGTTTACGGACCCGGTAATATAAATGGCAACCTTTCTGGCAAGGTCTGGAGGATTGAGATTTAGCCATTTTTGGTATTAAATGTCACATATTGTTTTCTAAAGGAGACCAAAATTCTTGTTGATTTGAGATAACACGTAATTTTGCTAATATCTTAATTGAGCATAATCAAGTGAAGTTTTCAGATTTTCTGAAAATTCGCAGTTGGATGAAGAGCGTTTTCGTCTATATGAAGTCAACTAATTAACAAAGGATTTGAAGCGTTTGGTTGTTCTGTCTATATTGAATCTTATGAATCTTCTTTCTCTGTTTTTTCTATTGTTGTGATTGGGCCAAGGACCTCTCCAATTTGCATGACCTACATCTAATGAGATAACATAACCCCCCATACTTTGTACAATATTATATTTAATCTTTTCAAATTGACAGGAAATTTAATCTGCTGATGATGAAATAGAGAACTGTAGGTTAAGGGTCGGATTAGAAACAATAATGTTTAACTGCTTAGATTTTGAAAAAACCACTGCTCGAATATGATAAACTTTAAAAGGACAGGTAGTCAGCCTTTCCACAGGAAAGCGATTGAAATCAGATATTTTATTTATAAGTAATTCTTAAATAAATAAAATATCAGTTTTATAGGTAGGTCTTAATTTAAATATTTTTTCAGGCCTTATCTTACCTGAAAAAAATATTTAATATTATTTAAAATGTGTTTAAATCTCGTTATATCCATACTTTTTAAAGTAATAGCACTCAAACTCAGAGTGAGTTTAATTGCTATTATATAAAAACCTACGAGGGTGGCTCATACCCTTGCAATGGCAACATGTATTTTGATTGGCTATTTGTTGATGATAATAGTTAAAACTTACCTGCACCAGACCGAATTGAGTCCTGTTTAGTAGTATAATATTGGGCATTCTATCCCACCCCTCGTTCGTGTCGGCAAACGTTCGTTTGCCTCCACTCTCTTGCGGTGGGATAGAACACCCAATATTATAAATAGATTTGACATGAACAGATTTCGCGTTTATTCCATCCACTTCCACACACTAAAATATTTACAAAAAAGATCATTCTAGATTTGAAAGGCAAAAGACTCACCAAGCTCAATCGCTCTGCTCGGCTCGATAATTCATTACTACTATATATATTCACAGATTAATTATGGAACAATTTTTTACTATATTTCAGACACAATTTGTAATCAAAAGTTCTTAGATATTTGTATTTATAGGTCAGTTTGACGCATGCCCTTAAACAGTATTGGCACTATAGCAAACCTTAAATCTATGTGGATGAGTCGATTACCACGAGGAACACCCAGAATTTTAAAGTTTTTGTGGAACTTTACTAACAACGTCTTGACCAGAATGGCTCATGATCTCCCTGAATATCATTTAGGACATTTTGGTTTATAGACTTTGCGAAACTTCATGATATCTATGCCAGAATGGCTCATGGTCTCCATGAATGTTATTCAGAGCCGGTTGCCTCGGAGTTACCAACTAGAAATCAAAAGTTCACTAAATTTATAGTTTCAAGGTTATTGTTAAGCTTTATGAAATCTACGCCAGAATGACTCATGGTCTCCCTGAATATTATTCAAAGCAGATTGCCTCGGAGTTGCCAACTAGAAATCAAGAGTTCACTTAACTTAGTTTCAAGGTTATTGTTAAATTTCATGTAATCTACGCCAGAATGGCTCATGGTCTCCCTGAATATTATTCAGAGCAGATTGCCTCGGAGTTGCCAACTAGAAATCAAGAGTTCACTTAACTTAGTTTCAAGGTTATTGTTAAACTTCATGAAATCTACGCCAGAATGGCTCATGGTCTCCCTGAATATTATTCAGAGCTGATTGCCTCGGAGTTGCCAACTAGAAATCAAGAGTTCACTTAACTTAGTTTCAAGGTTATTGTTAAACTTCATGAAATCTACGCCAGAATGGCTCATGGTCTCCCTGAATATTATTCAGAGCTGATTGCCTCGGAGTTACCAACTAGAAATCAAAAGTCCACTTAACTTAGTTTCAAGGTCATTGTTAAACTTCATGAAATCTACGCCCGAATGGCTCATGGTCTCCCTGAATATTATTCAGAGCTGATTGCCTCGGAGTTGCCAACTAGAAATCATGAGTTTATTTATTCTTATGATTTAAAACTTTAATGTTTAGACCAGAATGACAATGATCTTCCTAAATGATATTCAGAGCAGCTTGCTTCGGAGTGATCATCACGACTTCAATAGTTCAAAGTTAAAAGCTTTATTTTCTAGTTCGGCTTGACTCGTGTCCCTCCACCCAACATAGATAAAAATGTTAAACAATAGGTACTTACTGTTAGGTTGCATCAATAAATACAAATACTAAAATTGGAAACATTATGAATTAACTGAGCTCTCCCTACACCACCCACTAATGTTCTGATCATCGCAAATCGCAGTAAGCGTCAGACGCTGGAAGACGCGGAAGTGTGGTTCAAATGCATAGACTGAAGCGGAGCGAGTACTGTGTCGCCAATGGCAATGCTATGAGATTTAATTACATAATCATAATATATTTTTATTTATATGAAAAATAATAAATACAATGGGTTTAATATATGTTTATAATAATTTTAAATGGTTTTTTAATTTTGCATTTAAACTATTCAAAAAAGCGGCTGTGTGTGTTTGTGGTTGTATGAAAAATTTGAGGTAAATAAGAACGAAACAGACAAGCAACATTTTCTGTAGAATACATTAGGTACGAGCACATTAAAGATCTAGTCCTACTTTGATGGTATCTTCTAGAAGAAACAGCTTTCCAAACCAGAGGTAGAAATTATTAATACTACAGAAAAAAAGTCATATCTATCTGTATGTGTTCATTTGATTTTTTATTACATATCTTTTTAACAATATGTGTAACATTTTTTAACGTTTATATACGAAATCTATACTAATATTATAAAGCTGAAGAGTTTGTTTGTTTGTTTGTTTGTTTGTTTGTTTGTTTGAACGCGCTAATCTCCGAAACTACTGGTTCGAATTGAATAATTCTTTTTGTGTTGGATAGTCCAGTTATCGAGGAAGGCTATAGGCTATATAATATCACGCTACGACCAATAGGAGCAAAGATATAGTGGTAAATGTGTAAAAAACGGGAGAAATTATCTCATCTTTGAAGCCTTCCGTTGCGTGCACCGTGAAAACGGTTCAAGATACACAAAAAATATGTATTAAAGAATAATAGCTCTTTTAATGATCTAAAAAACAGTCCGCGATAATTCTGCGGGAACTCGACCATTCCGAAAATCCCGCAAGAACGGGAACTATGTGGGAAGAACCAAAAATCTGCCGGAAGTCACTATTCCACGCGGACGAAGTCGCGGGCAAAAGCTAGTTAAATAATAACATTTTCATTTCATTTAGTTATAGTTACCAATGCAAATAAACTCTTAGACTAATTTACTAAAAAACAACTGCATTGATGTATTGCATACATGTTCACCTTAATATTAAATTAGGTTGTTCGTATTTGTTCTGTTACTTAGACCACACCTCATTGCACAACACATACAATTTTACATGTTACAACTTTTTTGCAGCGTAGTATATAATGAAGAATCGGGTGTTATTGAATTGTATTGCTGACGACATATAATAATAATAAAGGCTGTGTTCTTTGATGAGCTATAATAAATTAAGATACATTTTTATGACATTAAGAATGTAGTGATATTTAAGTGTGCTCACACACACACATACACACATACATATGAAGAAACGAAGTCATCTGTCACAAGTATTTGTATGTACTCAAAAGATGACTTCAACAATGTTTTTATTACAAATATGTATGTTACCGAAATAATAATTTTCATTTCATTATCTGAATGAAATGTTATGAATGTTTGCGAGAATTTGTTTTTTTTTTTTAAACACATATTGTGTACGTAAATTTTAAATATATTGATATTCAAACGTAAGTAAATGTGATTACGATGCTTTTTGATATATTATATCATAGCCTGTACTGGGTTACAAGATTATGTGTTGGTCTCTATTTTATGTAAGTTAAGCATTAAAGCGATGGAACTTCGCCGACATCCGTTAACTGAAAAATGATATTTTAGCAAGTTAATATTATGACCTGGCGTCACTTGTTTATTCCATATAATTGGGTACAATATTATTTTGATAATTTTACTATTGTTATTTACAAAAATACTTATAAAATTAAAATGTTATCAAAATAATGGAACTTAAATTAATATTATACTATCAACCACGTTCCTAGTATTGTTATCATAATAACAACAGACTTAGATAAGATGGCGGTAGCTTGTTTGGCGTACTTACAATAAATAATACTGCTAACCAAATCGAGTACAATAATATGCTAGAAATTGAGTCCAACCTTTGCATCTAACCACTACACCACAGAGGCGGTTATAACAATGATAAATAGTGACCTAACCCCACAAATAAACACATAAATCTTACAACTACATTTGCGAAATAGACATGATGTTCGATTAATGGTCTAATGATGGCAGGGTTCGATTCCCGGTTAGTTAACTAAGAATTTTTCCTTTTCTAAATTAAATCTGGTAATTTTCTTTTCTCTTTAAAATGTGTATGTTTTCAGATGGTTTCAACACACATTATAAAAAATATAAAATAATCATACAAATTGATTTAACCCACCAACCCGCATTGGGCCAGCGTGGTGGGTTATGGCCCAATATCCCCACGTGCTATTTGTTCACGTGGGAGGCCTGTGCCCAGCAGTGGGACGTTTATAGGCTGATGATGATGATGATACAAATTGTTTCTATATTTTAAAATTGTGTTTTTTTGTTACTATTAGTTGAAAGGTGTTGAATGTGTTCCGTTTATGATATTTATAAATCGTAATGGATAAGCAAGTAGGATTATTTTGCAAACTATAATTAAAAAGTGGAGTTACGTCCTTTTAATAAATATGGAAAACTGATGGTGAAGCATTTTTTTCTAATAAAAACTCGGAATATTTGAACGTTATTCTTTTCATTCACCAACACTCTGTGCATCAAGTACCTACTCAAGACCGCTGCCACTCGCTGTTCGCTGCCTTTGAGCTCTGCTGTATAACCTTGAGGTTTGCTCTATTTTCGTTGGAAACTACAACTTTGAAGACTTATAAAAAATGTTAGTAAGTATTATTTTATAAACGTTTTTTACTGATCTAATTGTGTGGAAGATACCCAGCCAGTACCATACCTAGCCAGTGTGGTGGGTTATGGCCCAATATCCCCACATGCTGTTGTTCCCGTGGGAGGTCTGTGCCCAGCAGTGGGACGTTTATAGGCTGATGATGATGATGATGATGATGATGATGATGATGTATGTATGTCATTTTTTGCAATGTAATTGTTGGTATTGTAATACAAGTGAGTTAAACTATCTGTTCAAACTGATACAAATTTCAAGATAAGGATTTATCTTAGATTTTGTGGATATTCTAATTGGATTCAAATATAAAGTTTACTTACAAATCAATGTTTTTACTTTCAGGTCTGACTCCGAGTGTGAATCCGTTGCTCTCCAGAAAGTAGTTGCTAATACCGCGAAGAAGACCGCGGCTTCGTCCTCTGCTACTAAGCGTAAGACCAGCAGCACCAACAACTCCGAAAGGTAAATATTTCTGTTTCTTTTGTTTGAAATAATCATAATAAAATTAAACTCTTTGTAACTCTTGTAACTTTGTAACTCTTTATAAATTCATAACATTCAAAGGAACATGTGTTATTATGTGTCGAATAGTTTGTTCAATTAAATACTTTTAATTTTATCTAAAGATTTGAATATTATAGAAATGTAAGTTATGTGGGTTATTAGCTAAAAATGATAATTTTAAAGAAAAGTGATGGTATAAAATTTAAATAAAAGTATTTTACTTTTCAACCTGAGTAAAATAATTTATGTAAATGTTTGTTTCTATGTGATTGCTAGTACCTACGAGGTGGGTTCGAATCCTAGTAAGGTTTACTTATACCAATAATAGCAATTGTTATATAGTTTTATTTTGTTTTTTTCAGAAACTCTAACAAGAAATCTAAACCTGTAGACGTATTTGGTCTATGTGTCGAAGACGTACTAGTCGAGGAGACGAAGCCATCTACATTGCCATCGTACATCAGTAACAGAGTGGCAAACGGATCCCAACGCCGGCTCGCTTCCACCGTCGGCGACTTCTACGTGGAGTTGAAGGTATACCACCGCGAGGACGCCGAGGCCAGCCGTGCAGACGAGCGCTGGAAGAAAGCGTTGCTCCGACTCAACTGTCAGCTGGAGAGCGACTCGACGCAGTGGAAATACCTGCAGCGGTTCGTGAATAATAAGAATAGTAGTAATAGTAGAAGAATAGTATTCCTTCTTTTTTTAACGATAAATGACTAATTAAGGCTATAACTATTGAGTAATATTTAGTAAGATAATAAGATTTGTTTTGGCTATCTTTTATAGTATTTACTTTTAGTTACTATACATGTTGGTTTAATAACGAGACGCTATTAAACCAAAAAACAAATTCATAATATCCTACATTAATAACAGAAATATTTTAACGTTTGTGAGTAAGTAAGCAATTATGCCTTTTTGCTCATCTTGTAGTGTAACAGTAGATAAAAGACGATGGATAGGACACTTACGAAGTAACAGTCACAAGAACAACAGCAGCACAGCGTATTGCGAAGGTGTGCAAATAGTGAGGTCAGCCTTTCGCGGCCGCATTGCTACTTACAGAATTGTAGCTCCCGAAGATAATGAATTCTATTGTTTAAATTCATTCTTCAATAGTATGCGCTCCAGGGTAAAATCTCTTATAGACCAATCATTGAAAATTCATACTAGTGTTAAAGTTAACTTTGAACTTTTTGCAATGTTTCTATTGTTTAAGGATGATAGGCAGGAAATGAAGTCGTTTGCAACAAAAAACTATCCAATCCATTTAAATTATAATTTTAATAAACTTTACTCTACTATTGTGATTTCTTTAAGAAAAAATATTGAAGAATTTCAAGAAAGAGACAGTGGCTGGTCTCTAATGCATAACTCACATTTTGAAATAAATATCAATAAGTTTCAACCACTTAGTGGATCTTCTTTTATAGACTTACCAAAGTTTATAAAAAATAAAAGAGCCTGCCTTAATATTCGCAATAAAGATAAAGATTGTTTCTTGTGGTGTGTTATCGCGGCCCTCTACCCGACCGACAAACACCCTGAGCGCGTATCGTCCTATCCGCATTATAAACATGTACTTAATACAAACGATATTTGTTTTCCAATGAGTTTTTCTGATATTAGTATATTTGAGAAAAATAATACTAAAATTAGTATATATGTTTATGGTTTGAAAGATAATAAGTTTATTACAGGTCCATTATATAAATCAGAAAATCATCATAAAAATAGTAAGCGCATTCATCTTTTACTTATAGATGAGGATGGCTTATCTCATTATTGTTTAATCAAAAATTTAGGTCGTCTCGTTAGAAGTCAAATAACTAAACATCATGGCTCTTTGTTTTTTTGTGATAGCTGTTTAATATTTTTTCCTTCTGAAGATGAGCTTAATAATCACGTGTGCGGAGGAGTTGTTACTGTTTTACCTAGAAAAGGTTCTGTTTTACAATTTAAAAACTTTGATCGCAAACAAAATATACCTTTTGTAATATACGCAGACTTTGAGACTATGTTACAACCAGTATCGGGTTGTGAACCCGATCCGAGCCTGGCGAGCACTACCGACCTACAGCGACACGTGCCAGTCGCTTTTGCATACAACGTTGTTTGTTCCTACGATGCAACGCAGAATAAATTCGTAACTTATCGCGGTAAAGATTGTGTTACCAAGTTTATAAAACTTATAAATAATCAGGCGAGAAATATTCATAAGATGTTAAGCAATGTTAAACCAATGATTTTTACTGATCTAGATGCGGAAAATTTTGATAAAGCCATAAAATGCCATATATGTAGTCATCTTCTTTGGCATGACAAAGTACGCGACCATTGTCATATATCAGGTCGTTATCGCGGCGCAACTCATCAAATTTGTAATTTACGATACAAAACACCTCAATTTCTACCAATATTTTTTCATAATTTATCAGGTTATGATTGTCACCTTTTTATAAAAGAATTAGGGGAAATGCCTGGTAAAGTAAAAGTAATTCCGAAAACGAAGGAAAACTATATATCGTTTATAAAGTTTCTACCCGTGATCAATGATGAGTTTATACAACTACGTTTCACAGATTCATTTAAATTTTTAGGAACCAGTCTGGACAAACTAGCTAAAACTATGAAGAAGGATGATTTTCACTGCTTACGCTCTCATTTCTCTAATGACATTCAGTTTGATTTATTAACGAGAAAAGGAGTTTATCCTTACGATTACATGAATAATTGGAGCTCTTATTCGGAAAATGCATTGCCACCTAAATCAAGTTTCTTTAACTCACTTATAAATGAACATATTTCTGAAAACGACTATAAACATGCTCAAGCTGTTTGGTCAATGTTTAGAATAAAGGATTTAGGTGACTATACCGACTTGTATCTAAAAACAGATGTTCTTTTATTGTCTGATATATTTGAAAAATTCCGCAAAACATGTAAACGTCACTATCAACTTGATCCTGCATTTTATGTAACTGCACCGAGTCTATCATTCGACGCAATGCTTTTAAAAACGGGTGTTCAGCTTGAGCTGCTTGACGATTTGTCAATGATCCGTATGATTCAAAAGGGAATAAGAGGTGGAGTATGCATGTGTTCTCATAGATACGCCAAGGCGAACCACAAATATATGCCTGACTATGACTCCTCCAATGAAGACTCCTTTTTAGTTTACTTAGATTGTAATAATTTATATGGATACAGTATGAGTCAGTACCTACCCTATTCTAACTTTAGATTTTTAAATAACTGTGAAGTAATGGCGTTAAATATTTTAGAAGTGAACGACGATGCGGAGTATGGTTACATACTCGAAGTCGATTTGCATTATCCTATATCCTTGCATCGTACCCATAATGATTTGCCATTTTGTCCTGAAAAATGCGTTCCACCTGGCGGTAAAAACAGTAAACTGATACCTAATTTATATAACAAATATAATTATGTAGTTCACTACGTTCACTTAAAAAAATGTTTAGAGCATGGACTATTGCTGCGCAAAATTCATCGCGCAATTACATTTCGACAAAGTGCGTATCTTAAAAAATATATTGAGTTAAATACATCTTTGCGTCAAAAAGCTGAATCGGTCTTTGAGCAAGATTTTTTTAAACTTCTTAATAATTCTGTATTTGGTAAAACGCTAGAAAACAACGAGGCTAGAGTAAACGTACATTTGGTAAATAACTGGACTGATACTAGTAATAAAACTAAAAAAAGATTGAGTGCTAGCAAACTGATTGCTAATCCTCATTTTCATAGCGTATCTATATTTACCAACAATTTAGTGGCCGTTCAAATGAAGCCAGATCAAATTATTTTAGATAAACCAATCTATATCGGTTTTACCGTACTAGAATTATCTAAATCTCATATGTATCACTTTCATTATAATATAATTAAACCTTTTTATGATCAACGAGTACAACTATGTTACACAGATACCGATAGCTTCATATACATCATTAATACCTCAGATTTTTATAAAGATCTTAAAAATGTTTTTTTGAAATACTTTGATACAAGTAACTTTAGTAATAATAATCAATTCGATTTGCCACTAATAAATAAAAAGGTACCAGGGTTATTTAAAGATGAAATGAGTGGACAATTGATATCAGATTTCGTTGGTTTGCGATCCAAACTCTATTGTGTAAGAACATTAGACAAAGTTATAAAAAAAGCAAAAGGTGTCAAATCTTACGTTATTCGTGATTTAAACATGATGGATTATGAGTCAGTGCTCCTCAACAAAAATGTAATACGTAAAAAGAACAAACTATTTAAATCTATCAGACATAAAATATTTACCAGAGATGTAAATAAAATTGTGCTCTCTGGTAATGATGACAAAAGATTGATATCGTCTAACAAAATATCAACAATTGCTTGGGGAAGTTCTGACATACTGTAAATGTTTGGATATTATGTTTACTTGCGATTGGTTATAAAGCGTCTCTTAATTATAGGTTGTTTTAGTGTAAGTTTTAGATATATAATAGAAATATATAATATAGTTATTTTAATGGTATATAGTTATTTTAATGTTGTTTAGAATAAGTTTTATGTATAATGTTTAAAATAAAATTTACATACTTGCATACTTACGTGTTTTATTTCATAACAACCTAATAAATTTGAGTAAATAGTTTTCAGAAATATTTACCTAAAGTACCTTAGTAAATATTTTATCATTAAAATATTAAATTCGCCTCGGTGACCGAGTGGCAGAGCCCTCGGCCCTATACCCGAAGGTCCCGGGTTCAATTCCCAAATCTGGCAAGATGTGTTATAGCCAGTGTTTGTGATCACCAACCCGCATTTGGCAAGCGTGGTGATTATGCCATTACCCATCACTTGTAGCGATGACTTGATTCCAATGATGGAGGCCGTTGCCCAGCAGTGGGACAAGTATAGGCTGTTTACTATTATTACTATAAAATATTAAATTATGTTATGCTCCATATTCATATATTACATTTAACATTCAGTACAGTCATGAGCATTGATATGTTAACACTTTGATATTTATTTCATTGTATTAAGAGTTAGAAATTGTTTACATATTTTTGCTAGTGACTATACGAACATGTTTTTTGTTAAATAAGCATTAGATCACGTAAATAACACGAAGTCAATGAAACAAGACTCTTCAATTTTGTAAATGCTTTCTATGCACTTACACAATCATGTATGAACATGAATAATTTTTACTAATGCACGTGTTTGCATTTAATACAAATTCAGCATGTTCTTTTGAAGTAATTAGATTTTAAATCATTTCTGTCATTCAATAGTCGACCATTGAGACTACAACACGATTTTACGCAAATAATACCATAATAAAACGAACCGACAGATATGGAGTCATCTTATAACTTGTTTGAACAACATGCTCAAGACCCTCTTGCTGACTTTGACGAAGTGTACCCGGAGCTAGCCAAACTACAACGGGAACCAAAGAAAAGGAGGACAAAACGCTGCAGTCAAGAAAGCCACGCACCGCCAAAGAAACCTTGCATGCAAAATGTATCCTCATATGTATACAGCAGTGAACCCAGACGAGGTATTCGACTCATCAGGGTGGAGATCGTGGACTTGGAGAACAACAGTGCTGTGCAAAGTGATGGTGTATATGAAAAAGTACTATGCAGTGTTCAGTATGTTGTTACAGACAATTTTAACCCTATAATGGAACATACGGAACAATTGATAACTAGTATAAGTAAAAAAATATGTGATACTAATTTATAAAAATATGTAAGTAAAGTTAATTTTTAAAGTTATAGTTATGCTAGTTTTGTATTTAAGTTAAGTCATTTTAAAATAAAAATATAAAATGTATGTCCTTTGTTTTATTGAATGATCTTACAACTTAGACGTTGAAATAAAAAAAATATTTATAATAAATTTATTTATTAATGATAACATTTAATTTTATAAACATAACATTACAATATATACACAACAAAAAGAAACATTCTTAACTAAACTTAACAAAGAACAGAAAAAAAAATAGCAAATTAAAATTATTATTATTATTTATTTATTTATTTTAAAAACAATATATTTACAATTTTAGCAACAATTATTTAAATACCATTTTTTAATACAGATAACGTTTTTAAGAGCACACTCTTTATTATGGCTTAAACAAGTAAATCTAGATTCACATTTACAAAATGACATGTACAATTTTGAAAAATTAGGGCTACCTTTATCTTCAATATCTACCAAAACACAGTTTTCACATAACTCCTTAATCCATTTCTGTTTCTCAAGACCTTTCATTATAATTGTTTTATTTTGTAAAATTGGAAATATTAATCTCTTGAACTCTCTATAGTCAATGTTACCTTGACTCCAAGTAATACCTCTATTACGCTCAATCCATCTTACACTCTTTTTTTCGTCCGTAGTTAATTTTGAGTACGGATATGGAGGTTTTATCAAGAAAACCTGGGTGAACTCCTTTGTAGATAATGCAAATTCCTTGATAATAAATTGATTTTGATAGTCTTTAAATCCTTGAATATCAACAAAAATAACTGAGTTCATGATATCTTCCGAACAATGTTGCTAAGAGGTTTGTATTCTACCATACAGTCATTTAAAATTAAACAATATGCAGCTGTGTGGTCTGGTATCTCTTTATAACTCTCCAATTCTAAGCGGATATTAATGACTGGTCCTGTTTTTATGTTGTCGTTTTGTCTATAACAAATAATGGAGCAATATCTCTAAATTCTTGAGCACTCAACAACGAACTAGATTGACGTCCATAGTAAGACTGTTGAAAGTTTGCAAATTGTTCATATATTAAGGAAGAATTATGGTTTGCAAAGTCGGTATTATAACTTTCGTATGGATAATATGTGGAGTTTAAATAAACTTTGACATCACGTACATCACAATGATCAAATTGCGACATATCTTTAGACGTATCATTTTTTCTATTAGTTTGCAACCCAAGAATTACGTATCTTGGCTTTTCAATTTGTGTCGAAGTTTTAATTGACCATGTATGTTTTGTGGTCTTTGGTAACAAAGGGTATTCGTATAGATCCCAGTTCCGGAACGCTAATTGAATAGCTCTGTCCTTTTCAAGCACTTTAAGTAAGTTAATTTTTTCTCTGTCGGATACTTTCACATGAGGTACGCGCCAAATTATTTTATGTATTTCTATGCTTTGCACTGTTTCGTTGGTATTGAGTTTCACTGCGTTGAGGTCCGTGTTACTTCGTAGTAGTACAAGCTCATGTTTACAATTCACAATAACTTTTCTATAGTCTTCTGCAAATCCCAATATTTTATTAAGTGGAATGGATGCAGAAAAATGTCCCATTATGTTGTTTTTGATACCATGTAAGTCCCAACCCCATGCTTTAGATACCTTGGCTTCGGAGTCATTCATGGACAATAATGATTTCATAGTGGTGGTTATTCCGGCATTCTTCACTTTGTCTATTTCTACACCGTTTAATTCATAACGAATATCTTGAAATAAATACATAAGAGGATTGTTGGTGAATTGAAAAAATTGTGCTCTCTCCTTGTTGTCGCTCTTCATAACATTTACCACACCTTCTATATACAAAGTACTTGCACTTGGAAGAATGTATAAGTCTTGCTGGTTTATAGGGATTCTTATTTCATCGTTCCTATTAAAGCTGGTTATGTAAGGCTTGTACGAATGAGTTTCTATACATTCTATTGAATTATCGTAAACAGGCGGATTAGTTATATTTAAAATACTCATTTTATCAGTCTAATTAATTTTAGGAATTTTTTATTTTCTGCTGTTAATTTTCTAATTTTAGCACGGGAATGTGTGGTATTTTGGACTGCTTTTTTACCACTGATATTTTGATAACGGGGTATGGCATATTTATTGTAGTCTATCATGTTGCTTTAAATGTAGGTACAGATTTACTTCCTCACCACGAAGATCAACGAGATTATTATTTACGTCTAATATTCTTATGCTGATACTAGTAATAGTGTCTCTATTAACTGGAAAATAGATGGTGTTCTTTGGAATTTCTATTATTCTATAACCAGGAGGCACATTTGGGGAAAATTCATGTATTGTGTGACTTGATTTTCCATTTATATATGAACCGTTAATAATGTCACATTCGATCCGCACCACGGTCGTTGATAAAATGTTGACTGGAAGTAATGATTCATGTAATTTATGGCTTTTTAAAGGTACTTTATCAAAACCCAATAAACCTCCAATGGATCCTTGCTTTTCAAAATGAATATCCTTGGTGCAAAATACAGTCGTTTTGAGTGTGTTGTTGTTGCAATATAATTTAAAAATACAATCTTTTACTTTCATTTTTAGAAAGTCATATATATCTTGGAGTTCATATGCTCCTTCAGGAATTTCAACAACTTCGTTAATGCCATAATGAAATTTATTGTTATTTTTGGTGATATTTGGTATAGAATTAAAAGTAGAAAAGTGAAGCAAAGCGCATTCATATTCACCATCGAGTTCCAAAGTAGGAGTATAGTTTGTTGTTAAAATAGAACTTTTTCCAGATATGGACAGCGTGAAAGACATCTTGGAAATGATTGAATGAAACAATTAATTTATTAATATATATTATATTTGTTCCAAAAGTTCTGTAAATAATTTAAACATAAATGTCCGCAGATTACACTATCATATTTTTGATATCGTACATAATTGTAATAAATATCACGGCAGCCGAAATATTTTACCAGTTCTGTAGGAGGTTTCAAATCACCAAAACTGTCAAAATATTCACAATAGTTATAAATTATTACGTAAGCTACCCAATGTGTGCCATTATTGTTCGAATCGTCTAAATTAACGATTCCACATTCTATAAGTTTTGATTTATTTGGCAAACTATCTCTCATATAAACTCCACGAAAGTATGGGATATTGACAGCATGCTTAATTATATCAATATTCGTAAGAGCACGACTGGGTAGCTTAAAAGTTAGTTTTTTGAACTTTTCAAAAATAATCCGCTGCCTTTTTTATATGGTTTGATGTAAAGTCCTCTACCTATTGCGATAGCCTCCATTGATTTGTTATGGCGTTCTGATTCTTTCAAATTTTGTTGAGCTGCTTTATATTCGTTTACGGTTTTTGCCACACCAGCCGCACCTCCAGCTAATGCACCCAAAGCAGACAGACCCGCAAATATAGGTATCAGTGGTAAAATTCCTCCTGTCTTGGGAATTGGTATTATTCGTGGTAAACGAAAGTGACAGTTTTTAGGAAAACACTTTTTCGCGGCTTCATATGCATATTTAATTGCTGTTGAATGATTTTTCGGTTTTAATTTTTTAATGTGTGAATGAATTTTAGATATAACGGTCTTAAACTTTTTGATCCCTGAACCCGTTTTCAGTTTAGCATTCATAACTTTACCAACTATCCATGAAGCTAACCTTTCGCGTTTGCCAGCGTCTTTTGAATGTAATCGTTTCTTAGCCATATCTAACAGTTGGGTATCTGCTTTATGTCTGCTAGCTAAGTCAGTGTTTAGGTACGCAATATCGTGATATTTGCAAGCTTCATCCAATTTATTGATTCCCTTGTCGCCTCTTTACAATCTTTGTTTCAACTTTGTACCTGGACCACAATAGTTATAACCTGGTAAATGAAGTTCAAATGGTAAACGGTCAATTATATTATTAACTAGTCCTCCTCCTTGCATATTCTTTTATGTAATGATTGCAAAATACAAACTAGGATATTTATATTATTTTATGATGGAGCTGCTGTTTACCCAACTGTTTTCTTGATCAGAAAGTCCCAACCATTTGACGAAATAATTGTTGTTTTTTTTCCTTAAAATCTTTTCGATTAAGTAAACATTAGGATGGTTTGTTTTTTGTAATTCCTCTTTGTAAAATGATCCTAATATTTGTTGTTTTCTTTGATCTTGTATTTGATAAGTAACTGGAGAAGTTTTATTAACTGTTTTAATTGTAAATAATTCTGCGGACCAATTTGGTGTATAACCTTTATCAAAACTGCTTTTATATTTACTAATTCGAACAAAGTCACCAATTTTCAATATACTTTTTTGTGTTTTAACGAACTTGTTATTGAACTTTTTAATATTGTTTCTAACACTAGCTTCATTTATAGTATTTACATCCGCTGGCTTGTATTTTGTGACACTATGTTTATTATTATTATAAGTATTCAAAACATCTTTTAAAGTATTTCCCAACCACTCGTAGCTGCCATTATAATTGAACGCTACATGCAATTTACTTTTTAAAGTTCTTATCAGCCTTTCAACAATAGATGCTTTTTTTGTAGAGTACGATGAATAGTGATTTATGTTTAGTGACTGCATAAGCTCTTTAAACGATTTATTGTAAAATTCAGTTCCCATATCGGTTTGTAAGTTGACCGGATGTTTGCAACTTGTTTTTACAATATTATTAAATGCGGCAACAACCTCTTCTCTTGATTTTGACTTTAATGGAACAGCCCACGCATATTTGGTAAAGCAATCTATCACAACTAAAATAAACGTAAATCCTTTATTATACTTTTTTAACGACTTCATGTCAATCAGGTCAGCTTGCCATAAATCATTTATTCCTTTGAGCTTAACACATCGTCGATCAAAATTTTTGCGAGCTGATCTATGTATTTCTTTTACTATCTGTTGCTTTATCATTTTGTTTATTGCGAACTAAGAAGTCTTTACCACCGAATTTATTTTCCAACTGCCTAATTCTTTCTGAGATATCAGCTTTTATCGAATTCAACAATACTGTCACTTCGTCCTTTGAACATAAATTTAATAACTGTTCGTCGACATACTTTTTATTTACAACATCATCCGGTGAAATAGGTTCTCCAACACCAGTTAATCGCGATGATTGCAAGTCATAATTTCCATTTTCTGATTTCACTAAAGAGTTTTCCTTGTAATCAAATATTTCTGAGAAACGTAATCTTTTGTGAACATGTTGCCCGAATTTGTCAATATTCATTTTTAAGAGATCCTTTTCATTTAAAGAAAGGTTTATAAATAAAAAGAAAGAGTTGCGATTGTCAATTTATAATGCCCTTTTCTCGTAATTCCTCAATGATAGAAATAACTTCGTTATCTAATCCAGTGTTCCCAGCATCTCTAGAGGCTATTAACAGTTTTAATCTTTCAACTAACTCGTTAGGATCATCCCAATAAACAAAATCAGTATTCTTTTTAAATTTCTTCATAGGAATTAATCCTTCCCCTTCGCTTACGTGGTCTGCAGTACTTTTAGAAGATGAAACAGACGAAGTAGAAGGTTTGCGTAGTTTAAAAAGCGGTTTAATTATATGCAAATACTTCCGACCTCTATTTGTCTTAATCGGTTTATTCGGATCATAATCTCGTCGATGAGCATTGGTTTCTATCAAAATTTCTTTATATGCTTGTTCATCTTTTCCTGTTACTATATCTAAATCAGGTACTTTTTTAAATAAAAGTTCATTTAAGCCAGGTGTTTTTCTATACACATGACCCGCTATATAAATTTTATCGTCGTGAACGTTTACACGTGATGTTCCTATGAATAGCTTTCCACGTTCTTTTCTAACTCCAAAAGGAACATCTTCAAACATTTCAGATGACAACGACCAAGATGAGGTGTCTTGACTAGGACTTTGCAGCGACTCAACGGTTCTAAATGAACTATTGCTTGTAATACTTTTATTTAAGTCTTCATTAATATCTTCATCCGAACCGTCTCCTTGAAGGTGCAGTGTAGATTTTATGTTTTTGTAGTGTTGGTCCTGTGATTCATCATTTATGATATCATCTTTTATGACAAAGGAATTATCCTTAGATTCATTTGATAACTTTGATTGTTTATTATCATGGATCATTTGATGAAGAGGTTTTGTAATGGGTTGAAAAACTGTGTCCATCATTTTTTCATTATAAGATTCCATCGATCGCATTTCTTTTACTTTCTTTTTGACAGCTTCTGCAGCTTGAACAACCTTAGCTTTTAACTCTTTTTCCATTTTAATTCAAATTGATGTTTAGAATACGTGTTATGTTTCCTTGTTGTATCAATAAAATGAAAACGATCATCATTTTGATACCTTTTTATTAAATTCATTTTTCAAAATCAACAAAGGTATCAAAGTTCAATCTTTATTAATTACTAAGTAATTGTATGGATTATTCCAAATTTTTGAGCACATTTCTCGAAAATCTGTCCATGTCATATCAGTACCAACATGCTCATCATATACATGACGCAAGTTTACGTCATCTTGTTTGAATAATACTAAAAGGTTTGCGTTATCTCTTACTAGTTGTTTTGGAACTTTACTATACGTTTGATTCAAATAAAAACTATCTATAAATTTATGTCTACCCATGGCAAAATAATCACGCATGTTCGTTTGATTCTCACATGCAACATCATCGAAAATTATTACTGAATGTGGTTTAGCGTCATGTGGGCTGAGAATTAGTTCATTGTCTTGATATTTAGCAAACGAAATATTTGGAACTAAATGAAAAACCTTTTCTAAGAAAGTATACTTGGGTTGGTACAGTGTTTTACAGTACACATATACATTTTTAAAACGTAAACCATTTTCATGTAATAACAGTCCTATGATTAAGTTTGTTTTTCCACAGTTTGATGGACCACAAATAATACATCTAATAGAATTAGGAAGAAGGTTCCCATGTCGGTTAGCAACTACCTCGTTGTCCGGGCAAACAATATTTAACTGAAGCGTCTGAGATTGCTTAATAAATTTCATAGTTGTGCAGGATGTCGTCGTAGACAAAATGATTTTTTTTTTTATTAAATCGGCTTTTTGTACCAACTGCAATGATAAGTATTGCCACGCAATTTGTTCTGTAAGCTAAGATTTTATGCACATTCATCACGGAAACGTAAAATTTGTTCATATCAAATCTATTTATAATATTGGGTGTTCTATCCCACCGCAAGAGAGTGGAGGCAAACGAACGTTTGCCGACACGAACGAGGGGTGGGATAGAATGCCCAATATTATACTACTCTGTTTTCTCTTCAGATGTCTTCGGAATGTAGCCATTAATACTTATTTTTAATTTTTTTATTCTTTTACATTTTTGTTCATATTGATACTAAGGCGCGTTCACGCATCGGTCACCTTCTGCTTATTTTTATGATTGGCATCTTTAGTATGCCAAATGCTTGCAAAAAGGATAACGTTGTATGCTCAGACCAATCAGCCATTTTCCTAGCCACTATGCGCGCGAAAAACTGCTAAATAACCGGAACGTACGCCGGCGCCGCCTGCAAGCTCGCGCGCAGTACTGATTGCTACCAAGCGTTTGGAGACATCGCTAACTGTTTGCCGAACATCCTTTGATTTTTGTGAAGAAAAACCGACACCGACGCCGAACACTGGCGAATACAAACAAAAACAGGCAAACAAACATTCGTCCACATGTTCGTGTTGGCAAACAGCGAACGCCGTTGTTTGCCAAGCATGTGGAGCTGCCTTTAACTCTTGCATCATTTGCGTCAAGTAGTTCTTGAATTTGCATCAAATCATCAGGATCAGCATTGTCTGGACAATGCTTAGATCTGGATCTAAGATGACATTGTCAGTACCACCTACTCCATCACCACCAAATGGAACATCAAACCCACTACATGTGGATCCAAAAACACTTGTTACTTTCCAAGATTTCTTCAGATGGAATGAAATCTGGTTTGCCGCCACCCGCCAACAAAAAATAAAACACATTATTTGTTATTTTATTGGGATAATTGGATGTTCCACTTTCAAAATCCATTCAAATCAAATTAGATCAAATTTGGTACACAGAGTGTACTCGTAGATAGTTAGATAGACTACGATACTTTTTGTGCAGACATTCCTTTAGTAACGGAATTCACGCGGGTGATACAGCAGGGTACAGCTTCTAATTGATAATATTTTTTTGTTATTTATGGACAGCTTAAAAGATATTAATAATAATTTAGCTTTAAACCGTTCATCCTTATGTTTGCAGCTCTCTTACGAGCTGCTTTTTTTAAATTATCCCATTTTAATTTTAGTTGACCGAGCTGACGTGGTATTTGACCACTTTTAGAATTAAGTGAGTTTGTCAAAGAAGCCCAACATTCTTCTTTCAGTTTATTTGTGGCAGCATTGGTGTCTATAGTTGTTATTATTGGGTGGCTTTAGGGAAACCTCATCCTTGCTCATAGCCTTCTTTGTTTTTTGTAGCAGAAATATACCTATATGCAGATTTACCGAAGCAAAAACGTAGAACTTTGTAGAAATAGATCAAATAGATGTTATCTGTAGGTACTCACTGGAGTAATATCCATTTCAAATAATACTATAGAAACTGTACTGTATGTATGTTGTACTACACTTTCTAGTTACAATAGGTACTTTAACTATTAAATAAGCGAAGAACGAGAGAGAAGAAAGAGAGCGAATAACCGTAAAGATGCAGAAGAATTTGATGATTGATTGATGGAAATTTGTTTTATTTGACGGATTTGAAATGTCAGTATCAAGTCAAGTCAAAAAAAGGGCGCGCGCTGAACTTATAACGTTCCGTTCTTGTTTAGTGTATGCTGCATTCTATTGTGTTTGGTAAGGAAAAGAAAAAATATGACGCAGACGCCTGCAATCCCATAGTTATTTACACATCTTACAAAACTAATAGAACTATAAGATTATTTCGTATATAAATCTAACTTATTTTGTCATGAATTTTGTGTTATTTTTCAATTTTGCTTATAACGAAACGCACATCTGTGAGTGAAAAGGGCTTGGTACTTCAATGACCAACGGACGTTAGTCGACAGCAGGTATACAAAGTAAATCGTGGAACGGTATTTACGACGCAGTCGCAGTCGGTTCTAGAAAAACGGATAGTAGCTTTTATATCCATGACATGATGATAAGATAAGATAAGCCATGACGATCCGTTGAATATAGGAACCGGGTATAACACAATTACTCCGTAGATCTGGACTTGCACCACCATATCACTAGTCGTGGCATTGTTTGCGCCGTTTTGGGCTATAATTATTTCTTCGTCTTAACGATAAGTTTTACCCATTATGGAGATACAAATATTTCTCAAGAACAAAGGATTGTTCTTTCATTTCATACAGAATATTTGACTCAGTAGGAACTGAGTCAAATATTCTGATCATTGCAACAATTTATGTAAAAAAAACTACTTTTTCTGTTTTCAAATTGTAAAAAAAACTAGTTCAATAATTATGGAAGCAAAAATCTTACGTGCTGCTTAACGGCGCGGCCGCCGGCTTAAGCGGTAGCGGTTTTTTTACTTGTCTCTGATTGTTTACACTTTTATCAATATTATCATTTACATTCTCCTTGGTACTGTTATCCTTATTACTTGATCCATAATCGGTGTCAATTCACTTAACCTAGCAATGCCCGGTTTCTTTTAGTGGTGTATTTTTAAAATATTTTGATATAAGTCTGTTCAAAATAATGTCAATAAACAGTAAAACACATACAATTTTTTTTAAACATTTTTATTATATAAAAAATCTGACGTGTCCAAGTGGACACTCTAAGCGTTAGTAATGACAAATAAAATGAAAAGTTGAATGTAACTTATAACTATTATTTTTGATGGTAGTTCCTGAAACACTCCACACAAAGACCAACATTGCATTTACAGCAAGCTGTTCGGACCGCCGATGACTTTTTTTACAGTACGGACCTACACATCGTCTCTTTTTTTCTATTTTAGAAACATAACATCTTTTTCCGGCAACGCATCTGTGATTCCTCTGGTTTTGCGGGTGTCCATGGGCGGCGGTGATTGCTTTCCATCAGGTGAACCGCCTGCTCGTTTGCCTCTTTCTAATATTAAAAAAAATAAAATAATGGGGAGTCAGCCCGGGTATTTAATTGTCACTGTAAAAATGTTCAACGTTCACCACTACAGTTTTGTTCTTCCGCACTAATAACTCACGATCACGTCAGTGTCACCACTATAGGATGATAGGTACGGATGTAGGTGACGTAATTAAATAGTCCGAATTGTAAACCGAATATATTTCGCGTGTTCCCTAAAACGTACATTGCTTTCAGGTGGAGCGGACTCACTGCGGGGCCCGAGTCGCGTGCATCGCGGCTCGGGCCCCGCATGTTTCTGCTAACAATACATTATTGTTTCTACGTATTTGTTATCACGACCCCACATATGTATTTTAAAAAGTATTTAAGTATAAAAGTTTTAAAACAATATGGGCACACACGTTGGAGCCATATAATTGAAGGTTGGAGGCCGAGTGGTGATATAACCCTTTCAGACCTGGTGCTAAATGGCAAAGTATTTCAAAATGAAAGTTACTGTTTCTAGATTATATGGGGTCGCTGAAGAAGAATATGCTACTGACAAAAATGTAAGAAAACTGAAAATCGCATTTTCAGGATGCTCACAATTGTGAGAGGTCGGGCCAAATCTTGGTACACTCACGATTGTGAGGGGTTGATAAATAAGACCAATAATACAAGAAATTAAACTTTTAATCATTATAAAACAGTACGAATTGACATTAAATGAACAGTATTCATTATTTAACATTTATAGTAGAACATATCCTTAGACATTATCGAAAAAACAAACATTTATTATTTATGAGGAACATTTTTTTAGTCTTAATCATAATTCCTCGTCAGTGCGTCTGTAATATACGGTAACCTGAATCGCTGCAGCCATAACATACATCTTGATACCAGGATATTTCACACAGCCAAGGATACCATTAACACCAAAAACTTTCTTTACATCAGTGATCCGATGTTTCAGCACCTCTTTTAAGTTGATTGGTAGTATACTACCATACATACATATATTTGTGCACAGTGCGAGTTGTTCGAAACTTCTTCTGTGAAACACTTCTCAAAGTATTCAGCAGGCGACAATACCTAACAAAATAAAAACATGTTTTGAAAAAAGTAAGACGGCAAAAAGAGTTACTTACCTAAACCAGATTACTAAACAAAATGCATAGCTCTTCCACCGTTGAAGTAACTGAAGGCATAGGTTTCCCATGAAAAGTCCGTCTGGTCCAGGTATTTCTTGCAGCTGGTGCTGCCGCAACAGGAGCCATGAGCCAGGAGCCATGAGCCTCCAGAGAATGAGCTGTCGGGCTCTTCCCCTGGAGGCATCCAATTTTCGTCTTCATCGAAGTCGTCACCGAAGTCCGAGTCATTCATTGCGTTCAAAATAGCATAATCATCAAGTACTTCATTTATTCTACTCATAGTGATTGTTTAACATCGAAACAATACCTAAAACAAAGCACAAAACAGTTTTTTATTTGGACTACTCTCACTTTCGTGCGAGCTCGCCTTCGTCCGCTTACCGATCTCGAGGAAGCGTATATAAAATCGTAAAGTCATACTCACAAAAGTGAGTATATGGTCCGAAAGGGATAACAATACATACAGTCATGCAAATAAAAATATTTAAGTAATTCGTTAGCGTTAATCAATTAATTAGCTAAACTAATTAGTTAGCTAAAATTGTTACAAATAAAAGTTATTTAGCGCTAAGCAATTGCTTAAATGCGGCGTAACTAACTGTCAAACTTAAACACTCCGAGACCTTGTTTAACTCGCTAAACAGCATGTTGGCGACGTCGCAACAGTTGTTTTTGTGACATGATAGACAAAAGCTAAGCAAACGCCAACGCGCACACTGACGTTATATGTAGGTTTTGCGATAGTTTTGCTGGATTGTTGGCTTAAAAAATTGAAGGTTTCGAAATATTGTGAGAACTAAGGGATCTAGGAGGAGCTCGATGGCGCAGCGGACGCGCCCGGTCTGCGAGTGCTGAGGTTAAGCAACTTTCGCAAAGGCCGGTCATCGGATGGGTAACCAAAAATGTATCATCTCGAGCTCGTCCGTGCTTTGGAAGTTACGGTAAAGCCGTTGGTCCCGGCTGCATTAGCAGTCGTTAACAACCACCAATCCGTACTGGGTCCGCGTCGTGGTTAATGCCCGTTCTCCCTATCCATCCATAGGGAAGGCTCGTGCCCCAGCAGTGGGGACATAAAATGAGCTGATGATGATAAGGGATCTGGAATATCTTCGAAGATTTCGGAGGGATAAAACCAGTGACGGATTAAATCCGTTTGATGTGTATGAAGACGGACAATTTTACACGAAATACAAATTTTCTAAATGCAACGTGCAACAATAACATAAATTCAAAGCAGAGTTTAGAAATAATCCTAGAGGTGGTTCAGTACCAGTGCCTATCCAAATTATGGCAGCGGTATGGTACTGGGGTCGTAACGACGAGGTAGGTACCAGTTTAAACTAACTTATTTACCTAAAGTGAGTTCCTGAATGACAAAGGAATATTTATTGATGTGTAACATCTTTCCGCTTGTCTTCTATACAGTGTGTCTGGTAATGAGGTAGCGATAATTAAAGGGCATCAAATGCACCTAATTTTATCGATGAAAAAGCCTACATTCGGGGTCTACCCCCCCTCTTGTTAGAATAGCCGCCATTTTATTTATTTTTTACTTTTTTTAGTGACCGCTGGCAAAAAAAACGATTTCTCTGAACATAAAGTTCGTACAGATGTAAAAAAAAAATTGTCTGTAAGCTAATAATACCACTTTTTAATTAAAACTGTAAACTGTAAACCTTTGTCTTTAATGCGATAAAAAAATATTAGTATTTTTATTTTTTTACATGGCCCAAAAACTAGCACATTAAGGTACATACTTTTTATAACGTACTGACATACAAGGATATTAGCTAGAAAATGACACCAAAACCATTGCTACAAGTTACATAACTTAGAAGTTACTGTTGTTTAAGCGTGACCCTTATGTAGGATAGTAATATTAGATAAAATTAAAACACATTTTAACTTGTGATAATTTTTATTGATATGCAATAATGATTTATCAATTACATAGTTTAAAAATTGCTCAAAATGACCCCCTCTGCTCTGAAGATAAGCCACAGCCCTCATGGCCATTTCTGCCCTGTCCAGTAGCCCTCGAAATCATTGCAGTATCTTCTCTGATGTCATCCGCAACCGTCATTATTGTGTTTACAAGTTGTTCTCGGCTGTTTGGGACTGTGGCATACACCCTCTGCTTCATAAAAAAAATCTAGCGGTGTCAAGTCCGCAAATCGTGGTGGCCAAGCTACGGTCCCGCTACGTCCTATCCATGGTGAATAATTTTAATTTAGATGGTCTCTCACCGCGCGAGCGAGGTGTGCTGGTGCACCTAATCTAATTGCAGCCACATACATACGCCTCGATGAATGATTGGCAACTCTTCCATTTCTTCTCTAAATCGGTTCTCCAGAAACTCTAGTATGGGGCAATTCGATCGGTCCGATCAATTTATCATCGATCATGGCCGCCCACACATTAATTGAAAATTCGTGCTGGAATTTGCTAGGTCGTACTACGTGTGGATTTTTTTGCATCCAATGCTGGTTTCTGTGGTTTACAATTCCAGCTCTTGTGAATGTCGCCTCATCAGTCCATATGTTCCTTTTCAAAAACGTTGGATGACGTCGAATACGACCGTTAAGCCACGAGCAAAATGTGGCTCGCACTCCGTAATCTGGCTCTCGAACATCTTGCACGCGTCGAAAAGGATAAGAATGCAGGCCTTCACGTTTTAGAATTCTCCACACAGTCCATTTTGATAAATGCAACATCAATGCAATTCGCCTTACACTTATTCTGGGATCTTGATAATTTAATCAAAGAACTTCTTCCTCTTCAATTACCGAAACCATGCGGGAACGTTCACTTGGCGGTGGTCTAATGCCATATTCAGACAGTCTTCTATGAATGTTTACAAATCTAAAGTTTCCATCTTCAAAACGAAGTTTAATGGAACTTTCTCTAAAAATTCGTGCATCATGAGCACTGCCTCTCCAATGTGCCACAATATCACGTATCCGTAAATCTGTATCACATACAATTTGTGAAAAAATAATTAGAGATGATGTTAAATGAATAACATTTATTTATTTTATTAGCAATGCAGTTGTTAAGTACCTGTGTGTTAATAGAGTAAAAGCCTTTTCTATTTATATGGGTCAGACCTAATTCTCCGCCTAGTTTAGGGATTCTGATATGGGTACAATCTATGGCACCAATGACCTGCCTTAACCCTTTAAGTGGCAGACGCCATTTTGACCAATATGGCGCATGTGGCAGGGGGTCTCGCGGGGTTGGAGCCATTATCGCTCCGCGTGAATGTAAACGTCGATTTCTCTATGTTTTTGTATGGGACCTAGTAAGTATTCTATAGTTTTGAAATTTAGATAAAATGAGCTAAGTAATGATCAAATAATAAACCTGATAACACACAAAACAATCCTATCAACTGACGATGAAAATACGCAAATGAATTTTTTACCCGTTTTGTGTATGAATACCCCAATAATTTTAAAAGAAAACTAGGTTTCTTCAAGATTTGTATTTTATTTATTACAATGTTCACCTATTATTAATATTAATAAAGAAAATCACATACCACAATACATTTTTTTTACACTACGAGTATTTGAAAACATGGTACCTACGCGGCCACTCAAATACGCAACAAAAAAGTGACCCATGTTTCACGCTTACTTCTAAGAATATCGTGGCACAAGTGGCACGTTTTGTAACTTTATTACAAAGCTTGATTCATGAGCATAATTAAAAGAGAGACTCTGATAAGCAAGTCTAAACAATTTTTTTGTTACTAACGATTTAACAGAACACTCGCAAGGAGCTCTAACAAAGTGTATCACAGAAATCACACTCAAAAATAAATTCTGTGTTACTTTAGATAAATACAAGAATATATCTATTATAACAAATCTGTGGTTAAAAAAATATATGTAGTCAAACAAAAACATTTGGAAAACAAAGGAACAAATTCACAATTTTTTGCCTAAAATAGTACTGACCGTGCTAAGTAAGTATGGATACGACATTCGGCGACTCCGAAAAATACTTGTATGTAAGATTAGCATAACATCTTACACCATATACTTACACCATATTTTTATTAGTACTCGAGAAACTTTTAGGAGTGAATCTACTCATGAATACAAACAACTTTTTTATGAAAAAAAGAATCTGCTGTACTTTTGTATGAAACAGCAGATTATTTTTTCAAGTAGGAAAGTTGGTTCCATAGAAAAAGTTGTTTGTATTCTTAAGTAGATTCACTCAATATCAGATATGTTGAAAATATACAACTTGTTGATTTGCATTCACGCCATATTCATAGCAGCAGTCGTATTGCTTATACTTATTACAAATAAATTATAAAAAAAATATGAAAAAATAATAATCATATTTTCAAAATCTGTAAATACGAATCGCACGTCTGCGTAGCACTAAAAAATAAACGCTCGTTCGCGTACGCCCGCTCACCCGACCACGAGTAGGTAGCAACAAGCTCGAGCTTCGCGGCGCGCCCGCAGCTTTGTCGGCGCGGCGAGCGCCGGCGGCCGGCGGGCGGCGGGCGCACGCCGCACGCATCAAAGCCAGTGTGCCGCGCAACCCCAAACGAGTGACACATTTCTTAGCCCTAGCTAATTTGGAGCGAAACGTGTTCTTAGGTGTGTTGTTTGTGTGTGTAAAAAAAGTAAAATGACGGAAAATTATTCTAACGTAGAACTTGTGGAGATGGTGCGATTATACGCAATTAGTGGGAACAGTCTACGTCGAGCCGTGGTCATGTTTGTGGAAATGTTTCCAAACAGACCAACTCCATCGCGCGAGGTAATGCTTGCTGCCACGCAACGACTGAGGGATCATGGCCAGTTCAACGTTCCTCGACATGCGCAGGGTCGCGGCAGTGTGGGCCTCTCAGTCGATTTGCAAGAGCAAATACTCGAATACTCTGAGAGGGAACCACGTGCCAGTACTCGTGATGCTGGCCGCCACTTCAATGTCCACCACACAACAGTCTGGCGGCTTCTTAAGTCGGAGCAACAGCACCCGTTCCACTTCAGAAGAGTTCAAGAATTGAACGAGCAAGATCATGCCGCCCGGGTCACTTTTTGTCACTGGGTACTAGAACACCGAGAAGCCAGCATTCTATGGACGGACGAGTGTATATTTACGCGCATCGGTGTTTACAACGTCCACAATGAACATTGGTGGGCTCACCGCGAACAGAACCCGCATAAGACCAAAAAAGATTCGTTCCAGCATAAGTTTAGCATCAATGTGTGGGCTGGCATTGTTGGTGGACATTTACTCGGGCCCTATTTCATCGAGGGTTATCTCAACAGCAACTCGTATTTGCAACTTTTGCAGCACGTAGTTGACGTAATGCTTGACGACGTGCCACTAGCTCTTCACCGGAATCTCTTTTACCACCAGGACGGGGCGCCTCCGCATTATGGACGCCAAGTGCGCGATTATTTGGACGAAGTGTTCGGAACCCAGTGGATTGGTCGAGGTGGGCCAGTGCCCTGGCCTCCGAGGTCGCCAGACTTGACTCCTTGTGACTTTTATTTGTGGGGAGACATAAAAAGAATGGTTTATAAAGACAAAATCACGAGTGTTGTGCAGTTAAAACAAAATATTTTAATGGCTTTTGAGAGTGTAAGGTCAAATCGTAGTGTGCTGCAAAAGTTACCTAGAAACTTAAGGCGCCGTGCTCATTTGTGCATAGAACGTGAAGGTGCCCACTTTGAGCAGTACCTGCGAGTATCTTAAACATGATCAGTAAGTACCTAATAATAGTTTATTGCAACAAAGTATACTTATGCGTAAGAGTAAGCCACTTTACCACAGAATACATAATAGTACCTACAAGTTTACGTAAGTTCATCGACTTAATGTCCGCCAGCTGCGCTCTTATGTACCTACTACGGTCTGCACCCCTATTCTCGTCAGTCGACGGTCGCTATTCTAATTTACACTGAGATCATTTTATTAATCAATCGGTTCCTTATTACTTTCTCCGTGTTAAAAGTATTTTTTAGTCATTAAGTGTACCAATTACGATCAGCTGTAAATTTATGGCGGGAATGCAAATCTACAACCTGTATATATATATTTTTTTTTATATATATATGTTTTCACTAGGCTGTGTTTGATTCCTATTTATTATTTAATACGCTTCCACTGCGCTATTTAAACAAAAGTAAGAAGAAAATAAAAAGAGTATCAATCATTGAAGACGAGAGCCGGCAATAGAAATGGCCGCAACAATAGAAAATATCCCGAAATTGAGAGACAATGGCAATTTTGGTCATTGGAAATTTCGCATCAAATTGCTTTTAGAAGAAAAAGGAATAGAGGATACCATGGACGAGAATGTGAAACCTCTTGATAAAATGAAAGACGCCAAGGCACGATCTATTATTGTGCAATGTATTCACGACAAATACATAGAAATCATCAGAGGATGCACGACTGCCGCAAGCATGCTAAAAAAGCTAGAGGACATTTTCGAGCGCAAAAGTGTGTTCAATAAATTGCGTTTAAAGAAGAAACTTATCATGCTAAAATGTGAACCCAAAGAAAAATTACAGGATTATTTCCTAAGATTCGACTCACTGGTAGGCGAACTCGCTGCCATCGGGTCAAAGGTTGACGAAATGGATCAGATTTGCTATTTACTCTCATCGCTTCCCTCATCCTACGAAAATGTAATAACATCCATTGAAACGATGACCACCGAAAAAACCATCAGTATAGAATTTATCAAGGCCAGGTTACTTGATGCTGAAATCAAGTGTCATCAGGAGACTGTCCAAAGCTCAGGCAATGAAGAGGCATTCATAATTTGTTATGGTTGTGGAAAGAAGGGTCACATCGCTCGAGTATGCAAAGAGAAAACGAATAGCTACAACTACCGGGGACGTCCACCTACTAGGAGCTACCGGGGTCAACCGAGAGGCAGAGGTCAAGGTCGAGGTCGTGGTTGGAGGCACAGAAGCAGTTTAGCACAGCAAGAAGAGGAAACCCAGATGTCATTTGCAGCATATAGTATGAGCCCGAGTGTCAGTGAGTGTCATTCTAACCTATTAAATTCAGAAGTGTATTTCATAATAGATTCAGGTGCATCAGAACATTTAATTAAAGCAGAATATGAACAGTACATGACAGATATTGTAAAATTAGATAAAGAAGTAAAGATTTTTATTGCAAATGGTCAATACATAACAAGTAATAAAAGAGGAAAGCTACATTTAAAATTTAAAAACATAACAATTGATATTGAAGGGTTAGTAGTACCAAATTTGTCTCATAACTTGTTATCAGTTGCTAAATTAATACAGAAAGGTGCTAGTATTCAATTTGACAAAAATTGTGTATCTATTTTTTGTAATGGAGCATATTTATTTGGTAATTTGACAGGCAGGTTGTATTTAATGAAAATGTATTTTTTATCTGAAAACTGTTCATTGGGTACCAATACTAATAAAGAGTTATTATGGCACAGAAGGTTAGGACATGCTAATAGAAGACATTTACAGATTTTGAAACTACCAGTTAGTGAGATGTGTTGTGAACCCTGCATGCAAGGAAAGTCGACTAGATTACCATTCTATCCCACAGTTAAGCCACGTTCTTTCTACATTGGTGAGTTGATACACACAGATATTGCAGGTCCAGTGAGAACACCAACAGCAAATGGTGAGATCTATTACCTAACGATAATCGATGATTTTTCTCATTTTTGCCAGGTGTATTTATTGAAGAATAAAAGTGAGACTACAAAGAAGTTGGTTGAATATATTAATACACTAGAGAGACAGTTAGGAAATAAAGTAAAGAAAATTAGAAGTGACAATGGGGGAGAATTTAAAAATGGAATACTAAACAGGTTTTGTAAGAGTAAGGGTATAATTCAACAGTACACAACACCCTATAGCCCGCAATCTAACGGAGTAGCTGAACGCATGAATAGGACGATTTACAATAAAGCACGAACATTGTTGATTGAAACAGCATTACCAAAAACCTTATGGGGTGAAGCCGTCCGATGTGCTGTTTATCAAATCAACAGGTGCCCATCATCTGCAATTGGATTCAGCACGCCTGCTGAAATATGGGTAGGTCACCGTGATTTATCAAGACTAAAGGTGTTTGGTTCCAAGGTATGGGTCCATACTTTTTCAAAACAGGATAAACTTGTACAGAGAGCTGAAGAAATGAGATTCGTGGGGTACTCACCAAATGGGTATCGTGTCTGGGATCCTGTAGAGGATAAAATAGTAGTATCAAGGGACGTCAGATTTGACGAGTCACAGATAAAGTATGTAGAGAATAAAGAAAGCGATGACCAAGGGTTTAGACGTTATTTTAATGAAAATGAAGACGAAGAAGATAAAAAGAAGAGAAAAGAAGATGACCAAAATGAAAAGGAATCATACCAGCATGATGAAGACAACGATAGAAGCGATACAGAAGCAAAAAGAACTAAAGAAAGATCACAGAAGGATCAAGAAGATGATAATGAGGAAGATACACAGAATACAGAACCTATAAAGACACGATCAGGAAGAACCATTAAACCACCCTCACATCTGGAGAATTATGACATGTACACAGCTTATTGTTTTTTATCAGGGGATCCGCAGGAATTTGAAGAAGCAGAAAAAGATAAAGAATGGAAGAAAGCGATAAATAAAGAACTAGATTCACAGAGAAACTTAAAAACATGGGAAGAAACTATACTACCAAAGGGTAAGAAAGCCATAGATACCAAGTGGATCTTTAAGACTAAACAAGATGGGAGAAAAAAGGCAAGGCTGGTATGGTGACCCCGAAGAAACAAAAACAAAAAAAAAATTAAATTTAACAACTGCATTGCTAATAAAATAAATAAATGTTATTCATTTAACATCATCTCTAATTATTTTTTCACAAATTGTATGTGATACAGATTTACGGATACATATATATATATTTAAAGGCAAGGCTGGTAGCAAAAGGGTTTCAACAAAATGGATCTTACAATAATTATGCCCCAGTGGCTAGAACGTCTACAGTAAAATTGATGTTAAGCATAGCAATACAGAAGGAATATACATAAAAACAAATGGATGTACCTACAGCATTCCTAAACGGAATCTTAGAAGAGGAAGTCTACATCAAATGTCCAAAAGGTATGGAAATTGGTGAAGGAAAGGTACTAAAATTGAAGAAAGCGTTGTATGGATTAAAGGAAGCACCCAAGTACTGGTATACGAGATTTAATGATTTTATGACTTCAAAAGGATTTATTCAGTCTAAACATGACACATGTTTATACCATAAAGATAAGACATGGATACTATTATATGTTGATGATATACTTCTGCTAGGAGATGGAAAAGAAATAGAAAAGATCTAGAAAAAGAATTTAATGTAAAGGACTTAGGAGAAGTAAAGAACTACTTGGGGTTACAAATTACAAGAAATAAAGATAAGATAGAAATAAAACAAAGTGAAATGATAATTCGACTATTAGAGAAGTTTAACATACAAGATTGCAAATCTAGCAATACACCAATGGAGGTAAACTATAAAGCAAATGTATCTGCAGAAATAATTGAAGTTCCCTACAAGGAACTGATAGGCTCGTTGCTGTACATATCATTAAATAGTCGACCTGATATTACCTATGCAGTATCTTATCTGTCTAGATTCTTAGAAAAACCTACTCAAGATTTATGGAAAGCTGGAAAGAGGATCTTACGGTATCTCAAAGGAACAGTAGAGAAAAGTTTAATTTACAAGAAGAGCTCAATCTCTGAACTCTTGGCATACTCTGATGCAGATTGGGCTGCAGACCTGACAGATAGAAAGAGCACAAGTGGATGTGCCATATATCATGGTGAAAATTTAATAGCATGGTTCTCTAGGAAACAAAATTGTACTGCACTTTCTACAGCTGAAGCTGAGTTTGTTGCCGGGGCTCATGCAGTAAGTGAGCTCATACACATTAAAGGGGTATTGTCAGACTTTGTGAATGTAGAAACTATTTCTGCATATTTACTAATAGATAATCAGAGTGCAATCCTAATGATGAACAGTTTTGAGAATAGTAAACGCTCAAAACATATTGACATTAAAGCTCATTTTGTTAAAGATATTGTAAATAAGAAAATAATTTGTTTGTCATATGTACCAACTGATGAAAATGTATCAGACATATTCACGAAGGCCTTAACTAGAACAAAACATACTTATTTTTCAAATAAACTAAACTTAAAATGAAACTGTGTACCTACTTACTTGCCTACTTGAAATGTTTTGTTTACAACTTTGTTAAGTAAATTTAAAAGTAATTTAAATTAAAAGCCTACGAAATGCTTTAATGTAAACTAAGAAAACAAAACAACTTAGATAAAAATTTGATTTTATGCAATAATATTTATAAGAGTAACTTTTATGTGGTGTAATTACAAGAAACAATACTATGTATGTATTATGTAAGTACCTAGTTATGAAGATTCTAAAAGATGCTATGCGTATTCTTACCTAAATGTACTAAGGTTAGTAATATAACATTATCTTAATTACCTAACCGTAGTTATGTTACCTTACTTACGTTAATAACTAATAAGAAGTTAATTATGCCAATGTCCAATTTAATAAGATACAGTAGGTTGTATAATTAAACTGTAAAAAAGTGTGTATATACTTACAAAATATATTTACAAAAAAAAAATTATTTCGATGAAGACATATTAATAAAGAATTTAAAAAAAAAGTGTCTGTGTCTGTATGAACACGCTAATCTCCGGAACTACTGGACGGATTTGAATGAAACTTTTTTGTTGTAAAGCTATTCAAAAGTTAAAATATATGTATTCAATAAACTCAATTAATAAGTACTTTGAATCGTCCAAATCTTTTTTAACTTACCACCCATTCAGGACATCATTTTTTAACTCTGGCAAAGAACGGACGCAAGACACCACAGCGCACAATAAGCTGAAATAGCTGTTGAAGTACTTGGAGCACTTCAGACCCAAGCTGTTTTGTCTTCTGTATAATCTGACACTTTATAATAAGCTTTTTTATAAAGCTTTTCTTTGATTTTTATTTTAAATTTATCAAGATCTAATTTCTGAATATCATTTGGTACTTTGGTGTATAATCGTACACACAGACCCTTAAAAGAATTTATGGAGCCTAGCACCTAGTATTAGGAACTGCTAATTTGTTCTTACTTCTAGTGTTTAATTTGTGAATATCACTGTTTTTTGAAAACATTTCAAAATTTCTATGAACATACATCAGATTTTCATAAATGTATTGTGATGCAACTGTCATTATACTTATATCCATAAATCTCTCTCTGACAGATCACCAGCCTGTAGGTTATATATTGCTCGAATAGCCCTCTTCTGCAGCACAAAGAGAGTTTGAATGTCGGCAGCATTTCCCCACAGTAAAATGCCGTACGACATTACACTATGAAAGTAACTGAAATAAACTAATCTAGCTTTATCAACGTCAGTTAACTGACGGATCTTTATTACTGCATAAGCCGCAGAGCTAAGTCTATTCGACAATTTAGCTATATGTGGGCCCCACTGAAACTTGGCATCCAACGTGATGCCTAGAAATTAGGCAATATAAATCTTACACATTTGGTTTTTCTCTCGTTTAATAGCAAAATCTAATCTGTCTTTTCAATTTGAATACATTAATTCTATGAATATTATAAAAACATTCAAATCACTCAAAATGAAAAACACTAGTGATTTGTGGGGCATAAGTATTAAGGTAATTAAGAATATTATATTTTCTATTGCGCCCTATCTTGCAGACATTTTTAATTACTGTATCAATAAGGGTATCTTTCCAGAACTTATGAAATTCAGTAAGGTTATACCTTTATTTAAATCAGGAAACAAAGAAGACCCTAGTAACTATAGGCCAATTTCAATATTACCAGTACTAAGTAAAATTTATGAAAAACTTATACTCGAACAATTAATGGCATACTTTAACTCAAACAAGCTTCTACATAAGAAACAATATGGTTTTACAAAGGGTCGTTCCACTACTGACGCAGGTGTTGCTTTAATAAAACATATATTCGATGCCTGGGAGAAGTCTCAGAACGCTCTTGGAGTTTTTTGCGACTTATCCAAGGCTTTCGATTGCGTTGAGCACAGGACTCTGGTGATGAAGTTGCACTACTATGGTCTTAATGATTTTGCACTTAAATTGATAGAGTCGTATCTCAGTTCTAGGACACAAACTGTCGATATCAATGGAACTAAATCATCTGGATCTCTTGTAAAAATGGGAGTTCCGCAAGGGTCAATCCTCGGGCCCTTCCTGTTTTTAATTTATATTAACGACTTGCCATTCTTTGTGGAGAACTTCTGTGAAATTGTTTTATTTGCAGATGATACTTCACTCATTTTTAATGTTAATAGGTGTAAGAATAATTATGATGATGTAAATAATGCTCTAGCAAAAGTACTCAGTTGGTTTACTGTTAATAATCTACAGCTTAATGCAAAAAAAACAAAATGTATTAAATTTACACTACCTAATGTTAAAACTGAACCAACTGATATTAGAATAAACGGTGATAAATTAGATTTGGTAGACTCAACAGTCTTCTTAGGTATAACACTTGACTCAAAACTTCAATGGAATCCTCATATATCGAAATTGTCCGGTAAACTCAGTTCTGCTGATTATGCTATCAGAAAAATTAGACAATTAACAGACGTTGAAACTGCTAGAACAGTTTACTTTAGCTATTTTCATAGTGTCATGTCGTATGGTGTCTTACTGTGGGCTACAGCAGCTGATGTTGAATCTATATTTATTTTGCAGAAACGAGCAATAAGAACCATTTATAGACTAGGTTCCCGAACTACTTTAAGAAATATTTTTAAAGAAATTGGTGTTCTTACAGTTGCATCTCAGTTTATTTATAATTGCATAGTTTTTGTGCGTTGCAACATCAACTCTTTTACTAAACACGGTGATGTACACAATTTCAATACTAGAAATAAGAAAAAACTTGTAATGCCACTGTTCAGGTTGCAAAAGGTTCTTGGCTCTTTCTTGGGGCAAGGTATACACTACTATAATAAAATACCTAGTACTGTACAAGATTTACCTTTAGATAAGTTTAAAAAACATGTAAAATCTTCTTTACTTAAGAAAGGTTATTATACAGTCAAAGAATATTTAGATGACAAAACAGCTTGGTTATAATAAAAAATAAAACTACTCTTTATTTTATTTTATTGGGATCAATAATTACTTTAAAAATATCTTAGCGCTGATATGATAGCCTTTATCAGCAATGTTCTACTACAGTTTACAAATAATATTTATGTTACGTTAAACTTTTCATTAGGTTTTTATTTAGAGTATCTTGAGTGTGTCATGCTCTCTTTAGTGTCTCTGCGGTGGTGGCGTGTGCGTCGGGTCGTTACATTCCCTAAGACATGGTTGAGTGAAGCGATGGCTGATTCATATGTCATACTCGTGAACGGGTGCCGCCTGTGGAGGCTGGTCTGCTCTTGCATACTATTATTTTTATTATTATTAACTATAGTTTAATTTTGTTTTCTTTTTTGTTTTTTTCTTAGACAATTTTTGACCTTTATTAGTGCTGTATGACATTGTGAAAATTTTAACTGGTAACTGATGTTTTGCAAATGTAGATATTATTATATCTTCTCTTTTGTTTTTTTTTTATATGTGTGATTGTCCTTTTTATTTTGTGTTTTTATTTGTGATGGAAAGTGTCTTTTTATGATAGGGCATTTTCCAATATTTTTGACGCTGTAAGGGAGAAAAGAGCTGGACACTTGCTGAGTTTCTTGCCGGTTCTTCTCAGTACAAGATCTCCCGCCCAGAGTAGACTTACGAACCGATGGCATAATGACGTTCATAAGAGCTATTTGTAGCCTAAACTGAATAAATGATTTTGAATTTTGAATTTTTTGAATTTTTTAAGTTAATAACACTAAACCAGTGAACAATCTTTGAGACAGCATTATTCACATACATTTACGGGTGTGAATATATCTGTATTACTTGTGCAGTTCTTTGAAACAAGTTAATAAACAGGCTGATTTGTTGCATCCCGCACAATACATGCTTGTGCGTTTGCGGCAAATCGTGCACACGCGCCTGAGTCGTGTCTTACCACAGGCTAATAATGGGTGCTCACATGGGTAGTGAGTGTGGGCATGGAATACGGCCGATGTGGTTGTGACAGGGTCTGGCATATTTGGAGCGCCGCCGCCGCTGCGTTGAAGCAAACTGTTTATTAACTCAATGCGGAAATTTCTGTGTGAGTGTGGGCATGTGTTGTGTTGTGAGGGATGTCGGTGAATAATGTAAGAATTTAAAACTGAAACATTAAGCAGGCGGCGGGACAGTTTTTTATACCACACCCTTGATCTTTTCCGTTCTATTGGGTACATTGATAAGTTGGTCTTTTTTATCGACCCCACCCATCATTACATTGTAATCCCGAACTAATATGGGCTTGGTTTTACCATCAACAGTGGAAACGGCATTTCCATGGTATGTAGAGATTGTCGCCACGCGGTTCTGATCTCTCCATACCATGAGATCAACATCTCCACTGGTAACGGCAGCTATTTGGCCCTCCACCATATCACTTTTTTTCATATTCATGATCTCGGCCGGCACAAAAAGTCTATTAGTGCGTAGTGTACCAACGCAATCGAAGCCAAGATTTTTTAATTTTCGGGCCAAAATGGGGGAGTTATAATAGTTATCCATCCACAACGTATGCCCCTTGTGTTCCAGACCTTCAATTAGACGCAACACAATGGCACACGTTGGGGAGGATAGGGGTTCTTAAGCCGGTGTGGTTCTAGCACCCGCACTATGCGCGTGCACTATGAATCGCCACAGATAGCCAGTTTGAGACTCGCAGAGCTCGTAGCTTTCAATCCCTACTGCAGCGGCTTTGTTGGGAATAAATTGATTAATATTTAACCAACCTTTCCATTGCAGTAAGGATTCGTCCAAATAGATTTTGTCTCAAGTTATATGTACTTTGAAACTTTTGGTTGAGGTGGGAGATGATTGGCTCTATTTTAAATAATTTTGCCTCGGAAGGAGTCAACTGTTGGACGTTCATAGAACTATTGTCTGAAAAATGAAGGCATTTGGACAACAACTGAAAGCGTCTCAGTGTCATATAAACATGAAATCCCGGAGTATGAAAAATATTAGCTTTTGTAGACCAGTATTCATGTAATCTACTTTTGACAACCACACCCATCGCTAAAATTATTCCAAAGAAAACGTATAACTCATCAGGTGTGGTGTCCTTTCAATCAGCGATTCTACTTGTAGGTGCTAGGCTGCCATCATCCATCATCTGTTCCGCTAATTGCTGAGCGTACCGATTTGTTTCTAAAGCAATTTTGTCCATTATTTCCTGATCCCAAATATTGGTGAATATAGCGTATGGGTCAACAGATGGAAATGTTGGCCCACAGCCATCTTCGCTAAAAAATTCCCTCCTCCACTCGGGACTAAGTGGAGGGTTTGGAATCGGTGTCCATTCAAATTTGTACAGAGGATCTGCCATCCACTCGGGCTGTTCTTGAGCTGCTCGTGTGCGTCGTCTTCCAGCAGTAGGGCCTGGTGCAGGGAATAGTGATCTAGGCTCTTCAGCTGCTGACGGCACTTCGGCTAAAACATCGGTTGGCGAAATAGGGTGCTCTGGCGATGGTGGAAGCGATGGTGGTGGTGGTAGAAATGATGTTATCGGATCCTCCGGTGTGTCCATGTACATCAAAGCCGTTCGTGGGATGCTTGATAGCTCGGCGAACCCTTCAGCGTGGTCGTCGTCGTCTGTATCCTCAGAGTCGGATTCGCTTCCTGTGTGCAAAATAAAATTCTTCATTAATCGAAACTATAAACCATGTCGTTCTCATGAAAAAAATGGTGATAGGCAAAGACCTGTAAAGATATCACTCAAACCTATTTTACTGTACTTATCATAATTGATTATTGAGTCGATTTCAGCGTCTCTTAATGGCCGCCGTTGTGCGCGAGCACGAGACAAATGCGATGCTCTCCTACTCTTGGGTGTTGATGTACCAGAGCCACCCACTTCAACGAACCTGGCCGAAAGAAAATATTTCCATGAGTTTTCGTATTGAAATCATTAGTCATACCAGAGAAGAGACTCAATAGAATACTTATCAACATACATCGATGGAGATGGAGCAATTGTTATGGTTGACGAAACCGGCGGCTCTGCAGTACTTTCCGAAAATCTGAAAATGAATACTGTCATTAATCTTCAATTTGTCACAAATAAATGCAAATAATTAACTTGACTATTCTTTAAAATTATAAATCTATTTACCTTTCTGGCGAGGACAACCCTTGCTGCTCCTGTCTGTTCAGCACATGACATGGTAACGTCGAGTCTCTTGGAGGGTTTCGACGAAACATCCTTAGAGAAGTAGTCACGCTTTGAGAGCTTGAAAAAAAGAATTATTTCACCAAGACAAAGTAAGAGTAATTAAAGTAAATTCAGGGCATAAATTAACTTACATCTCACACGTTTCTTCACTCGCAACCTCTTCTACCTCAACATGGCAAGCAGACGAGCTAGTCGCTACTTCCTGTCTGCGATTTGCAATAATCGGGCTATGTATACGCCGTTTTTTCGGCTCGGTTAGTGCTTTTTCTAGAGGTGTTCCAGTAGGCAGCAGCTCTATATTTACCAGTTGTATCCTAAAAATACAAGAGAGAGATGGAACATGCACCAGATTTTATGTTAGACTTCCCGCAAGACAACTGTAGAAACCGCATAATTTTTTTTGTGCGTTATGACATAACAAACATACACACAGACAAAAATTCTAAAAACAATTATTTTATCTTCTATTGACTCTTTATCTCTCTCTCCCACGGCCTATCCTTCAGCCATCTTTTTGTAAACAAACCGCCCTTATTTAACCTCAAAGGTACTTTTTATTACATGTTTAAGAAATATGTGCACTTCGTTAATAGCTTACGTACATTGTTCAAGTTTGTTAAATGGCATTAGATGTCTGAAATATAAAGTGTTTATGGAATAATTACGAAAAGTGTTCAAATGTTTGTTTACAAACATTCTTTCCGTAAGATGGCTGGAGTATAGTTACAGTTTTATTATAGGTATAGATACATTTAAGGGAAAATAATTTTAGAAAGAAAAAGAAAAGATGCTAACTGTTCGGAAGTCATCGGTCTGGTCAGGGGTGGAACTACTGGCGCTGAGATGGTTGCGGGAGCAGTGGAACTACCAAGCTGCCGACCGCGTCTACCTCTACCTCGGCCTCCACCTCGGCCTCTACCTCGTCCTCCACCTCGGATTCTACCTCGGCCTCTTTCTTGACCTTGTGCTACATCCTCGTTCCAAAAAACAGTGAAAAAGAAAAAAAATATAGAAAACCATTGGTCAAATAAAATCCTATAAATAATTGACCAAGTTAAAACGTTTAAAACAACCGACTTCAACCACCATCGCTAAATTATTGCAATTTTCTTTCTTACTTTGGTGATTTTTGAAGGGTTATTGGCATGAAAAGGAAACACCAGAGCGAGATTCGAGCAGATTTTAATTAAAATCCATTGAGACACCATTTAGCAATATCGGCGGGATGACAAGAGAAGTGTCAAAGTACAAAACGATCTATATGTCATCTGTCAAACATGACAGATTGTATTGCGTTTACAAACTAATACTGGCCCTTAAACCAATACAATTAAATACAGATCTGACCCTTAATGAAACAACTACTTACATTAAAGTTGTACAGCAGATTAAAACACATCTTATGAAATATGCAATTCTAAGTTACTTAATACATTAACATATTTTGTCACATACTATATAGGTAATATAAACGGTTTAAAAAGGGAACAAACCTAACTCTTTTACAAAACTATTATGTTTTTCAATAGTTAAAGGTTTCGTTAAAATATCAGCAGTCATCTGATCTGTTGATAAGTAAATTATATTAATAATACCTTTGTTTAATGTTTCTCTAATAAAATGATGTCTAACATCAATATGCTTTGTTCTTGCGTGATACATAGAATTAGTACACAGTTTTTGAGCTGACTGGTTATCATTATACATGGTTACTGAACAATACTTATCTAATAATTCATACAGAAAGTTATGAATAAATAAAGCCTCTTTTGTTGCATCTGACATTGCCATGTATTCGGCCTCAGTGCTTGATAGAGCAACGGTTTTTTGTTTCCTACTCTCCCATGATATTACAGAATTACCCAATTTAAAGACAAAACCTGTATACGATTTGCGATCGATTGTACTAGCTGCCCAATCTGCATCTACAAAACCAGTGACATTAAGACCTCCTTTCTGAAAACAAAGACAATAATCGATTGTGCCTTTGAGATAACGTAAGACACGTTTAGCTGCTTTCCAGTGCGCCTCAGTGTAACAGTTGTTAAACTGACTTAGTACACTCACAGCATGGGTAATGTCTGGCCGTGTGCAAACTGAAACATACATAAGACAACCAATAAGATTTCTGTAGTCATTCTCACAGGTTCCATTTTCTTTAATGTCCTTTACATACTCCAGTTTGTCGCCCTTTTCCATAGGTGTTTTTGCTGGGTTGCAGTCACTCATCTTAAACCTTTTCAGAATACTATTTATGTATCCAGATTGGTCAAGAGTGATTTTTTCTTTAGTTTTACAAACTCTCATACCTAAGAAGTGATGAACTGGACCAAGATCTTTCATCTTAAATTCTGACATTAATTTTTTCTTTATTTCTGTCTTTTTGGTTAAATTTTGTTGATTTGAAAAAAGCAAGATATCGTCAACGTACAGAGCAATGATAATAAGATCATTGTTATTACGCTGTAAATAAACACAAGGTTCTGAAGACAATTTAAAAAAATTAAGTTTATCAATCTGTTATGTATGTTATAGAGATGTATATGTTGGTGGCTGCGTCCACCTTTGCATTAGCAATAAACGCCAGTACGCTACAGATCGTCTGTCATTCCACAAGTCCTTGAACGCGTATCTAACATTGGCGACGAGTACCCACATTTACCAAAAATAAGAAATAGAATGGCTCAATTTGGAATTTTAACGACTTTCGATCATAATTTACAGTCATGGCCAACATATAAGAGCAGAATAAACCAATGGTTTATAGCAAACGATATAGACGAATCAAGGGACCAAAAGGGAACGAAGAGAAGAGCGATCCTGTTGAGCGCACTCAGCGAGGGCACTTTTAAACTTGCTTCAGATTTAGCTTTGCCAAAGGAGTTGCAAGATGTACCCTTCAAGGAAATCCTCAATCTACTGGATAATCATTTCATCCCCAAGAGATGTGGATTTGGGGAAAGGTACAATTTTTATGCCGCGAATCAGAAGCCTGATGAGACTTACGCTCAGTGGGCAGCAAGACTGCGCGGGCTAACGGCACACTGCGACTTCCTGAACGTAGAAGAAGCGTTAAGAGATCGGTTCGTGATGGGCATGCTTCCCGGAGCGGAGCGAGAGAAGCTGTTCGCGCAGGATTTAAAGGGGTTGACACTGGCGAAGGCGCTGGAACTGGCGGTAAGCGTGCATTGCGCGCGCCAGGGAGCATCAGTCTCGGCGACGACGCCGCCCGCGACAGCGCAAGCACCGCTGGATCACACTATGTTTAAAATAAGTCAAGATCGCGTTAAAAGTGCTAGTGAAAACAAAAGTCAGTGTTCTGTTTGTGGATATAAAAATCACTCGTCATCACAGTGTAGATTTTCTAATTACAAGTGTAAAAAATGCAATACAAAAGGGCATTTACGGCGGATGTGTAAAAAAGTTAACTATTTGAATAGTGTAGTTGGCAATGAGAGCAATGATGATGACGACGACGGTGAGTTAGACATATTAAATATTAGATCCGTTGAGGGTGGACCGATGTTGGAAACAATTTTAGTTCAAAATATAAAAATGAAGTTTCAACTCGATAGTGGTTCTGCCGTCACTGCAATTTCAGACAAAACTTATAAAAAGTACTTCCGAAATGTGCCTTTGTCAGTAACAAACAAGCGGTTATTAACTTACACGGGGGACAGAATCAGCTGTTTAGGTACGGTCTTATTACAAATGACTTATAATGAAATGACACATTCTTTGGTTGTGTATGTGATAAGTCAAGGCGGGCCGCCTATATTGGGCCGTGATTTTATTTCTTTGTTTAGGTTAGAAATTTGTCCTATAAATTTTTTGTCTAACAGTAATACTAATAACCTAGTCGAACAACTACAATTGCGTTACCCCTCTGTGTTTTCTGACAATCTTGGGCAGTTTAATAAATATACAGTTAAGTTACAACTAAAAGAAAAGGCAAAGCCTATATTTTGTAAAGCACGCCCTGTCGCGTTTGCCCTAAGGGAAAAGATCGATAAAGAGATCGATAGACTATTGCAGTTAGAGGTTTTAAAGCCGACTCAACATTCGGATTACGCCTCACCTATTGTACCCGTGCTTAAGCGCGATGGCTCGATCAGGCTATGCGCGGATTATTCTGTCTCGATAAACAAACAACTTATTGTTGAACAGTATCCGCTTCCTACCGCGCAAGAGCTTTTCGCTAAATTACACGGGGGTATTGAATTTAGTAAGCTCGATTTAAAACAAGCTTATACACAATGTGTACTAAGCGAGGAGTCTCAGAAGCTCACTTGCATTAATACACATCGGGGACTATATAAATTCACTAGATTAGTGTTCGGTCTCGCAAGCGCACCGGCTATCTTTCAGCGTGCAATAGATTGCATACTGTCGGGCTTAGACGGAGTAGTATGTCTATTAGACGATATCTGTATAACTGGTACAGATAGAACTCAACATTTGGAAAGGTTGAACGCAGTTTTGCAAAGATTACAGGACGCCGGGCTTACACTACAAAAAAATAAGTGTGAATTATTTAAAAAGGAAGTTGAGTATTTAGGGTACAAAATAGATAGACACGGCTTACGTAAATCGTCGAAAAAAGTAAACGCTATTTTAGATGCACCTGTACCTACCAATATAAGCAAGCTTCAATCGTTCTTGGGCCTCGTAAATTATTATCGAAGTTTTGTACCTAACGCGTCCAGCATAATGAGTCCTTTATATAAATTATTACAAAAAAAAACTAAGTGGGAGTGGAACGCAGAACATGACACAGCGTTTAATAAAATAAAAAAATGTCTGGCATCGGATGGAGTTCTCGCTCACTTCAACCCCAATGCTAAAATCATTTTAACGGTAGACGCGTCTCCATGTGGCTTAGGTGCTATTTTATCGCAACTGGGAGACGATGGAACAGAGCGACCTATTTCTTTTGCGTCGCGTACTCTTAATTCGGCAGAAAAAAATTATTCTCAAATCCAAAAGGAAGCTACAGCTATTATTTTCGGAGTACGCCGTTTTCATCAATACTTGTATGGTCGCTCAGTTCCCTTTGTTCTTAGGACGGATCACAAGCCGCTTCTATCTATATTTGGACCAAATCGTGGGATTCCAGAGGTATCAGCAAATAGGTTACAGCGATACGCAATGTTTCTGTGCGGCTATAACTACGTTATCGAATACATACGCACCGGGGACAACAGTGCAGATTACCTGTCGCGCGCCAGTCTGCCCGAGAGCGCAGAGCCGGGCGCGTGCGCCGAAGGTGTCACTATATCGAATGACGTAATCGACGACAGGGCGTCATATATTCATTTTGTAACGGATGGTAGCTTACCGATTACACTTAACGAAATGTGCGATTTTACTCTTAAGGACGTGACGTTAAGTAAAGTTATAAATTATGTTTCAAATGGTTGGCCACCTAAAGTGTCAGACCCACTTATAAGACCTTATTATTATTGTAGAACACAACTTTCTTTTGAAAAGGGATGTCTTATGCGCGGGCACAAGGTGGTAATTCCAGAAATACTAAGAAACAAAATTTTGTCTGAATTACATAGGTCCCACTTAGGAGTTGTAAAAAGTAAGGCAGAAGCAAGGAGTAGGTTTTGGTTCCCAGGTATAGATGCAGAAATCGAAAGGATGATAGGTAGTTGCGAGATTTGTTTTCAGTTAAGGGCTTCTCCAGCGCGCGCGCCGCTCGCTGTGTGGCCCTACCCGCCGCAACCATTTTATAGATTACACTTGGATTTCCTTGGACCGATAAACAATTATACTTACCTAGTTATTGTCGATGCCTATACAAAGTGGGTTGAGGCTTATTATATGACGACTACATCGTCAACGGCGGTAATTAGTAAATTACTAGAGTTTATTTCGAGATTCGGGCTGCCACATACATTTGTTACTGATAACGGCACAGCGTTTACGTCTAACGAATTTAGTCTATTTTGTACTTCAAACGGGATTGTTCATATGACGTCACCCGCCTATCATCCAGCCAGCAATGGGCAAGCGGAGTGCTACGTTAAAGTAATTAAACGGGGGATAAAATCTTGTATTTATGGCAATAAGAGTATCAAAGAAATTAATAACAAACTCCTAAAATTTTTATTAGATTATAGGAATTCTATCCATTCGACTACGGGTTCATCACCTGCCCAGCTAGTCTTCGGCCGTAAACTGCGATCTCGCTTAGATTTGATAAATCCGGTAACTCCGCCGTTGTCGTCCGTCACTCTTGCCAAAATCGTTAAAAAATAAACAGTGTTTGCAGCATAAAGCATATGGTGGAAACAATAAACAGAGCTATAAATCAGGAGACTATGTACTATATAAAAAATCAAATAATAAGTTTAGTTTTTGGAATAAAGGAGTTATTGTTAAGAAAATAGGAAAAGTTGTTTATCTAGTTAAGGATTATCAATCATCAATAATTTGTAAAAAACACAAAAATCAATTAAAGATGTATAGAGGTATTATTACCAACAATATCCGCCCACCACATGAATGCCAAATAGAGGTAGAAGACGTTACGACCACTGTGCAACCGCCGCAGCTAAGGTTGTCGGAGGGCCTTGACGAATCCCACGATGCGCCGAGCTCAGAACTCCAGCCTCCTGCGGCAATTCCAGAGGAAGAAGAATTCTACGAGGCGGTGGGAATGCATAATGAAAGTGCGAGGGACTCCCCGGCAACTCAACAACAAACGGTGGTAAAGTCGGATAGGGTGTTACGTGATATACCTCGGGTAAATTATAAGCCTTTCTTTTGTATCAACATATAAGACGTGTTAAGCTATAGAGGGAGGAACTGTTATGTATGTTATAGAGATGTATATGTTGGTGGCTGCGTCCACCTTTGCATTAGCAATAAACGCCAGTACGCTACAGATCGTCTGTCATTCCACAAGTCCTTGAACGCGTATCTAACACAATCAAAACTCCATTAATTTTCTCGTACCAAGATTTTGAAGCTTGCTTTAAACCATATATAGCCTTGTTTAGTTATAATTAACTCCATTTACCATACCTTGTTTAAGTAATGCCATGCTCCTCGAGTTCAGATGACCGAGACGACGATGCCATACCTCTTGCGTTGTCATCGCTATTTGACTGGCATTTGCAGTCAATTTTGAATCTGGTTCATGGCTAGACGTAGCTGAAAAAGAATCTGATGTCTCCTGTGGCACCTTATTATCATCACTACCTGCCAACTGATGAGTCTGCTTGCTTTTCACCTCCTGTGTTTTTACCCCTTGAAATAAAACACTATTGCTCTCCAAGCACTGAGGTTTTTCAATGGTATCAAGTTCATATACACCATTCTTACAAGAAGCAGTAGCTACTAAAACCTTATTATCATATATGTGACAACGAGTTGAACTGAAAATTACTTTAAAACCTTTGTTTACCATACTACTAACAGATAATAAGTTTGCTGATAGATTTGGTACATAATAAACATCACTTATGGTTTTAATACAATTCTTTAAATTTACCATTACATTTCCTTGACCCGCAGTCTTCAGTATCTCTCCATTAGCGACACTCACTTCTAGAGGTTGTCCTGGCTCGAAGTCCTGCATAATATCTTTGTTATTGGTCATGTGGCTGGTTGCACCGCTGTCTATATACCACACATTTCTACATAGTTTTACGCTAAGTGCAGTCAGTAATGCCTTGTTGCTGTCAGGTACGTTGATCTTCTTCCAGCTCGGTGACTTCCGCAACCCTGTAGGGAAGTCTTTGAAATGACCACTCTTCTTACATTTAAAACACTTTGGAGGTTTCCGCACTGCCAGTGCTGACTCTGTCTTATCCTCCCTGCGTTGGTGCTCTTGGATTAATCTGGCCTTGACTACATCACTTGTAAGTGTCATGTTAGAGTTCTCTAATGCCATTATGAGGGGATCATAGTCTGTGGTGAGCCCACTCAATAAAATAATGGCAAGAAATGAATCTTCCAGAGCTGCATCTATATCACACAAGCTCTGCGACAGCTCTGTAATTCTATTAATGTAGCCTTCCATGCTTTCGCATTGATCTAACTTGCTTGAAAAAAGTTGTCGTAAAAGACCCAATCTTCTGCAAAGGCCTTTGTCTTCATAAGCTTTCTGTAGACTGCTCCATGCCTGATATGCAGTTTTTGCAGTCTTGATATACGGGTACACCGACGGATTTACAGACAGGCAAATTTTTGCCAGTGCTTTCTGGTCTAGTTGTTTAATTTTAACATCGTTATCGCTCACTTCCTTCTCGGCGAACTGCCATAGTTCCTCATGGATCGATATCATCTTCATGGTAAATTTCCATGATCCATAGTTTTCAGCACCTCTCAACTTTTCTATCGTGTTCTGTCCCATCATGGGTGATGGAATTGAAGCCATAACAACGGAAACACGGTTTTAAACTCGAAGACAGTGAGCAACCAAAACGTGGTCCGGCTGAGGTTATTAGAACTTTTTCGAAAAATAACAAAGTAGCGCAAATTATAATAGAAATACTTTCGCGAGGCTCTGGGCCCATAACCTGAAGGGTTATTGGCATGAAAAGGAAACACCAGAGCGAGATTCGAGCAGATTTTAATTGAAATCCATTGAGACACCATTTAGCAATATCGGCGGGATGACAAGAGAAGTGTCAAAGTACAAAACGATCTATATGTCATCTGTCAAACATGACAGATTGTATTGCGTTTACAAACTAATAGGGTTATTGGCATGAAAAGGAAACACCAGAGCGAGATTCGAGCAGATTTTAATAAAAGAAAATGAATGAATAGACAAAGAGAAATGAACTGAAGTCATCTAACCAATGGTAAAATAGGGAGTAGAACAGTCAAACCATCCATGTCAGCATTAACAGAAAAAACTTCGTCGTTAAACAAAGCATCCACTAGGAGACGACGATGCAGAGCATCGGGCAAATCAGAAAAAAGCCAAGCAGCAAACTCCTCATGGTTAGAAAAGATTGAGGTTGAATCTTCCGGAAGATCAAAATACTTACCCTCTAAAATGTATAAACCTCTAACAAAACCATTCTCAGCCATACGATCCCCCCAATGATGCCTAACAAAACCTTTCAGCAAATTTACATATGCACGAGCGATAGAATTACTAGTGACACGATTACCATAGTTAGACTTTAGCAATCTCATAAAAGTAGTAACAATAGAAACTGTTCCAGATACAGAACTCCAAGGAATGGCGATTCGAGTATTCATATCGGTCAACGTTATTAGATGATTAGAAACCCAAACTGCACCACCCGACATCAACATATTGGATGAAAAATCGAAGTAATCAGAAATAGTACCTATACGACAGCCAGCAGTCACGCATCCCAAAAAGAAACCTCCCAAATCAATCCGTACATCATGAAAAAGAATTGGATAACCTACTAAGCCACAATATATACAATGGTTATTCATCATGGAAAAAAGAATTCGTTTGCGCATGGAATCATCTCCTGAAATAAACGACTTGAGCAACAAAGCTGAAATAGTGTATAAATTGAAAAATACAGCCCTATATATTAAACAATGAGCTAAAGAAAGCACCGACCGAGTAACTCCATCAATAACAACAAAAGTTTGATTTAAAACATCAGATAATTGAGAACGGTCAAAGTCACGACCAAAAAGTTGTAAATGTATATTGTTTGTACGACGACGAGTATCCAACGCCAAACGAACCGACGCTCTACCAGGGAAATAAGTCATCGCAATGGTAGTACGATCAAGTACTAAAGGTTTCACTCCAAAAGGAGACTCATAAACATAGTTTTCCGAAAACATCGAGCATTGGCGCTTAATGCCAGCAAAAGCATCAACCGATGTGAAAAATAAATACTTAGATGGGCCAGCAAGTAAACGATTAGTATTAAGAGCGTAAGAACGAACAGCCGCGTCATTTTCGACATCATAATAATCAGTAGACGTGTAAAACCCTGAACCAGTCGGTCTCAAAAAAGTCACTAAAGGCAAGTAATCATCTGAAGCGTCAATTCGATTTAAGTTTCGGACATTTTGAACACTCATTCCACTGTCGCTAAAGGCCCTCTCAAGTATGCCTCTTATCGAATACCGTTGCATTGCGTAGACGTAATCAATGTCTGCCAAATTTTTAAAATACTTTTTTAGAAAATCACACCTACACCGATTTTGATAAAACTTATAATTATGGGACTACCTCTGAAGTAGTACCTACCAAACAAAAGAAGAATCATCAAAATCAATTAATAATTGGCGGAATGATAGCGTAATAAACATACAAAAAAAACATACAGTCGTATATAGAATCTCCTTCTTTTTGAAGTCAGTTAAAAAGGAGGACGGAGCGCCAAGAACATTCGAAGTGAAGCCAACATAATTAAAAACCGTTATTTTGTTTATAATATTTAAAATAAATATGATGATGATTTTAAATTTTACCTTTTCTTTTACAGTGAATGCTACACATGCACTGTAAAATAATATTTTCCAAGCGAGTATACATTCGTGCAAAAGTGTTATCCATACTATGCAACCGCCTTGAAAAATGGCTGCTCCGTTGGCCTTGATAACATAATTCCGTGTGGTAGAGCGGCCCGCTCCGGGCGGTCATGTTTAGTGTTTACAATTTCGATATTTTCAAGGAAAGTTGATAAATTTGAAGTAATTTAACACTTTCTTATGACATTAGATTAAATTTATTATTGCAGAAATGTATACTCTTTTAAAAAGGCACTACTTTTAACACAACATTTTACGAAATGCTGATGAGTGTTAGCCTCTATTGGCCGAGTAGGGACAGATATTTTGGAAAAACTGTAATAAAACGGTGTCAAAATTGCAAAAAGTGTTTAAATAACATAAAGTACTTACGCAGGCATGGTATTTTATCCAAATCAGGATCAAAAACACAATAAAATTGGTCAAATATTCAATACACCGCGGAAGTGTTTGGCGGAACCAAACACTTCCGCGGTGTGAACCGCGATACGTCGTACTATAAATAACACAACGTTCTTTGTTCGTTTTCAAGCTTGCCGATAGAGCGGTGATTCATATGCTGTCTCGTTATTTCGTATTCGTTTAGTAAGTGTTAGAAGGTGACAGCATCAGTAAATTTGTTACAATTATCGGTTAATGTGGACGGGTGTCTATCATCCCGCAGCGGGTGGCCTGCCACACTCGCACTTTTTATCGTCGGCCCGCAGCAGGCGGTCTGCCACACGAAGGGTTATCCCTCTTTGTTGGAACTTTTCAATTAGTGCTTTGCTCCGCTACTGTTACTGGCATTTTTAACCGACTTCAAAAAAGGAAGAGGTTTCTCAATTCGACTCGTATATATTTTTAATATAATATTGTGAGTTTCTGGCTATGGCCGATGCTACTCTTGAGCATATGTTTGACAGCGTTTGCTGTGTAATGCCGTGCATGTCAGCAGCATCAACTTGTATCTGAAAAAATATGATAGTACATAGGTAAGTATGTAAACTTTGTTATTTAGGTACTCACATTAATAAACGGTGTCTTGGTAAGTACATACTTAAAATAATAAAAAATTAACGAGCCTTACAGTAGTCTCATATGATGTGTAACATTTGACATCTCACCTTTTGAAATCAATATTACATATCGATGCCCCCAAATAAAAAGTCGGCAATCGAAAAATGCAAATTTTACAGAAGAAATGTTTTACTGTTTTTTGTGAGTATCTTTGCAGCGCATGGGAATTTTTAAGACATTGATATATCAAATCAAACCTAATTTTTTGTGAAATGTAATTCTTATATCAGTATAAAATTATGTTCTATCAAAATCTAGTAATTTGCGAAAACACATATTACAGGAAATGTTATAAGTAAAACATTACGGTATTAACACTTACGGGGTTTTTGCAGTAAATTTATGAAAATCTACAACTCGTAACATTAAATTATGGACTTTTTTTAAATAATTTCCAATGGCACAGATGACGCGTAATGTTTTAGTACGGTGTTATTGCGGTAATTTAAAATATATACAGAAACGGTATCGCTAAATTACATTATTTTTAGAGAGAAGTTTATTATAAAACATGTAGCGTTAGCACCACTACCAATATTTTTTTGACCAATTTATTGAACGTAATATTACAAGGTTTGTAAGAAAACAGACAGAATATTAGTATTTTAATAAAGTTTATTAATTTCAAAACAAAATATTACCCTCTTGAATCAGTTTCAAAAATAATGAAATAACAAAAATATATAATCAAGATACAAGAAATATGACAAGACGACCGTTTATTATTATTTTTCTTCTTCAGATGTGCTTTCAGACGGGGCTTCAGTACAAGATAATGATTCATAAAATTGATGGTAAAATCGCGGAATAGCTCCACTTTTACATAAAATTAAAAGATCTGCGTGCAGCGTTTTACTTATTGGAATAGGTTGGTGGTATGCACGTTTCAATTCAATATTATCTATACTTACAGATGTATCTTGAGTACTCTTTCGTCCTCTTCGTCTACCTAAGGCAGAACGAATATTGTTTATATCAAGCTCTGAATAGTCGTCTTCAAAATTATATAGTCTTAAAAAATAACTATGGGGTTTCTCTGCGTGATCGAATCAGAAATGAGGAGATCCGCAGAAGAACAAAGGTAACCGACATCGCCCGAAGAGTTGCTAAGCTCAAGTGGCAGTGGGCAGGTCACATTGCTCGCAGAACTGATGGCCGCTGGGGCGGGATAGTCCTGGAGTGGCGACCGCGTACCGGAAAGCGCAGTGTGGGCAGGCCTCCAACAAGGTGGACCGACGATCTGGTGAAGGTCGCGGGAAGCCGCTGGATGCGAGCAGCACAAAACCGGTCGTTGTGGAGATCCTTGGGGGAGGCCTTTGTCCAGCAGTGGACGTCTTTTGGCTGAGTTGATGATGATGATGATGAAAAAATAACTTGTTTGGTTTTGAAACAGTGGCACTAACTTCCATCACGTTAGCCCAGTGTATCACATTATGGTCTTTATCAAACCGCCAAAACTTGTCGCTACAAGTGGTTTCAAATCGTAAATTTCGGACTGGTCCAATTCTTTCACACGATATTTTAGCCAGTTTCCTTCGAATTCAAAATAATACTACAGATTTGGTCAGGAGTGTACAATACTTTATTCTTAAGATGTTTTTCTATGCAAGCATGCATAGAATCCCCTTCATTATGGCTATGCCCTGTTTCGAGAAATCGATGAGTTATGGAAATCCCAAGAAGTTTGGCCGCATAAATATATAGAGCAAAATACAATGATTTTTGTTCTGTCCATAGCAACCATCTGAATATAGTGAAAATTTATTAAGGCCTTTCTCTTGTTCACTCTTAAAAAATAATAATAAAGCACTTCCTATTTCTGAGCTGCCACTTTTGGCTATTTGATAATGCCACACATAAATATCCTATTTTCCGAATAAGCATCATAAGCGGTAAAATTGTAGCAAGGATATTTTCGTTTGTAGTGAAACGTACCCACTTCAGATTGAGGTATACTCAATACTTTTTGCAAGTCAAATATTGCGACTGTGGTATTATCTTTGTCAGCTGTATCTATTTCTTCTTTTTTTAATAATCCTATCTTTTCTTTTTTCTGTAAATGGTGTCTATGTTTTTCTTCTAGAGTAGCTTTAACGTTCAAATCTGACTGTTCATAAATTGAGCACTGACTGATCTTTTTTCGGTTTGAACGAGTAGTTGTATTGGAAGTTAATAATTGTTTTATATTGTCGCTTTGTCTCCATCACAATATTTGTGTAGCCTTGCTGTATAAACGACTCAGTATAAAAGCGATACATTTTCGTGATATTTTCTGAAAGATATTTTTTTTTTAAATTCTTTCTCGTATAGTGGGATTCCACTTTAGGAAATTATTCAATATGTGCTTTAATAGTGGCCTCTGTTGCAATGTTTATTTTATTAGGTCTATTATCATGCATCCCCCTCTTGTCTTTTAATCCCTCATCGGCTCTCGTAATTTTTTCTATTGCTGTGTACACCACCTGTTCTCCGATTTGCAAAGTATTAAAAAAAAGTCAAACATACAGGTATTCTCTGCTCATTATTTAAAATCAAAAAAAGTTCAGTGTTTGCGTGCGGTTTGTTTTACGATCTAAGGTCATTCGTTTAATAGTTTTGGCTTCGACATGTCTACTGATATACAACCATTGGTGTTCGCGATCAGCAAGACTATAAAATTTTTCGAAAATATCTTTTATTTCTGACTCACTGAATTTTTGATTGAGAGCCAGCGCTAAGACTTGAAATGTTACTGAACGGGCTTTTCGATTTAGGTCTCTCTGGACTTGGAACATATTCTGAACAGTCCGGTGAAAATCTTCATGTAATGAGTCTTGATCAGTATCAATGTATTTTTGTTTCAGTAAATCTGTAATCAAATTTATGTTGTTGTTTATATCATTTTACCATAAAAAAATATAATGTATTATACATTAATTATTATTCCTATAATATATAATTATCATTATAATATCATAGTAATGTGGGATTCAGTTTAATTTGAATTTACTATTTTAGTAAGGATTTAAAGTCAACCAATTGGCCAGTGGCGGCCCTAGGGTGGTGCGAGCGGTGCGACCGCACCGGGCGCCGACATGGGGGGGCGCCGAAATCAACCTTTCGGCATAGTGTACCTATTCGCTTTGCTTTCGGGCAACGGTCACCGACTTATTTATAATTTATAACTAGGTTGATTTCGGCGCCCACCGCCCCCCTATGTCCCAATAATTATTGACTGACGAACAACGAACGATTGTATGGGCGCGGCGACACGACATGGCATTCGCAACGAACGCGGGCAGACAGTATCTACCTGCACAGCGGGGAAGTGGGGTGAATTTTGTACGCGTCAGCCGTCAAGTCAACCAGTGTTGCCAGCTTAGTGCTTTCGGCACTAGCACTAATGCATTTTTTTTATATTTTGGCGCGCAAAATTCAATTTCAGTGGCTAGTGCCGAAACAAGTGCATTTTTAAGAATCTGTGTACATCAATCAATATCGCGAGATTTGTGTGAATGTCCCACATTGTTTCTTATACCTTCATGCTGATTCATATGTCATACTCGTGAACGGGTGCCGCCTGTGGAGGCTGGTCTGCTCTTGCATACTATTATTTTTATTATTATTAACTATAGTTTAATTTTGTTTTTTTCTTTTCTTTCTTAGAAAATTTTTGACCTTTATTAGTGCTGTATGACATTTTGAAAATTTTAACTGGTAACTGATGTAAATATGCAAACATAGATATTATTATATTTTCTCTTTTGTTTTTTTTTAACATGTATGATTGTCCTTTATATTTTGTGTTTTTATTTGTGATGGAAAGTGTCCTTTTATGATTTTCCAATATTTTTGACGCTGTAAGGGAGAAAAGAGCTGGACACTTGCTGAGTTTCTTGCCGGTTCTTCTCAGTACAAGATCTCCCGCCCAGAGTAGACTTATGAACCGATAGCATAATGACGTTCATAAGAGCTGTTTGTAGCCTAAACTGAATAAATGATTTTGAATTTTTTTTTTATTTGACCTCGTCACACCCACTTCACTCATTCATTGATCAGGGTCGTATGAAATCTGATGACAAAGGATGAAGACGATTCGGAAAACGATCTAATTTTATGTAACAGAAATTATTTTTTGTAAATAAACACTTAGTACACATTTATATATATATATATATATATATATATTTTAATTGTTTTATTAATTGTATGGATTTGATGCTTTTTTAAACCAAATTAGCGAAATCTAGCGCATTTTCGGGGACGGTTCAGCGCATTTCTTAGGGTAGCAGCTGGCAACACTGAGTCAACTCAGTCTCACTCAGTCAGTCAGTTGTTTCACTCCTTCATGCACTGTTTTGTCATCGAGTCATTTATTCTTGCGCACGGCGACACAGTACAAAATTGTGTATTTGCGAAAAGTTGCTTGTATTTTTGTCACTCTATTGATTACATTCAAGATAAGAAGTAGTGTTGTATTTTGTATTGTAAGTGTAAGTAATGTAAGTATAATAAGTATAGATTTATTTATTTATTTATTTATTTGTTCAACAAACATTCCCAGCATTACAGTATACTCTAATGCACTGAACAATATGTAACATACACCAATAAACAATGAAAAACATATAACAAAGGACAGACCATTCAATCATCTCGCTCACAGAACTCCAAGCAATCCTTAAGTACATCAGTCAATCTTCCAGCAAACATCACTCTGTGGTGCCTAGAGCATGGACTATCGGATATTTTTTTCAATACAGGTATTATTTCGATATTAGTTTTAAAAATACCGGAAAACCGGTATTTCGGTATTTTTTCGGTATTTTTCCAAATGTATTTTTTTTTTAATAAAAGAATAAATTAATAATTAAATAAGGCTTTATTTATAAACTTTAAAATAAGATCACAACATGCAAAATCAAATTGCCACAAAATCACAGAACTGGCAGCATATATAAATCTGCTTGAATTGAAATAATGAAAAATATTACAATTTTAAGCTTTGCTAAACACATAAAATCTACTACAAGTGATAATTAGAGAATTACTTAGGCTAATTTCGCAACCCGAATGCATTGCGACATTGAGCTCCTCATCATCTCAGCTAAAGGACGTCCACTGCTGGACAAAGGCCCCATCCCCCAAGGATCTCCACAACGTCCGGTTTTGTGCTGCTCGCATCCAGTGGCTTCCCGCAACCTTCACCAGGGGCTCTACCGCCTAACTCGATCTCTCTCGTTCTCGCTCTCGTTTGTGACGTCATCTTGTCATTTCGTACCGCCTAAGAAGCCGATAGCGAAAATATTAGCTCTATCCAGCGATGGCGATAGAACGAATGAAATCGTATGGATTTGACAGATAAACCCTACCGCCTAAATATTCTGACAGGCCGGTATCGCTGATAGCACTCTCGAATTACTGTCATGAAGACGGTTGCTTCTGACTCACAATTTTCATAATTTATTATCGATTTTATTAATTTGTGCTTTGTATTTAGTTAAATTTTTTGCTATTTTCGAGTTTTTAAGATAATATAATTGTGTATACAGCTTTTGGTTTGTTTTTTTCTGTTTTAGTGCAAAATGGCGCGAATGTTGTTGCTGGTTGAGGCGGAGGAGGAAAGGCTGAAGAGGATGCTCACGCTGCGTAGGAGACAGCTGCGGGAAGACAGCATGCCCATGCTGCTGCCGGATCGAACATTCGTCGACACATTCCGTCTGGGAAAGGACGATTTTATGACGCTTTGCGATGACTTGATGCCCTATATGAAAGCATCGCAAAGAACAACGGCTATTAAGCCAGAGATAAAGGTATTTATCAATCCAATACAAACTTCAAGAAGTGATTTAAAAAGCATGTTAATATACCATTGTGCTGTTGTTACAGATCCTAGCTGCATTGGCATTTTATGCCAGTGGTTCCTACCAAAAGAGTGTAGGCAACGATTTTAGCCTTGGACTGTCGCAGACATCTGTGTCTGATTGTCTCGCAGAGGTGACTGATGCTCTCAATCAACCTCAAACCTTGAGGAAATATATCACTTTCCCAAGATCTGCAAATGAACGCAATGCAGTTGCGAGGAGGTAGGTACATACCCATTTTTAGTTTACTTACCTACTGGCTCAAACAAATTCTCAACTAGTATATTGTTCTAGGTTCAATGACCTATTTGGCTTTCCGGGAGTTCTCGGATGTATCGATGGCACCCATGTTGCCATCATTCGCCCTAAAGACTATGAGGAAGCATATTTTAACAGAAAGATGTACCACTCGCTGAACGTGTTGGTGGTAAGAAATAATTATTTTCAGAATATATTCTTATTTATTGTTAGCTTTTGCCTGCATCTTTAAGTGTAAAATTCTTATTTGTCTATTTGTGCCTATACTGTGAATTTCTATGTTACCATTCTTATAGGATTAAAATTATCATAAGTCTTATTCCAAACCATAAGCTATCTGTGTGCAAAATTTCAGTGTGATGTACAAATAAAACAGATATGAATTTTAACAATTGTTCACAACTCACAACTTAACATACTTTTTGTATGTTTGTGTGATGCAGATTTACGCATCGTGCATGTAGATGCTTCATTTGGTGGTGCGAGTCATGACTCACATATTTGGAATCTTTGCCCTGTGAAAGCTGGAATGCAAAGACTTCATGAGATGGGACAGATTTTCTGGTTTTTGAGTAAGTGCCATCATGAAACAAATAATTGAATTGATATTTAAGAATATAATAAATAAAAATAAAAATTAATGAAATTACAGGTGATTCTCGCTATGCACAACGTCCATGGATGATGGCACCTATCCTTAATGCTCATCCAGGTAGTCCGGTGGAGCATTACACAAACAGACATGTGCGGACTAGGAATGTTGTGGAGAGATGCTTTGGTATCTTGAAAACGCGATTCCGTTGTCTTTTGGCACATCGGACGATGCATTACACGCCTGTAAAGGCAGGAAAAATGGTGAATGCGTGTGTGGTTTTACACAACCTCATCCTGAACTCGCGTATCGAGATTGACGAGGAAGCCATGCGCCGCAATCACGAGCGTCAGCCGCCGCGGTACCTTTCCGTCCGCTGGCAGGTACCGGCCGCGGGCGCGGCGCCTGCCTAGGGAGACAGGCTGTTGTCAACAGAGTGTGGAATGCTCGTAACCACAATTGAAGAGGTAATCAATAATATTATTCTCGTCACTATCAAAACTAGCACGTGAACTATTTAACAGAATTTACTAGGCAGTATTAACTAATAAACAAAGATAGGTACTAAAATCTTATAAATTATTTACAGACAAGTGAGCAGGGAATAAGAAGAGCAAGACTGCGACCTGACCTGATCAAATTAGGTATTTTAAGTTTAGTTTATAGTTTAATTTGTTATTGTATCTATCAAGATTAGTATTATATAAGTTTTTATGTTTATAATCTTGTATTTATGTTTGTAATCTTGTTAATGTATAATAATTAGTTTTATTTTCATAGTTCTGTTAAAAGGGGTTCCTAGTTAGCAGTTTGTATTCTTTCTTTGCTTTAGATTTATTTTGTCCAATAAAGCTTTTACTTCTTGTTTGTAATCTTGTTAATGTAAATATAAAAATATTATTTTTTTCATAGTTCTGTTAATAGGGGTTCATAGTTCTGTTTTCAGTTTGTATTCTTTCTTTGCTTTCAATTTAATTTGTCTACTATGCTTTAGTAACATAAGTAAAGGGAGAAAAGAGCTGGACACTTGCTGAGTTTCTTGCCGGTTCTTCTGTAGAATTACGAACCGATGGCATAATGACGTTCATATGTAACTGAATAAATGATTTTGAATTTGAATTCGAATTTTAATATATCATTTAAGATTGTAACATTCCGTCCCGCGGCCATTGGGTACCCAAACGGGACATATACCTAAGTAATACAAATTAAGTCAAAGTATAATTTAGTAATTAGCTTCTCTATTTATATGGTATTAAAAAATTCCTCGATTTAGACACTTATTTGAGAAGAAATACCTGCTGACTGAAAATACTGTCTTGCACACTAAATTATCCAGTCATACAACGGAATTTTATGAATTGATATATAAATGAAACACTTTAAATAATAAAATCATTATTTATTTATTCTTAAATAAAAAACTCTAATTACGGAATAACTTAAATGTACATCTAGAGGTGTAACAATGCGCGCTTTAATCCTAATACCATAAAATCATCAAAATGTAAATAAGTCTTTATAATATTAGGTCCTTACCTATGAAATTGACGTTTTGTATGAAGATTTTTTATAAAATTTTATTTTTCATACTAACGTTTTTTTAATTTTTTTAGCATCTATTTATGTTAACACTATAAAAATTGTAGAGTAGTGTGTTTGTTTCACTAGCTAATTATAGCAGACATTAAAAAGAAAAAAAGTCAAGTCTCTTTAAAAGCTACAATAAAACAAAAGGACAATTCTGCGAACAAAAAAGGTAGTCAATTAAAAAAAAAAATTGGGCGATAAAGACAAAATTAATAATCATTGTTATTACTGAAGCCTAAGTAACATAATCCGAATTAAAGGTGTATAATAATATTAACAACTGGTATTGACTTTTAGAAGTAATACACCTATTAGTAAGTGAGGAAAAAACGTCAATTTCATAGGTAAGGAGCCAATATAATAAAAAAGAAAAAGAAAATTAATTTAGATTTCCATCCATATATAGTTAGTAACAATGAAAGCTTAAGAACTATGTTAGTACATCGAAACAACATTTATTTATTTTTATTATTATTATTTTTTTTTTATGCAAGGACAAACCCACCCTGCCCGAAAAAATAAAGACAAAAAAGAAAAAGTTAAATAAGGACTTATTTACATTACTTAAATATCTTTGTATCTAATCATCACAGAAATATTATAAGTTATTCAACTTACATTTAATTAAAAAACAGTCTTTATAATATACCAATGCGCTGATTGACTTAAATCATAAGAAATATCTTGGTATATAATAATCACAGAAATATTGAAAAGTTATTCAACTTATTAACAAATAAGTAGGTACACAAATAGATTTAATTAACAATTGCATTAATACAAAAATGTGATTCAATTTAAAGGAATATGGATATAGATCCGAATAGGTTTATTATGACATTTAAATCAAATTATAAAATCACAGTCAGCTGATTAACTTACAATGCAATATCCTACTTTACTTCAAGACAAGCAAAATAATTGACTGACGCCTAGTTTTAAAAAAGACTACAGTTTTCATATAGATAGAATGAAACAGGGGATGGGGATTTTTAATTACGGATGTGAATGAAACTCGGTCGGCGAAAAGTGCAGCATCGGCGATTTGCTCGTCGGTCGTGGCGAAGTGCGGCTATTATGCATTCTTAACTTCTTATCTCTGCCATTTGCTTCATAAGGCCTATTATAAAATCAATATTCGCCAGATAGTAGTACAGCGTGTTGGCCTTGAAAAAATTATCTCGGCTGGCTCTTGAGCCAAGCTTGCTTGGTTGCGTTCCGTATTTGCTGTAGCGGGAGAGGCGCGCGGCGGCGGCGGCGGTGGCGGCGGTGGCGGCGTTGTAGTATTCACTTTTTATAACATCTAAAGAGGATAGAGAAAGGTTTGTGTAAATAGGATAATACTTACGGTTTTTATCGTTGCTAAGCATGTTTTTATAAGAACCTCTTGTATTCACATTATTTTTAGGCCAAGTTGAGTATTAATAATATGTAATAATGGTACTTATTTTTATATTATAAATAATATTAAATTTGTATAAAAAAACACTTACGAGGATGTGCTTGGGAGGCGTTGCGGGGTCTTGGTTGGGTGTGTGGGGGTGGGGGCGGCGTGTCAGCAACTAAAAATTAATAAGATTATTCATTTAGTTTTCTATCAATCTAATCAATATGGAAGTTGGGAGTCGGGCCTCGCTCCAAAACCGTTCTGCGATTTAGCATTTCTCATAAGTACAAAGTTTCAACACTCATCTTACCTCTTTAAGTGTAGTTTTAATTGATAATTACGAAAATAAGTATCCTATGTTCGTCCCCGGGTCTGTCTTAGTCGTACTAAATGTCATCAAAATCGGTTAAGCAGTTTAGGCGTGAAAGCAGACAAAAATTATTAATACAGAATGTGATGTGTGAAGTCGGGAGACGAAATGATACGACGGACGTCGGTTCTTAACTGTAACTGTCTTTATTTATGAAAAACATTGCTTTTATACTGTTTCTAAACAAAGGAAAATATTGAAGTAATTAATAGTACAAAATGGACTTTGTTCAATCATATGATGGAATATTAGAAATACGTGCTATTTCAAGGTAACATGATTTGTGTAATTAATTTATATGGAACATAATATTGAGTTACAATATTAAGTGTGAGTCATTTCCATATGATGTTAAGTGGCGCACTCCACTACACAAAACGTCTTGAACCCTTAAATCTATGCTTAATCTTATTTACTAAAACTACACAATACTATTTCATTGTTCTATTCTACTAATATAAAATATACTCTTCTAAATAACTATTAGTATTTAACCGTAAATTACAATTTCTTTAATCTAAACTACGCAGTTGTTGATGAAAAATGTTAATTATACTATATTTTTATAGAATTGTCTCAAAGCTTAAAGCTTTTGTTTATACTCCTAACAAAATAACATTAGTTATCATTTCACATTTGTTTTAATATTACTTTTATCTAGTTAAGTTTTCGTATATCTTTATTGGATTTCATTATCTACTTATCTGTCGTAATGTCATAAATTTTGTTATTTTTTTTAAATAATCCATATGACAACTCTTATTTTAGTTTTTTATTTACTTTCGATAATTTAAGTTATTACTAAGGTATCTTACATCGTTTTACTACTTCGACTTTTTCATTTTATATTATCGTGTCGATATATCATATCATTATATCATTATATTACCGTGTGTGGTGCACACGTATTTATTTATTTCACTTTCTCATAATTATTTTATATAGGTACTTAGACATTTTAGTCCTCACATTACGTATCGGTAAGTCCTTTCATTACGTATCGGTACACTTTTTTATAATGTAACACATTTATAGGTACTTTTATTAATTGGGCCGGCCGGTCCCTTTATTTTATTGGTACATAAAGTCGACTTTAATATTTATTTTTTTATAATAACAGTGCATCTTAGTGCCTGTTTGGGTTGTACGTACAACATAATTTACGGGGGTCATCGTTTAAGCCTCTTTTGGACTCCAACTTATCTCACAGAGAAAACTCGTTTTACACCATGATCGAATGGAAGGATCCGACCCTCCATGTACCATTTTAATAGGGTTATGAATTAAGACATATTTGGTCTCCAACAGCTGTTTTCTAAGAGGAATCTTGTTCACATCTAGTTAAACCTGAAGGATCTGTTCCCTATGTACCTTTTTAAACGTGTACCGAATACCTTACCTCTTACTTAATTATTTATATTTCTTTCATAAAATATGCAATCAAAAATAAGAAAAATTAGGTTGATGCGATTTTTCATTGCTCTTGGGTGATCAGTCCAATTGCATGTCATGCTCAAGAACCTAAATATTCTGAAACTTCTAATATTCAATATATTATTTAGTCTTAAAAGCTTTCATATCCATACATAATTGTCAACATATTGTAACAAAAGATTTTTAATACAGATTGGCTATAACAATATAATCTTTACTTACTATCTTTATTTTATACTTTTTGTCCTCATAAATTCATTAAGACATTTTATTGTTCTATTCTCTTTTTCATCTCTTTACATATATTTTCGTTTACGTTTTAATTCTTTGATAATTTATTTTTCTTATAGTCCGGTTTAGATATACAAACAATCGAACTCAACTTGGGTGGCATTGTTTACAAAATCAGTTCGATAACATATCTATCGCTACATCTGTATAAGGAGTTACTTATCTCGCGCGGTCATACCTACAGAAATGTCATAGCCAGTTCTTTCCTTATTCTAAATCATAACATGATTTGTTTTATTTCAAATATTTATCATGCTATTCGAAGTATTGATTCTGTTTTAATGTAACATTTCTTTTTCTATAGCAAATACCTGTAAATTATTATTTTAAAAATATCATCTAAATTAAACTTTACTTTAACTTTTATCATTACACAATTAATTTCAATCAATTTAAAAATATACCAGACTTAAATCTTTCTGTGAGCTTGAAATATTACTCTTTAAAACTCGCACATAAGACAAGTTGCTAATCAGGATCTCGGACCCGTTTGCCCCGTAAGTTTCGCCCCTCATGCCATAAATGAACCCGTACGCCCCTTGAAATATTAAGTGTGTGTTTTCGCCCCTTATTAGCAAATAAATAAAAGTACAGTTGTCAAGAAACTGGTCACGCTAAATTAATTGAAATACAGGCACAATAAAACAAATTTAATAATAAAATATGTTTTATTTTAAATCAAATTGCACCAACAAAGAAACATGATAATACTATTCAACTTAGTAGGATTTGCATGTAAAACAAGGATGTATTTGAATAATTCAAGCATATCACATTCAAGCGTAAAATAGATTAACATATCTAAATGTAAATTACAATATAAAAGTCACAACGTGGTCTACAAAACTATAGTTAAAATTATTTTTAATAAAAAGGAATTATTTACTTTTCATTTAGTCCTTATTTTAAATAGTTAAGAGTATTTATAATTAAAATTTGTGGCACAAATAATCACAGAACAGTAGTTTTACTTTTTAAAGTATGTATATGTTTTTGTAATAAAACTATTATTTTAATCGGTAAAAATTAAAATATAAATGTATACTATAACTAGATTAATAAATCACATATTCATTTCTCTTAACTCTAATAACAATATAATGTTCTTGAAAATTTTTGACAGTAGCTTTGTTCAGTACGTGTAAGTACATATTGTTACATAAGTAAATAAATTAAAACTATGTATATAATTAAAAATCACAGATACTGATTTGGATTAATTTAAACAAATCAACTATATACTTATAATTAAAAATATTAAAAATCACAGATACTGATTTGGATTAATTTAAAAAAATCAACTATATACTTATAATTAAAAATGACAAACATTTCTGAATTATATATATGTACAAAGTTTTTCTAAACAGTGACCTACCGAAATTTCCCTAGCTCTGAATTTATTAATCACATAATTTATTCTTTCGTCTCTTTCTATATACTCTTTTCGTCGATTGTTTAGTTCTAAGCCATTTTTTATTTTTTTTACGTCTTCTTCATTTAATTGACTCTCCCTGAATAAAACTTCACAAAAATTTAACATGTTTGGAGGAGTTTTACCTTTAAGTTTTCTATTGAGGCGAGAATGCCAGCCTTCTACTTTATTATTAGTCCGATGTTGTTCGTTAAAAAAATGCCATTTTCCTTGCATGGTTCGATTTTGAAACCACTGCTCAACAAAGTAATTATTAAATTTTGTAACATCAGCTTCGTTTGAGCTATCTTCCATAATGTAGAGCCATCCATCGTCCACATTTTCTTTGGGTAGTAAAGCCAATGCCTTACACAAATTAATGTGATTTTTAGTGTATCGTCTTTGTAGTAGCTTTAAATCTTTGCCTTTTTTCCTCAGAGCTTGGGAAAAGTGGAAGAAACATCCCATTACTCTTGCATTTGTGAATGTTGATGTAATAGCGTTGATTACAGCTGCTTCAAAGTCCACATTAAACTGTTCAGGGCACCAAGAAGGAAGTCTTCTTTTGAGCATTTCAAAAAGTAATTCATATGTCCTTTGTTTCTTATCTACTAACAAGGCATACGCAAGAGGCACTATATGGTTGCTAGATACGGTACTCCCCATGTCACCATGTATAGAGAAAAGTTGAAGAAATGGGCGTACAACAAACTTGAATGTTCCGTCTAAGAATATTTTTTTACAATTTTCTAATTGCTTTCTAGATTCTTCAGTAGCGAAAACAATTATACGATCAGTGTCACAACGGTATTCACATAACACAAAGTTTTCAAACTTTTTGGGTATCTCCACATCTGTTGCTATTTCGTAACGGAACTTAGTTACACCATATTCCTTTTTTCTAGAATTATATAGGCCGTGTTTAATGTTTTTATACTGAGGAAAATTTTCAATTAAATCCAACCCACTGTCTTTATAAGATAGAACTTGCTGCTCGTATATCTCATGTAATGATTTCGTTGCATCTTTTGTAGCTTCTTTTTTACATTCATGTAATATTCTCTTAATTTCATTTTTAGAGAAATCTGGAATACACAGATGTCGAGTTTCTTTTAAAATGTTGTGTCCTTTGATTGTAAGGGTTCCTTTGCAATTTGGTCTATTGATGCAATGCCAATTAGAAGAACCGTTCTTGTAACTTCTTTTCTTGTGGTATCTGTGACCAGCTCGCAACAAAACTGTACCTCCTCTTTTTGAAGAAATATACGTTATACTAGAAGTCACATTAGAACTTGTACTGCTGACTTCTTCTGACATTTCACTGTAGGAAAAAAAGGCGTAATGAATACTATTATATTTTTTTGTATTCTGCTTTGCTAGATTCCTAGATTTTGTATTAACTAACTGTATTGGCATTGATAATTTGGTGATATTTTTCTCGCTAGAAAAGCTACTAACAACTAGAGATGACTAGTCTACCACATCCTAAGCTTGGAGACAACAACAGTAACTTACTTATAAATGTTACACATACTTGAATATGTTTATTAAAATGTAAACAGCTCAATCGTTTATAAACTGACCATAACCTAAATCAAAACTTAGTTTTTGATAAAATACATAGTAAAGAGTACTATATTCTGTCATAAATAATGGTTTATGAAATACAAACTTACCCAATGGCTTAGCAAGCTAATAATATTGACACAAACAGGTACACACTTCACGCACAAAGTTATGCCGATAACTGAACTATTAATACAATTACAACGAAGTGACCCTTTCATGATAACTGTTTTCGCAAATCTTTTGTTTAAATTGCTCCAATCAGGATTCGTCAAATGCACATCTATTGTCACCCATCAACATAATACCACTGCGCCTAACCATAGATGGCGTAATTGAATTTGGTCCTTACGGTAACACCTTAGAATACTTTTTTCCATGACAGAATTTTGAAATATGCGCTCTTCTATGATACTTCGCCAAGTTGTTACCTCAGGTAGCAAAAGAAACCAGTCTCCTCACAAATCTTTTGTTTTTAAATGGCAAATAATCGTTTATCATTATTACACGAAGAAAAAGGTAATATTTAAAAAAGGTTACAGTTCTTGGTTTAGTTTTTGATTTTATGTACTGACTGTACTGTTTTTAATCTAAATATGACAAGGGGCTTACGGGTGCTTCAAAAATATTGAAAAATAATTCGCCCCGCGTCAAGGGGCGAATAGGTATTCTGATAGGGGGCGAACGGGTGTTTTTAAGCAAAGGGGCGTAAAATAAGGGGCGAACGGGTCCGAGATCCTAATCAGTGCCACGTTTAATAATAACCTAATTGAAATGACTCGATCATCCCGAGTGATTAAGTTTCTTTTATACAAAGCAACCGTTTAATATCTATAATTTTTTTTATAACTAAATTGTAAGCAGAATGTTACCTTTAAAATATTCCCAAAGAAAATTAATTTTACTTATTCAATAACAAAATCAGACTTTGCATTATGTATAAAATCTCATTCCGACCTGAAACTACTTTACGTAACTAATACAATTAGTATTATTATAATTTTTTAACTTTTTGCTGAACGTGTTTCTATTATCGGCTTGCATGACTTCGTATATTATTATATGCATTTCAAATTTTTATTCATCTAACACTGAAACTAATCTTCTTATCATTTATTTGTGTAAAATAAATCTCTTTTATTAAAAAGTAACGTTTTAATTTGTTTATATTATAAACTACTAACACGTGTCTACTATAATTTTTACTGTATCAAAACGTAATGTTATTTAATTTTTATTTACACAATCACCTTTGTAATTATTAGATAACTTTATTTAAGATTCGCACCGGGTTGGTAATTTTATTTGATTTGAGTGTATAATACCGCTTTGAGTTTTTATTGTTAAGTGTAAAGGTAAGTTAAAGAATTTGTTATTTATGGTTTAAAGTAATTATCTCTTTTTCAAAATTTATAACACATTTATATTTAATTAAAAAGTCTTGTCCAATTATTCCATCTACTTTTAACGGTAGGTAAGTTGGAAAACACGTAAAATTTATGTTTAAAAAATTGTCTGTTTCTCTCTTGGTTTAAAGGAATCGTTCCGTAAGATGTAACTTTACCTTCTATACCATCTATGTACTATGTGACCCTTGTACTCATGTTCTCGTGTGTTGATAGTGCGACGTCACGTTTAATTGCACTGAGTGACGCACCTGTGTCGATCAACCATACGTGCAGTTTACCGTTTATTGTAAATTGAACTGAATTCATGTGATTATAAGTCAGAATGTAGCTTCCATTCTCGAAAAAACTGCATGTTTTCGTCACTTAGATTTATTTGTATCTTTAATCACCGTATTTACTTGGTGGCGTTTATAATTTCTATTGTAATTATTATTACGACTTTGGGTATAGTTTTTGTTATTTTGATTATAACTAGTTCGCGGCTTATTTTGCTGGAACGGTCTTTTTACTAGGAAACCCGTACTTCTATTCGTAAACCGTGGGCCTCTTTCTATATTTTTATGGAATGTTCCCTTAAACGGTTTTTCGCTAATGTAACGATAGTATCCCTTTACCTCATGCGTATAATATTTGTTCGGGGCTAGGCGATGAGGTCATTGTTATGTCTTCGTCTTTCGCTCCTTGAATTGCATCTGTTAGCGATGAGTAAGCGCGTGCCGATATAATCGTAATTAGCTTATCGTTCCGTAAACCTTGACTAAATCTATTTATAGCAACTTTCTCATTTAAATCACCTGATTATTTTTTTTTTTTTTTTAAGTTTTACTAACTTTGTCGACTTTGTGTTGTATATATTACTCTATGTTTATAATATATTATATAAGAAAAAACAATTTTGTTTTATCAATGTAAACAATAATACATTTTGATGGAGCCACCCTTATTCAAAGTCATTGAATTCTTATTTATCAAATCTGGTTCATTTTATAGTATCGTCAAAAACTGTTACACAAAAAAAATGTGCTTATTATTATATCTATATAACTAATTTCAATTACTTACGTAGGTACTTTTTTTATCATAAAATCTCATCTTATACACATTATTTTTACTAACAGACAGACTCGAGTCTGCATTAAATTTTTAAGATAACATTTATCAACTATCGAATAACAAATAAGTCAATCTAATTATACTCGTATGTAGGTCATAGATACTCGTAATAAGAGCTTAAAACCCGCTTTAACATTCATGGCTGGCAATAATGAGACCTGCCGTCTTTAAATCAAACCCGTTGTATTAAGCCATCATTTTTATATTTTCTATTAACTTCGTGATTTGATCAAGATAGTTTTTAATTTCTGTCACACTAAATTTACCTTTTTAAAAGAATTAACGACATATTTTAATAATTAATTGCTTAATTTATCCCGACTCTATAACATAATATGTTTAATTTTATTGTTACCTCTAATTTTGTTTCTTTCTTCAACACCATCGTATCTTCCCTTCTTCGCTCGTCCTTATACTGTCGGACTTTGGTTCCGCATTACTACTGCAACTGCTTGGTGCTCGATTTTTCTTGTAAGGCATTTATTAACCTTCTTCCATGCCAGGTAGGCGAAGATGATCGATATTACTGTGACTAATACAGTAACTAAGTATACCAATGTCGGCAGGTGGTGTTGTGGTTTTTCCTGAACCGCAGTATTTCCTGCACCGTTCTGTGCTATTATTATTTCTTTCTTGATATCTTCATTCTTTGATTTCTGCGCGCCCATATTCCCATTAAACGGCCAAATGGTTGTTGTATTGTTGTACAGCTGTTTTCAAACGCGTGATTATGACTCACGTATTCGGCGCGGAACTCATACGGAGCAGTTGTGACGTCACGTTGGGCTGATATGACTCGTAGTAGCGGCAACATTAAAAACTTGCGGCGTGGCTGGGCTTGCTGATGCGTAGCGTGGACTTGCGGATGCGTAGCGTGGACTTGCGGATGCGAAGCGTGGACCCCATGGGTGTGGTCGTGACTGGTCTTCTTTTGACTTGGTTCCCAAACGCCGGATCAGCTTTCGATGTGACGTGTGCTCGGTGAAATCGGTGTGACGCGATGCGTAGCGGCAACTTTTATAAACGCGCAGCGTGACTGGACTTGCAGGCGTGTTGTGTGGACCATGGGGTCCATGGGGACCCCATGGTCCCAAACGAACCAGCACTGCCTAGAAGCAGTGGACTGGCAGGGTCGCCATGTGATGTGTGAAGTCGGGAGACGAAATGATACGACGGACGTCGGTTCTTAACTGTAACTGTCTTTATTTATGAAAAACATTGCTTTTATACTGTTTCTAAACAAAGGAAAATATTAAAGTAATTAATAGTACAAAATGGACTTTGTTCAATCATATGATGGAATATTAGAAATACGTGCTATTTCAAGGTAACATGATTTGTGTAATTAATTTATATGGAACATAATATTGAGTTACAATATTAAGTGTGAGTCATTTCCATATGGTGTTAAGTGGCGCACTCCACTACATACATTAATACCCAAATTTTTAAGAAAAGTCAGATAGTTCCTGAGATAATGCCTACTAGCACACTGCTAGTAAAAATGAAATGTTTTTTGCATCTGGATATCACCATTTACATATTCCATTTATTTTAGGTAGTTCTATTTCAGTACAGCAGGCATTAAGCCTGTATAGCACCAACTTTAATTTGATAGGAATGTTTCTTATTAATGTAATTAATAGGTGTTACATACAATCTTGGGTAGGGTGGCCGCTAGTTGATGGAGTCGGTTCTGGGTCTGGAGTGACCGGCCGAGGAAGGGGCAGCTCCAGCAGTGGCACAGGTTGTGATGGGGAATCATCAAAGCCCATCTGAAAAACCATAATTTCTTTATTTTTGAAGTTATAAGAATAAATGATTTGTATGAGCTTCGAGCCAGACAAACACACAACATGCCAGCGTATAAGAAAAATTTAAGCTTCTTTTTCATGTATACAACCCCCTGACAATTAATTTAATTTAATTTTTATTCAATATTCAATTTAGGTTAATATTCTACACAAAATATTAAATCTGTATCTCATTCTGTATACGAGTTGGAGTACTGTTGTATGAATGGACAGACAGACATACAGATAGCCGGACAGCAGAGTGACAACAATATGGCTCCATTTTTCCTTGGATATGGAACCCTAAAAATGAGTCCTTAAAATTTAATCATTATTATCAAAATATATCTATTTTTGACATAAATCATACAAAGTAAAATAGCAGATGTTAACAATTCAATAAGTAAAATAAAGTGCATAAGACGTTATTAAAACAATAAAATAAAAACATACATCAACATAAATACGGACGTTTTCATTCCCCATGACATTTTGGACCCCCATGATGGACAGAATCCTGTCCTCTATAGGGGTCAAAATGCCGTCCCATGATGGACCACCACCAGTCCCACTCTCATGCTGTCGCATTGCTGACCCCTTCTTCTTGACCTTGTATTTTTGGTCACTCCAGTACTAAAGCGCAATACATAGAAAGGTGTTAGTTAAGCCATGCATCGCCCTTATTAATCACAACACAATGAACAGTAAACAACTAGTTAAGCCAAGACACACCACACAACACAATGTACGGTGGCTCACCTCCAAACCAAATCCGCTATAACATAACCCGCTACTTACTTACTTCTTTAACCACATGTTTAGTGTGCCGAAGGCTTTATTGTTAGTAATTATCAAACAAAAACAAATAGAAAGTAACTTTACTTAATAAATAACTTTACCTTCAGTTAATGTGTAAGTAGTAATATCCAAATAGATTACAATAAAAAATCATAACTAGCTTAATCTATTTATACAACAAAAAGAAACATTACATAACTTAACTTGAAAAAAAATAAAACAACAACAACAAACAGAAAAATAATTAGAAAATTAAAAACTAAAGACCTTTATATAAAAGATGTCCTCCAACTGTGGGCTCATGGGAACGGTCCCAAGAATGCTGGCAACATTGCCCCTTTGGATTGCCAAACTAATACGCTGGCAGAGGTAGCTGCCAGCCTTCTTGTCACCGGAGGCCACGATAAGGCGAGCACTTAACTCTTTAACTAGATGCTTTGCCTCCGGCCCCCATGGACCCATTGTTTCCACCGCAAACGGAACAAATAAATAATTTCAACCACATGAAGTGAAGTGGCGCGAACATGCGAGGGAGCCACGGTGTCAGCACAGGTTGCATCCCACACCAACGGCCTGCCAAGCTTCCAGGGCCCAATGGTCATTCATACGAAAGTAACTTATAACTTTGTTATCAATTATGACTAAACTATCACTCACTTGCCGCCACTCTTTGGCAGTTTTAGTGGCCCCATCACCCACTGCATTTAGCCGTGAGGTCAATTCCTCCCACAGGCGATGCGACGACTGCTTCGCCTGTTAATTAAAAATTAAAATTGTTTATTGCGGTATAAAAACCTGTGATACCTACACCATATTAGCTGGGGAACATCTTGTAATGTTATACCTGTGGGTTGTTGATTTGAGTGCCTCTGGCTTGCAGTGGGTGCGACTCCATCCATGCTACCAACTCCTCTAACTGCATTACCGACACGCGTCGGGACCCAGGCATTCTGAAATACGTTAGAAGCTAAAAAACCTACAAAAACAGGCGAAATGCAATTGATTGGCGGTACTTACGGGGGACGACGGCGGCGGCGGCGGCGGCGGCGGCGGCGGGGCGGTGCCGTGGCTCAAAAGCTTCTTCCCGTTTGTACGAGCACCATACATAATGAATCGCTGATATAATTAAAAGAGTTGGTAGGTTAGGTAGATTACTCGGTATCAAATGTATCTACTCTCGCACTTACTACATCATCATTAGCTCATTTTGGCGCCAAAATTGTTGGTTATTTTATGACCCGTTCTCCCCATCCATCCTTAAAGAAGGCTCGTGACCAAGCAGTGGGGACATGAAAATGAGCCGATGTTCCTACCTCGCAGAACACAATATTACTCTAAGACCTACCTTAGTAATTTATTTTAATTTCTTGAGAGCTCTATTAAGTTTTTGCGTCGCTACGATTTATAGGTTATGCTTGCTTTTTTATGCACATTGCATAGACTAGGTAGAGATTAGTGATACCAGTTACGAAAAATCACGATTCACAATATTGTAATTTAAAATTATTTTCGGTAATACATCACAAAATAAGTTTTGATTATACAATTATCATTTAGTATTGTTTTGCACACAAGATACAATAAAAATGGTATCAGAAACAGTAAATTACGAATTAAATGAGTGGCACAAAGCATCTAATTCATTCATGAACAGCAATAAATACTTTGAACTTTGAATTTTGCACAAGATTGTGCAAATTATAATTTACGGCCACACTTTGGGGCAAAAATGTTATTGCGTTTTGTTTTTACATTGTAAGATTATTTTTTATTTTGGGATTGACAGCTTTAATTTAACTCATCTTATAAACTAAATTATAAAACAACATAAATTAATACGTTTCCTTATAAAATAAAGTAATTTAAAAATAAGTTTGGTATTTTATTCATTAAAAAACATAGTATAATTTTAAAGCAATTTGCGTGAACAAAACGCAAGATCCCAGTACTTTTCGTTCATTCGCGAGAGCGATAGCGATAATGAGAGTACTCCAATTTTAGGCGGTCACTCGAAACTATGGCGAGGACTAGGGCATCGCTCTCGCTCTTGAGACCGCTATCGCTATCGCCTTGAGTTAGGCGGTAGGGCCCCAGATCGTCGGTCCACCTTGTTGGAGGCCTGCCCACACCGCGCTTTCCGGTACGCGGGCGCCACTCAAGGACTATTCCGCCCCAGCGGCCATCAGTCCTGCGAGAAATGTGCCCTGCCCACTGCCATTTGAGCTTAGAAATTCTTCGGGCCATGTCGGTTACCTTTGTTCTTCTGCGGATCTCCTCATTTCTGATTCGATCACACAGAGAAACCCCGAGCATAGCCCTCTCCATTGTTCTTTGAGTGACCTTGAGCATTCTGATAAGGCCCATAGTGAGCGACCACGTCTCAGTCCCATATGTCATCACTAGCATGGCAACACACACTGGTCAAAGACTTTCGTCTTGAGACACTACGGTATATCGGACGAAAAGATATTTCGTAGCTTACCGAACGCCGCCCAGCCTAATTGGATTCGACGATTGACGTCTTTGCTGAAGTTGGAACTACCTAGCTGGACCGTTTGTCCCAGGTAAACATAATCGTCCGCAACTTCAAGGGCAGAGTCCCTAACCTTTAGAGGAGTGGGTACGACACGTGAGTTCGACATAACTTTCGTCTACTCCATGTTCATTTTAAGACCCACTTGTTGAAAGATTCTGTTGAGGTCACCGAGCAGTGTGCCGAGGTCTTCCAGGGTCTCAGCCATGACCACTATATCGTCAGTAAATTGAGGTGTAGGAGTTGAGATTGATGTCGAGTCCTTTCCAATCCAGAAGCTTGAAAACATCTTCCAGTGCAGCAGTTCACTGCTGCATCATGAATCATGAACAGTTTCGGAGATATCACAATTCCTATCTCACTCCTCGCTGCAACTGGATAGGTTTCGAGCTCTGGTCTTGAAGACGGATTGACATAGTGGCGCTTTCATACAAACACTTCAACACTTCGATGTACCGGTAGTCAATTTGGCACCGATGGAGAGACTGCTTGGATGGCTTTTTCATAGTCCACAAACGCTAAGCAAAGAGGCTGGTTATACTCTTCGGTCTTCTCTGTATAACCTGCCGCAGCGTATGTATGTTGTCTATGGTGCTAACGCCTTTTCGGAAACCGACTTGTTCGATAGGCTGGAAGTCATCAAACCTGCGTGCGAGACGATTCGTTATGACTCGAAAACAGCTTGTAGACGTGGCTTAGAAGTGAGATGGGCCCGTAGTTCTTCAGCAGGGTTTTGTCGCCTTTTTTAAAGAACAGTACCACCATACCTTCGTGCCACGTCTCTGGCGTTCTGCCCCCTAGTACGACGGAATTAAATAGCTTCTGAAGAGCTACGAGTACCGGTCTTCCGCCTGCTTTCAGAAGCTAGGCCGTAATTCCGTCAGCACCTGGTGCCTTGCCGTTCTTGAGCTGTTTGAGAGCCATACTAATCTCGTACAGGCTGATGTCCGGGATGTCTTCGGTGTAGTGCCGGGTTAACTTTGCTCTAGGGTCTTTAGCTAAGCTTTGTACAGGTGGCTGTGTGGATGTGTAAAGCTGTCCATAGAACTTCTTACCTCTCCCATAACATCGGACCTGGTCGTGACCGTTCTGCCGTCATCGGTATTAAAATATTAAAATATTGTTTCAATAAATTTATTAACTCTAATAGTGAAAGCTATAATATCGAAAAATCGGTATTATGTAATTTAAATACCGGTTTTTCAATATCGGAAATTTGCTCCGATATTCCGGTTTTTCGATATTACCGAAAACCGGTATCCATGCTCTAGAGTGCCACTGCCAGAAGCGCATTCAGATGCACCATTGCACGAAACAGAGGCGAGTTACGATGCTCTACGGTACGCGCCTTGTCGATTGCCAATAAACGGTGGTGACGGGCTCTACCATAACTGCCTGGAGCAAAGAACTTGCAAGACCTTTGCACCAAATAAGGACAGTCTAGCTCTCCCCGAAGAATACGACAAGCAGTCTCCATTATGCTGAGGCTACATTAGCGGGCGAAGATTCGTATCGTGTAGGCGCGACAAAAACATCGTGTTCGGGTATAGGCGATGTTCTTGTCTACATTAAGGCGGGCGAAGATTCATGTCGAGTTGACGCGATGCATCGTGCCGGATTGTGTTGTTCAGTTTGTTGTGCGGCCGAGACGTGGGCGGTAATTTAAAAATGGAGGAAATAGTGGCTTTGCATTATATGTCAGTAAATTATTATTTATTACAATTGTACGAGTATCATTTACGAAATAATATGAAAAAGAGAAGAAAGAGGAGATGGCGGATGACTACTATTCATAGAAACCGAACGATGTAAGTATCCTAGAAAGTGATCTCTACTTACCGCAGGGAGATAGGCGTGAGTGTAAAATAATAATTTCACTTTATTTTTCTCATTTACAGCACAGGAATGGAAAGTATGTTATCTGACTTAACCGCAGAGTCTGGCATAAAGTTCCCTGGATTTTTACGTATGTCAACATCTGACTTTGAAATACTACTACAAAAACTCGCACCAATAATTACAAAAAAAGATACGAAATTCAGAAAAGCCATTCCAGCTAAAGTGCGATTGGCAATAACACTACGTTATCTGGCGACAGGAGATAATTTTCGAAGCCTTCATTATCTTTTCAAAATATCTCATCAACTCATTTCCAAAATAGTACATGAAGTTTGTGCAAGTCTTTTGATAGTTTTGAAAGACGAGGTTAAGGTAAGAAAAACTCAATATTGTACTCATAGTTTAGTTTTATTTCAATAGGTAAAATACAATGTTAAGAATCAAGAATAGAATTAAAAAAAAGGAATCTTCAATCATTAAAAAACTCCTTATGTGAATGATATTTCACCATTCTCCGATATAATAATTTGTGAGGTTGTGCGTCGCTGAGTAGCCTGAGTGAGTGACTGAGATGGTGATGCATGGATCGGAGACTGGTACGTTTGGTGCTGTGGTGTGACGGAGATGGCGATGCATGGATCGGAGACTGGTACGTTTGGTGCTGTGGTGACGGAGATGGCGATGCATGGATCGGAGACTGGTACGTTTGGTGCTGTGGTGACGGAGATGGCGATGCATGGATCGGGGACTGGTACGTTTGATGCTGTGGTGACGGAGACGGTGATGAATTCAGCAGAGATTGATGTGCTTGTGCATGAGATTGAGGCAGCTGCACGTTTTGTTGGCTAACAACCGATCTATCATGCACGCTCGGAAAACCATATTATGCATATCATTCATAAGAATATCTCTTGTATTTGGGTTTTTTATTTTTCTTATTTTGCTAGCAATCAATTTCCCAAACATTTCATATTCATCATTTACGCTGCCTTTGACGTGCTCAAATGCCTCTTGCATCTGCCTCTTTGCATGTAATATTTCTGAAGGCACATCAATTCTTGCTCGCTTATTTGTAGTTTTTAAACTAGGCGGAGAAGTTGGAGTCAAGATTTCACTATTGCGAATAATTGCATTTACTTCATCGTCACACTCAGCATGCTCTTCCCGTAAACTTTCATTCTGAAATAAAACAAAAATATTGTTTCAGCTGCCTGCTACTGAACAAGAATGGCTGCAAAAAGAAGCTGACTTTCATGATATCTTTCCACATTGTATTGGAAGCATTGATGGCAAACATGTTGTTATTTTATCACCAAATCACAGTGGAACTGAATTTTACAATTACAAGCAGACATTCAGCATTGTCCTCATGGCTTTAGTGGATAAGAAGTATCGCTTCATGTATGCAGATGTTGGTTGCCAAGGACGAATTAGTGACGGTGGAGTATTCAGAAACAGCTCATTATTCGAGAAACTAGAGAGAGGTGCTCTTCATATACCAGGTCCTTCTGCTCTTCCTGGTGCTGATATCATCGTACCTTATGTATTAGTGGCGGATAACGCGTTTCCATTACATACAAATATAATGAAACCATACCCTGGAGATCATCCAGAAGGAAGTATTAAAAGAAAATTTAACACGCAACTGTCAAAAGCCCGTATAGTAGTTGAAAATGTATTTGGAATTATGTCTGCCGTATTTCGGGTACTCAGAAAGCCGATAGCACTTCAACCAGATCGCGCCTCTAATGTTGTAATGTCTTGTGTATTACTACACAACTTCTTAAGAAACAGCATATCATCAAATAATATTTATATACCACCAGGTTTTGCAGACACTATTATAGATGGACAAGTAGTTGCAGGTACATGGAGAAACGAGCAACAAGAGGATACTGCTTTGCGCTCTCTTCCGGCGGTAGCTAGACGGGGCGCTCTTTTACCAACACAGGTCAGGGATCAGTTTGCCCAACATTTTTTCACTCAATAAAATGTTTTTTGTTATTACTATACTATAATACTGACGTTTTAACACAGAGAAAATATCATATGCAAGTTTCAGTCTATAAATAAATACAAGTTGAAAATAAATAAATAAATAAGCGTGTTTCATTACTTACCGGGGCATCTATAGTCGGGCGACAGTCGTATATAGGCTGAAGAAAACTATTCATCGCCGAAAAGGCAAACCAATTTGTCTGGTATTGTCGTCGTTGGCGCCAGCTCCTGACTTAATCTTCGATTTCTTAATTTTATTAAGATGGGCTCTGTAGTATGCCATCAAAGAATCTTTTTTCTTCTTCATTTCTTCTACTGTGGTAGGCCAACTGAGCATATTTTTAATTCGAATCCACGCATCATGTACCAAGTGTTTCTTTTTATGGCCGGGGTCACTAGGATTCCATATAATACTCTCAGTTTCATAAAATTGAATGAATTCTAACACTTTTTCGTTACTCCACTCCATAGTGTAAAAAATTAAATGCACGTCCGTTTCGCTTCAAAGTCTGGACGACACTGAATTGACGTAGATGTAGCCACCTAAGCGAATATTGGCGCGACAAATCCCTTTGATTCGCGCCAGTTTACCGACAGCTCCCCGATACTACATCGTCTTCGCCCGAATACTACGCGATGACACGATGAACCCGGCCACATTCATCGCGTTAACACGAATATTCGCCGTAGCCCGCTAATGTAGCCCCAGCATTAGGGTGTAATTTCTGCGAGTTTCAAGGGAGTTAAAGCCTAGCACGCCCAGCAAAAACTTGGTAGGATACAAGAAAGGATAAAAGCCAAATTTTGTTTTATATAAAGATCGTAAAAATGCTTTTTGAATTTTTTCTAATATTTATTTATTTTTTCTTGACTTCTCGTGCGGATGCCAGACTATAGCAGCAGATTCAAGTTTGCTCCTCACCAAAGCAGTGAACAATAATTGAATCGCGTGAGGGTCTCGAAGGTCTTTTGCGTTCCGCATCACGAAGCCTAATCGACGATAGCAGTCACTAGCAAGCTTTTTAATGTGCAGATTAAAAGTAAGGTACGAGTCAAAAATCACTCCAAGGTCTTTGACAGAGTCAACACGACTAATTACCTCGGTATGGAGACGGTAGTCTGTCTCTATAGGGAATCTGGCACGGGTGAAGGACATAGATCATTGATTTAATATAGATACATACGTTTTATGTGGGTTAGTTAGCGATATTTATTAGATCTTGACTTGAATGAATGTATGTAGGTACTTACCTATTATGTTCAGTAAACCGAACTTAAGTCTGTAACTAATGTTCTATGTTGTACCTACGTGGAAGGAATAGAAATAGAATAGACTTTATGTACCTAATTACAGTTTGCGCAGATACCTATAATAGGTTTCGGAAATACTTACATTTAATAAATTTGTCTTTTACAGAAAAAAAAATATCATGTCACTGCCTTCAAAAAAATTATCTGGTGCACAATAAGCAAGAGCAAGAGTTTAACTTGTACATGAACGATTGTCGAGGTCAAGGCTACGATAATGAAGCGAATATGGTAGGAATAAATAAAGGTGTCCAAACCAGAATTCTGAATCAATATCCTCGGGCATTTTTCAATCCATGTGGTTGCCACAGTTTGAATTTAGTGATAGCTGATCTACGTGGAAGGAATAGAAATAGAATAGACTTTATGTACCTAATTACAGTTTGCGCAGATACCTATAATAGGTTTCGGAAATACTTACATTTAATAAATTTGTCTTTTACAGAAAAAAAAATATCATGTCACTGCCTTCAAAAAAATTATCTGGTGCACAATAAGCAAGAGCAAGAGTTTAACTTGTACATGAACGATTGTCGAGGTCAAGGCTACGATAATGAAGCGAATATGGTAGGAATAAATAAAGGTGTCCAAACCAGAATTCTGAATCAATATCCTCGGGCATTTTTCAATCCATGTGGTTGCCACAGTTTGAATTTAGTGATAGCTGATGCAGCCAAAACTTCCGTTAAATCGGTTTCTTTATTTGGATTTCTACAAAGACTGTTTGTTTTATTCTCTGAATCAACGAAGCGATGGGAAGTAATATCCAAGCACATAGAAGGATTATCACTGAAAAAAGTTTGCGAAACTCGCTGGGAGAGTAGAGTTTCTAGCCTTGCTGTTGTTCGCTTTAACTACAATTCAGTTCGTGATGCCCTTCTGAATCTTCATGAAGAAACAAATGACACAGTTGCAGCATCAGAGGCATTGTCGCTAATTCAGTACATGGAGCAATTTGAATTTATACACTGGGCCGCAAAAATTCCGGGTCGCTTATAAAAAGTGTGATAGTTTCTTAACAACACAAAACAAACTAGTGAAACTGAAGTATGTTATATATGAGTGACTTATACATAAAAGAAAATACATAACACGTTTTTAAACTGTATAATTTTATTTAAGTACTAAAAAATAAAAATAAAAAACTTCTAACTTTTGACAACAAAAATATACAAAACAGTTAATCTGCAAAATTAAAGCTTTTCTGTAAATTTAATATCTTGTATTTCCTCCACGAGCCCGTATCGCTTCATTAAGACGATGTGGCATGCTGTAAATCAAGTTTCTAATACGGTTTTAGTCTATGTTTGACCATTCCTCTACTAGCACACTTCTTAACTCACGTTAAGAAGTATGATGCAAAAATATTGTATGTTTTAATGTAAATAAATAAATAAAAAAATAAAAAAACGTAAGTTAGCTGCAGCTGGAGAGCGTTGTTTCATCACCAACCCGCATTTGGAAAACGTGGTGATTAAGCCATTACCCATTTAAGGCCCCCCAAAGCCTTAGCCCAGCAGTGGGACAGTTATAGGCTGTTTACAACAAAAAAAAAACATTTGTTTTACGTGAATACATATAGATTTAAGTGATAATATGTAAATGTATCTTACTGCTGTTGCCAGGGCTGCGGCCTCGGCTGCGGAGGTGTCGTTGGTGTCCCCGTCACCAGCCGACAGGCCACCCTTTCCGGAGAGATTTTACTGCGAATAAATTTAAATGTCAATACAACAGAACGCGAACGCGCCAACTCTTCTTCAAACATTTGTGAGGAAGGTGATGCTGGTGGTGCTTCTTCGCACTCACGGCCACGGCCACGGCCACGACTACGACCACGACCACGACCACGACCACGACTACGACCACGACCACAGCCATCCCCAGCCCCAGTGTAGGGCATAGTTAACTACTATTTTGTAATCTAACTACTAACTACGATTAAAAGTAGTTAACTACAAGTAGTTATGATTACATGTAATCTAACTACAATAATCAAGTTACAAATAGTAGTCGTTAATCTGATTGCTGTAATCGAGTAGTTATAACTACTGATTACTTTCATTCTAAGAAAATCTTAATTTATATCTAAATTATGTAAAAAGTTAAAAATCTATATGTTAAAGGAAATAGCTAACAGAAGATATTTTATGTTCTACAAAATAACCTTTAATTCGGTGGTAAAAAAAAAAGCGGCGGCGCCGCCCGCGCTGTGTCTGTCGTCATACTCATCGCGCGTGTAATAGCGCGTTCTCGCTCTAGCAACTGATTAGTCGATGCATATTGTGATGATCGTGAATGACATGAAGACGTGCGCGCGCGTTTTGTCTTTTCATTAGAAGTAAACGTAAGTAGTTACAAAAAGTAATCACGTAACCGTGATTGCAACTACAATTTGTAGTTAGTAATCAAAATGTTTAACTACTTTATACGATTATTTCATGTAATCTAATATTATGATTACTAACTACAAATTGTAATCGTAGTTAATAATCAGTAGTTAGATTACATTTTGCCCTACACTGCCCAGCCCCACCAGTAGTAGCTTGCCCACGCCTAAAAGAGCAAAGCTTGAACTAAGAGAAACTTAAACTAACTTTTGCTTAAATATTTATGGTGTAAGAACTTAATATCTAACAAATAAAACAATATTGAATCCTTTTAGCCGTTTAATTCGTTTTACTTATTTATTCAAACAATCCTGTAGATTCACAATACCACAAGCAGAGATCACAATAAAGTCAAATAACTTTATAAAGTTTATGGGTCTGAGCCAAAACATTTCTCACATTTCTCACAAAGGTGCGTTCACATAGGTAACTTTTTACTGATGAACAAACAGGTACCTATGACATGACATGATTCAGATGTACAGGAATGTAACAAAAAGTTTAAATGCTACATGGTATTTTTGTTTTTTTTGGTTATGTTATTGTCATGTTTGGTCATGTTATTTTCCCTGTGTGGTGCCGGGGATAAAGAATTGCACCACCCCATCTCTTCCTGTGGGTGTCGTAAAAGCCGACTAAGGGACCATTCCAGAGGATGGGCAGCAGCATCTCTCTGATGTTACCCTCAACCTACTGCGATCGCCAACCCGCCTGCCAAGCGTGGCGATTACGGCAAATACCCCTCATATCCTTGGGGGAGGCCTTTGTCCAGCAGTGGACGTCTTTGGCTGAGATGATGATGATGATGATTTTTGTTTTTAGTCGAGAAAGCTAACTAAGCCAATATAATGTGTATACATTATACTCTTATATACATGTTGTATTGTTGAATTTTTGTTTACATTTTTTACCTTTAAGCACTTATAGATACGTCACTCTGAAAAAACTCGACTCTCGACGACTCTTCCAAAAAATACATTGATTTTGGATGGGCAAAATCTCGTAAAGCGTCACATATCCAAGTCATGGGCTGTCAAAGATGTACAATGCGCCACTTGTACATCTTTGACCGCTTGGAACACGGAAATGTGACGTTTTACGTAATACTGTCAATATTTATGCGTGCTTGCCATTTTGACAAAAAAAACAAATGGGGATGGAAAAGAAAAAAAATGTTTAATTAAACGCTTAACGATACATGTAGGTATGTACACTTTAAATATAATTGAAATCAGGTATATTAAATATTAGTGCGCCTGTATCATGAACTTTGGGCTCTTCTTATTCACACACTATATGCGTTTCTGTTAACGTATCCTCTTCTGCAATGTCGCACCAGTCAAAAAGCTTTACTTTTTTTAAGCACATTACCTTGTACATGTTCCAATGAGTTGCAATTATTTTAGCAATACAATAATAAATTCCAAGATTGACTACAACCCAGCTCCCTTCGTGGAATTTGTTCAAATTATAGTATTCTTCTATATCGCCAAAATGTGTATTACTCATAGATTTTCTTGATCTGGGTATATTAATTTTAGTTTTAAAATCAACATGCTTAAGTGTCATTTTCCCTGTATAATTTTTTATGTCAAAATCAATATTCTCGATAATTTCGGGTGTTTTTACATCAAGTTTACAGCGACCATTGCTTGTGATTGTTTCTGTAACTATATTTCTTTTTATTTTGTCTGCTACAATGAAATTGTTTATTATAATACATACATACCTGCATACTTTGTCAAACCTTTTAAGAGGTTTCCTCGCGTCCACTAACACCCTCAAAAGAAAATAAATCATTGCCAAGTGTAGGTAAGAAAGAATTTTTTTAAATGATTGCAAGTGCATGTTTAATAACTTTTTTTCGCTGGATCATTTTAATAGATCCAGCAAAATCAGGGCTATTCGCCTTTAACGAAACCCTCTCAACGGAATTCAAACTTTTGGACACAACACACTTAGTTTTTAAGCTCTTTTTTCAAAAATGTACTTACTACAATTTTCTTCCAATAATCCAACAGGAGTGACCCCATTTCATCGAAGTCACGAAACTCGTTGTCGCCTGATTTATCTAAAATGTAATGAAACCGAATGAACAAAACAGTACGCAGCATGATTGGAGAATATTATAGGTAAAATAATGAATTAATGGCACTACCTAAAGAAGGTCCTGGAATATTCATTTCAGTATTGTTCGTTTGTTGGATCACCCAAGCCTCATTGCTCTCATCACTGCGAGTTTCTGGCTTATATGAACTATCATCAGATTCGGCATAGGTTGTGTCACTGTCTATTTCAGTTTCTGATTCAATTCTTACTTGACGTTTGCGTGTCTTGCTACAATTTTTTGATGTTTTGGTGTTTTTATCCTTGCTGAAGTTTCTTTTAAATTAGATTCCTGCGTTTTTTTTTATCAAATTGTGTGTTTTAACATCGATACAGGCACAAATGCCTCTTTTAACTCCGCAAAAGCAACTAAGGTCACGATACTGCAATATATTATTCTGGCAAATTATTTGGTGAATCCGCATTGTTCCTGGTATCGGTACCAAATTCTCTGGAATCCGACCTTGTTTTTCTTTAATAGCGGAATCCGGCACATAAAAAAGTTAACGTTAGTTCTATCTTTCAAAATATTCATGGCACTCGTCGCATCAATAATGCTATTTCCATGCGAGACTTCCTGATCGAGCAGCCGTTTGATAGAACCACCAACACCATCAGCAGCACCTTTTCCGTGTGCTTCTTCAAAGAATGACCATGTGCCATACGAAAACCCGTTTTGTTATAGTAGTTAACCTACTTAAAAAAATGAAGGACATTGACTTTGGGGAACGTTGTTTTCACGTGGTCGATTACTGGCTGCAAATGCGCCCATATTGCACCAGGATTGTGATCATTGTTCGGTGATATTGAAACGAAAGACTTTGGTTTGTGTTCTTTCGAATAAATCACTCCAATGTGAAGTGTGATTTGTGCTCAGGAGGCACCAAAATGCATTGCTTGAATCTCGCTGGATAGCTTACATAAGTAGTTTTCCGAGAAATCTATCAATATGCATAATTCATATTCGTTAAGGTTATCTATAGCTTCTCGGTATTTTGAGTACTGATGATTTATGTTAATAAAATGAGTTTTAAACATTACACATTACAACATTAAATTTTTGTACGTAAATGTTGAATGCCAAGGCAGAATATCTGACGGAGGAGTTTTTGCCAACACAACGTTTGGGAAAGCTATCATAAATAAAACATTGCCCATTCCACCAGCGGCAGCGGAACCATTTCCACACCGAGAACGGAACACTCCGTATGTTTTGGTGGCGGATGATGCATTCCCACTTTCCGAAAATATAATGAAACCATATTCGTGCGATTTAAACCGAGGATCTCCCAACAGAGTTTGTAATTATAGAATATCTAGAGCACGGAGAGTAGTTGAAAACGTTTTTGGTCTATTAAGTTCAGTATTTAGAATTTTCCACACAAGTTTTGAACTAGAAGTTGAAACAGTTAAAAGTGCCACTTTGGCTACTTGTTATTTACATATTTTTTTACGATGAAACAAGCGAGCGCGACGATTATATACACCACCTGCTACGTTTGATATGGAAGATACCGATTTTAACATAATAGGGGAGACTGGGGCTTTTCCGTGTGCTAATGTAGGTGAACTACGAGCTTGTGTGCGTGCGTTTCGGAGCGCTTGTGTGAAGTTGCCGCACTCTCGTTCACTCTGACTCTGATCAAACGGTTCACAACATATCAGGCAAAAATAATCATCTTTTACATTTTCTTCGTCAGACTCAGTCATGTAAAACCTTCCTCTTCACAGCCATCTTCCCTGTTTTCTTAGGCGTTTTTCCCACCTTACTTGTAATTTTATTTTCTTGTTTCTTTATCTTTCCTGGCTCAAATGACTTACCTTTTTTAGATTTATTTTCCTTTTCTTGTTTTTCGTGGGTTTTCCGTGTGCCCTTCTCTTTGGCTTCTTTTCGTTTCTTTAAATATCTTGTTAGTGACATGTGACATAATCCTAAGTCTTTGGCGATGCCGCGAATTTTGTTAGTTTTATCCTCCTCCAAAATAGCTGCTGATTTTTCGCAAGTCTCTTTTATATTTTCCCGCTCTCAGTTTTTCTTTTATACGTCCTCATCCTACAAAAAAAAACAACAAATTATGTAGCTCCAATAATATAACTCGACAATTATCACTAAGGGGCAGGTAGTGACAAGTAACAACCTGCCCCGAGTAAATGTCACTTTTAGCCCCAACACCAAAACTGACATTTCAAGGTTATGTTGTAAAAAGGCTAAAAAGTATATCTGTATAAACGTAGATTCATTGCAAAAAGAAAAGACTAGGCCACAAATATCACAACACACATATCTCTGTTGTTAAGGAAAAGAGGTTGTAGACCAATATTAAGAAAAAACTAAAATGTTACAATTGTTAAACCTGCAGTTTTGACAGCAGCGTGCACGGGCTCCTCTCACAAAAGCGCTGGCGTCACTGGCTCGTGCGGCGTGCTGGACGGTGGTGGCGTGATCATTTGTGTCTTTCTAACGTTAGTATAGTGTTCTTTGTTTAGCCACCGTTGCCGCTGTAACTACTTACCCCTGGCACTACCAGCCCCAGTCTCCCCTACCTGGACAATGGAGACAAAACTATGATCCTGACGATTTAATTAATCGGCCAAGAAATGCATCTGTAATAGCTAAATTGAACAGAGATGAATTTATGCATTATTTTATGTCTCAAAGTGGAAGTGTCCCATGGCAGTCCTAAAACTCCAAGGAAGTTGCGGACGGAAGCTAGTAACTTATAACTTGCATTGTCTGATGATATGATGAATAACTATAATTATTTGATTTTGCATACGTTCTTTATTAAACTGATTACTTACTTCTGATTGTGTTTCCGTTTCTAGACCAGAATCAGCTTCATCTGTGCCTTTAAAAAAAAGCAAACTTTTAAAAGCAAACCAATTGCTTTCTTGAAAAGCACCATTGCCACTTTTTTGCTTCTTCTCCAATTTCTTTATTTCATTGTTGAAATATGTGCGTAAATTTTTAATTTTTTTACTGCTTCGTCATGAGATATTTCAAACTGCAGCCCAATAGCAGTCCATTCATCTTTTTTTAGCAAACGATCCTTAAAATCAGGACTTCTGTTATCCCACAAACAAGGATGCAAGCGAACTGCATCAATAAAGTTAATAATCTTTTCATTATTCCACGACAAAGACGACGCCATTTTAAAATGCAGTCACATTTCACAACAAACAGAGGCTGTTACGCGCTGGACTGACGACGACGCCTTGCCGCGCGCTATCCTACTTCCACCCGACCTCTCGCTCTCCCCGCGGAAGCAAGACGGCAAGCCGCAAAACAAACAAGTGCGAACGAGATACATACCAAAATTGCCTGGAATTTTCAAGCCTATTGGATATTCGTCAATTCGTATCTGCGACATTAAGCGATATGAAATATCTGGAGCAATTAGAAGCAATATCGCCGAAATAATTGCCGCAATTTATTGAAATTGCTCCATATTGCTCCACTAATTGCTCCAGATCGGTCCATTCGTGTCGCCGAGCAATTATTGCCCTCGTGTAAGCGCACTTTTATAGCTTTAAAGGGACTTGATTTTTTTATTTTTAATGTCTGCTATATTTAGCTAGTGAAACGAACACACTACTCTACAATTTTTATAGTGGTAAAATAAAAGATGCTAAGAAAATTAAAAAAAAAACAGTATGAAAAATAAAATTTTATAAAAAAGCTTTATGTGCTTTCAAGCGGTTTCAAAATTGAAATTAAAAAGTTTAAAAACTACTGCCTCGAAACCATTAAACTCTATGTAAGCCTTTATCCATGGTACTATATGAGTACTTCAGTACACAAAATATTAATCCATGGTTATAGAAGCACAAGAAGCCAAAAATAAAGACTTTAAACGGTTTCGCGAGTTTTTTAGTAGGAAAAGTTCAAAAACATTTTAAAAATGTTTAAGATGTGAAAAGATTTTTTCAGAAAATGTTATTATCTTTCGTTAATATTTCTCTTCCTGTCAAACGTAAAAATTTCGACAAAGAAGCTATAGAAATGTTCGAATGTGAGCGAGCTGAGATGTTTTAGATACTTCTAAATACACTGATGACTCTGAAATCTCTTTTGATGACTGAAAGTTCATAGCATTTTGTATTTAGATATGTTGCAAAACTTATTTTTTTTTAAGTACTTAAATAAATAATTAAAAAATAATATATAGGTAGGTTTCATAAAACAGGTGGCTCGTGCTTGGGTAAATGTATATAATAAACTTTTTATAAAGACTCTAATGAGTAAAGGTTATTATAAAGTGGAAGATTATGTCAATGACAAAAATGTATGGATATCTAGGTAGTTGTACATATACAATAGTGCAAATTAATGTTATGAATGTGATATAATTATTGACTTTTTAATAAACTTGTACTGTAACACTACAGGAGATAGAAACAGCCCCTGCCGAGTTTCTTGCGACTTCTTCTCGGTACAAGGTCGCCAACGTAGGGTTTACGAAGTCATGGCTTTGAATTGACGTTCAAAAAACGTGTAAAAGTTCATTTTGAATTAAACAAATTGAATTTAGAATTGATTCATTTTTTTAATTAATTAATATTGAAAAATTATATTTAAAAAAAAATGAACAAAATAATTAAAGAAACACATAAACATATGTAAACATATGCAATTTAAAACACTATCTTGCCATTTAATAATTTATCGCATAAATTTAGTTTTTTAAGGCTCAGGCAAGGTGACCGGGCGTGGCTGAGCTGGCGCTCCGGAGCGCGCCTGGGTCGGCTTAATCGGGTAGGAGGGGGGAAGTTTCTTTTCCCTCTTCCTTGCGGCCCGTTTGAAGGCCGGGCAGCGGCGGTCGTTCGCCGCATGCGACTTTGCGCAGTTGGCGCAAGTAACCTAACTATAAAATTCATAGCTTCTTTCATAAACTCCAACCATTAAACTTGTTAAAGGAGCTTATGATCCCTCTGTCTCACCCTTTCACGAATTTCGTAGTCGTGCTGCCGCAGCCTTTCTGTCTCTAACCTTTCATACGCTATGTCACGCTCTCTAGCATACTCCCTTGCACTCCTTTCCGTTTCTACAAATAATTTTGCGATATCATCCTTCTCCTGTTTTTTTCTTCTTTGGAACTGAAGGCTTCCATGGCTCCTCCAGGTTGATGTCGATCGGGGATGGTGGGGGAACCATATTAGCCTGCATGTCTGCTGGAACATCCACAGTATTATCCAAAATCAGGATAAAATCTTAAACAAAAATATAAATAGTTAGGTACCTATGTCTCGGTTTCCAGGTATACATTTATCATAAATTTGCCTCTATTTATGGAGAGCATTGAAAAATGCACGGCTTATTTCCTTTAGTAAATAGCCAATGATTGTCCCACTGCTGGGCAAAGGCCTCTATCATTCAATTCAAGTCATAATTACATTTGGTGGGTAATGCTTAATCACCACGCTTGCCAAATGCAGGTTGGTGACCTCAAACCCCGGCTATGCATTAAAAAATTGAAGCGGGTAATTGAAGCCTTGACCTTCGGATATCGGGACGAGCGTTTTGCCATTCAACGACCGACGCGTATTTTCTTTAATATGAAAATATTATAAAATCAATCTTTGTACCATTCGAAGGAAAATTTACCTGTGTTTTCCTCCTGTAATGGAAATATTGGAACCTCCGAATTAGGCTCTTCGGGCTGAGTGAGAGGTGTGGGAGGTCTTGCGTATTCATCCTAAAAAATATTTCATGACTCATATAACGATTCTTTATTAGTGGTATAACTATTGTTAGCTCAAATGTGACTAAGTTTAGATTCCACTTAGAAATAAGGCCGCCATTGTATTGGTATCAATTACAATTCTCGTAGAGCTTGAAAGCGCAGTGGCATGGTAAGCGCATTCGGTCGTGATTAAAGTTTAGCAACTTTCTCAAAGGCTGACCGCCGGATGGGTTACCCATTTTTTTGTTAAGCTTCTCCGCGTACTTTAAGACAGACTGTGAATCTCGGCAGCATTTGCATCTGGATGCATTGCATCACCTTCGATCAATTAAGGTTCACACCCACCAATTCCATAATGGGTATGTACAATGAAGTAAAAGGTTAGTTATGTTACAATGTGTGTTGTAACTGAGAAATGATAAGCAGTTAAACATATGCAAACCTGTTGAAAACCAGCTTCCATAACCACCACGCTGGTAGCAGCTTGCACTCCAATTATTTGCATGACTCTGTTCTCTAGGTCAGTCAAAGATAATTGAAGTACTGGCCCTCCTCCAGTGCCATTAGCACCCCTATGAATTTTGGCCCACTTCTGTGTTGTTTTTTAAATAGCTCTAAACCTTTACCATAAATACAAAACAAAATACTATTTGAGTGGCCGTATTCACAAAAAAATATTGCTATGATATTTCTAACATGCAATAAAGAACATGATTGATTCGTGATAAGTTTTTGGGCGAACACTTATGAAGTTAAAGTACTTGAGACTACATACCTTGCGCCATTTCTCCTCTGACCGAGTCTCCAGTCCCATCGCTATTTAACTTAATAGTTGGTTCCTTCCATTTTAATTATATGAAATGGCGACCTCAAAGGCCTCCAGATGGTTTGGATAAATCTCCGTTTCTACTAAATAAAATCACATAGCTTCGAACATCGAACAAAAGTAAACAATCGTTCCGAAAGTCACAAACACAAAAAATAAGTACACTTACCTTTTCATAAACTCTACCAACATTGCATATTATGTATGGCTTGTCCTCACTCCTCGTTGTGTTTTAAGTGCTATTTTAACGTCGCATAACCTAACTGTCAAAAATGAGTGAACCATTGAATGTGAATGAATGATTATCGCAAGTAAATTTTTTGGTGATGGTGATGGTGAACGAGGCCCATAGTGTAAAGTAAAATGTAAACGCGGCAAAATATAAAAACAACAATAATTAATCTTCTATAAAATTAAACTCGACACTGGTAACCGCAATTTCCCGTGCAGTTTTCTTAGTGCGCCACATCAATTTTTTAGTAATCCATAATACGGGTCCTACGTAAGTTGTCGTATGTTTGAAATTGCAAGTTTACAGGAGAGTAATTCAAAGTTTGAAATGTGCACCATGATCGCATCTTACAACGAATTTTTATTAAATTTGGCACGAACATTAACGTTATTAGTACCTTTAAATTGATATACCTATTTGCCAAATATCTTGTCTAGATTCTCTGATAATGCACATACGACATTTTTTATAGTTGAAAGAAAAAATAATATTGTAGTATGTATTACATACATTGCTTTACGTTGTAATCTATTGATGGTGCTTAGTCATATGTAAAACATACTACTTTATACTTTAGAAATTCGTTGCAATATTTTGTCGTATAAAATAGAAGAAACCTTAAAATAAAGAAAATACTTCGTATGATTTTGAGTGGTAGGCAGTTTATTGAGAGTTTTAAAAGAATGCATGCATAAGTACATAGAGGTAGGCTAGAAAAGTGAAAAATCAATATTGATTCTTGTTATTTAATAAAAAAGACAACATAATTATCACTTTACTAAAGTAACATCTTTTGTTCATTTATTTTTTATTATTATATTAATTTGCTTTTATCGAGTTATTATATTTTAGTAGGTACACTGACAAAAAAATCTTATAATATTATGAGATCAAATAATATTGTAATAAACAAAAACAACCTTTTGTTACTTAATAAAAAAAAATGCTTTAACACTTCTTGGCATTTAGAATAATAATGGAAAACTTAATGTGAGATCATTTGTTACGTATTAAACAAAACATGTGCTCATAAGTAACCACATCATCACAAAATAAAAATACTATTCTTAGAACAAACTTATACTTAATTGAACATAATCGTACATAACAGTTTTGCAACTTTCTCTGCCTTTACTAATTGCAACACAACCACAGACCTTTTACTATTTTTATCAATTATAGCATTATTAATTTTAAAAAAAAGTTTAGGCATTTACTCAGACTCATCTTCAGACATTATTGTATCAGCATCAGCTGCCACTAGTAATGAATTAAAGAAAACTACATATGATTTTGGAATAATTCCGCTACCACACAGACTCATTAAGTCATCGATTTTTGGTTTCGCAATTGGCAAAGGACCAGGGTAAAGTGGAGACAGAGATAAAGGAGCAGCTTTCTTTTAAGACCGGGTATTGTTCATTGCTATAGACACAGTCGAAAACTCGTCATTTAAATTATACTTATAATTTATTTTAAAAGGATCTTCCGGATTAACTTCGATCTGTTTTATTTTGTTCCATTCCACTTTATCGCCTCGTAGCTTTTTCAACCAGTTACGTCCTTGCAATAAAGATTTAAAATTAAAAAAATCTGTATAATCCAATTCCAACACATCATACGGATTTCCGTCTTTTTTTGCCCATCTCACTAAAGAATACCACTCGGATGGCGTGTATATGAGTTTGTTTTTAAACTCTCTTTCAATTAAAGCGTGTACGCTATCACTTTCTGCCGCCTGGGTGTGACTTTTTTCCAAAAAGGTGTGTGATATTTTGACATTGTACGTCTGAACTGCGTACACATAAAAAATGTACACTATACGATTTCGGTTTTGACCGACGCAGTTATCGGACCATAACCTAAATTCAAGTGCCTCTTTTTGTGTTTTATTTCTGATATAATTAAGCAAGCAACTCGTTACTTCATTTGCCCCACGTTTTGCTTGTCCTTCGTGCCACATGAAACACTTGCCCTCTTTTTCTCCAAGACTAAATACGGTGAAGTTAAACACGGAAAGTTTTCTTTTATAATAGAGAACACTTATTTCTCCGTGCGGGGCATTCAATATCTTTTGAAAATCAAAAGATGCTGTAATGATTTTCCCGCCCGATGCCTTAGCTTCCTGTTTGTCTTGTGATTTTAACAGTCTCGACAATGTTTTATTAGCAATATGAAGATCTTGCTTATTTATATCCAAAATGGAGGGAATATCTAAATTTTTGAAAGTGTGACATTGATCACACTGGTCTTTTTTGGGAACATGGAAGTCAATGTTGAAATTTTCATTTACAATATCATGATACTGTCTCTCTGTTAGCGCTCTAGATGTATAAGAACTTGTATCGACCCACTCAACATACAGCTCAAATAAGCGTCTGTATGTCAAGCCTCCATCTAAATACAGCTTACTAGAGTCTTTTCTTATGTAATGTGATTCCACGGGCTTCAAGTATCGTATATGAGCACATACAGAATCTTTGATATCGTCGGTAATAACTTTACGATGGTTTGTATGTTTACCACGCTGGTCTCCTACCACAATACCTGTCATTTGGTCAAGTTTATTAATTGCTACCTTAACAAATTGCTCACTAACAGAAAAGGTGCCAAGAAAAATTTTTTTACAGACGTTAACATGTTGTAAACCTTCTGAAGAATCACTTGACCCTACAGGTAGCTTGTAATGTATAGTATATTTACGTCTGGACTGGGTATCATGAAGAAATCTGCGTTTAATTTGCCTTATGGCTAATTGCGCTATATATGCCCACTGCTTAGATCGATCACCTAAATTCCAAAAGCTCTCAAAAATCATCTTTCTTTGTTGGTCTGATATTTTTGAAAAACACTTCATACGGCAACTAGCTCCCAAATTTTTTGCTAATGTTAATCTCCCTTTACAATTTTTATATTCCTTACCCAAATTCCGAAGCGCTTTCCTCTTGTTGTCAATCCATTCCTCACAATGTCTTCCTCTAATCTTACCTTTATTTTTTTTAATATTACTTTTTCTCCTATGAGTTGAAGCCGGGGTTGATGGATTTGTGGAACATGTAAATGGGCTATTATTGGCCTGTGGTGTTGAAACAACGCTGTCAGTATTATGGCTGGTCTTGACAAGGGCAGAAGATGCTGGTGCAGGCATTTTCCAGATGATTTGAATGGGTTGGAGATGGCTGCGGAGTATCATTGCCGAGTATATCTATCAAACTGCATTGAAGTTCACAGGAAATAATATTGCTTGAGAATACTGAGCTATGGCATTCTAAAATAAATAAAGTAAAATAAAAAACAAAATTAAAATCTAAAATGATAATAAGCTGTATAAAAAACAACCATGTATAAACATTTTTATAACCATGTATAAGTTATATTATAATGACGAAAGAACTATTTTATTGTAATTAATTATGTAAATAATATTATATTACCATTTGGTGGCAATTCTTCTGTGGCTTCGTTAAAATTTAACGATTCGGTTTGGTTCAAAGTATAGTTGGAGCCATTATCAACATTATTAGCTATTGGTTGTAAGGTACAGCTGCTATTGTCGGTTATATTTATGAACATGAACTTGAGTCCTCACGAATATGTTCTACAAAACATCGAGAACGAAAACGATAATCAAAAATATCTTCTTCACTGTCACTTAGAATATTTTTTAATTGTAACAGCTCCTGCATTTCTTTATTATTGGGATCAAATGGAAGCGGAGATTCTGTGAAAGATAAAGAAATCATAGAAATATGGATCTTTAAAAATAGTAAAATGTCGCAACTTAATTTTCATTCCGACCTATTCTGTCTTAACTACAACATACGATATAATGAATAAATAGAATTCCGTCCTAAAATATCGTAAGTATACATACAATACAAAATAAGTTTTATTTTCCATCGTAAATTGTTGTATGTTATACATACGATAAGAAATCGATGCCAAAGTTCGAAGTAAATTGTATTATGTTACACGTAAGACAAGATGCGTCGGAACCACCAATAATGAAAAAAATAATTAAAACTTTAGGGTGCATACCTGGTTTTTGGCTATAATCTACAAAAACTCAATCTTCATTTTGCAATTTCAAATCTCTTTTACTTGTGACTGTTTCAATATTTGAATCACACCCGTACTTTTTTTGAACACCAACGGCCGTTTGAAAAATTAAATTAGTTCTCGATGATACTTTGAGTTTACTGCTGTTGCGATGTTTAGTTTTAATTAAACTAAGACTCTTTTTGTCCATAATACAATATTTAATAACGATTGCCTGTTAAAGTGAATTCCGACGACAAAGCGTCCGCCCCACCCGCGTAGAGGATCGTTACTAACACTTACGCTGCGTGTGCGCGAGGAGATCTCCTCTCCGCGCCCCGCGTTGCTTGTCGCTAGTTGACATGCGATACACTACAATGGAACTGTTTTAACTTACGATATTTTACGTTAAAAAAAAAACCACTTGTAGTTGAAATTTCAGTTTTCTTTTTCCGTGCTCTTGAAGATCTATAAAAGTACGGCCTTTTTATTAAATAAAACTTATTTCTGAAATTTTAAGTTACGACAACTTACGTAGGACCCGTCGATGATTGCTGCAATTAACGTTATGGCCACGAGCGAGTAGCATATCACGAATTGATGAATGTCATGAGATATTACTGTACTCCGAAGTCGTTCTCTCTGTTTGATGTTTCAAGTTGATCTTCAACACGTGTATTTTGATCATTGTTTATTTCTATTTGAAAAGTGCGATGTGTGCTAATAAATCCCGTTGATTGATTTATTCAGCTGTGGTATTTGTTACGTCGTACTCGTCGTCGTAGTTAGATCTTTAGTTTGAATTAGGGATGATTCTCATTACAGCGGGCCAAGGCCGGGGCGGGCCAAGGCCGGGGCGGGGACGGGGACGGGCCGGAGTCCGTCCGTGCTGCACAATTTATATTACACCGTGTGTTAAACGGGTTATAAGCCGCCACGGTCGCTTCAATGTAGCGTGGTGATGTGAATAATTCCCAATTACTGTAATTTTATAATAATGGAGTTTTCTTTACTGGAGATGGCTGCTATTGCGATAGCTATTGACGAAGAGGAAGCAGAAGTAAGGAGTAAAGAGAACCGGGTAAAACGAAAATGGAGCGTGCATCCTCTTTGGAGAACGCGTAAATTTAACGGAGAATTTAACATTCTATGCAAATATTTACCAAACGGTGAAGATAAATTCTTTGGATATTTTACAATGTCCAAAGAAAGTTTTGACATTTTACTAAATGAGCTAAAGCCCACCCTTAGAAGACATCGAAACGAGATTAAAGACACCGAAGATTTAAGCAGACAGAAACTGTTTAAAAATGGCGCGCAATGAGGCCTCTGAGATTTATTTGACATTTATGTACCTATATTAACATGCAGGTAACCCTAAAAAACTAAATAAAAAATATTACTTAAATAAATTTATTATAATACTCACCTGTTTCATTTAATTAATTTCCAATTGAAGTCCATATGGACGTTTTGAACTTTGTATCCATGTATTTTTGATGTGACATGTCATAAGACTCAGGATACTTTTGGACAAGTTCTATTAATTTTTCATAATCCATTATCGGCAATTGGTGAAACAAATAGAACGTAAACGTGCGTGATCCCTCACTAAACATTCGTCGCTCACTGCCCGTACACATACAGAGCAAGGAATAGTGTTCGCATTACGCGGGACGTGGACGGGGCGGGGCGGAACCGTGCAACAACCGTGGTGTAGACGAGCGTTGGCCCGGACGGGACACAGATCATGCACTGTGTAATATAAATTTCTTCATACAAAATGTATGTAATGTTTCAAATCCGTGCCCCGTCCGGTCCACCTACACAGCCCGCCCCGGGCACGGCCCGCTTTAATGAGAATCATCCCTTAGGCAGCCTTGTTCCTGTGATACTATTGACGAAGTATTGATATCATGTAATCTTACGTCGTATGCGCAAACAGTGCGGAAGGTGCACGAGTCACAGCAGACCGCCAACCATGTGTTTGTAGTATGTAACTTAATCCAGTTCGCGTCACATTTAATTTTCTTTATCGTACAGGGCGAAGTCGTTTGATGACCCAGTAACTTAGCTTCGCATGGTAAATTAGAGTTTTGAAGGTTGTAAATAGGTAAACTTAAAATACAGACAAAGTTATCTATGTTTCGTTGAATGCTGTGATTTATCTCCTTTTCCGTTAAGCTAGCATATGCGTTACTCTCTAGACTCACAGCGACGTATTTGAATTAAATTTTGACAGCTGCACTGTCATTGTTTGTCTGTGAGTTCTTCAAGGGCAGAGGTATAACTTGATATAGAACATAATCTTCGTCACTCGCTAATGGTATGTGAATCTCGAACATGAAGTATGTGTCGGTAACTCGAGCTTGCACGTAAAGTAGCTTGTAAATGTCTTTTATGTCAGCTTGTATGTTGTTTACAGGTAGCGTCAGAGTTTTTGGAAGTTTTCCAGATATCATTGTTAGTTGTTGCTACGGACAGAAGTCTCATTTTGTATTTTAAAAGATTATTTAGCGAATATAATTTTATAAATGGAATACGGTTAATATATTTAGGTTTATATGTTATTTTAATAAATATTACTTATGTTTGCCTTTTCATTTAACACAAGGTAACTGTGTTATGTTTTGTTTATTTCCCTCGGTTTCAAAAAGTCCCTTTCCCAAAATGTCCCTTTCCCGAAACGTCCCTTTCCCAGAATGTCCCTTTCCCGAAATGTCCCTTTCCCAAAATGTCCCTTTCCCATAAATTCTTACAATAACCCCTTCCTATGACAGATACTCGTAGATTGCATTGTTATATGTATAAAACTAGCTTCCGCGCGCGGCTTAAAAGTAAAAAGTAAAAAGTAGCATATATGTTATTCCGATGTATAACCTATGTTGAGTCTCGTTCATAAATTACTTAGCATACCGTCATTTTTAATTATATTTTGATACTACGCACTTGTATGAGGTTCTTCCTACCCTCTCCTGACAAAATAACGTCTCGGTTCGTCGCTCCGTGTGCAACAGATGGCAATGGCTGACCTCGCCTACGCGACAGTGTTTTAAAAATCTAAGTAAATCAAGCTAATCTTCTTCCAAAAACACTTTATTCTTATAATTGGATATATGGATACACTAAATACAGCAGGCCTGCTTGTGATTGTGGTAATTGTGAAGAGTGGTGAACTGGATCTCATCTGCAGCAACAGTGAGTGTTTTTTTCCCATATAACCTTCCCTTAAATCTTGGTACAAGTGCCTTGCCCATGATGTTTTTTTTGGTGTTTTCTAATTAATCTCAGGTTTTACTGAACGAGGCTTAATTACCTTAGTTGTGGATCCGAGCTGAACCAAACCTCTTAAAAAATACAGTCCACTCATATATCATATTTCATCTAGTAAAAATAATTAGTTAAACTACAGCTCAATAAGTGATCCACCCCTTAGGCTTTATTTTATAACCTAAGGAAGCGTTCCATAGCTACTTGCCAGTGGAACCTTAACCATACAACCTATATTACTGAAAAATTTCATCTAAATTCGTCTAGTAGTTTTTTCGTGAAAGAGTAACAAACATCCATACCTACTTACAAACTTTCGCATTTATAATATTACTAGCTGTGCTCGCGACTTCGTCCGCGTGGAATAGTGACTTTCGGCAGCATTTTTAATTTTTTAGGCTCTTTTCCCGTTTTTGCAACATTTTTCACTGATGCTTCGCTCCTATTGGTCGCAGCGTGATGTTATATAGCCTAAAGCCTTCCTCGATAAATGGACTATCCAACACAAAAAGAATTATTCAATTCGAACCAGTAGTTCCTGAGATTAGCGCGTTCAAACAAACAAACAAACAAACAAACAAACAAACAAACAAACTCTTCAGCTTTATAATATTAGTATAGATTAGTAGGATATTATTGCAATCATCTTCAACGAAACGCTGCTGATACTTGAATATAGCTCGCAAAAAGGCGAGTTTTCTCTAAAAAGACAATGGTTACGTGATGAAAACTTAAGACCCCCCCTCCCGCCCTGTTACTAAGCACGGTATTTTAACGATCACCTTCCCCCCTTAAACGGGTCATGTAATATTTTCACATCCACCCATACCTATTTTTACACTTCTAAGTCCAGAAATGAGAATCATAATTTTCAAATCTAAAACTCACGTATTTTAAAATTCCGCCATAATGGTATGTTTACAATAATCAACCCAACCATAGACACACTTTAACCGCATCATGTTAGCAGCCTAACTACAGTTAAGATTGACTTGTCTTTGACACTGAGGTACGCTATTATTATTTGTTTTGATTAATATAACTATTTTTGTACGTTTACTTCCCTGGATATAATGCTATAACCAATTATTATTTTATTACATTGTTTGTAATAGTGTTTACTTTGCATGAACGAAACGCATTTAATAACAAAAATTATAGTGCAAAATGTGGTATTGTTGCACTCTGGTATTGTTGTAGTCCCTCACACAGACGGGTTTGACTAAAACCTTACCTGCTTTTGATCCAACGTAAGTTTCGTCAGTGTGATAAGTGGATATCATAGTCACCACCTTGGAATCGTTCCATGATAAAATAAAAACGTCTCCACTGTGGTGAGCTACAATAGTCCCCTTAGCCATATTCTTCGGAACCTTTGCAATATCAGCAGGCACGTTTTTGCGATTACTACGTAATGTTCCCAAACAATCACATCCTGAACTTGTAAGATATCGTGCCAGCGATGGGCAATTATAAAAATTGTCCATGGTGACACAGTGCCCCCGATGTTGCAAGTCCTTTAGTAGGTCGCGTACTACTTTAAAAGTAGTACGCGACCTACTAAAGGACTTGCACCTGCTGCTGATTTGGGTGGCAAAAGTACAAAATTTGTACTTTTGCCACCCAAATCAGCAGCAGGTGCAATACTAGTGTCGACAACATCATTTTTCCCTGTATAAATTTTAAACTTGTATAAATAGCCCGTACGTGACTCACAAAGCTCATAAGATTTTATTTCAAATCGAGCAGCTTTTGATTTTATTGTCCGAACCCAAGACAAGCGGCCCTTGAATAAGGTCAAAGACTCATCGAATGATCTCGCTCGATCTCGCTGCATATTGTACAGCGAGGAAAACTTTGAGTCTAAGTGAGTATGTAGTGGCGCTATTTTTGCAAGTTTAGGCGAGAGCTCGAATTCTTCATTATGTTATGAGTTATGACCTACATCACAATTGTCAACAAAGTGAAGTTTGTTCATTAGAATGTACCTATTGTACGACATGATAGATTTCAATTTAGACATTTCTAAGTAGTCGCAACCTTTCCAATACTCATTTTGTGAGGTTCGTATATCTATTCCATGTATTTTGTAATTTACAGAAAAGCTTTCATTTTGCAGATTAACTGTGTTGTTTATTTTTGTTGCCAAAAGTTAGAAGTGTTTTTTTTTGTATTTTTTAGTACTTAAATAAAATTATACAGTTTACAAACGTGTTATGTATTTTCTTTTATGTATAAGTCAGTCATCTATAACATACTACAGTTTCACTAGTTTGTGTTGTATAGGGTATATCGATAACATTTGGTCCTTTTTGTCGACCCCCCCCCCCATCATGACATTATAATCTAAAATTAAAATAGGTTTGGTTTTCGTGTTAACCTCGGCAGTGGCATTGCCATGGTAGGTCGAAATTGTGGCGACCCTGTTCTGATCTCGCCACACCATTACGTCTACATCGCCGGAAGTCAAACCCGATATTTGCCCTTGGCGCATATAATTTTTTTTAAATTGGCCAGTTCGTGAGGCACAAACTGTCTGTTGATGCGCAGAGTGCCCACCACGTCAAACCCTAATGTTTTCATCTTTCGGGAGAGTGCAGGTGAATTGTAGTAATTATCCATCCATATAGTATGGCCACGGTTTTCAAGCCCATCGATCAGTCGTAAGACTAGTGATGGCGTGGCCGCATCAATCGGAGATTGTAGCTCCTGTGGACGGAGTGGCCCTTTTTGGTGTGCGTGAATCTCAAATCATAAATACCCCGTTTGAGATTCACACACTTCATAGGACTTCATTCCAACAGAGGCCGCTTTGTTGGATCTAAACTGGTTGATGCTGAGCCACCCCTTCTACTGAAGTAAACTCTCATCTAAGGCGATGTTTTGATCCATAGAATAAAGTTCCTGAAATTTCATGTTCAGGTGTTTGATTATGGGAGCAATTTTAAAAAGTTTGGCCTCCAATTGGGACAGCTCCTGCACACGCGTGTTATAATTGTTGTTGAAATGTAAGCAAGAATTCAGTATTTGAAATCTTTTTAATGGCATATGTGCCGGAAAACCGGGAGTGCAGAAGATGTTCCCATCCGTAGACCAGGGGCCCGACCGCCTAACCGATCGCTTTGACTTCGTGCTTGGTTTATGACGTCATCTTGTCGTTTCGTGCCGCCTATGAAAGCAATATCGAAAGTTATAGCCTTTAGCTTTTGATAATGCTTTCATAGGCCGTGCGAGGTGGCAAGATGACGTCATAAACTATACGCGTAGTCAAAGCGATCGGTTAGGCGGTCGGGGGGCAGTACTCCTCCATTTTAAATTTTATAACCACCCCCATCGCGAGTACTAAGGCAAAGTATATATGCAGTTCATCCGAAGTTGTGTCGATCCAAAAGCAAATCCGGCTTCGAGGATGCATCGCACCGATCGCCATTTTTTGGGTTGCGACTTGCTGGGCTTAATTATTAGTTTCTGTAACATGCAGTTCATAATATCGGCACTCCAAATTGATTGATTGAATTGATTCATGTAAACACCTCATATGGGTCTTCACACGGCTCCTTTGGACCGACACAACAAATATTCCTCCACAACAAAGGCGTTCTCGCCTTTGTTGTGGAGGAATTTGGATTGGGAAAATTAACCCAAGTAAAATAAAACATCCCCTGAGGGAGGTACTTTCCTTGTTGGAAGGCAGGATCAGCAAGCGGGGCGGCCGGCTCTTCGTCCTCTGGGGTGTCTATCTCCACTCTCAGAGATCGAGGAATCATCTGGGGCACACTGACTTCCTCGTCGCTTGAGTCATCTGAACTCTGTTCACTTCCTATTGAACAAAAAAAACTTACATCATACCACAATAAAATACTTGGAAGGTCTAAGAAAAACCGTCTGGTATAGCTTTCAGATAAGTTTAATATAGTAGGTAGGTATACTTGTATACTTGCCATAATTTAATTCATCGAAGATGTCCGTATCTCGCATCGGACGTCAGCGATTATAGGGCATGCGATTTATTGGAGCACGTATGGGCGTGCTGGCATTACTGCCTTCACACTCTATAAACCTCCCAACAAACATTTGCAAGGTCGCCACGACGTGCTGATTTCTACTTTTGGTCCCATAAGCTTGCCGTAAGAACGTCTCTATAACGTCGAAACGACCGAGAAAAGGCCCATTTTATACGGATCAGTGTCTCAAAAGAGTGATGTAACGGTCGTGTAAACCACTAGTTAGTCATGTAGTGGTCGTGTAGTCGTCGTGAAACCCATGTTTCATCGAGTAATGGTGTTTATGACCATTCCTTTACGGCATTTTGTTGAATATGAGTCGTGTTTACCGTTTTTAAACAGGATTTTGTTGTGAAGTGATGAAATAAATGTCGTAAACTAAAACTCACAATTTATGACAGACATTATTTTATTTGTGTCAGAAATTTGGTCATTGAAAGGTGAGTACAGAAATTTCTTATATGTTATGTCTTGAAACTCGTGTCTGGTCCATTCAATCTGTTAGGAAATTAGTGTTATCGGGTAATATGAGCTAGTTCTCACAATTTAACTAACGCGCCACCTAAATTCCTTAAATTAGAAAGTAATTTAAAAACTTTTTAAATGAACGTTGTAACAGTTACCTTCTTAAGACTTGTAGTTAAAACTATAACCATAGTACAACGTCTACACGATTAATTACTGGGCAGTTCGTTTCTTCAATCAATATTGTCAACCATATTAAACAAAATAGGGTTCCTTTAAAGAGAAGCTCATGCTTAAAAACTAATTTTCTAACAATAGTTCTATATAATGAAGTGAATTGAAAAGATTTTTACTAAGTACCTACTTACATAACTAAACGGGTGTTTATTTATAGGTGGACCCGGATATTATACAAAATGATATGTGATATAATTGGCATCGATAAGTTTTTAACCAAATCGGATTTCATCGCATTGATACGTTTGGGTTTGAGATGGCCATGGACATCTACACACTTTATACTCTCGGACCGTTGTTTTGGTTGCGGATTTCTGATAACTAACGACGAAACCAAACCTGCACATTTCATACTGACAGAGGAAACTGTTAAATATATGATAAATTATATTTTTTTCTGGTGCTCAAGATGTACTTTATTTGCCATATACGATCATTACCCAGAGGATGAAAGTGAATATTGTAATTAAAAACGTTTTTTTAACAAGACGTATTCATCTACCTATACCTAATAACAATTATATAATAAAGAGGTAATATTTGTGAGTTTACATTATGTAGAAAAGGTAATAATCGAATCTATACCTACATTATTTTATTTTGAAATCAAATACATTAAGCAATACCGAAACACCTCGCTAGTCCTGTAGGTATATTCGTATTTTGTAGCCAATCGAGTTTCTCTTCGCTGATTGGCTAGTTCACTCCACGCGCTAGTCGCTCAACTGCCTAGCCGGCCGGCCGGCGCGGGCGGCGGCGCTCGCTCAGTTTGTTTTAGATAGTGAAAAAGTGAGTATCTCGTCGCGCGCCGCGAAGTCTTAACGAATCTGTAGTATAATGCTTTTTTATGTTATATTTAACTAATAGTGCAACTATAGGTATTGCAAACAATTTGGTTGATACAATGTAGGTAATTATAACTTTTATTACAGGTGATTCAGCAAAATGCCATATAAAATCATTGAAACAATAGAACGTGGAAGAAGATTAATTGCATCAGTTCCTTCATTATGGGAAAGTGATGGTAATTTATATTGGCCAAAAAAAAATTTGATGTCATTAAAGAAAAATGAGAATTCCACACCTCAATCAGATTGGAAGTGCTTACCTTGCATACTAAAACGGGACAATATTTTAAATTATAAAACTGCAGAGGAGGAGGTCGCTGTGATGTCTGACTACACAGATACAGACGAAAAAGAAAACGAGTGCCCACAAAAAAAAACTTCTATTACATTCAATTTAAATAATTTGGCAGAAAAATGTATACGTAGATACCTATCAATACATAGTACAATATTATCAATATTATTATCAAGTCTATCGAATTGATAGAAGTAGCTACCATTTAATTGCTTCAAAAATGTGTTCATCTTATGCTATCATAGTATCTTATGCTATCGCGATTCATAACTGAAATAAAATTATTTTTACGGGTTAGTAGGTGCTGCGTAAATATAGGTAGTTTTGTTTTCTTGCATCAAAAAAGACTTTGTTAATTTTTGAAACGGCTGTAATTAATTTGTACCTACTTCGTTTATTTTTTAGAAAAGTAAATTAAATGAAGAATCATGCCCAATGCCACCGGCGGGCGCAACTTCAGCTATGGCGGTTGAAGACTCATCTTTGCGGAAGGTGGCTGAAGAAACATCCTCAGTTGTAGTGGCTGAAAAATCACCTATTATGAAGATGGCAAACGATATGGAAGTGGTTATGGTGGCTACGGATTCATCTTCATTGATTCCGGCAGAAAACGCAAGCTCAATTATTATGGTGGCTCAAGAATCATCTATGGAAATGGCAGACGATACGGTAGTGGTTACAGCGGCTACAGATTCATCTTCATTAATTACGGAAAAAAACGCACCCTCAATTATAGTGGTTGAGGACTCATCCTCAATAATGTGGACGGAATCTAATGCAGTCGCACCTGAAGATTTGAACAACATCAATAAACAAAATCACACACAGGTTAGTTACTTAGGTAAACTTCTAAATGCACCCACCTATTATATTAGCGGTATAAGAACGTGTACTATTATTCGTGAATTTCTATTTATGATACGATTTATATACGTGGGTAACTTCTAGCTTCTTCCAACGTAGTCTGTGTTTATTTCCCGGTCATTATTTATATGAAATATCGTATTTATTTTCAGAAAATAACTTCAATCACTCCAATAGTTCAAGATAATAAACAAGATGAAATGTTACAGCCGGATTTAAGTCAACCTCTCCCGAATATCATATCATCATCAGAATCGCCACAAAATGGGGTCCACCTAGAAATAATGTTAACCACAATACAAGAAAATCAAAAAGTCCTGTTTGACAATCAGCAACATATTCTTAAAGGCCTTGCTCTGCTAAATACAAAAATTGAAGAATTTTTCGCGAGGTCACAGGGACCACCCCAACACGTACAACAAGATGAGTTATCACGTTTTAAAGCGATCACAAATATAAAAGAACTGATGGATTTCGAAGAACTATTAGAAGATTCTACAATGGTAACCAAATATTTTGAAGAACTATCTATATGTTGTAGTGACAAAAAAAGTGGCTATAACAACGCTTATTCATTAGTGGACGCTATGTTTGATAGGAAATTTATGACGCTTTGTTCTTGGGGAGGAGGTACAAAAGGAGAACCTAAACATTGTTTTAAAGCTTACCCAAAAACAATTAATTTATTTCTTAAAATAGTGAACCATTACGACAAAACATTTAGCAAGCCAATTTGTGAGGATTTCTTTAAAAATGTTTTGCGTCATTCCGTAAAATGTAATGCGGCTAAACGTGTACGCAATTCCACAATGAAAAAAAAAATTAAAAGAAGTCAGGTCGCAAACGAACCAGAAAATACTTAATTTTTTTTAATTGTCAAATTTTTTTGATCTCATTACAAATAATTTCGGTTATAATCATTAAACAGGGTTATTTTCAAAGTTGTGAAAAGCCGTCTATTTTTATTTTCCAAATGATTGCTGCTTTTGTTGTACGCCTTCTCAAAATTAAAATATTTTTGGAAAAAGTATATATGTTATAATTTTAGATTTTATTTTCCATAAATATAGAAATGTTCGAATATCGGACTGTTGTAGAACATAATTTGTTGCATTTGTTTAGATCAAAAAATTACATATTGTGTCTCGGATTTTCGAAACTTTACAAAGCAGAATAAGAATAAAGTTTTACTCGGCTTCAATTATAAATAATTTAGCTCCTAGGTTTATAATCAACATAGATTTACTAATTCATCGAACTCATTAACAAACTAAGTTCCAAAAGTTATTATTACGTCCTCAATGCTTTAATCTTATAAAAACCTGAATTATGGCATCGACAATAAAAGCATCATTAACTTATATTATGGAGTTATTTTGATCCGCGTAAATAATATTATTAATATTACATGCCTTTTACAAATGACCCTGTTTTATTCATTATATTAGTTTTAAGCTATGTTCCAAAGAAAGTAAGGTGTTACTATGTTTATTTTGAAATGATTACCTATGTGAGTTGAATTGTGATTATAAAGATAATGTAACACATTGAATAGAAATAAATCCGACCAGTGTAGTGTAGTCAGTGTAGTCTCTCATTTGTAAGAACTCACTAAGGACTGACTTTCAAGCGTTTTGGCGTTTTTAACTACATTTTAAAAATTTTGTCAATTGTAACTTTGTTCTTCCGTATGAGCGGTATGTATAAGGGGTACAAAGTTAATAACTGAGCCATAATTATGCTGAGCTAAGTTCTTAACTAAGTATTTGTGTTACCGAGTCTATTTTAAATAATTATTATGCTTGTTAAACTTATGATTATAAACATAAAGCTACATTTATTGATTAGAAATAAAATCGACTACTTTGATATTCCTATTATATTTAACACCCGTTACTTCAGGGTATGTGTACCTAAGTAGTACAAAATTAAAGTAAATTGAGCTATAATTATACTGTGCTAGGCACTTGACTATTTGAGTTACTATGTCGATTTTATAATATTTCTGTTATTATTTACACCTGTTACTTCAGGTTAGGCATAAGTGGGCCAAAATTAAAATAATTAAGCCATATACTGTAGCAGGTAACTAATTCGAGGTACTATGTTTATTTTAAATGATTATGTATGTTAAACTTGGGATTATAAAGATTATATCACATTATTAGATAAAAAAATAAAACAAACCACTACGATATTTCTGTTTTATTTATACCTTTTACTTCAGAGTATGAATCAGTGGCACAAAATAAATAATAGAGCCATATACCGTAGTCACTAATTTGCACTTTATATTTATATTTATTTTTATTTTTTTTTTTTTTTTATTTTTTTTTTTTTTACTTTTTTTTTTTTGTCAGTTATATTAAATGTGACTTCTATTCTCCTAATATTGTTACAATTTATCATAAATATATATAAAAAGGATGACCTTATCGGCTCATCAAAAACATCTGTGCTATTTTGAATAACATTCCCAATTAAATTTATATTTCCTTCAATATTCGCTATAGATATTAGCTCAAAAATATCATTGTTGTTCATTATAAACCACTTATTTTGGTTATCAGTTGTGACAATAAAAGAGTCCAGATGAATTTCTTTTATAGAAACTTTTTTATATGTATGTGTTTTAACGATAGGTTTGTTTTCATTGTCAGTTATATTACTTAAACACTCTAGTTCTATATAATTCCTTTCCATTAGTCGATTAGCAATTTGTTCAAGAGGTTTATTTCCTTTTCTTATTGTTCTTTTAATAGAACTTAATTTATTCTCAAAGGGATATGCATTGAATGTTTGCAAATTACCAAATCGCTTAACTTTGTGGCGACCAATCCGCTCCACATTTGCACTTGGGCAACCGCCTTACAATTTGAGCGAAATCCGCTCCGCTTATGCGCCTTGGGCCAGCGGCCGCATTATGTACTGCGCCGCCACCACGCGCGGGAGCACATATGCACCCCTCTATCGCACGACCGTGCGCCCGCATGCAGCCGTCTCGCTCGCAACGCGTCATCGCTGGCTCAATGCAATAGGCGATGATTTTGCAATATTCATTCTGTTGAATGCATCGCTCGCGCTTGAACTTTGCTTATGCCAATCATAATTGTCTCACTATTAATTCTTGTTCTGTGTAATATTGTAACCTATTCTTTCTCAATACAATTAATATTCTTCGTTCTTCTTGTGTTGTGCTTTCTATTACCCGTCTACAGTGTCGTGTGTGCCGTAATAAATATTAATCATCGAGTTCGATACTCGATATTTTATGTGGGATTAATACAACCTGTATTCCACATCTGGTGACCCCGAAAGAACACAGAAAAACCTGTTTTGGCGGAGAAAAAGAACGTGCAAAGGAGACGGAAATCACTGGTTGGTTTAAAAATTGACGGTGAGCGAATAAAAATTTTTATTCAAGTCGATCTATTTAAACGGTTTTAAAATGGAACCCAAAGAGGAAGTTTTACGTGTAGGAGTAAGAATACCACCATTTTGGCCAGAAGAGCCCGTGGTATGGTTCGCTCAGGTGGAATCGCAGTTTGCTCTCTCTAAGATAACTAGCGATGAGACAAAATTTTATTACCTTGTAGGGCAGCTAGATCACCAATATGCGGTTGAAGTGAAGGATATTATCACCAACCCGCCTGCCACGGGTAAATATGAAAAATTAAAGCTAGAATTAATCAAGCGCCTCTCAGCTTCTCAGGAAAAGCGCGTCAAACAGCTTCTAATGCATGAGGAGCTCGGCGATAGGAAGCCTTCACAGTTCCTGCGTCACCTGGCTGGTTTGGCTGGTCCATCGGTACCAATGGATTTTATCGTCACGTTGTGGTCCAGCAGGTTGCCTCAAAATATTCAGACCGTTATTGCTTCCCAGATGGATCTGCACACGGACAAGCTTGGTGAGCTGGCGGACAAGGTACATGAGATCGCACCCTCTACACCACAAGTGGCAAGTACTTCTGCAGCTATACCAGCATCCCCTCTGAACGAGATGGCGCAGATGATATCCGAGCTGACCAGGCAAGTGGCTATGCTTACCACTAGATTGGACAGCGCAGAGCGGTCACGCTCGAGATCTCGTTCGAGGCGGTATGATCGCTCACGCAGCCGTTCTAGACCCAAACAACCACCAGTAGACCATCCTCACTGTTTCTATCACTACACTTACGGAGCCAAAGCCAACAAGTGCAAGAAGCCATGCAGTTTCCATTCGGAAAACTCTCAGGGCAGTCGGAAGTAGCGGCCCAAGACTGCCCCTCTGCAACAGGCCGACTCTTCGTGACAGATCGCGCATCAAAAATGCAGTTCCTAGTGGACACTGGTTCTGACTTGTGTGTTTTTCCGCGACCTGCCGTCAAGACGCCCTGCATTAAGTCCAAGTATGATCTCGTCGCTGCTAACAACTCCATCATACATACTTATGGACCCGTGCTTCTACACCTTAATCTGGGACTCAGGCGGGATTTTACTTGGAACTTTACAATAGCAGATGTTTCAAAGCCGATCATAGGAGTCGATTTCTTGAGCCATTTTAATTTGCTTGTAGATTGCAGAAATCAGCGGTTGGTAGATGGAACCACAACCCTCTCAGTGGCTGCAATCACTTCTGGGACTTCTGATGACATCGCTTCTGTCAAGGTTGCTTCAGGCGAGACCGAGTTCCACGGCATACTGCGTGAGTACCCTGACATAACCAGACCCGCAGGTGTTCATACTCCACCCAAGCATAGTACTCTCCACTTCATCAGAACGACTTCTGGCCCACCCGTTTCCTGTAGGCCTCGACGTCTTGACCCAGTTCGCGATCAGGCTGCGAAGAAGGAGTTCGAGGACATGCTTGCCTGTGGTACAGCCAGACGCTCGGAGAGTCCATGGTCTTCAGCTCTGCACCTGGTGAAGAAGAGGGACGATGGATGGAGACCATGCGGTGACTACCGCGCACTCAACGCCAGGACTATTCCGGACCGGTACCCCATCCGTCATATTCATGACTTCTCTTACCAGCTCTCTGGGTGTTCCATCTTCTCCACCATCGATCTCGTTAAGGCGTACAATCAAATCCCTGTAAATCCTGCGGATATACCCAAAACTGCCATCACGACACCCTTCGGTCTGTACGAATTTCCGTACATGACCTTTGGTTTGAGAAATGCTGCACAGACTTTTCAGAGATTCGTCGACGAAGTCCTTCTCGGGCTCGATTTCTGTTACGGGTACCTCGACGATATTTTGGTCTTCTCTGCCTCTCCTACTCATCACAAGGAGCATCTACGGCAGCTATTCGATCGGCTGAAGCAGTTCGGTATATTGGTCAACACTTCCAAATGCAAGTTGGGACAGCAAGAGCTTACTTTCCTTGGCTATCAGGTTTCGGCAGCTGGCACTAGGCCTTTGGAGTCGAAGGTCGAGGCTATTCAAGGATATTCGCCTCCACGCACAGTCAAGGAGCTTCAACGATTTCTCGGTATGCTTAATTTCTACCGTCGTTTCATACCCAACGCAGCTCAGATCCAGGCGCCGCTGACAAACGTCCTCGCCGGTCCACGAGTTAAGGGATCGCAACCGGTCGACATGACACCGGATTTGCTGAAGTCATTTGAGGAATGTAAGACATCTCTATCTCAGGCAACGCTACTTTCACATCCTGACCCAACCGCCGAACTGGCTCTAGTCACGGACGCTTCAGATGGGGCTATAGGAGCCGTGCTACAGCAACGCAAGGACAAAGGTTGGCAACCGTTGGCGTTTTTCTCCCACAAACTCAGTGCTGCTCAGAAGAAGTACAGCCCATACGATCGGGAGCTACTGGCAGTGTATGAGGCGATTAAGTACTTTCGCCATATGGTTGAGGCTAGAGTGTTTGCAGTGTTTACAGACCACAAGCCACTGACGTTCGCGTTTACACTGAACAGAGATAAGTGTTCGCCTAGGCAGTTCCGGTATCTCGACTTTATCTCACAATTTACTACAGACATCCAATTTATACCGGGACGAGACAACGTAGTGGCTGATGCACTGTCACGAGTGGAACAGGTAACTCAACCTTTTACCATGAATTACAAGTCTCTTGCAAAATCTCAGGAGGAAGATCCGGAGCTGCAGGAGCTGCTAAAGCATGGTTCCGCTTTGAGACTGACGAAGGTGCCCACTGAGTCCAGCGACATTCCTGTGTATTGCGACACATCAGGTACCACACTGCGTCCGTTCATTACAACCGAGTTCCGCAAACCAGTTTTCGACATGCTACATAATCTACACCACCCAGGAAGTTCAGCTACTGTACGACTGGTAGCACACAGATTTGTTTGGCCAGGGATTCGTAAAGACTGTAGAGAGTGGTCTAGGCAATGTTTAAAATGCCAGAAATGTAAAGTTTCCCGACATACCTTCTCACCCTTTTCATCTTTCCTTCCCCCATCCGCGAGGTTCTCCCACATACACCTCGACCTCATAGGGCCCTTACCTCAGTCTTATGATTACAGGTACTGTCTCACAGTCATCGACAGGTTTACCCGGTGGCCTGAGGCATATCCTCTCAAGGACATCACCGCTGAGACCTGTGCCACTGCCCTTGTGTCTGGCTGGATCGCCAGATTCGGCTGTCCAGAGCGCGTGACTACTGACCGTGGTCGCCAGTTTGA